>JANHMN010000021.1:23661380-23678952 GCA_030674055.1 Rhabdomys pumilio
ACACACACACACACACACACACACACACACACACACACACACACACACACATGCGCGTGTGAGCACTTTAACAAGAATTAAAGAAAGAAAGAGCTCATGTATTTGAAAGACAAAAATGGGAGGTGGGAACGTGTTAGCAAATGAAAGACGAAAAGGGAAAGGGTGAATGGTAAATGGTGTAACTATAATCTCAGAGTCTATTTAGAAATAACCATAAAACAGATAGCTAAATATAGTATAGCATCAGGAGAGATGGCTTACTTCATAAAGGGCTTGCAGTGCAAGCTTAAACACACGAGTTTGGATATCTAGAACCAATGTAAAATACTGGAAGTGGCAATGGGTTCCTGTTTAACATGGACTTGGAGGAGTGAAGAAAGGGAACAAGAAAAATCCTGAATGATATTACTCAGCTAGCCTAAGCAAGCTAGCCTATCAGGCTCAATGACAGACTGTGTCGGCAAAGAACAATTGAATAACCACTGTCAAATCTCCAACCTCCACATTCATGCCTAGATTCAAGTACAGGCACATGCATGCCTATGTGTACATACAAAGCCTCCCTCCCCTCTCCCTCACACACTTACATTTATCAAAATGATACATTTCACACAGAATTTTAGGCAACTTTCTGTGACGATTTGTGAGTAATTTTTATTCTAAAATCACTTTGTCAGGAACACTGCTTTACAGGGTAATGAGTACTTGTGTGCATCTGTGACACTCTTCCTGGGTTAGACTTCCAGTTCGAGGTCACAGTGTTGACAGGGTTCCCATTGATGTCCAGGTCTGTAGGGTAGATGGACTTCTACATTTGGACAGTCATTTGTGCCACATTTATGAGCCAGTTGGTCAAACAGGCAGTTAAATAAGTAACACTTATAAAACAGTGATGTGCTAACTTGTTTATTTTGGAAACCAGAAAGCCTGAAACCAGCAGAGGAGCAGTAACCTTGTAGGTCCACGCCATCTGTGTCTGCACCTCTGGAGACATGTTTACATCATTAATCACCACCCTAGGCTTGCTAAAACTTCTGTACTGACATACATACATACATATATACAAACATATGTAAATATATATATATACATACATACACACACATACATATATATATACATATATATATATATATATATATATACATACATACATACAATCAAACTTATCTGTTTCTACTAACTTCATCTTGGTGACTTTCTGTGCTGGTTTTATAACCTCTTGTGACATTATTGCTCATTTTACAACTTTCTTGTATGATCCAATCCAATCAAACAGTCGCATGCTAGAAACCTAAAGTATACCCATTGGCCTTTGCTTTTTCTAGGTTTTCCTAACAGTTGTATTCTTGACAAAATGCAGACTTTGGATGGAGAAGAGTTTGTATTTCTTCAGAAAGCTTACAATTCATAATTGCTTAAAGCTTATGTATAGAGCGTGAGTAAGTTACTAATTTTAGCTACTTCTCATTTTTCTCCATGTCAAATTTGTTATTCTTTTGAACTGTAATCTCTTAAATGTTCATAGCTTTTTCCATCTTTCTAATATTATGTGAGCCTTTAGAGTTACTTAGCTGTCTCAGGCTTTCCCAATCATCCTGACCCTCTATGACTAAGGCAATACGTTTTGAAAAGGGCACTGAGTGAGATCACCCTGGAGCCGTATGCCTTTATCAGCTCAGGGCTCAGATAATTGTGACTTAAGTTTTATTTCACTAAATGCATCTCAGGTCTTGAGCTGTGACTGTGATTCATCTGAACAAACAATATGTCAGACTTCTGTAAGCCTAATTGATTTTTCTGTTCAATTAAAGAACATTTTCATGGCATAATGATAGGTATGTGTAAGCACACACCCAAATTCATAGACACTCTTATACACTAAATGTGTATTGCACAGACCTTAGAGATTTAGGTAAATGGAAACCAAATGGTCAATTTCCCATTGGAAGCATAAACAAGCTTTGCCCATAATCTCTACAAATTCCCAGCTCATTTTTGATAGTTCTTCCATTTTCTGTTCTCATAGCCTTATAGATGATTAACTTGGAATAGTTGATAATGAATTTCTATAGCCAAGGTAAATTTTACAAATAAAAATTTGATTATAACCTCTTCTTTGTTTATTACCCACATGTTAGTGAGTTAATACATTTAATGAAGGGTGAAGATTTAATAAAACCACATATTGATACTGCTAGTTCATTTATTATCTTCTGTCTTCTATTTAAGAAACTAGAAATCTATAGGTCTGTAGCCTCAATAGGTAATAAAACTGTAGTTTTGCCATTGTTATAAATCGTAATATAAATATTAGTGTCTTTTGATGGTCTTAGGCAATCTATGTGAAAGAGTTGTCCAACTCTTTATTGTAAACCAATAATCCAGAGTGTGAAATGTTTTATTTAAAATAATAATATCTTAAGAAATTTGTAAATATTTCCATAGCGTCTTATTCATTTCAGTTACAATTTACTAATAGCAGATTTGATTTTTAAAAAAGTGTAAATATTTGATTTTTTTTTTCATTTGTTTTATGTTGTTGGGGATCAAAGGCAATGAATGACCTGTGCATTGTAGACAAGCAATGTACCAATGAATAAAAACCCAAGGGTTCAATAAAATGCCAGTTTTTCTTTCTTTTTCCTGAGACACTGTTAGCATATATGACACACGATAGTTGATATGACTTAATTCTTGAATCTGTTATTTATTTTTAACTTAACACTACTTGCATACATGAGCCCTGGGTTTAAATACCCTCTTATTCCTTTCACTTTAAAATTTGAATCTATGATGTCTTCAACTGAACGTACAATCATTTGAATAGTGGATTTTCTTGGTCTTTCACTGGGACGGCATCCTGTCCACAGGAAACCTTTAGGATCCTCCAAACGACTTACTAGCCATAGCCTCTTCCTCTTATGTTTTATTGCATTTATTAGAATTATGATTTGCTCAGTTGCATGCAATCAAAGTATCTGGATGGTTTCATCTGTTTTGTTTCTGTCTTCCATCTCCAAGGATTTCTGGACTAGCAAAAACCCATGGAAGTATAGATGTGTCATTAAACTATGTCCCATATCCTCATGCTTTGTTTTCTCTTATTATCACCACCCATCAGATCAAAGTCTTTCTCCTGAGTTGCAACCATGGCCACCCACATCCTCATCTCTAAACTCTTCATGATCTCTTCCGATGCAGACATCCCACAGGATACAGAATTAGTTTGTATAATCTAATCCCATTCTTGTTTTTCTCTACTTAGAAGATATTGAACATTTTCACTTGTACTTAGAACAAAGTCTTGACCTCAGTCTGGAATGACAAAGTGGGCCCTATCTTTTTCTTGTCACCATACCATACCATTGCCTTCTTTCTAGTCTCCCTAAATTTCAACCCCTCTTGCTTTCTTTCAAACATACCTATTTTTATAAATAAATATTCATAAAATGAAAGTTATGATTAGATTATTATTTAAAAAACACTCACTGATGACTCCTAGAGTAGAGGAAATTTATCCCTTGCTATTCAAAACTGTCCTCAGTTATACAACTTATATTGAACAATGGAAGTTAACAAACAGAAGGAAAATTGACTCAGTATGCATTTGAAGAATTAGTCTTGATTTCTTATTTCCCTTCCATTGCCTAAACAATAACTTTTATGAACCTAACACAAAAAGGAACATATGGCTAAAGCAATCCCAGCTGACATAAACCTTGTAGTATAAATCAGAGGCTTCTGTACTTAATCTAGGTTTAGCTGAATTAATTCATACTCATTTAAGATGGTTTCACTGATTGGTTTTGAAGAATTGCATTTTGGAGTCATTTATAATGCAATATTTTCATAGCAATAGTTGAGTAATAGTGCTGTCTACTTTTAATCAATAACTTACAGTTTTGTCTATTTGTGCTTGCTATTTGTATATAAAAGTAACGGCCTGCTTTATCTTGCTTTATTACATTACCAGAGCAAGAAATACTGCTCTGGGTAATAAGCATTTTGTAAATATTGATAATAAAATGAGACAATGCAATTTCAAACAACCCTATCATTACATAACTGTTATTTCCCCTAATATCTGAAAAAGGAGATTTCATTTTCTATAAAGTGTGACTCCAATGAAAGAAATATTTTGAGATGATTCTTAGCCACATGAAAAAGGAGGAGATAGGAGACTCATTCCTTCAATGAGTCTTGAGTACTGTTTAAAATTAGAGATGACATTTTGTAAGTTGCCATTAAGAATAAAGTGGGTGTAAATTATATTAACAGAATGTCTAAGTCTCCCCAATTTGGTGAATCATTTTGAACAGAGCAACTACGCAGTATCAAGTTGTCAGAAATGGAGGCAAGAGTGAACAGTATAGCCTACAAACAGCCATTGAAACCAACATCAGAGGACTAAGGCTAATCTACATGTGAATCTAAAATTTATTTATTGGGCATATGTATGAGAGATATGTTGCCAGGTTAATATGATTACACATAAACCAGGAAAGTATATCAAACATATAAGACAAACCTGTACACGATGTGAGTGCTTTTAAAAATAGAAAGATAATAGTTGGCTTAAGTATGGGTAAGTATTCTTTTTAGCATATTGATACAGATAAAATTTATTTCATTGCCAAAGACAGTTAATCCTTCTAATCCCAAAAATACAATATTTAATTCAAGTCAGAAATATTTTTGTTTGAATATCCTACAGAAGATATTATTCCAATAGACGATGAGCTAATACCTTTATCTTGAAATACACTGATTATCAGTGAGTGCGCTGTGGTGCAGCGGCTTGGGCGTCCACCTCTAAAGGTCGGGCGCAGTGGTCCTTCCCGTGCCGGTTCGAATCCCTTTGGGCTCCTTTGCAGCGTCTGATGGGAAAAAAAATACACTGATTATAGTAGTAAGATGTTTAAGTTTAACATCCCTTGTCATTACATAAGCTAAGCTTTTCTCTCTGTGTTCATGTGACAGATCTTAGATATATAAACTCTTTACCTCAGAATTCTTCTTACTGTGACAACTTAAATGGACTCTGTAGGCACTGCAATGCACTTGTTTGTTTGTTTGTTTGTTTGTTTTTTAAAGGAAGGTTATTTATTCAGTTAAATTAAAAACATTTAAAAAAATCCTCCACATATTCATCCACCTTAGAGAATTACATTCTTTTCTTTGTGGAAACAATTTTGCAAGTTAAGTTGAATTTTACTTTAAATTGAAAATACTATAAAATATGTAAAATATAATAGGGACTTTTTAAAATATGAGATGTTTTTTCTTTAGATAGAATATGGTGAATACAGAGTATATTGACCGTGATGCATGCTTTTCTTAGTAGTTCCAATATCCAACTTCTCTGAACCATTGAGAGACCAGCCTGGGTTTTCCTTAGACATTTACAAGTCTTTTGGTTTTTTTCTGACTTTATTTTTTGTTTCCCTAACCTTTGCTTGCTCTTCTTCCCATAGCTTTTTTTCATTGCTTTAACAGGGTATAAAGTAAGCATAATAAGCAGAGGAATTGCAGAGAGTGAACTTACATCTAACCTGAGGGGTAAGAGCAGGGAAAAGAGAACATTTCCCACTGTGTACTCTAGGTGGAGACACCTGTATGTAACAGTGGCAATGACAGCTGTGAACTCTTGTTAATACCAGACAATATTTTAACATCACCATGAGTCACTGACCCATTGAATAATAGACCTGGAAAAAGATATGTGGAACTTGTCTTGGACTTTCATTTGTCACAGAAAGAAATGAAGCCTTGATGTCCTTAAATTGATTACAAATTGCTGTTGCCACTTTAATGATTTTCTTCTGCTGACACAAATCTAACCTCACACCTTACCCTACAGGGAGGTATTCATGGGACACCAATCTAAGTATTTTGAGAAGATGACTTACTCTGAAGGTTTCTTTGTTGTTAGTTCTGCTTCCCCATAAGTTGGACCTTATGCAAAAGGTATTAAATTAGTCGTTATAGAACTAGAATGTATTTTCCTTTTGGAAAGTCATGTTTTATGCCCTTGTTGCCCCCAGCTACCCCCCCACTCCCACCTCCTCACCCTAGAATTTCCCCCCACTCGGTGTTCAGCCTTCATGGGACCAAGGATCTCCTCCCCCACCTATGCCTGACAAGGTCATCCTCCCCTACATATACAGATGGAGTCATGGGTCCCTCCCTGTGCCCCCAGGCTGGCAGAGACTTGTATTTTTCAGTAATGTTCCCTTATTATATAGCTTATTAAACTTATATTAATATGATTTCATGAAATAGTTCAGGGATCCAGTACTTTTTTTTCCTGTGGGATCTACACTAGTATTCTTTTCAATGGCAGCAATTATTGAGTTCCCATGCTTTTGCTTTCTGCTTAATACTTATCAGTTTATTTACCTTTCATAGAATAACTTTCAGCATTTGCTCATTTTTCCCCTCGATTTACTTTCTTTTGCATTAGCTGCTATTCTGTTCTTTCCCTTCTTTTCTTCTCTCTCTTTCTCTCTCTCTTTTTCTCTCTCTTTCTCTCTCTCTTTCTCTCTCTCTCTTTCATTTTTACTTTGCTTTCAACTGTTGTTGACTCCAAAACTTACAGCTTTAATTTCAATAATTTTCTTTATCCTAAAATAAACATTGAATCAATGGATTTGCATCATACCATGATTATAAGAGTTTTCCACTGCTTTTACTGTTGCTTATCATTCATTTATACTGAGTCACATCAAAGATATTTTCTAATGACTATAATATGAAATTAGAAATATTTCCCAAAAAGAGCTCTGTAACATTCACCAGCATGTGTGAATTAAGCAGCATGTCATTAAAATCAAACTGGACGGATATTCTCTACTCATGAACAACAATGTACCGAACCTTACTTACTCTGATCAATTAGAAATGCCACTGCAGAGTACTCTGTACTCAATAGTAGAGCAATCAGTTTCACTTGTTGGATGAGCGAACATGAAGAGAGCAATATTTTTCCATAACTAACATTAAGACTTAACATTAAGTCTCTTTATTCCTTAAAGAAATATCATTTTCACATATGTAACCATTATTTTAGATTCTAATTTTTACACATGAGTAACGTTTATTCACCAGATATAATTGTCATCTTGGAGGCTTACTGCTGAATAAACTCACCCTTTCTTGTTCTTTCTGAACTCTGGCTGACTGGTCCAACTGTGGTGTTCTGGCCCAAACCCCTCTTTATGCTGATTCAAGCTGGATCCTCTCAGCTAAGTCCTGACTTAATTGTTCCACTTGGCCTCAAACTAACTTTGGCAATGTCTTTTAATTTTCTAGTTCCTTCTCATTCTCTGGCTCCTTCTGTCTTCATCTGCCAGCTGTTCGGTAAAACTGCCTCCTCTAATTTTCTTTCTCTGTGCTGTTCTCCTAAAACACTTTTTTCCCCATTGTTCTTGTGTGTGTTGGGAATCTCCTCTCTCTGACTCATTCTGTCAAATTATTCTCTGATTCATCACTTTGTCTGCCCTTCACTTAGATGTTAACTTCAAATATGGATGCTTCCTTCTACAAACAAAACTTAACTACATTGTTTAGGATTAGAGATTTACACTAAGAGTGCGTCTGAATTCCACTCAGAATACAACGTAATCCTGTGCATGTCTGCATTCCAGTCAGATCACATAGAAGGTCTTTGGATTTGATATCTTACCAGAGCAGACATGTTTCTGGATTAGAATTACTCGACTTTTATGACTCTCAAGTACAATGAAACTTTGTTTCTAAATTGAGGTCTAACCCACTGGGTTCGTCGTAAAATATCCCACTGCTTTCAATAGAAATCTATCAACTCATTGATAAAAGAATTCTATTATCAGGATACCTAGTGTGCCCCCTTTACTCTCTTCATCAACTACAGAGAGCAAACAGTCTGGATTACAGATCACACTTAAGAAGAGTAATATAAAAATGTGAATCATTGCCTGTAGGTTTTTTGCTTGTTTGTTTGTTTAGGAATAGAATCCCACAAATTTTCCTCCTTCAATGTTAATATGTTTACTGATATTGTTATTGTTATAGTCTTGCATATGCATTCATTTATAAGGAGACTGTTTCACAGCAGACTTCTTGGTATTCCGGTTCATACAATATTTCCATGCCCTCTTTCTTCAGAGCCATCGATGCAGGAAATATGGTGTAGCTGTGTCCATTGAGGATGGGATTACCATGAGTTGTTGATCTCCACATTATGTCCAGATGAGGTTTTCTGTGATAGTCTCCATTTACTGTAAACAGAGGCTTCTTTGATGAAAGTTGGTAGCTATACTTATGTGTGGGCATGGGGACAATATTTAGAATGCAGTGAAGTTTATTCTGGACTAGCAAAGTGGCAGTAATAGATTATTTTCTAAGGTTCAGGACTTCACTAGCTCCAAAAAGCTGGCTATGTGTCAGTATCAGGCATAATTTCTCTACTGATGAGTGGCCCTTAAGTTCAATTAGATAGCTGATGCTTGCCAAACATATCTGAGTGCCCCCCCCTTGCACCTTTATGTATATCTTGACATGCTGCTAATTGCCACAGTTCATAGGCATCACAGCTGCATAAGACTATTTAGTTGCTTCCCTCCCTTGGCAGGTGGCAGAGTATTTTCTGAAACCATGGAAGCTATATTCACAAAAAAGAGCCATTTGGGTCAGATCCGGTTCAAATCATCTGAGTTGTGTGTCTTAAGTGTGTGGTTTCTTCTTTATTAGGATCCCCATCTCAATTGCTGAGAGGTAACCAGACATGACATTGGTAGTCTATATTGTTTTGAGAGTCATTTGGTTTGCCCTGACAAACTCTTTAAAAGGAAGTTCCTCTTGTCTGGTACAGTGTTTTTATTAGTCGACATATCTTATAGGGAGTACTCGCAAGTGGCACTACTTGGCTTTATTTAATATATATTAAATATATTTATAAAATATATATTTATTAAATATATATGTTTGTATTATATCTATTAATATATTGTATGCATAAATGACTATTATATTATATACATATTATATGTGCAATTATATGTATTATATATTATGTATCTTGTATAATTTTTGTAAGTATAAAATATTATGATTTCTTGAGGCTTATATCAAGCAAACTTGATGTTATTTCCCAGTCCTCCTTCCTTATTATTCTCCCTTCTCCTCCCCAGTTTATTATTACAAAAAGGAAAATTAGTGCCTCCCATGGATGAGCTCTTATATTGGCTGTCAATACCCTGTGGACAACCTTGAAAACATATACACACAAAGACCAAAAATGGACTCAACAGATTGTATTACTATATATTTGTGTGCACGCTCACATGCACACAATGGGGAAATGGAAGTCTTTCAGTAGAGGTAGCTAGAAGGAGCTGAAGAAAAGGCAGTGGAAAGAGAAATAACACATATCTATTTCCATCAAAAAAGTTTTTTAAAAAAGAAAACAACTAAAACTGGCAATGACATACTTGAAGTTATAGATCTTCTAATCTGTTGTGGTGCTGGTGTATTCATAAGTTTAGTCTCAAAGAGTAAGTATTAATATGAACATATATGATCACTGTTATCCCAAGCTCAGACTACTACAACCACACAAAACTTAATGCCAATGTCATAATATCACACATTATATCATTAATCTGGACTCACAAAGGTGCATAATAAGCTTTCAGAGCTATACCTCAAGGTTTCCAGACTGTATCCTCACTCCCATGACTGAGGTTTTTCTATTGAACCATAGTGATAACAGTACAGTATTTACTTTGCCTTTTTGGTTGGGTTTAAATAATATTAACAAATCTGACATGCCTTTGATGTGGTAGGGTAAATTTACTAACTGAAAAATTGATGATATTGAGGATCAAAGGAAGGTATGGACACTGGGTCAGCATTCTTAGGGGTAGTCTAGCTTTAGGTGCCAAATCAGCTATTTTTAATTCCCAGACAAATAGAAATAGAAGATTACTAACTGGTTTTTGGTTTTGTTCTTAGTAAACAATTTCAGTGCCAGGTCATTGGTGTGTAGTGAACCTACTACTCTGTTTGGCCTTTTATAAGACCTAGATGGGGTGAATAAACTGGCAAACTTTACATTCCTGCCATTTTAAAAGTTAGAAAATCATAACAGCAGGGCATAAAAATCCAGTTTCAAATTTGGAATTTTTTCCTAGGTTATAGCTGTACTACTGTTTTGTACCCATACAAATTTTCATATGCAACCTAGGCAGTAATAGAAATTCAAAATCTCTATTTCTGTAGGTACCAGAGCCTTTACTGTTTGTATGCCTATTCCTGTGATTTCTTTAACCTTCATTATTTAATTAAAGGTTCTATCCCCTAAGTCATATTGGGGATTAAATCACTATATGATTTCAGATTGAGTCATAATCTAATCCATAACAATTATCATTATGGTTTTTATACACATGAGACTAGAATGGTTCCATGCAGCAGGAAAGAAAATGGCACAGTGCTAAATTCAGACCACACTCACAAAGCATAAGATGCATTTTATAAAAGCAGTATCTTCCAATCTACTGTACAGGAGGGAAGTATCAGTTAATGAACAAAATGGGTATAGGTCATTTATTAAATAGTGGATAATGCTTAAATAGCAGTAACATTTATATAATTGCACCCCTCAACTATGTGAATTTTCCTCCATACTCAAAGGATGTGTTTCTTCCATTTCTCCACATTACAAATGTAACTTACAAAGAAAACAATTCAAGGATGGCCTTTTAAATAATCCCCTCCACACCTGCCATTGAACTTGCACTTTTGTAAACTGCAATTATGCCATTTCCTCTTTGAATGGGAGTTTTTACCCAGTGCTTTCATATGATACAAGTTCCATAAGAATTTATTTTTCTCAGAGAACAAATCAACTTCTAGGCTTTATGTCTATTAAACATAAGGCAAAGGTAAATGGGGAGGAACAATCGTCCTTAAACTCAAGCATATTCTGCTTTAAATTAACTAATGTAATGCTTTCCAAAAGAGAAAATCAGACATAAGACTTTGCAGTTTCAGATAATAGTTGAATAAAATTCAGGGGCTTAAATAGAACATGTAGAAATCTCTTTTAAAACTTTTAATTGCTCAAATATAAAGCAAGTTTGAACCTTTTCTCTAATCTACAGATGAAATGACTGGTGATTTTCTTTCTGAATCTGATGCGATACCCTGCTATCAATTCTCTGCAACAAAAATCACTCACTCGCAATGAATAATGTAAAGAATTACCCCAGGTATAGTAGTGCATATCTGTAATCCCAGAATTTAAAGACTAAGGCAGGAGGATTGTGAGTTCTAGGTTGGCAAGTTTGAAGCCATCCTGGATTATAATATTGAGTTTTTCTGGGTAACAAATAATTGAGACTACCTCTATCAAAAAGAATAAAAGGCTCAGGCTGTAATTTAGTGGGACAGCACTTTCCTAACTATCATGCATAAAAAACTATATTCAACCCTATCACAGCAAGATCAAAAGAATCTAACTAAATAATACCTAGAAACATAGAATCTTCTTTCTTTCCATATCCATTTTTGTTCATTAAAAAAGTTATCTACCTTAAAAGTAGTCTAATACTTTAGAATGTGAATACTTTTATCTTACTAAGTAATTTGGTTATTTTGCAAAAACAGGTCTAGTGTCTCATGGTTTTCGGATGTGTTATTTTTAAATGAATATTGCAGGAGAGTAGTGTCCATCTCTAAAATTATAAGAAATTTATGCATTAATTTATTCCCTTCTGGATTCAGAATCCATAGCTGAAACATGAATCTTTATGTGAATATTATCTCCCTTCAGTCTACAGACTTCAGCTTTGTTCTGGGTTTTTTTGTTTGTTTGTTTGTTTGGGGTTTTTTTGTTGTTATTGTTTTGTTTTTGTTAGGTTTTTTTGTATGTCAGTTGACGTCAAGCCATAACTAGCTCACTGGAATAACCAATGTAATCTGTGTTTGTTCTGTTCCCTTCAAGTCAAACAGCTTAACAAGAGCTCTTATTCACGGGCCCCATGGGTTTCATTCATACAGTGAAAAACTGAACACAGAGAGCATCTATGTTTCTTAGGCCAATTTTAAAATCCCATTGAATTTTAGGTTTACTTTGGTTTTGAATCATTATCCAGTTAATCAATGGCTCACTTTCGATTCAAAGATAATATTAGGGTAGCATTGTCTTCATTTATCATCAACCTGAGATGAAATAAGATGTTAACATGCACAGCACCTTATATAATAGACAGAATAATACTACAGTATTATTTACTAAGATGAATGTACTTTTGAGACATTTGCACAGACATATGGTTGGGTTTTTTTTGTTGTTGTTAGAAATTTTTTTAAAATACCAGGTTTCCCAGCTTTCTAAACTTTCCCTGAGATTGTGCAATGTCTACTAGTCCCATCCTTACATGGATTTGTCACCTACCCATTAGAGTTAATAACAGCCATGGCTACTTAGCAAAAACATTTGGCTTTTTATTTAGGTCACAGGTATCTGGCCAACACCCAGACAGTCAGCTATTCAAACACCGAGTTTAATTAATTAAAAGCTATTTTTAATGGAAACACCCATTAAAGCTGGATGACTCATTATATGCCCAGCTATATAAGTCCTACAAAACTAAGGAGTGTCTTTCTAGCCTTTTATGGGGGAACTGAAAAGGCACAGCCACCATAGGTCCTGTAGCTGAAAGGGACTCTCAGCTCCTTCTCTTTGCCCACAGCGTTTCGAGATTGTTATTTCTTCCTGGTGGAAAACCTCTCTGGATATTTCACACACCCTTACACTTACATCTAGGAATTAAACAATGTTTTGAACTAGCCACTTCTATCCCAGGTTCCAGATGCACTTTCTATAAGCATGAGCTTATTTAAGGCAGGCGAGAACTGCAGACGACAGATATGCACTGGGTAACAGCCACAGAGTCTCTGCAGAGCCTCTAAAATTCAGCTGAACTATTTATTGTTCACAACTATGGGTGCATATCTGTACATTCTTCTGTAGACAGTACTGTTGTACCTCATGTCTTTTTCTCAGCCACATGCTGATGGGCTGAAGACCCACAGGCTAGTGTTTATGCCTCCGATCTGACAGGCTGGAATTATTTCTCATCTTCTCTCTTTTGTTCAAACAAAAGGCTACAGATTTTATTATTTTCTTTCCCTTAATTGAGAGTGGTGTTTTTTTTTTTTAAATTTTAATAAAATCAGGAGAACCGATTCATTTTAACAAGCTATCCAGTGTGTTATTTCTTCTCAGATTACCATGTAAGTGGTGACAAATTGGCTCACAGTCACTTGTGTGTAATCCCAGACTTAGAACTTCAGGTCTGCTGCTCTTTTTAACACAGCCCCCAGGGAAAACTGGCTCATACCAACACAGATGCTTCTGATAAAAAATCAAGCAAGCCAATTTAATTGTTAAAATGTGAAGAGGAAATGACTAGTACAGCGATTATAAAATGTCTATATAAAATATTTTGAAGAAAAATTTCACCCTTAAAGTTGCATTTCATAAGAAAGTTAGAAAACAGAATTAATGCTTTCTTTATTTTCCATAGCAGACACCTGAGGCTCAGACCAGTTAACCATTACCTATAGTCCCTAAAAGGAAATATCAGAGTTTTAACACAGAGTTAAACACTGAAACTTTAACTTCTATGCAACTTAGTGACGTCACATAGGCTAGAGTTAATGAAACACAATGATAACAGCTCACAATAAATACTGGGTTACAGAGCTGATTCCATAAGTGCTTTAAAAGATTTAAGCTGGAATGGGGATTGTACTTTTTCATGTTTATTTTAATTGTTATTATTTAAGATATATTTACATATTTAAGATATGTAACCGATGAAGGACATCTATATAAAGCATTTTGTATAACGGAGCAAATTAGAAAATACACCCATTTTCCATGATAAGAAAATCATGACATTCTTTGTATTAGTGGAAAGTTTTTGGAAACAAATGCATTTTTCTATGGCAAGAGCTGTTGTAATCCAGTCATTAAGCAAAAGTCCTGGATTTAATGTCTGGTTCCTCTACCCTCCATGTTGTAAATTACTCTCTGAACTTGTTCACCTCATATATTTGCTGCTTTAGAGTCTTTACCATGCATATCCCCAATCCATCCCTGTCTCCTGACACTGACAATTGGAACAATAGTCTCAAAAGTTTAGCTTTCTAATGTCCCGAAGGAAGACAATTGAGGTGTTGATGTAAGTACCATGAATATGTGCCAGTAAGTACCATGTGTGCATGCAAAGAGTTGTTCAAGTAGTCTTGAAAGGTGCTTGTCAACAAGGAACGGGACTTCATGATATCAATAGAACTCAGTTCTACACTTTAAAAATGAACTATACCAACAATCTGTAATCATATTTCCTTCAAACAAAGCCTCCAGGAGTAGGGTTTTTCTGTCAGAGTGTTTTTAATACTTTTCACCTTTTTGGTGATACCAATGGAATCAAAGCTTAAATAAGATTCCTTTATTTGGGGGAAATATTCATTTTGTCATTAGGTTTAATGACTTTTTTTTTTGAAATGCCAATATAAATATGAAAGGTAAGATATTAGTTACTTCTGTATGATTGTGAACAAGATCTGACACAAGTTAAGAGAGTACTTAAGAGAGGGAAGATTCACTTTGCTCATGGTTCAGAGCAAGTTCAGTTCACCTTGGAATGGAAGGTGTACAGGTGGTCCTAGACCATTGTTCACAGCTTGGTCATAGACCCAGGCACGGAACACAGTTGGAAACTAGGCGTAATAGAACCCCTAAAGATTACCGATAGTGAATGGTTTGTACCAGGAAGACCTCCACCCTCTAAAGATTCCAAAGCAGGTTCCAATCATAACACTGAGAGTATGCATTTTCTATTTGGGCTCAACTTTGTTCTCAGTGAAGAGAGAGAGAAAGAGAGAGAGAGAGAAAGAGAGAGAGAGAGGAGAGAGAAGAGAGGAGAGAAGGGAGGGAGAAAGGGAGGGAGAAAGGGAGGGGAGAGAGAGAGGGAGAGGGAAACAGAGAGAGAGGGGAGAGAGAGAAGAGAAGAGAAGAGGAGAGGAGAGGAGAGGAGAGGAGAGGAGAGGAGAGGAGAGGAGAGGAGAGGAGAGGAGAGGAGAGGAGAGGGAGGGGGAGAAGATGAAGGAGGGAGGGGGAGAGGGAGAGGAGAAAGAGACAGAGAGACAGAGATGGAAAGAGAGAGATGGAAAGAGAGAGATGGAAAGAGAGAAAGATGGAAAGAGAGAGAAGGGTTAGGAAAAGGAGGGATAGGGAGAAGAGAGAGGGAAACAGAGAGAGGAGAGAGAGAGAGAGAGAGAGAGAGAGAGAGAGACAGAGACAGAGACAGAGACAGAGACAGAAAGAGATGGAAAGAGACAGACAGAAAGAGAGAGAGAAAGGTTACACTACCCATCATCTACCATCAAAACCATTTGGATTGCTCCTGAAACAAAGTTGTTCACAGCATACTTAGCTTGTTTTATAATTTAACATTAGTCTCTTCCTCTCAATGAATACTTCAAGGACACATTGCTTAACACCCTCTAACAATCCTTAAGAGTTACTGTTTGGCAAGTGTTCTACTGCATCACTGGAAGGTCAAGCAGTCATGATTTACCTTATTTTCAAGTTTGGGATAATTCTGGAGAAAAAAAAAGTATTTAGTGTAATACCCCATGTCAACATTTTATACACGATATATCATTTATTTAGTTGAAGAAATATTAGTGAGCATTAACCCTTGTCAGAAATACTATTTTTGTGGAAGAACTGTGATAATAAATTTAGCTTCAATGCTGAATCTTTTGAAGGTTACTGTTGTACAAAATTATGTTCATTTGTAGAAGGGCATGTCCCTTTATACTACACATGTAAAAATAAGATTTTCTGACCATTGTATTAGCAAAGGAGAGCATCTGAATATTGAAAACTAGACAAATGTATAAAATTAGAGTAAAGTTGCTTTTCCAATTACATATACAATATCTTCTTGTCAGTGGATCAGACTTTATAAAGCATAAATTTTTTATTGTCATTTAGGGATAGAGTTAGGCTTGCTGCTCTCTTATTTTTCTATTTTAAAGCATAAATTTTTTATTGTCATTTAGGGATAGAGTTAGGCTTGCTGCTCTCTTATTTTTCTATTTAAGTAATTCGGCCCATGTTTTTGTATTTCTTTCTGCTTTTATTAACTAAGAGATAGTAACATTTTGTGCTGTTTCCCCATCATTATTGATATATAATTGACAAATAAAGCTGTGTCTGCTTAATGTATACCAGCCTCTCTGTGTTTAACTCTTCTACATGAAAGAGCTTGTCATGAAGAGTATTAATAGGATATTTTATGTGAGAAATAATAACCTGTTAAAGGTAACTCATTTGTGATCACTTGAAAGCAGCATAAGGTTTATGCTAGTAAAGATGTAATGTTTCCTCTTCCCCATTAGAAGTCCTTTTTAACAATATAGTGTACATACATAATTATAAAAACAATGTCAACAAAGGGAGGAACCAAAAGGATAGGATACACAGAGACATTAATTAGCAAATAAAAACATTTTTGCAATGGGTTCAAATTAATATGTAAACAGTACATCTACAGAAACTCAATTTAGAATAACTTGGAGAAACTATATAAGCTTCCCTAATGACTTAAAACATTATATATGTAAGCAAAGAAAGGAAACCAAAGTATTCCCAAGATTATGTGGTTTTTATTAGATAGATAGTGCATACATATAAAAACACCAAGCACGAAAAATGCCCATGTATGCTCACGTGGTTAAACACAGAGAGAAACAAAACATACATTTGGCACCTTTATTACTGAAAATGCTTGTTCTAGAATTAAAAATAATTACATATTCTTAAACAATTCTTCCAGGGCCATAAACTATTATTATATTATAACGCTGTCTTTTACAATTTTCCAATTTGTAGTGGTTCAGGGTCATATGCAGGATATATGTATATATATATATATATACATATATATATATAGTTATAAAGAAAAATATAATTTTAATTAACATAAAATCATATGCATACATATCCCACAGATGAAGTTGTGATTACATAACAAATCTGTGAAGTCCTGAACAGTGACATGTATATAAGAATAAAAAGACTCCTTGCAATCATGTCTTGCTTGCTGCTGGTGCTGTCTAGGCAGGATTTCCATAAAAAACAGGGGCCATCTGTGTGCTTTGCTGGAACTCAAGACATCAACCTGAAAAGAGGAATTGTAAGGCCCACAGCTCATTTTTCCCTCTCTCCTCCCTCTCCTTCCCCCTGCCCCACCCCACCCCACCCCCAACCTCACCAGCCTGTGATTAGTAGCTGGATTGTGTTTTAGGGAGTCATTGTTGGTGGAGGGTTGGTAGTAGATTCTTCAAAATAAGACTTCAAAATAAGAGTAAATCCTCCAGGATACCGATCCCACTATAGCTCCTGTGTCTGCTCTCTCTCTCTCTCTCTCTCTCTCTCTCTCTCTCTCTCTCTCTCTCACACACACACACACACACACACACACACACACACACACACACACAC
>JANHMN010000021.1:23682118-23689618 GCA_030674055.1 Rhabdomys pumilio
GAGAGAGAGAGAGAGAGAGAGAGAGAGAGAGAGAGAGAGAGAGAGAGCAGCATAAGTCAATGAAATAAAAATATGAATATTTGAAACTGAGTATTAAAAGTGTCATGTTGGGCCTTGAAATAGATTTAATATAATATGTCAGTTTATATAAGGTCTTGTTGTTTGGGTTGGTCTGTTGACCATCTCAAGATAAAGCAACTGATGAAAATGATTTCGGGTTAAGTTTATCTATTTCATTGACCAGGATTGATAGGGCTTAAACAACCTCACCTGAACACCTAAACAACAAATCTGTTCTCTAAATGATGAGTCAGTCAGCTGCTTCATAGAGAAGGTGATTGATAATAATTGTCTAATACGAACTATCGAACCACGTGAAATGCATTTTGTAAGATACACGTTTTGTGGATTTATGAGTATATGTGTCTAATTTGTAAAACAAAAGGAAGAAATAAACAGCATATTTGTGCCACACGATCAATATATTGAAGAGAATGATGTTAGGTTTGCAACTTTTCAGAAGACAGAAATAAAGATTGCTGAAAATTTGGAGGGCTGATTATACAAATTTGAGAAGTTTGCATATTGATTTTAATGTTTGCATGTCATTTTAAGATTCTTCTTTCATGGAGCAGTGTTAAATCATCCAAGACTAAGCAGGATGCGATGGTCCTATAACTGTGCTCAGAAGAAGTGCATATTTGGGAGTTTTAGACAAGGACATAATATAAATGGATCTGCAAAAGATGAGGTGTAAGAACTTTCAGCTAACGAGGTCTAGCGCTCATAGAGGGTGGAGTCATATCTGTCTAGACATCATTATGTTTTCATGCCTAGCAGAGTGCCTGGTGTGTTGTAGACCTGTTATACAGTTGTTTGTTTAGTTTTGTGCACTAAGTTATAATTTCTCCTCAACCTAGGAAGACCATTATTACTTTATTCCTTATTTGGCATATGATACAAGCTAGTGTTGCATACGACTCAGTACTCAGGACAGATCAATTGACGCTGGAGTTTCATTAAAATACTTGGTACGATTTTTTTTTTGTTGTTGTTAATTCAAGAATACTACATGGCTCAAAATATTTTGGGCTTTTACCTTTACACTTTCATGTGAATGAAACAGCCCCAGATTAAAGATTTTAATGATTATAATCAGCAGTAATCTGCTTAAATGTTCTAATTATATGTTTAATTAGAAAAGTACCATTTTCAAGGGGGGGGCAGGGAATGGATTGTATATATTGGTTTCAGAATAACAAGAAAAACTGTGACAGAAGCCTGAGTATTGTTGCACATTTTGCCAATAAGAATTTTGTCAGTGTGACTAAAAATATAGAAAATCTAGGTTGATATTTTTTTCCAACAATCTATTCAATTTTTGAGAAAGTATGTATAATGGTTACTAGGCAACCTTTTATTTTCTCACATAAAAACTAAAAAAGTAAATAATAAAACACTGATCTATTTGATATTTATATGAACTTTCAATGATGGAACCTGGATTTTTAAACTATTTAATTATTCATAGAGACTACATTTACAAGTGTGATTGTCTTCACTTGTTTCATAAATTGATGTGAATAACTAGAAACTAAGAAGATTTAAAAAAAAAACCACACTTTAAAGAACTACTTATACTTCAAGGTGACACTGAAATGCTTAGCTAGGAGAGGTGACTCCTGTGCCTTGTTTGAAACAACATCACTTTGTTTCAAAATCACCCTGGCCTTGTGCTTACAGCTCTCCTGCCTCTGCTTCCTGAGTGCTAATGTAACAGGCATATGCTACCAGCTCTTATTCGAGACATGATTTCTAACACTTGAGGAGATGGAACTGGTTGAAACATTTCTCAAGTCTTCCAAGAAGCAGAATATTGCTGTTATGTGGAAGAGTCCCATATAGTCCTTCTAAACACATATTTACTAACTACAAACAGACAGAACACAGTTATATAGGTTTTTATCATTATTTTTGAGGACCATTTTTGAACTTTCCCTGACTTTCATTTGAACTGTTTCGGAAAGCTTTTGCTAAAAAAAAGGAAAGTATGTCAACCTCTTGCAGGCTCTACACAGTCAGCCTTTTTCATATAAATCCTAAATAAAAGGGTCCCAGAATATATACCTTAATGGACATAGTTGGAGGAGGCTGGCTTTACACTTTTAAATAATTACCTAAAGCATTGGTTTTCACATTACTGTTAGGTAATTAGAATATTCTTGGTTGTATTTTTAAAACAAGAACAACATCATAAATAAATCCTTCTAACTATTTCATCAGAAAGAAGAATTAGATTTTACAAATAGAGTTTTGGAGAAGAAGACTGTCTCCTTTCTATAGCTAGAAGTGAAAAATATCCGGTAATTTTTTTTCTTGTAGCTTCAAATGGAGATTTAAAGTGTTCAAAAAGTTGGATTAAGAATTTGAGAATTGCCAAATCTTTGAGCCTGTAAATCTTCGTTCTTTTCCGTGTTTCTGAAGAGTTTTCCCCTAATGATACCTTATACCAACTTAAGTCGTTGTTAGCTTGCAGCAGACAATCCATTAGGAGCAATGCCTGGAATGCTTTATCCCTGACAAAAATAGCCCAAGAGCATTGGCAGAGGTGAAACAGTTTCCAGGTTAAAACTTGAATTGCTTGGTTAAAAAAAAAAATTGAGCCAACTTAGGCAGCCTGACATTTACTGTGTAATATGTCTCAGTAGGCATCAGACCAACAAGTGGCTCATGCCAGTAAAAGCAGCTCTTGAAAGAAAATTGTTTTGAAACAAGTTAAACAGTTTATAGCTCACTAACAATTTAATTTAGAAAATGTCTTGATTAAGTTTATTGAATAACAGAACATTTTAAGTTTATTTGATATACAGGTACAGAGGAGTAGACAACCCTTCTGAGCATTCAGAGTTAACTCTAACTTATAGATATAGATTTACAGATATATAGATACACATTTATATATACACATATCTACATGCAAGTATATCTAACAAAGATGATATATATATATATATATATATATATAGAGAGAGAGAGAGAGAGAGAGAGAGAGAAAGAAATATATAGAGAAAGCTAGAGATACATAAAGATAGAGATAGACAGAGATATATAATAAAATCCAAAAAAAAAAAATGTTGACATAGCACTATGAGTTCACTTCTTCCAGCTACATATAGATACTGTATGGCCTTAAAAAGTAATCTGTCTCTGGCATATTTACTTTCTAAAATAAGACCTTGTAATATCTGTACTGAATATGTGTTAAAGGGAAAACTATAGCACATTTCTGTCTTTCATTGCTCTTTAGTGGATTTCTTACGTAAAGTGGTTTTACTTTGTGTGTGTGTTTGTCTTGTTTGGTTGATTTTTGTTTGTTAGTTTTGTCTATTTTGCTTTCCTTTGAATACTCCAGGTATTTTATTGTGTATATGTGTAATTAATATTTTTATGTTTTGAGATTATAATTATGTCATTGTCCCCTTCCCTTTTCTACCCCTAAACACCCCTCATTGTTTCTTTCAATTGCAATGGCTTTTTAAAACTAATGGTTGTTACATACATAAATGGATACACATATGTATCCCTAAATACCTAAATGTAGCCTTTCCATGTATAAATTTACTTTTATGTATGTTTCAGGGTTGACCATTTGGTATTGGATAACAAACCAGTTAGCTCTTCCCTTTGGGAAAATTTTTTTTGACTCTCAAGCACTTCTTAGTTGGCAGTAATTGTGTAGAGTTGAGGCTTTGAGGCCTATCCTGTATTCACTTTGCCATATCTATTAGGCACTCAGCTTGGTAAGACTTTCTGCAAGTAGCTTCTGAAGTTCCTAGGGAACACTCCTTTATCCTCTGGCATTTATAATCTTTTCACTTCTTCATTGATTCCTGAGCCTTAGGTGTTGGGATTGTAGGTACAAGTATCCATTGGGAATGGCCTCCTCCACAACTCTGCCTTTTGATCTGTTGTGATTTTCTGTAATGGTCTCCGTATCTAGCAAAGAGGAGTTTCTTTGATGAGGGATGAGGATTACAATTATCTGTGGGTATAAGGACAAATGTTGAGAACACAGGTATGGATTATTCTGGTTTTGTAAAGTGGCAGTTGTAGGTTCCTCTCCAAGATCCATGACTTCATTTGCCTCAGGTAGTTGGCTAGGTTTCCAGTACAGAGCATGACTTTAAACCCATCTAAACACAGCAATGAAAGCAAGTACAAGTTATTTCTTAAGAGTTAATTACCCAGTATTTTCAATTGATTGCAACTGCTAAACCCTGATGCATGTTATATTTCACCTATTAGATAAAATTGTTGAAATTTTTGAATATACCTTAAAATAATTAAATAATAAATATAACCTAGTTCAAAATACTTTTATTTGAATTGAAGAGACTTTTTGGAAAGTGATATACATGGCTATAATATACATAATTATTTCAAATTTAAGGAAATCAATGGATCTTACCTATGCTGACCAACCAGGATAATTATACTTTAGGTTTTATATTTACATGCTGGAATGCTCTCCATTTTTATATAGAAAGTGTCAACATTTCTATAAAAATTCTCATAAAATGTTGGCCCATTAATAGTGGATGCTTTCCCATTCTTTTTCCTTATAAAATAACCAGAACAAGTGTTCCACAAACATTTGCTGATTGAATAAAGGAATCCAAATATGCTTGTAAAATACAGCTAATGTTTAGATAACATCAGGACAGGAATAGTGTCAATGCATTTTTATTGAATGAATGTTTGTGTAATTTAGAATGAATTTATAAATGCAGTACTGACCTTAGACCATCTGTGTGACAACACCATGCCTCCAGGTAGAGATTACCATAGCTGAAAGAGGTCTGATCCAAGACCTTGTTGGCTTCTGGTTAACCAAACACAACCAAACAAGAGAGGAACACTGTCACTAGTTACTCTCTAGTGATGCTCATATGTGTATATAAATGAGGTTCAGGAACTCTCACTGGAAGCATCCTCTAGATATTGATGCTTTGGACCCTTCCACATTCTTTTGAGATAAAAAGAAAATATAGCTGGTGACTATTCATTCTTCCAAATGAAAGGAAGACCTATGTTATATTAGACTATCACAGTTTACAAGACAAAAAAATACCTGCTAAAATGCATGGAATTTTTATATGCTTATATTCTGGCTGAGAGTGATCTCTCTGTGTGTGATGCTCTTAAAATAAAATGATGTGTAGCTAACAATTAATAAATTAGTAAGTTCATTCTGGGGCTGGAAAGTCATTTTTTGTTTCATTAGTAACAAGCTACTTCACCCCCACTAACACTTCTTATAACGACTCATCTCAGCTTACATTCAACACCTGAGTGATTGAACAAATAAACTCTTTTAATACTTAATACTGTGGAGACAGTAAAATATGGAACCTTATAGCAGTCACTAAGTAACAAGATTGTTTCAAATTTATGTTATACCATAGAGGACTGCTGTGTAATGCATGTTATTCCTGAGACATAATTTTGTCATTTTAAAAACATAATTAATTCTAAATTAACATATTTGTGAGTTGGCTATGAAAGATTTGCCATAGTCCTAGAATAAAAGAAAAGTTCAATAAATACCCATTCCCTTTTCAGGGCTGTTATATGGAAAATGCTATAAAATTTGTGTACATTTAAAATAAATAAATACAGTGTGATACTTGAGAATTTGATATTCTAGTCCTCAGTTATTAGAATTTTTGCAATAGCACTGATCTCCTTATCCTTGTGATAAAAAGAATTAGATTGTGAGTTATTGAACATAATTAAAATTGTCTGTAAATTTTGCACATAGGTGATAATGCCTAGAGGTGATAATGAAAGTACTTGAATTCCAACAGTCTTTTGGCTTTATTTTCATAACTCTTCTGAACTAATTTTGAGACCAGAAAGAATTTTGGCATACATATTAAATACATAGCATGGTATGAATTTTACTAATTTTTAACTGTATGTATGTATATACATCTGTGTGCATGTGAGTATTGGTACCCCTGGAGCCAAAGCAGGATGCTGGGTCCACTGGAGCTAGAGATTACAGTTGCTTTTGTGCAGCAGCAAGAAATAGGTGTTGGGAAATGAACACAGGAAGCCTTGATGATTGACTTTCAATACAATCCTAAGAGAGAGGACTGAATGGAAGTAAAGGAAAATAATGGAACATCACCGTAGTTAAGTAGCATTTATTAAACTCCCACTGTGACAGGTCTGAGCAAGAGATGGGAACACAGACGGATATGCAGAAAGATGTGGGAGAGGACTGAATCACACAGGCATAAGACTGAGTCAGTATAAACAAAACAGAAGAACTTAAGAACTGGGCAGCAATGTGGCCAGTCTAGCAAGAATCTATAACTATGGTGGCAGTGGTAGAAAACTTTTTTTCCAACTGAATTTGCAATAGAAGTATTTAGGAAACAACTGTGAATACTTCTAAGACCCTGTCCCACTTAATCAATTATAGTTGACCTCAAATCATCTTAATAATTTTATTAAATCCATCAGTATATCAGATTGTGTACAGTGAGCAGTTATTTTATCTTTTAAATTCAAGTTCATTTGTATGTGTGTGAAAAGTTGTCCAAATTTTGAAAGCTTCCATTCTATCCGCTGTGCTATGTGATTAGTAGAAGGAGTACCAGATACTGATACATACTGATGTACCAGAATATGTACCTGAAGCATACTGATGTACCAGCGGTATATGTTTACTATTCTCAACCATCAAATAAGGTATTTTATAGACTCTTAAATGCCTTTAAGTTATTCCACTATTGTGTATTTGTTCTCATCTCTTTCAATCTGACTGGAATTTCCTGAAGTTTGTGGTTAGCTAGGGGAAGATCACAATGGCTTTGAGAGATCACAATCTCCAACAGAAGAGCCTATGGGTAACTATATTTTAGCTCTTCTAATAAGACCTCAGATTTCCCTGAAAGCGAGAGTGGATGCTGTCTGAAAGCCATGGTCATTTCCATTGGGTAAACATATAACAAATTCATTCCCATATGGAGAGAAGAGTTGGGCTCGTGAAGAAATAGCTTTTCATTAGCTTCACATTAGCTTCACATCTTTGTTACTTCATTGTTACTCACTATGCAGGCTCCTGGCTACACCCTTTCAGTTGGCTCCAAGATATCTGTAGATACATCTTTACTTACTAACCCCTTATTTCATTATTATTAAGAATAATATTGTTAATAATTTATTCTCTCATATATTACATCCAGACTGCAGTCTCTCCTCCCTTCTCTCCTCCAAGCTTTCCCGCTCTTCCCCTCTCACTCCCCCTTTTCCACTCCTTCTTCATTTCCCTTCAGAAAATGGCAGGTGTTCTAGGGATATCAACCAATCAAGTCATATCAAGTTGCTATAAGATTAGGCAACTCTGCTTATATGATGCATCCCAGGACAAAAAAAAATTTCCAATTCCCAGAGCAGGCAGAAGAGTCGGAAACACCCCTGTCATTTATG
>JANHMN010000021.1:23694618-23722576 GCA_030674055.1 Rhabdomys pumilio
CTAATGTTAAATATTGACATTTTAATTACAATCAATTTCTGGAATCCAAACTGTGAGCTGAGTTTACTTAACCTCCACTAATCTTCAATACACATTCCTCGTACACTCCCTTCGTTTTCACTGTTTATGGGAATCAGGTCCTGTATCTACACTGTAGCACAGGAATGTTAAGGGCTGCTCTTCTGTATGACTAGCTCCTAACTTCACTTAAAAATTTAAATTGACATTACTAGAGCATAAAACTAGTAGATGCACGCACAGGCAGATATCATATTGTTATGTTCAGAGCAACATTTTTACCATTCGTTTATATTAATATTTCACGCTCCTACTTAAAATTGTTACTCTACAGAAGTCCAATTCTCAGAGTATTTTGATGAAAAATATTAATAATCTATGCTTGGAACCAAATTTTTTGTAGGCTTTATGCTTCATTTGGAAAAATACTGGTTCACATTGTATCCATGACCTCAAGAAGGATTTGTGTTACTTATGAGAGAGGGGTCAATGTGTTTTTGTTTTTGGGTTAGCATCACTTTACTCAGAATTACTGTAGCCAGTGTTTACTTCCCACTGAGTCTAATTAGCCTGAAAGAGTTTGTGGGTCAGAGCTGTCTCACTTGCTTGTGCCCCATTAATTTTCATTTTTTATTAAAATGTATTCTGTAAGTTTGTATATGAGTGTGTATAACTTTTATCAGTCACTAAAAATTACCATTTATTATAACTATTTCTATCTCAAGTATTGCATATTGACTTAATTTAAAACAACTTCAATTCTTCAGTGATATTTCAGAAAATATCAAAACAGCTGGCCCTGGTAGTGTATGTGTTGATACCAGTACTCTGAGCATAGCCAACATGGATAAACCTCTTTTTCAGGCCAGCCTTGTCTACAGAGAAAGGGAGCCAGCTAGGATTATACTGATGAGATCTTGTGTCAGACAAAAAATTAAAATAATAAAAAATAAATAAACCGAAAGGAAGCAAGCAAGAGCGAAAAAAAGGAGTGAAATTAACTTCCCAATATAGCTCTTAAACACTGGGAAGAATGGGGAAAATGTATCTGGTTATAGAACTTATTAAAAATAAATAAACAAGTTTCTAAGACATAAGAAGACTTGCGACTCACATCAAGAGTGACAGTCAACATGTTAATGTTTAATATTAGTAGTCCACCACCAAATTTTGCATCATAAAAATTATATTATTATCACACACCACCTCAATTATAACCTTAATTTCTTATTAAATATTCTGTGAGAAGGCAAATGGTACATTTTGTTTCTTGTAGCAAAAAAGGTAGTTGAATTTGCATGCTAAAAAGTTTTCTGCCAATCAGAAATTTTCTGAGGTGTCTCAAGAATATCCAATAGTTTAGAAAATACTCTATTTAATACCATGTCTTTCTCTTCAGTGAAAAAGACAATTCTAGGAGCTAAAAGTGTTTCTTACATTTGTAAATGTTTCAACTTCTTAAAAGGAGAAAAATAATCTCATAAGGCAGGGAATGTATTTGGTTAAGTATTAATGAGCACAAAGCTTTATTGAAACATAGCCATGATTGTTTTTTTATATCATATATCTGGCGTCTTCCATTCTACAGTAACAAAACTAATTAACTGGGAGACATCTGATGGCTAGCAAACTCTAAGACGTTTATTACCCAGCCCTTCCCATAGAACTCTTGCCTTGTCATAAATAAATACAGGGAAACTTGTTGCTGTAGAAATTCTCAAAGCACCTAACCTGCTAGTTAGGTGTTGCACCATAAATTCAAGAAAAGACAATGTGATGGTATCCAGCAAAATACCATATTATAAAGAGGAGCTCATATCAAAAGGACAGTTAATACAATAAGAAAATATTTAATGATGTAATTTTGAATTAAAATTGGAGTACATGAAATGAGCTGTACTTACTTATCTGTAATGTGGTCATTACATTGTGGTGATGATAAATAAATAAGAATATGAAAATTATTTGGAACAGGGTAGACAGAAATCAAATATGCATCCATCAATTTCAAGTACTGTCACTGTATACTTAGTAAACATAACATATGTGAAGAAAGGCAACAAAGAAATAAATATCTTTGTACACCGCTTTTATTTACCAGCTATTTGACAATTTCCTGAACAGAAAAGTCAGTGTGTCATCTTTGTTTTTCCACTAGTCTCAAAGTTGAGATGTTTCTGCCTCTGATTCCTGAGTGCACGGTCATCTCAGAGTTCCAGCACATTCCTTAAAGTTTGACTAACAAATAGATACTGAGGCAAATTATCATAAGCCATGTGCTGTGTTTCAAATGCATAAACTATTCTAAGTAACTAGCAAAATAAAAGGGAGAAAATACACTCATGAAATTTTATGTATCACTAAACATTTTATATTTTGTCTTTACCAAGATTTACCTTTTCATGTTTCTACTTTCATGTCCTGGCTTCTATCAAAAAACTAACTAGTCTTTCTGTATGCAAACATACATATTACTTTCATAAAATAGTGATTAAAAACTGGTGCCATGTGTCAGATAAACTAATAATAGTTGCTGCTTGACATTCGTTAATGCTTGGGAAAAGAGCTTTTGAGTTAGGCATTATAAACTTTTAGACTTAAAGTTCCTGTGACATTTTAATTACTCTTTAGCATACAAAGTGATTATATCATCTTTAATATCTTAAGCTTTGTGGTTGAATTATATCTGAGTTTAGAGCCTCAAATCAATGTATAACCTCTGGCATATTTCTTAATTTAGTGAACTGATACTTTTTTTTCCCAAATAAAATCTATGTTTTTGGTATTAGACAAATAGCTCAACAGTTAAGTGAGTATACTGTTCTCACAGAGAGCCCCGATTTTGATTTATAGCACCCAGATCAGTCAGCTGACACTGCCTGTAGCTCTAGCTCTGAGATGTCTAATGCCCCAGGCCTCCATAAGTCCCTGCATTCATGTGTTTATACCAGTATGCAGACATGCACACAAACCCAGAATTAATAATAAATCCTAAAGAAAAAATAACTCTATATTCTTTAATGAATTATGTTTTGCACCTTTTTTATTCAATATTTTATTTATTTACATTTCATATGTTATCCCATTTCACCATTCACCCCACCATCAACCCCCTATCCCACCCCTCCTCCTCCTATATTGCTTTTATGCTATTTAAATTACATGCAAGTATTAAGGTCAGTTCTCTGTTGAGGAACTAGCAACATAATAGATGCAAATAGTCAAGGAACAAGCAAAACAATAAACCCATATAGTCAAAGAACAAGCAGGACAATAAGCAGAGTCCTGTGGTCACTTCCTTAATCACTATTTCTAAGGGCTTATCAAGATGTCCAAAATATCTGAGATGACTTTCCTGTCCTAGCCCAAAGTCATTTTCATGCCTGAAGCCTACTTCTTTGTTCTAGCTTAAGATTTAGATTCCTGCCTGAAATTACTTCTTTGTTCTAGCCTAATGTCAGATTTCTGCCTTAAGTCCATTTCCTTGTCCTTGGCCAATGTCAGATTCCTTCCAAGCAGCCCATTTCCTTGTCTTTGGCCAATGTCAGATTCCTGCCAGGCAGCCCCAAAAGGTCTCCACATCTCCCCCTTTTTATTGCATAAACCAGAATGAGTCTGTCTTAGGTGGTTTTGACAAGAATGCCTTCCTTACCAGTCATGGAATATGCATTATCAAAAACAATACACTTCTTTCTTAGGTTGGTAAGGCTCTATGCAGAATCTTATCAGTCCTTGGCTTGCAAGCCTGTCTGGGGGTCCATTTTCAGTTTCACTTCATATACTTTGGCTGCCAACATGTTGATGTTGTTAAAGATAAGCTTTAGCATGATGGGCAGGAATAACATTATTCCCAGAACAAAAAGGGCTAGCATGATCAAGCTATATATGCCATTCTTGAGGTTTGACCCAAAGGGAAATCCTAACCTCAAGAGATGGATAATTTGATCAGCATTATCTATAGCATCAAAGCTCAGCAGAGTATCATTCTTTAAATTCATAATCTCACTATGCAAATTAAAATATCCAGAGAGGTCTTAGAATTATGCCAAATATCCTACAAGTGTCTTTAAACTTTTTTCTAATTGTAATGACTATCATGAATCATATGTTTTTTGTTAAAGCAACACTTTTTATACAACTTCTTGCCATGTTTGAGTCTGTGCTGAGAAAGTACAGAATTATCCTATAGTTCCTTCACACAGTAATCATTTCAGAACCTTGTAATATAGGCTCATTTTGTTATTCTGTTGGCATGTAATAATGTGAAGGCAATGTACCTTGAGCTATTGAAAGGTTCAAAGCCTAGACCTCATTTCTCATGAGATTTAATAGCATAATTTCGGTAGAATAATGTTAAGAGAGTCTGTTTGAAGGAATTTCATAACTGTCATGTCCATTAGTTTTGTTATGGAAAAAAATAATTCTTACGAGTCAGTAAAATCTGTGATGTGGGCTAGAAAGGTAATCTGGTACTAGGCAAGTGTGAGAACCTGAACCTAGATTTCCAAAATCCACATAAAAGCCAGAGAAGTGCTGCAGCCTTTTGTCATGAGTCAGAGACTGGGATTTCCATAGCAAGATGGCTAGGTTATCTAGCTCATTAGACCTTGCCTCAATGAATGTTGTGAGAGATTAGGGAAAGCTCCAGGCGATGTCAATTTGTGGCTTCCATATGCACATATGTGCAAATGTGTGCACACATGCATCCATACACACATGTGTGCACACACATGCAAAATGAAAAGATATGAACAGATCCTCACAAAACACATGTCAAAAATGTTTTCTGCTACATACTTCCCTAACACTATTTTTCCCTAGAACATTATTTGTTCACTGTTCTTCAGAACATTGGTTGCATAAAGGTGAAGAACATATTCAACTCTGCATAGTAGAGGGTTCTACATTCATTTGCTAACCCGACTATAAATCTAAGTTACCATAAAAATAATTCCATCATTAATTCACATACTCAGATCTCTTTATCTCCCTTGTCATTTTTCTCCAAGCAAGATAGCTTATCAAAATATTTACGCTGTATCTTTCCAATATAGGTATTTTGGAATGATTCAAAGAGTATGATAGGAATTGTGAAGATGATGTGGAAATATTTTATTGTCTTACAGAAGGGACCTAAATTAAGTATTTCTGGATTTTGTCTTCTGTAAGATATGAAGTCTACAAACCAAGAACTGTAGATATTGAGAAGTGACTTTATATTCACTAATTCTATTTTATTTTTCTGTTTGCTTGCCTGCGATGCATTACATTGCATATAGTCAATTGGGTTAAGAAAAAAACCATAGAGGAATAAATAAACCTTCTTCACCCAAGGGAATTTATTATACTTTAAAAAAAAATCTATGAACACAATTTTTATTTCCTCATGAAATAAGAATTTTAAGTAAAAAGTATCTATTTGCACTCTACTGATCCTTGCTTCACTTCCAACAAATAAAAGCAAAAATAATTAGTTGCTGTTTTTGTTTTGTTGTGGTTGTTGTTGTTGTTGGTTGGTTGGTTGATATAGTAGCTCACAAAAGTAATTACTTTAAGATAGTGTTAGGTTAAAGGCAGTAGGGGAGATGACTAAGTAGGTAAGGACATCAGCTACTGTGCCTAATACTTGAGTTCAATTTCTTGGACCTACATGCTGGAAGAAGTGATCAGACTCTGGCACATTCTGGCACATTGTCCTCTGTCATGCACATGTATGAGTTGTTCAAATCCCCCTTCCTGGTTTTTCCTCCACAGACCCCCTATCCCATCCCTACTCTCTCCTGCTTCTGTGAGGGTGCTCTTCCACCCACTCCCACCTCTCAATGCAGACACACACTTTTAAGTGAGTAAATAAAAAAATATTCTTACATAATCACAGTATATTTTATGGTATTATTTAAATAACAAAAAGTACACAATGTTACATTCATTGTAGATTTATTGCTGAGAATTTCCATGAAGGTTGTGGATGATTGATTTATCTGGTCCTCTCCAATATCCTCTCAACTCAATAGTGCCAGATGAGAAAAATTGTCATCTCATGCTGCAGTTGTAGATGGGTATTTCCATTTCATTCAAAAACACTACAGGTATTTTGCCGTGCCCCTCACCTCATAAATTTTGAGAGCTCAGAAATTCCCTTCACTGTATTCTTGCTTGTGCATTCTGTCTAGCAAATGCCAGAGAGCAATGCAATGGTGATACATTCCACCAACACCTCTGACCCCAGTCAGACATCACCCAGGTGTCCTTGTTTATTTCCAGAATACTGTACCCACGAATCTCCTTTCACCCAACAACCTACACTCTATATTTACTAGCCTGATGTTCTTTCCTAATGAAGAAGGATGCTTTGATAAGATAAAAATACGGTGCGTTCCATCAACTAAAAATAATGTCATCCTGAGGGTGTTGTTACAGGACCAAATGCAAAAGTCATATTTCTTCCAATCAGTGATGTATTAATTGGAAATATAATTGGAAACAATTGGCTATGAAATGGCAAGGGGGAGAAAATTACCTTATATTATGTTAACTACGGGCCAGCATTCATTAACATTTGCGCTGTATGAGACTTCGGTCTCCTTTGGTTTTTGTTTTCATATATTTTTGTTATAAGATTCCATAGCAAATGGGAAAAAATGGGCAAAAGTGAAGCTCAGGTAAATCTTTAAATCTATGAGCCACTTAATATGGGGTTTCCCCAAACCTTTACTCCCCAAATTTGGTATAATACAAAACTATTACTGCTCAACATATAACTAAATGTTTACTAATAACAAACCACGAAGACATTTATTGTAAATATTAATTTCCGTATGTTGTCTATGTTAAACCATTTATTGAAATATAAGCAAATGGTCACACTAATGATATAGATGTATTCATTTTTACCTAAAATTAAAATTAAATTAATTTCTTCCTGATTATGTAGTTTCATAGGAAGTAGAATGTAGTTTTCAAGTTTGATAGACATTCATTATGATCATTAGTGATGAGAGTGCTGATTCACAGAAATGCATCATAAAAAAAATGACAGAACTGTATTTGTCAAGTATTTCAGAAACTGTTGGAAAGTCTGTCTTCACCCCAAGTCAAGATTCATGTCATTTTATAAAATTGAAATTAACAATGCAAAGAGGAAAATTTTAAATAAGAACATTCTAATACAACACAATGTAAAGAAATACATATTTTTCTCATACATGCTCGAAATTTTGGTAGAAGCATGTTAAAATTCTGATTTGCCAAAAATGACTGTATTTCTAAAATGAGCAAACTTTCCATCAAAGGTAGAAACAACCAAAAAAACAAAAGACACTACAGTAACACCCGTTAGTCTTAAATCTCAGCCAGGTGTTGCTCATGGCAACAGTTACTATTCTGAGCAATAACAGCATGCAGAGTGCCAGGGAAGTGTGTTCAGAACCGAGACTACAGTGAAGCTACAGGACATAACACAGAATATGTTGCCAGAAACACCTTAGATCTATTGTGTGCTTGATTTTAAATAACTTGGGTTATTGCACATTAAGAAAACTTTGACTACTGACGTTTTCTTTTTCTTTTTCTTTTCTTTTCTTTTTCCTTTTTTTTTTGGCGGGGGGCTTGTATTCAGCTACATCAAGACCCTTATGGAGTCTTGAGTCACAACTGAAGAAGGTGTGCTTTATATAGCATCATTGTTGGCATTTAGCTGAGAGGGTTTTATGTTGTGAGGGAACCTTTCATAAATTGTAGGATATTTGTGTGGCTAGCCACTACAGAGAGGATGTCAGTAGTGTGTGGTCACTGATATGCAAAGTAGAAGTGTTACTACACAAGAGATGTCAATAGCGTGTGGCTAATGATGTGTAAACTAGAAGTGTCTGCCAACAATGACAATGTGTCATGGCATGTAAACTAATCTAGAATGAATGAGCATCAGAAGACTCTTAATCATAAAAAATCAGTTGTAGTAGTAGTAGTAATAGTAGTATATTATTATTAGTCTCTGTTCTAAAGTCAGAGCTGAGAGGACCACTCCAACTGACTATTTCCTAGATACATAATATTAATAAAGGCAATTACCATCACCTTGTCTCAGTTCTGCCTAAGATAATCACAATATTTATAAGCTCAACATGCATAATTTCTTAACTTTATGATTACTAAAACCCATAAAATATCTGGGTTAAGTAATGCCAATAATTTGTAAATAGTAAATACATACAAATATTTCCAACAGTCATGAAGAAATTTAACTAATTGATTAAGGAGAAATGAACAAGCGTATTGCATGCTGGACACCAAACATAAAATTGAATCATATAATTGTATCGAGAATGAGTCCTTTTATAAATAATGCCAAGCCATTGGGATGCAAACACCAACTAGTAGTAAATTATTAGACTAGGATATGTTATATATTAAAAATAAATAGTAAAATCAGTTTTAATGTGCCTATAGCCTATCAGTGTGTGTACGGAGTGCCTTACAAAATGTACTCTTGACTCCAATCATTAAATATTCATTGCATCATGAGGGGTTTACCTTCAACCACAGATTGCACTACTTGGTGAGTTTATAGTCATGATGCTAGGGATATAGCCAGATGCAGTCAATGGCCATTTGGAGCATGAGCTTGATGTTAACACCTGGTCCCTAGTTCTTTCCTATTGCAGTCTGCTTCTTGGCTACCATGAGATGAGCATCTTTGCTTCCCTGAGCCCCCTTCACCATGATATGTTAACTCAAGTTCCAAGATATATTGGAGCCACCTGACTTGTAGTTTCTTAAACCATGAGCCAAAATAAATTCTTTCCCTCTTAAGTTGTGTTCTCAGGCATTTAGACACAGCAATAGAGTCTGATGTATACTCTCCCAAAATACAGCAAAAAGCAAAACCAAAACAAACTACACTCTAGACATTTTTATTTTCTGGCTAACAGTGCCTTTCTATATTAGTCATGAATATCAACTACTACAATTATATTTACTAGGTAACCAGTATTTATTATATTGCATCAAAACCCAAGTTATCATGCTAAGTTTGTATATTCAACCTTTTGTTATGTATATGTTTGAAGATAGTATGGCTTTCAGTTGATAGCACATTGCCAAATATTGATATGCTAGTTCAGAACTTCTGCATAAGCTAAAGACTAAGAAACAAGGCCTTCTTTTTAAAGTTTTAGGGTTAAAATGTTTATCCATATCAGATGACTAAGTTTTGCCACTATCAAATGATACAGTTAATTTTAAAAGAATTTTTAAAAATTTTAATTTGGTTTAATGTTTATGGATGCTATTTTTTACTATGTTTTAATTTTAATTTGTTTTGATTTTGTGACAAACTAAGGATCATTACTCTGCTGCACTGCAGTATTTGAATATATATAATAAACTAAGAAAATTAGTAGTAGAACTGTCATTAATTAGTGTTTTCTTTCTAACGTGACACTTGGTTCCGATAGTGTGCCAGAGACAGTCTTATATCTATTCCTCTCTTAGGATCACATACAGTTCCCATAGATAAAGTGATTTGAAATATTTGTTAAATGGGTGAATAGAAAATCCGTCAGAGCAGTATCATAAATTAACTAGTTTTCAAAATCCTAAGACAGCCATAAAATATCCTTTAAATGTGACAAAACAGATACAAATTGTGAAAGATTTACTGCCTGAATTTATTTAGTCTTGAGTGATCATTACATTTAACTGTGTTCAGTTAGCTAGGATAACTTATAAAAATTATTTTGTTTGGATAATGGCTGTAAAAATTCTCCCAAATACTTAATAATAGTCAACCCTAGAAAATTCATAAGCATTGATTTGATGTTTGAAAGAACATATAAACAAAGGTTTGGAGCCCATAAGTTTGTGAGATTGTAATAAAAATCTACAATTGTTTTATATATAATATGAAATAAATATTTTTTCCCTCATCATCCATAATGAACATTATTGCAGCTTGATTAAAAGTGATAAAAAATAGCAGCCTTTTGAGGTAGGAAAAACTCAGTGTATAATAATTTGATCCTTTCAAGGTAGGAAACACCTCTATTGGTGTAGGAGTTCTGGAAATGTTAGTGGTGGGCATAGACATCATTATGATCTTCATAAAAGGGATTCTCTGCTCTCTGCTTCCAATGTAATTCACATCTGTAATACAGGGCTGAAGAACTTAACTGGCGACCATCGCTAGACTCCAGAGCTAATGGTTTCCAACCAAAAAAGAGAACAGGAAGTGGCTCAGGATTTTGTTCGTTTCTATTGTTGTTGGTTTTAATATCCATGAGTTGTCAGCTAATATAATTGCCCAAAGGAGCAAGAAAGTGATCACTACTGTATTAGCTTAAACACATAATTAGCTCTTTAAGTGACACATTACTGCACACTTTCGCCATGGCTGCGATTGAGAGATGTTCTTCTATGTGAGCTGAACTGAGTGTTATGAGGTGGATACTGAGTATATTGTTCTCAGAAGGTTGTATTTTCATCTTAAAGTTTAATAAAAGTAGCCTTTTTTTTTTTTTACTTATCTCATGTGTATAAAACATCGAACTTATAATTCTGTAAGATTCCCATGCCTGAGAATCTCTATATATAAATGTAGTCCCTATAGAGTTGCGACAATCAAATTAGTTAATACACAGCAGGTATGAGAGGAATGTGTGGAATATTTCAAATGCTTAATATTTAAGAGATGATTTTCAATGTTATACATTTAAATTTATAATTATTGTACATATTTTAGTGTGTATGTAGGTGTGTGTGTTTTTGAAGTGGTAGGGACACATGCAGCTAGAGGCATGTGAGGGTTAGAAAACAATTTGTAAACATCAGTTCTGTACTTCCACCCTGTGGATCTTAGAGATCATTAAACTCAGGTCAACAGGGTTGGTCTAAAGCTCTTTTCATGTGAGCCATCTTGATGGCTCAAGAGTGTGTATATTGAATAGACTTTTCTAACACTCCAAACACTTAGAAGAAACACTTTAAAACACTTTTATCTAAATATTATAGCTATTTGTACTGTCAGTTAATGTTGATAGTTAAAACAAAGACTGCAGTTTATATTTCCCATGAAAATCACATGGAAATAAGTTGCAATTAAACACAAAGGCCAGATGAGTTACTGCTTTTAAAATCGTTAAAGCCAAAGTAAATAACGCCTAACTTCAAAATTTAAAAAACATGTGCAGTGATTTTGTGTATTACATGTACACGATTAATACACATAAAGGTATAAACTCATTTAAAGCTAATTTATACTGTAGAGTCATAATATAGACAGTAAATGGTCAATCGTTTTTTTTTTTGAGAACATACTTGTTTTACTGCAGAAATTATTATGTATCATTTCTCTAACAGTGATATGTCTGTTGTTCTAAATTCTAACATTTTTAATGTGGCAGATAACTAGCCAATGAACTATAAACATAGTCAAAATGCCGTATTTCTTTTTAAAATATATTATTCAATACAATTTACTAAGTAAAAAGATTTTCTAAGAGATTTATCAAAATCCAGTGTAGATTTTAGTTGATCATGCGCTGGTCAGATGCCTCAGTGGTTAAAGACACTGGCAGTTCTTCCAAAGGTCCTAAGTTCAATTTCCTGCAAGCACATGCTGACTCAAAACCATCTATAAAGGGATCTGATGCTCTCGTCTGCCATGCAGATGTAGACAGAACAGACATGCCTTAAAAATAAATAAATAAAAATAAAAGATTTTACCTGATCTCAAAAAATCTCTATTCTACAGTTGAATATTTCATTTTACTAAGTCCTCTGCTAGGGAGTGCCTTTGGTGGTCTTTTATGATTCCTATTTTATGATATATATATCATGATATTTTTCTTCTTCATCTCATACGTCAATAGCCAAAGTGAGATAAATATGAATATTCCATAAGAAAGAAAATTCATATGATAACATTAATGAGTTTTGCTATTAAATAATAATTGCTGTACATTCTAAGTGTTAAATGAAATGGTGACAATATCACTGGTAATTCTTCTTTGAGTATATGCTTTGGGGTTATTAAATAAAGTGATGAGTGAATTTGCCTTAACTTGCACAGCAAATCTCTTTCTACTCATACATTTCATGGCATCATAAATCATGCTGGAGCATAAATCAAGTCGTTTGTTTGCTAACATTTTGGAGAAGGGTATTGTGAAAGACACAGTCCATGTGATTTACACTCCAATGGAAATATAGTTTTAGCAGTTCTCCAAAGAGACTATTAGCACTTGTCAAGAGTCCTTGCTTAGTTTTACTCAAGAAAACTCTTTTTATCCACCTCTGGATAAATACATTTTTATATTTTAGTTTACATTGAATTTATAAAGCAATTTATTTCCACCATATGTTTACAATAGTAAAAAGACAGACACTTTCTATGACTATGGTGTTCAGAAATGTGATTGGGATGAAGTCATTTGGGACTGACAAGTATAGGGAGTGACTCTAAATAAGCATGTGCCTTTTCTGTCTCCTGCCATAGGATATTGTGTGCTCTTCTGGGAATTTTATCAGCAAGAAGTCTTTATGTGATGAAATCACTAGATCTTGTGATTTAGAACTGTGAGCCACAGTAAACCTTGCTTTCCCTTTAAAAAGTAGTCCTATTTCAGAAGTTTGTTAGATAGTAACAAAAACTTAATCATTACCCCAATAGCAAGAAAACAATTGAGGAAATATATCAAATCTATCTTTATGTATATTCCAAATTGAATCACCTTCTAATCTCTTTGTGTTTAAAACAACAGTCCTGTGAAGTATCATTCTTTCATCCTTTCCAAACAAAGTTGCATAGATTAGTGAGAGGTGACCCTTGTAAAGAAAGTTGATCATTTAAGGCGTGTCCTTAGGCCTCTTAGTGGTCAGTTTTGTTTCTTGTTTACAATGATATAAGCTATCTTTCTACTTCCTGTCTACCATCCTCCTTACTCCATATGGCCCCTCCCTACTAAGGAATTCTTTCTAAGTATTTGGTTTTCCCAAGAGCCAGAATGAACCCTCGCAAACTGTGGATAGATCCTTTTCCCCTTGAGCAGGCTGTTGAGCATTTTGATGTGAAAACTGACAGTATTTCTGTTACAGATTCCAGTGTAATCACTTCCTTGGTTTACTGCTGTTTCTGCAGTAATGTCAGACATGGTTGGCACAGAGTCAATGTAGCAAAAGCACTTCCTCAGTGAAAGAATGGCCGCTTTGACTATAGAATTTTAGAGTCAACTGTTCTCAACTCTATAACTGTAAATGCCTAAGCTGATCATTCCACCTTATCATTCCACATTTTCCCTTTAGTTTTAAGACTTCAGCAAGTAGGGGAAGACCTCATCCTATATCTTCTTTACATCTTGTCTGTAATTACTGTAAGGGCATCAGTTCTGCAAACATGTCTAGACTAACTTTGAAATATTAAACGAAAAGCATTTTAATTGTTTTTAGTGACAATTTTTTCCTTCCACAATGAGCTTCAGAAGGAAATTGAATAGAAAGCCAAAGGTTTTGCCTTCATATCCTAAAGCATGTCTTCTCATTCTTCTGAAGGCACAACCTAATGTTGCCTCTAATGAATGTAGAGGCAAGAAGTAGCATTAAAGCTAAACCATCTTTCTGAGTTTACACAGGCGATGACAGAAATACTCTTTGTTTTCCTTTTAGATCTCCAACTAAAGACATGGATCCTGAAGAGAAGGAAATTGTGGTTTGGGTTTGCCAGGATGAGAAGATTGTCTGCGGATTAACTAAACGCACCACCTCCATCGATGTCATCCAGGCGCTGCTGGAGGAACATGAAGCTACATTTGGAGAAAAGCGATTTCTCTTGGGCAAGGCCAGTGACTACTGCATCGTAGAAAAGTGGAGGGGATCAGAGAGGGCCCTTCCTCCCCTGACGAGGATCCTGAAGTTGTGGAAGGCCTGGGGAGATGAACAGCCCAACATGCAGTTTGTTTTGGTTAAAACAGACGCCTTTCTCCCAGTTCCACTGTGGCGGACAGCTGAAACCAAACTAGTGCAAAATAATGAAAAGCCTTGGGAACTCAGCCCAGCGAATTACATGAAAACTTTACCACCAGATAAACAAAAACGAATCGTCAGGAAAACCTTCCGGAAACTGGCTAAAATTAGACAGGACACAGGTTCTCATGATCGAGACAATATGGAGTGTTTAGTTCATCTGATTATTTCTCAGGACCACACGATTCACCAGCAAGTGCAAAGAATGAAAGAGTTAGATATGGAAATTGAAAAATGTGAAGCTAAGATCCACTTGGACCGGGTAGGGAATGATGGAGCCAATTACGTTCAGGAGGCCTATTTAATGCCCAGGTTCAGTGAAGAAGAGCAGAAGCTAGACATTCAATCTGAGGATAATCAAGCTCCAGAGGACCTGAAAGATGGTGAGGGGATAGCACAGCTGGAGGAACAGCTGCAATACTACAGAGTGCTCATCGATAAGCTCTCTGCTGAGATTGAGAGAGAGGTGAAGGGCATGAGCATTGACGGAAGCGAAGACACGGAGGGGGCAGCTGCCTGTGAGCTGGAAAACTCGGATTTGGAAAGCATTAAGTGCGATTTGGAGAAAAGTATGAAAGCTGGTTTGAAAATCCACTCTCACTTGAGTGGCATCCAGAGAGAGATTAAATACAGTGACTCACTGCTTCAGATGAAAGCAAGGGAGTACGAACTCCTAGCCAAGGAGTTCAGTTCACTTCACATTAGCAACAAGGATGGATGTCAGGGAAAAGAAAACAGAGGAAAGGAAACCGAGGCTCCCAGTAGCAACGGGGAGATCCCTCCATTAACTCAAAGGGTATTTAACACATATACAAACGACACCGATTCAGACACTGGCATCAGTTCCAACCACAGTCAGGACTCAGAAACAACTATGGGAGATGTGGTACTGCTGGCAACCTAACTGCCATGGCTTTTTTTCCTGACCTTTAATGATGTTTCGTGTGGCTTAACAAGGAACTCTATTGTGTATATAGCTTTGTGAAAGTGTAAACCATGCTAAAGTACTCTGTAGTTAATAAAAACTAATGGCCACCACTGCTTGCTCTCATATAGTATTTCCAACTTGACTTTATTATAGGTCCACATGAAGGACTGTGTATTAGGAATGCAGTAAATCAGCTTATGATTATGTAACGCAGACGCAGTATAATGAGAACTGATTGATGGTTCCCGCACAGCTTCTATGAGATGTGAATGAGAAGAACTCGAAAATAGTTCTCAACGTTGTTCATCAAACTATTCATATTGCAAGCATGAAGTAAAAAATCAACCTGTTTCTCGTTTTTGACCTTTTATCATTAGAATGTGTAAATCTATAAAAGTGCAGGTATACTATGTCATATATGGAATAATTCAAATCTTGGTTTTTTGTTTTTTGTTTTTTTTCTGCGAAATGTATTGTGTGAGTCTTTTCCTGACTGCTGTTTAAATTTAGGAACAGGAAGCTGTTGGGACATGTATAATTCCTGACAGAGGATTACTTTGGGTGCAGATGAGGCAAAGCTAAGTGCTATACACAATCAGCTGTTTTTTTTTTTTTCTTGAGCAATTCTAACATGATCATGAGCTATGCAGAAGCTTCTGCTCATTAGACCCTCTGATCAAGCCAATGCTGGGTGCAAGTTCATTTTCTTTGGGGAGTCACAGTGTAGGCTAATGGAGAACTCAGTCGAAGTTTTATTTGTGCCTTGACTGGATAAGTATTGAAGTGGAATGTATGGCCATTTTGTATGGATATATCAGTGTTCTCTTCTCTGGGAGCATACAGAGTAGAAATGAATTTTTATTCTCATACTTCATAACACATTTGTCAGAGGAATTCTGGGTACTTAAATAAACAAGTACTTTTAGGCTCCCCCAAGCACATTAAGGGTAATTCAAGAAACTCAGTAGATTATTTAGATTCTGTCTTCACTGACAGTCACAATGTTTTTGTTTGTCTTTGGTAGACATGTCCTCTCTTTCCTGTTTTCTTGCTAGCTTGCTTTCTCCTTCTATTTGCCTTCTCTTTCTTCCTTCCTCAAAGTAAGACCAGGATGACATCACAACCCAAAACTTTCATCTTCTCATGTTGTTAGCTGGATATTGTTGTACCTCTAATTTTCTAATTTTGGAACATTTCACACATGTCAGGATACAAGAAGTAGAAATGTTGTTTGATGTATTCACAGCATATAGACATTAGCTATTATTCCTAGGACATTTCTTTTGATACAAATTTTTACAACTTTTAACTGTTCTCCCTTTTAAAGCTTGGAGGCTTTAAGATTTCTACAAGCTTTATTTTGGATTCAATGTCTTTAACTGCTCTTTTCAGATGTTATTTCTTCCTTCCTTATTTACCTTCTTCATATATCTTTGGGAAGAAACTTGTAAATTTATTTTTTTTTTTTGAGTTTCACATCTGAAAAGTACCCACATTCCCATTTGGTGAAATAAAAATATTTTCAGGCCATACAATAAGAATTTCCATTCCAGGGAAATAGTGGGATCATAAATTACATTTTCAAAAAAAAAAAAAAAAGAATGGAATAGACCTTTGTAAAAAAACAGAAAAGCTCACTAAAGCACATGCTAAATTGTTGGCAAATGTGTTACTGAAAGAGATTAATTTCGTAAGATTATCATAAATGATAAGCCATCTGTTACTTTGATTTTCTAAAATGAAAGCTATCTCTTTGGATTATACATTTAGTAAGAAAAGAAGTGTTGCGTATCTCACTATATAACTTGACCACCTTTTCTACCTTCATAAAGAGTTGTGGTAAGAGTTAGACATAGAGTTTCACTTTGGGAACTTGGAGTTAACTTTTGCTTTCACACAGTAACTTAGAATTATGCTGACTAAGGTGCAATTCTGCATTTTCCTTTAAAGAGTTTTTAAAACTTCTCTAAGAATGCAGTCTTTTTAAACTCATTGTAGAGTTTATGTTTTTCCTTAATTATTAAAATGTATCTGTACCCTTGCTCATTACATTAAAACACATGGCAATTAGTTTCCATGGTGTGTCTCTAATATAGTTAAATATGAGTATATTTATACACATAGAAATAATGAGTGATCTCATGGATACTACTCTATTTATTGTTAAATTGATGGTTAAGCTTATAAATGCAGGACTTGAATGTTTAATGCTTTAATTATCTTTAGAAACTTAGCGAATTACAAGCCCTTAAGTAGCCTGGCAGATTTATCATGAAATAGCCATATGTAGCTAGAAGAAGCTAGCCATGGCTAATGATGTTTATTTTTTTTTCCCCAGGACTAGTTTCTCAGAGCATTCCTGGTGTTTGTGCATCCTTATGCCTCTATATGCTGAAATGCTACTTACATTCTTTTTTGTTGTTGTTGTTTTGTTTTAGAACACAGGGTTTCCCCTGTGTAGTCCTGGCTGTCCTGCAACCTTTCTGCCTTTAGAACTCTGCCTCCTGATTACAGGTATTAAAGGCCTGCACCAACATGCCCAGTAACTACACTCGGTATGCTGAAGAGTGCTCTTTTCTTTCAGACAACTATGCTCCACCTGGCAGTTCTAATCTTTTATCTCTGAACTTACAAATATACTGGATGTACTTCTCTTGTACTTCTCTTATATGGAATGCTTCCTGTGTTTATATATTCCTCTAACCCCACTCAGTAGAGATTTATCTTACTGTTTTTATCTGCCTTTCTAACTCGATTGGTTATTACCAACTTCTTAGCCTCTTGTTCTGTTTGTGAATTGAACTGCTAAACTGTAAAGGGTTGTATCATATTTTTGTGAAATGTTTGTATTATATTTAGTTGTGCAATTTTTAGATAATCATGAACATTATCAGGCTTAAAAATATTAGCAGGAATTTTACTTGTAAATTTAGGAAGTGAACACTAGATCTTTACATTGCTAAGAATTTTATCAATATGATATCATTTTTAATTAATTAATTGAAAAAGTGTATATTATTAAGGGCACTATGTGGTATTTCAGCATATATATATATATATATGTTTTCATATATATGTTTTCATATATATATGTTGCATAAATTTCATGTCAGAAAAGCATTATTAGTTTTTCAATTATCATAGTTTTCGACTTAAAAACTTTTGCCTTTTGATTTAATGGCAACCTTATAATATCTAAGCATTGTGCATATGTAAGAAAAAGATTTTGTAATATTGAGTTTGAAGTGGTAGATACACAAGCTCTTTTAAATTAAATATCCACCTAAATTAAGTATCAACCTAAATTAAATATCTGCATCATTTTTCTTATTACTTGCAAAGATATGATGTTTTATTAGAACATCAAAGCTTTTCTAACCCATTAAATTTTTATTTTTGTATTTATTTAAACTTCCACTGTATATGGCAAAATATAAATCTGTGGCTGCATTTTATAAATTTTTCAGAGTATAGTTATTGTTGTAATTAAAACATATTTTTCTAGTGACAGAACCAAACATATTAACCCTGAGGTAGTTTATAAAGTAGCATTGAACTATTTCTTTTTATGCTGCCTTTCTTGTTTGATAAATTTCATGTGATCAATATAAAGTATCGTTTCTTCAAGTTAGAACTGATCCAGAAAAATAAAAAGATTATTGTATCCTATCTGTGGTATTTTCTTCATTTAAGTAGTTCTATTTATAACAAGTCACACGTTATTTAAAATTATATAATTGCTAAGCTAATTCGTACAATTTACTTTAAGATTGGTTAGTATTTCTTGACAAAACAAATGTGTAGCAAATAGTATCTAAAAAATCTTTTTTTATCAGGCCTCACATATACTTGTTCCAATTTGTTATAGAAGTTTGCCCTAACTTGTATGCTTATTTATGCATGACTTCTTTCATTTAAAGTGAAGGTGTTTCATGCAAGACTGTTCAATTCCTTACTGGATTTTTCTACTAGGATTGATTTTGCTGCTGCTCTCCTCAAATAATTTATTTTTGACTATTTAAATAGTTCATCACTAAAGTCATCAGAATATTTGCTACCTCATTCTATAATATCATAAAAATTTAATTAAAAGATAGTGTATACTTTCTAGCAAAGAACCTAGGAATAAGTTTATAACTATTTCTTTGCCTATGTCACAATAGATAAAGAAAAGAGAGAATCTATTTATTTTAAATTCAGGCTGATTTCATGGTTTTAATAACTGTTGAAACCGAGAACTGAAAACTTTAATGCTATTATTAACAGACTGATATCTGAAAATCCCAGTGTTTAGTTCCATAATTCCAACAAGCATTTTATACATTGCTTTTTTTCCCCTAAATCAGACATAGAAGATGCTTTTATAAGAGGCTAATGAGATACTACCCTTTGTAGACATAAAATATAATTGCATATTTAATTTTGTAAAATAGATTATATAAATTACAACTTGTTCAGGAAATGGGCAGTATGAAATCTCACTTCTATTGCTGTGTGCCAACTGTTCAAATGAGTTTGTTCTGACATTTAAGGTAATAATTATAATTTATAAATTTATGAGTAACATGAAAAAAATATATTTAGTTACATACTCAAGCATTTATAATATACATAACATGTCCAGAATAGATAGATAATCTGTTAATTTGCCTTCATACATACATTATCCTCACTCAGGAAAGTGACTGCTCTCAAAAGGGCCCTGCATTTTTCATATTAAGATATTTCTTCCTGTCTATGCGTGTTAAGGTATTCTACCAACTCATCAATTCCATGATCAGTCTAAATTGTCCTCTACTAATGAGCATTTCCATGGTGTCCAATGATTCACTTTGTTATTATAACATTTTTCTAAAGATTTCTGTGAGGCAAGATATAGAAATATTGGCTCAAATGGTGTCTAATATATTTTCAATTTTAAAAACATCTATAATTCACATATATGGAAATTAGTCTTTTATAATCTGAATTGAAAATATGTTCTTCACAGACAATGTTATTTTTTATTTGTACATTTGAAATGCAAAAAAATTAAACAAATTAAAATTATATAGTAGATTTTATGGGTTAAATAAATAGTATGCTTTTTGTTATTATTTAAAGATCTACTCATAGCAATTTTCTATTGCTATGATAAAATTCCTTATAGAAGGAAAGGTTTATTTGAGCTTACAGTTACAGAAAGAGTCAGTTATGGCAAAAAATTGTGGAAGGCATGGTGACAAAAACATCTGAGAGCTCAGCTTACTCATGCCAAGCAAGAATCAGAAATAGAATACCGGAAAAGCTGGTAAGCCTCAAGGCCTACCACCAGTGATGCACTTCCTCCAGCCATACACCTAATCCTACTTAAATGGCACCACCAACATTTGGCCCTGTGGACCACATTTTCATTCAAATACCTACAAGTTGTCATATTGCATGATAACTAATTTTAAAAAATGATACTTTCTACCTTTTAAGTATACATTTATATTTTACTTTGAAACTTTGGAGCAATTTAGACTTACCGACTTTTTTAATTTTTTAAAATATGGAGAAAATTGATTTTGTTTGGATGGATTAAAAATTATTTTTTAATATTTGGCACAGAACTTTGTCCCTCTACAGTAGAGTGGCATCTATTATTGGTTGTGTGTAAACCAAATTATGGCCCATATGTTAAATCTATTGTGGGCTTCTTTATATCGTTTTCTTGCTGTTTGTATGTTTATATTATGTACTACAAATTACAATACTAAATATTTTTGAGATAAGAAAACACTGCTCAGAAAAGTAACCACTTAGAAATTCATGTAATGTTCAAAGATAACATCAAAGAGAAAGAGATTAAGAGAACTAAATGTTCCAGCTACACTAGGATGACTCTATATTCAATTCTCATTTCCGGAACTTTATCAGAATATATGCCTTTCTCACATCTACAGTGTACATCTGTATTAGTGAAGAATACAGTGAATTTTATGGCATTCTGTAATGATTAAATTCCTAGTTTTGTTTATAGGAGTTGGTTCAACTCAGTAAGATAAAGTGATTTAGAAATAATGGTGCCATTCAACAACCCTCATACATTTACAGATTTCAGTCAGTATTCTTATATGTGAACAAACAGCAAAAAAATAATTACAAAGTCTTCTAAGCTACATGTAAATATTCATTCTTGCTTTAAGCTTTGCTGTCCAATATAAAGGAAGAGTTAAAGGAGTTTGAGAATATTGTTAATTACAGTCACTAATGGTTAAAAGACTATGAAAGACTGAAGTATATCTGGAAATAAGTGAATTTCAGTATAGTCTAAATATGTTACAAAACTTATATGATGTATGTCCCAGTTGCAAATGTATATAAAAATGGAAATGTGTAGATATTGCTGTTTTCATGTTATAGTGATATACTTGAGACTCAATGCATTACATTTTCTCCAGAAATCTACTTACAAATAAAGAACCTTTGTAGGTAACCTAATTGAGACTGTTTCCCATGTGAGACATATTTCTGACTCTTTGAGGTACCCTTTGAGACTCTCACAAACAGCAAACCAGGTAGAGGTGGATGAATAATGACAACTCAACTGCCAGGAGCTAGAAACCTGAACACTTAATAACCTTGGCTTCCAGAAGTCAGGTCCTAACCCATAAAAGAATATGAAAATGGGAAAGAGAACACTAAAGTGCTGAATTTTGTTACATACGTTATGGGAGCCGCATCGATTTGGCTGAGGTACAACAAATATTAACTACTTTCATACACGTTTCTCATTCCAGTATTCTACTTTTGTAGAGCCAACAAGATGAATATGAGGTAGACGTCTAACTAAAAGAGATGATACTCAAACAGTGTCACTCCTACTATTTCTACTCTGACTCTCATTTACTCCCAGATTAGTCAGGCAAGACCTTCAAAATTAACCTCAATTGACAAGTTATGACCATGATATCTAAACAATATATGGACATGAAAATAATTCATGTTTCCTTAACTTAAATACACATTCTGGAAATGAAGGTGATGAGATAATTCCCCTTTTTTAATTTTTATCTCTCTAATGTCAATCAATATTTGTAGCTGATATTGGCCACTGTATCATTTAAAGTGATGCATAATTGAAGGGCTAACAGAGTTCCCAGAACATAAGATGCATTTTAATAATGATTTTCAGTGAAATAACACTTAAACCTATTTCTACCCATGGATGAAATGTAGTTTGCCATGATGGAAAATGAGCATCTTTTTATTACTGTTTATGACACATGAGAAATGGTACTTATATGCATATATATTCAAGTGGAAGAGTATTCATTCTAATCTTAATTTTCAAATTATTTTTCAATTTGGAGTAACATTTGTTTTACTTTGTATATGAAAGCAAGAGAGCTTTATAACTTTCAGAATTGGAAGACCCTTTGAGAGTTTTATGGACATCACCTTTTACATATGTGAACTTGCCGTGAGTCTTTCTCCTTTAGGATGCCAGTATAAGGCATGGGATTTCTATTTTTTCCCAGTATTGTTAGTATAGTATAGATCTTTTACAAAAAAAAAAAACATTACATTTTCTTTAGTAGAAGAAATTTGAAGATTAACAGAACTACACAATTCCTTTCTATAACCTTCCCATAATAAATTCGGTTATCTTCCAAAATGCAATAAATGCATAAATACTAAATTTCATGAGGAATAGCAATGTGACATTGGAAGGAGCTACCATTAATTATAACTGCAATTTATAAATCAAAAATAGGGCAGACTCTGGAGGACAGGGCCCCTGTGATTAAATTTCTAGGTCACCCAGAGTCCCCAGTCTATCTGTGATCATTCCCAAAGCTGTTTCTACAACACAATGACAAAGAGTGCCTGGTCAAAGCATTGATTCTTCGATTTTACCTTGGAGAAGTTGAATGTGGGGGTCTGGATTGCAACTTTAACTTTTTGTGGTTGAAACACTGTCCAAATTGTTCTAAAGCCAAAGTATTAAAAGTGTGGTTTGTTGATTTGGCAGAGCTGGTAACTAAAGGCTTCACCGAGCTGCCATGAAGGAATGTGGCAAGCCAGCATCACCAAGGTAACTGAAAACTCATTAACTAGGAAAAACACAGAGTCTCTAAAGTCTTAAGCCAAAGGTGGACATGAGACAGAAACTTAATATGTCTATTCGTGAAACGGTGTTCAGTTCAAGGCAGGAATAATAGAACAGACTATGGCTTTGGAGGAATTCCTGCTGTCATATAAGTGGTAGATATGATGGAAGGAAAAAGTAAGCAAAGCAAGAAATAAGTGAGGTTGGAGAACAGTTGTACAGAAATATCAGTGCTTGGGAGACTGAAGCAGGAAGACTTGGAGGTTCAGATCAGTTATACTGATTTCAAGGTCAGTCTGAATATAAAGTCAGACCTGAATTCAAACATACATAAATAAATAAATAAATAAATAAATAAATAAATAAATAAATAAATAAACAAGGAAGAAAATGAAAGTCAAAATTCTACTTAGAAATTGATTTGGACCTAATATATGGTAAGGCTAACTTTGGAGTTTTGTATTGAAAATTTTCAGAGCATCCACAAAGTTATCATAGACATTCCATCACCGACTCTAATGGTATTTCAGCTGGGCTGGAGATGGAGTAATTTGTGTGATTACACTTTGGTACATAAGTGCTGACATTTTTAGTATGGTAGAGTTTTAAAGAAAACAGGTCTGACATTTATCTTATTGTTCCAGTTACCAAAGATTATTTTGGCAATCAGCACATGGGAGGGAAAGTAGATAAAAATACCACTCAAAAGAAAATACCACATTCTGGGTAAAAATCAAAATATGTAGATAGATTCAGCAGATAAACTTAGAGATTCTGAGACTAAATAACAATACCCTGGATAAGGAAATGTTGAGAATGTTGCTTCTCTCCAGCCACTCGAGTAGTTAAGTGTATACAGAGAAAGGAGGTAACATACAGAAATACTCCTATTACTTAGAGCACAACATTTGTGTAACTGGATAGCTCTTAGCAATTTGCGGCTTGGGGTTGACTGGAAACCAAGCACATACTGCTCAGATCTCAGTTGCTTGTTACAAAATTCTATTCTGCATGGAAATGTATTTACAATTAAATTCAGTTTACATTTTTCTATGTGTAGATGCATACTTATGCCACATTTAACAACAGTAGGAAGAACACTGCATGGTTTTCTGTAGCAGATTGTAACTTATAATAGCTAAAAATGTTACAAAATGATAAAAATTATCTACACAGCTTCACCCACAAGCACATTGACTTTCCTATGCATATAAAGATAAATATGAAATCAGTTTATCACACATTGCATTAGGACTAGGATATGTGGTATGAGTTACATTGTCAAAGCCTTGTTTCTGTGAAGTGTCATTTGAAATAGACGCATGTGACTTTTTTTTTTTTACAGGCCTCCATTGTTACCATAGTAGCACAGCTGAAACTGGTTTTGTAAGTCTGTCTCCACCTTACTGCACTTAACACAACCATTAGCTAGGCTCATGGGTGGTCACTGCGTTATGCTTCATCCTACTATCCTAAGTTCATAATTAGAGACTCCGCTTAGTAGTCATCATTCCTTGAAGATACAAATTAAATGAGGCTTGAAGAGCATGTGCTCTCTCAATGCTGAGTAATGAGTTCTTCAACATAATGCCAGGGGATTTTTTTCTTGATGGTTCATGCAAGAATATACAAGTCGAGGAAGAAAAAGAAAAAAAAAAAAAGAGTCAGTTAGATTTACCCCAGACAATCAGAATGAAGTTGTCAACAAGTGTGCGCATTGCACTCTGCTCTCCTTTTACCACCATTTTGGTTGAATTAGCAGTGAACTTTTCTCTAACTTTTAATCAGATGTGAGTCATCTAACTTTGGCTCATCAGATTCTCCTTGCCACCCTCGTTCTACGTTTAATGTTCATAGGAATCATTCATTAATCTTTGAAATTCGTGAATTTTTCAAAATATAACCTCTTTTACCATTCTCTCTTAGCAGTTGAATCTCAGAAAAAATTAAAGAATCTGTGTACTCCAACAATACTCAAGTGATTATAAACTAAGATTCCTGCATAATTTATGATGTGGGAATCCATACAAGAATTGTTATTGAAATGTAGAAATCAGTATCCCAATAAAGTGTCCATTTTTCTTTTTCTCCATGTCATTTCTAGGAAAGTAGATCCCTTACACTATTTTATGTTAATATATCTAGTAATCTTACTGTCATAAAGTGCTATGTACATTGCTGAAAGGAAATGTCATCGATGGTCCTAAATAGCTGTGGACCCAGTGAACTACAACATAGCATGCTTGGCTGGATATTAACACTAGTGCAAGATGGTTATGGGTTTAACTAACTCCTTTGTGCCTGGAATATTGGTCTGATCCACTGAAGAGAAATCAAGCATGGGATTATAAATCTGGCCAACAGTTAAGGAGATTACAGCTTCTAGAATCAAATTACTACAATAATTTTGCTAAGTGGACATTGTATCAAACTGTATTATAAATACACTAACTATAACCCTAAACTATAAGGATTACCTCTTATGGTTATTATTATAGATTAGCTGTCATCTAAGCCTTCCATGAAGTACAAATAAAGTAGAATGTGTATGAAGTCACATAGCCCTGAAAAAATTTAAATTTGATCAGATCTTCCATAATCCATACTACTATCCACAGGAAAAAATAAATGTGTATGTGCAGTGTCTTGCATAGCTTTACATTTCTGTATTCAACTAGAAAGATGCAAATAACTAAAAATGTATTTAATAAATAGTGATTAGGCTTGAATGAGGTCACTCACTTGACAACCAGCTGCGCCATTAAGATGCATGTATCTTATAACTAAATGACTCCCTCCATATGCATATCTACCACAGAAAAATCATTAGTTAAGTCTAAGAATTATGAAAGGAAAGGTTTCTGAATATGACACATATGAGCAAGCTTACAAAAGCATTATTTCCCACACAGCATTGATTTAAAATGCGTCACTCTTTCCTTTTCATAACATTCAAGCTCTTGACAGAAACGTCGCTAATTTAAAGGTGTGACTTCTTCATGAAGATTTCTTACTATCACTATTTATTGCTTTATTGATACCAGGCATCATGAAAAGAATAAAATAAAATATTTCACTTCTAGAGACACTTTAAATAAATTATATCTTGTTCACTGGATCAACAAATATTTGTGGCCAGCGGCTCTTACGTTTACCAGTTCCTTCATGAACTAGAGGGTAGTGATACAGGACCTTCATGTCAGAGGCCTTCAAGGAAGCTGCCTCTGGGAGTATGTGTCACTGTGTGGAATCACTCTGTTTGTTTCTTTTATTCTATTTTTTCCACCATCCCCAAGGGAGGGTATGAAATAGTTCATGCAAGGTGACATATCTCTGAATAAATTTGTTTTTTCAAGCTATTCCAGTAACTCATCAACAGAAATAATTAAGAGTTGCTGAGCTATAAGTACAGTAAGGGCATCTCTGTTTTTAGTCTGAATGTTAATGTGTACAACTTTAGGGATGGTTGAGGAAGGTGAACTTGAATAAGCCTGAATATCACGTATCTCATCGCCAGATGAATAAGGTAAGGGAGTTGTGGATAGTTAATTGCACACATATTAAATGATACCAGGAGAAATATGTGACTAATAAAAAGTTTGGATGTCAGTCACATATTGGCTATGGACATCCATAACCTATTTAGCCCATTGCTCTTACTTATATATTAGGACATCCTGTTGTGTATGGATATAGTTAGCACTCACCTCACAGAAAAAAATAGCCAAGCATTGATTCATGTAACTCTGACTTTCAACAGACTGTAGAGCAGATGACAATATATACATAGTATCTATTGTACATATAATATATAATATATATTATATATTATAATATATAGTACACATATAATATGTTATATATTATATATAGTACATATATAATATATATTTTATATATATATATAGTACATATATAATATGTATTTTACCTGTTTCTTCATCTGAACAGTAAATCCCATCATATCTATCAAGAATAGTTCAAATCTCTCAAAGGACTTTGTAATCAATTTGACATACAAACTTTTTAAGATTCTAGAAACAAATTACAATTTTCTGTGGAAAAGTAATTTTTTATTTGCCTGAAGTAATTGTTATTAATGGAGCTTACTATTGAATAATCTCACCCTTTCTAGCTCTTTCTAAATTCTTACTGACTGGTTTAGACTTGGCGATTTGGGTTCAAACACTGAATCAAACTGGCTTCTCTCAGCTTCTGATGTTTTTGCTCTGCTTGACCTCAAGCTAACTCTAGCAATCTATTCTATTCTTCTGGCTCCTTCTTATTCTCTGGCTTCAATGCCTCTAGTGACTTGCACTGAACTGCCCAAATTCATCTCCAGGGTACTGACTCAGTGATCTCAACTGTCTCACCTGACTGAACTGAACTGAACTCAGCTCAACTATCTGCACTCAAACTCACCGAATCCCAGCTCTTTAATTCCGAACTGCACTGAACTCACTGATTAGAACTCAGCTGACACTAGAACTCAGATATATGCATGCCTCTGTCTCTTGAGTGCTGCAAAGAAAGGCACACACCACCTTACCTGAACATAAGCTTTTCTTTATCTAAAATTTGCTCTGGATCAGGGTGGCCTTGATCTCAGAGATTGCCTTGCCTCTATCTCCTGGGATTAAAGGGATATTTGTATTTGAGCTGGATCACAACTATAAGAACTTTGGATATGATCCTTTGCCAGCACAGCCATATTTCTGGACTAATATCCTCTACATTTCTGTTTTTACCAACAATATGAGATGTGTTTGTGCTATGCACATGTATGCTACCAACTTCATAATGTGTAATTTAAGACCACACTTAATAAATACATTTTGGCAAATTATTTAAATTCAATTGGAATGAAGGCTGTACTGGTTCACTTCTCATTCAAGCTTAACATATAATCCCTTGGCTGG
>JANHMN010000021.1:23722586-23779353 GCA_030674055.1 Rhabdomys pumilio
ATAATGCTTAGTTGATTTATAGTAGTTTGACTCTATGTGAACCAGTAATGAAGTCTCCACTATAAAATGCATGCAATGGTGTCCTGTGAAAATACATAGTAAATGATGCCTTGCTAAATGGAACTGGGTATGTGGGACTAGAAAATGTTTATTCTGTCCACTTCTCTCTGATTCTACAGTCCAAAGAAGTTTGGGAAAAGGTCTTTTCTCCAGTAGTAGTGTAGTATATGTGTATGTTTACAATATATCACGTCTGAACTATGACTTTAATTGTGGTATAACAAATTTAAACACTGGGGGTTGAATGATAAGAATAAATTGAATCCTCTATGTCTGGGAAGAAACATGTGTATAAATATTTACAGTACATCCAGAGATGATCCCACTTTATTACTGGTGTTCATTTTATGGAATGTTGGGACTCTAAGCAATGCCTTCTGCTAGGCACAGGTTCTTTAGTGAGCCACATTTCCATCTCTAGTCATGTAGTATCACTTCATATGTCTAATCATATGAGGCTCTGCGTTAAAATGATTCCATGCATGATCTCAGTCAACCAACATGCATAAGAAACATAGTTAAAATAAAAGTACATCAGAGGTGTGGGAGGGATTGTGGAGGGTTGAAGCTAAATGAAAGGAAACAGGGCCCAGGAGCAGAGCCAAATATCTGCTATCAGATTAGGGTTCAGGGTTCGAGGCCTGGGCTCGACAAGGCTCCCTCAGTCAGAAGGAACAGTGCCTCAAGAGGGGCTCTTTGTCTACATCCTGAGCACCTTGGGATGTGGTAGAAGGTAAACATTGTGGGCAGAGAAGAATTTGTTTTCTCCATAGTAACACTAGTATCTATACGGATTTAGATTACAGAAGTCAGCCTTGCCATTCTTTTCTCTCTTTGACCATGTTTGAACCTAGGCCTCAAGTATTGTAAGCTAGTACTTCACCTCTGACAACCAAGCTGAGGCAAAGAGTTTACTGTTCTCTACTTACTTATTTTTGAGACAGGGTCTCACATAGCCCAAGCTGGCCTAGAATTTGTTATCCAGTCAAGGATGATTCTGAACTTACTTTACTCCAGAGGATTATACTGAAGGCATGTACTTCCAGGATCAGTATATGCAGTGCTGGAGATTGCATTGAGCTTTGTACACCATAGGCAAGTATTCTAATGATTGATTCATATCAAGTCTTGCCCTTTCATTTTAATTATTGAAAGTTTTCTTCAGCCATAATTCAGTGTCTTCAGGGAAACTGTTCATAATTTTACTTGAAAGATTTTGTTCATCCTTCAATAAAGTAAGTTCAAATACTCAGAAAGATAAATTAAATAACATATGATAGTTTCTACAACAGAGTATGCACCATGATGGAAACAAAGGAAAAATGATTCAAACAGGAATACCTTCTCTCAGAACTTATTCAAGAGGCAAAATGTGCGTCTATGATGATGAAAAGAAATAAAAGAGAAAATTTAAGAGAGTTGGTATATATGCAAAGGAACGTTAATTAGGGGAGAGTTTTAATAATGCTTGGTTCAGTACTCTGCAGTCATTTATCTTATTCCAAGTTTAATTTGCACATTTGAGATAAAAAGATAGCATCATCTGTACTTTGCAGATGAAAACAAACTGAGGCCAAAGAAGTGCATTACCCTTGATAACACTAATTATTAAACTAAGCACCTCACATCAAAGATTTATGTTGGATCTGGAGGGACTTGGAAAGTTATACTTAGAGGGGAAAAAGATGAGTATGAAGTAATATGAAAATGAATGTGTGAGTGAAAGATCTAAGAAGCTTAGATGATGTTGCAAAAGCTAGACAGGAAGAAATGAGATGTTTGAGTGTAGATGCCCCTAGATTAGAGAAGAAAACATAGCTAGGACGCTCAATAATGCTTCCCAAAAGAAAACAGAAAGAAAAGACAAGAATGGATTTAAAATTTGAAATGATTTAAACTGAAAGTGAAAAATATAAGAAAAAAATGTTTCGATTTTCTGATTTTTGGATGCTCTCTAAATTAAAATCAATTGCTGTAATTAAGAAAATCTATAGGGCAGTGACTCTAAACTTTGCCAGTTCAATCTAGTGCCTTTAGGAAGATTAAAGGAATGCTTCATCCTATGGGCCTGTTATCTCATCAGTCTGAAAGCAGAAGCAGATCAGGAGTTCCAAGCTACTGTTGGCTATTTTGTGAGATTTTTCCTTAAAACAACAAGAAGAAAATCTCAGCTTTACTTAAAAAAAAATGGATTCAGGAGTAGAGCTAATCTATAATTTAGAAATCTTTTCAGTGAGCAGAAATGGCCAGAGAGGATTAGGTTTTCAGTTATAGGTATGGATGAGATCATCACTTGGCTCAGCAAGAAAAAAAATCCTTCCAGGACAATGTGAAGTCAGCAATGTGAAGAGAATAGGCCCCATATGGGAAGAAAAAGTAGACATCCAAGATGTGAAAGGCCAACAAAGAATAAAACTCACATAGAAAGGACCCTCAATGGGCCAACTGTTCAGACACAATTAGGAAGTAAACTGAAAGGAAGTTTCAGGTAGGCTGATAGGTAAGTTACCTGCTGACTGAAGAATTACTTTCAAGAATGTGGTTAAGATCGTGTTACAACTGATTAAGGGAATGGAAATTGAAAAGGGAATTTGTCCATGTGAAACAGTCTTTAGAAAAGAAGTGGTCTGGAATCGGAGAAAGAACGCAGACAGATGAAGGAATTTAATCTTTTACAGGATGGCAGCCCTGTGAACCCTTTAAGCTGAAGAAAACAGGGTAGAGTAGAGAGAAGGTTCAGCTTTCACACAAAAGGAAAAGGTTGGTGCAGCAGTCAAGTAAAAACAACAAGATCCAAGTTGTAGGGACACAATTTGATTTGACAAAAGAAGTTTTATTCTTGAAAAATAAAATTAAATAGGAATACTATACTAGAATCCACTGAAAATTAGAAGACAAGATCATATTCAAAGTGTGTCAAATGCCTTTAGGTATTGCAAAACCATACGTTACAGGTGTGTGTGTGTGTGTGTGTGTGTGTGTGTGTGTGTGTGTGAGAGAGAGAGAGAGAGAGAGAGAGAGAGAGAGAGAGAGAGAGAGAGAAAGAAATTTTAGAATATCTGATGGCTCTGAGGACACAGTAGAAAGTCATTTGAAATCTTAGCACAGCTTTTGAGACATAATTCAATAAGTTCTACACATAATGAAATGGCTATATTATGAATATGGGGAAAAGGATATGTTACATGTTGAATTTTGGCCAGGAGAAAAATCAGGAATTCCATAGATTCCAAAGAATCTATGAGGTATTAAATCATGTTATACTGTAACTAGTTGTGCCTAGAAGTTAATTGAAATAAGGCCTAAGTGGTGATATGTAAAAAGAAGTACATGAAAATCTAGATATTCTGTACTGGGTAAATTGTTGGATAAAAACAACATGGAAATAAAACAGGAGATGATAAAAGAGACCATTGTTAAATATTATGAATAAATTATGAATGACGCAATGCCCCAGAGACTGGAGTAAGGAGGAAGGATATTGAATTTCAAACATTTAAATACATGCTAAGCTACAAAGTTAAAAAAACTGACTAAATATTTGTGGTCTTATTTGCATAGAGAAGTAAATGGAATACACTAAGGGAAATAATATACTAAATATTCAAGGAAATATTTTCACATCTATTTTTGCAAGCACTTTCCAGGAATTTTTTTAAATAAATGACTATTCTGTCTTTCAAATAAAGCAAGTGGAACATCTGCCTAGTCAAAGGGTCTCACAATTTTTGTATGCTTTTTAGTTTCTGACATTTCCAAATCTTATTATCAAACTAATTGATAATAATAAATTGTCATTATTTAAATATAAATTTAAATGATAAACTAATGATAAAGTCTGACATATTATACTGCAGAATCAGTTTCTTTAGTGTTCTTTAAAAGGTCCAGATGTAAGATGAATGCTCAGATATTAGACTATGTGTCTACTTGGAGACAGAATAATCTTTAGAAGGTAAAATCTAGTGAAAGAAGTTAGACAAGTGTGGATAAGTCATTGAAAGGAATATTAAGACATAAGCCTATCCTCTATGGTACTCTTTCTGGCTATAATGATGTAAACAACCCACTTTACATTCTGTTCTTGCCACAGGTCTAAAAAGCAAAAGAATCAATATACACTACAGTTTGAAACTCTAAAGCCAAGATGAATTTTTATGTATATTATTTAGATATATATTTTGCAGTGACAGAAGCCTGACTAAAACACACACACACACACACACACACACACACATTACATCAAAACAGCAAAACTTATCTCACTTAAGATAACAATATTCCAAACTTGACTACTTCCCAAATACTTTCTCTTCTATTATACGAAAAGTCTAGCAAAATATTTCAGTTCAAATGAATTTATATCGCCATTGTTATTTTCTCCAATTAATTAAGTAGTGGTGAAACCCATGTAGAAAACTTCACTAACTTTAATCTTGTGAAGAGGCAGCTAATTTCTATTTTACTATTTTTTTTTTTTTACTATTTTACTATTTTTACTATTTTACTCAGTAGACTAAATCTCTATGCCAACATGTATGATATTAGATGTGTTCTTGAATATTTCTTGTCATCAATGAATATAGACTAAGATTTCAAAATTAATATTGAATAATTACAAGAGAGATAATCATTGCCTCTATGACTTATCTTGAATATATGTTGATCCAACCTTATAAAGTATAGAAAAGTAGTAAGAATTCAGCAAAAGAAAATACAAATAGGCAATTTAAACATATTTTTCTTTCTACTATGCAGTATTATATATACATTCATGCACATGTGTGTGTTAGGTATCCTTTAAGTTGAACAATTGCACGGTTTTCTTTTTAATATAAGGGTAACAGCTTCATTTCCGTCAAGAGGAAATTTGATCTTTGCTAAAACCAACAGACTTCTCTTTTACCAGAGGTGCATCTGCCTAATTGAAACTTTGTTCTTGGATTGAAAACAATAAGAAGGATGAAAACAATGTTTCATTGTTTAGGATCACATATGTTATTTTGTCACTTTCTCCCTTTCTTGTTCCTTATCTTTAAAGGTGAGGAATTCCGCAAGTAAATAACTCATAGCTTGAACTGCAGTGAATCAAAGGCATGCAATTAAGTGGTGGGCTCCATTTATAGAAGAACACTTACATTCCTAAGTACTGAGTGGTGAGACACACCATGTTTTTCCTTCTAGTATCTGACAAAATGAAAGGTTTTGACTCACTTGCTTAAATAGTGAATTACACAGAGATTTAATGCATGTTCTGGATAACAAAAAGATAAAAGAAAAACAGAAAAAAGAAACCCTAAAAGAAAACATAAAAAGAAAGAAAAGAAAAAAAAGTGCAGTAAGAACTTTGCTTCTTCCACAAAAATCTTTTAAAACAGAGAGACAGAGATTTCAATCTTCACTACAAATACTGAATATACTTTGCGTAATTCAATAGTTCTCTTCCTATTGACTGCTAAAAAGAAAATTTCATCTCATGAAGTATTTCCGTTAGAATGTGTAGATTAACTTCGAAAGTGAATTAGGTTTAGATGATGCCAACTTGTTACACAGGCTAAACACTTCTTCTGGGTATCTCGTTCCATAAACAACATACTTCACTGTTTTAAGCAAAAACGTGTTAAGCTAATTTTGCTGAGAATAGGAGCAACCCCAAGAGAATTGGTAATGATCGGTGTTGTTTCTTGGAATAGGACCAGAGTTAAAGTAAAGCAAAGAAGTAAAAGTCAATCTGACACAATGGGGGAAAAAGTTTTCAGCACATCAAAGAAAATAATACTGATTCACAGAAAGGTCAGAACATTAGGTGAGAGATTGTGTAGACAAAAGAATAATCTCACTGATGTGCCAAACTGAAAGCAAACAGAATACACTATAAAAAAAAAGAAGTTTCTCTGAGAGGAAGTGGAAAATTTTCCCAGATAAACAGCTGCTTTTAGAAACAATGGGGCAGAATATTTAGAAAGCAATAAAACACAGTAAATAAATCAAAGTGCATTTAACCTTTACATATAAGATGATGCCATTGAGTTTCTCTTAAAAATTTCTCCTTATGTTATACAAATAAAAATGATTTATCAGTTTTGATCTGAGTGGTTATTTGGATGGTTTTGCTTAGGACAAAGATCTGTGTGGGACAAATATAAATTAATAAAATAGTGTTTTTAGGGAGCACAAAATGTATCATTTATATGCATGGATACATTTATATAAAGTTACCTAATTCATTTTAGCTATCAGTTAATACATAGCAAGTTACCATAGATAAATATATAAACTTAGGTTTCTGTAGCTTCAACAGGTGAGGAATCTAGAAACAGTCCATTTGGATTTTCATCAGATGGCAATTCATGGTATTACCTAGGAAGTCAGTCCCATTTCAATTCTCAATTTGTCAAGGATTCTACTCAAGCTCACTAACTTACAAGGACCAAAAAACTTAATTGCCTTTAAAGCTCTAATTGTAGAATACACAAAGTTTATTTAGACTAAAGCCTAAGATCTTTGAAATCAAAGTAAAAATGTTCAAGGTAGTAATAGTTTGAAACATATATAGATATTTGATTACTTCACCCAAAATTATAAATGCTCTGATTCCATCTATTTTCGTCTTATTTATTTAGTCCAGGAGTTCTCAAACCCTTAGATCATGGCTCCTGTTGGGGTCATATGCCAGTTATCCTACATATCCGATATTTACTTTATGATTCATAATAATAACAAAATTATAGTTATGAAGTAGCAACAAAAAAGAATTTTATAGTTGGGAGTCACTACAACATGAGGAGGAATTTCTATAGAGGGACACAGTATCAGACAGGTTGAAAATCACTGATGTAGTCACTCATTTTGGTAAATATTTCTGAGGTCTGACATGTTACTAGGACATGAAATTTATGATTAGTTCTATCAGCTTGACATATTCTATAATCACTTAAGGAAAGGATCTAAATGATGGTTGTGATATGACTTGCTTTTTCAAGTTCCTGACACTGCACTTCCCTATAGTGATGGACCATAACCTGAAATTGTGTGACACATAAAGCCTGTCTCCTCTAAGTTCCTTTTTCTCGGGGTATTTTTTTCAGGGCAACAGACATGAAGCGATTTCAGTAGTGAAATAAACAATGTGCCTGTCTTTATGTATCTTATAGTTTAGTGAGTGGAGACAGAACACAAACCAATAAACGTTTACTTTAATAGAAAGCACATTTTTTTATAATACCCAACAAAGGGGAGAGAGAACCTTTAGAGACCATACCCAGCACCCCCTGTTGAGGAATGGGGTCACCCATTCATCTAAAAAATATTAATCCAGAATTGCTCCTGTCTAAAGAAAATGCAGGAACAAAGAGTGGATCAGAGTCTGAAGGAAAGGCCATCTAGAGACTGCCTCACCTAAGCATCCATCCCATCTGCAGACACCAAACCCAGACACTATTACTGATGCCAACGAGCCTAATATAGTTGTCCCCTGAGAGGTTCTGCCAGATCCTGACTGATACAGATGCAGATGCATGCAGTCAACCATCTGACTAAGTGCAGAGATCCCAATAGAGGAGTTAGGGGAAGAACTGAAGGACATGAAGGGGTTAGCAACCCCACAAGAAGAACAATATCAACCAACAGGCCCCCCAAAGCTCCCAGAGACTAAACAACCCACCAAAGTTTACCCATGGCTCCAGCTGCATATGTAGCAGAGGATGGCCTTATCTGGCATCAATGGGAGGAGAGCCCCTTGGTCTTGTGGAGCTTTGATGACTCAGCATAGGGGAATGCTAGGGCACTGAGGCAGGAAGGGTTGGTTGGATGGGGGAGCACCCTCATAGAAGCAGGGGGAGGGGATAGGGAGATTAACTGCAAAGGGGGATAACATTTGAAATCTAAATAAATAAAATAACCAATAAAAATAGAAGAAAAATTTTTTTAAAAAATGAAACAATCCATCATCGTGGGTAAGTCACTAATTTTATGTGTTTTTTAAAAAATGTCCTTTATATTCTCTTGTCGCTCCCAACTTGTCCAGCAAGCAGACACAACACGGTTGGATTCTTCTCATCAGCCTTTATCGCAGGAACTAATAATAATACTATGGAGGACTCCGTGCAGCCGGAGGGTGCTGCTTATATAGAGGAACAAATGTTGCCAATGTAAGGATTGGCTAAGACTACAGTAACTCGTTAGCATATGCCCACTCGGGAGGGGCACACACCAGAATCATGCAGACACATGTGCAGAATACCTGTTTACCAGAAAAATCTGAAGAGGCAGGCAGGCAGTCGACACCATCTTCTAATGTCGGCTACCAACATTCTCTAATCTGCCAACAATTGTGGCTATATCTAAAAGAAATAAATAATCAAAAGTGGAAGCAACAGAATGCAGTGCATTTCAAAAGGAGAGAATATGTTGTTGGAGTTGTAGGGATGCTGGGGTTAGTGTGACTTGGAAATGTGAGGCATTTGATGATCATGAAAGCCAAAATATAAGTTTCAGCAAGACCCTTTTGCTTAAGGTGTGTGAAGCAGAAACAGTGCAGAGATACCTGAAGAGAAAAAGGTTTTACTGGTCAAGAATCTATTTGGTTGTTTTCCAAAATCATTTAGATGTGAGATAAAAAAAGATTTGAGTATAGAGAACAGTAGTAAAGAACATGAGAAGTGACAGATTCGAGATTCACTTCAATATCATGGTGAATAATTTTTTTCCTGAAAATTTTATATGTTTACTGTGACTTACATAAAACAGATTTCCACAGCCACTAAATTAAACACTTGACATTAATCCTTAATTTTGAATGGGAGAACTTTAATTTTTCAAGTCAAGAAATCAAGTTATGGTTGCACACTTGAGGATAATTTGTAATGTGGGTCATTACTGTAAGACAGTTGATAACTTCTCTCAGGCATTTCCACACTACTTCCAGGACCATGAAAGATATTCAGAAGAATGGAAGCTTTCTGGTTCATGTTCCAAATTGAATTCTACATGTCCTGTTCTTCAAGTGCATGGTGTCTTGAGATATAGGATTTTACCAAGAGATCAGTATTTATATTACTCCATGCAAGTGAGTGCAAGTGAATAAAACTCAACTAACTTCATCAAAGCAGAAAAAGAGGAAGAAAAAGAAGAAGAAGAAGAAGGAGGAGGAGGAGGAGGAGGAGGAGGAGGAGGAGGAGGGGGAGGGGAAGAAGGAGGAAGAGGAGGAGGAGGAGGAGGAGGAGGAGGAGGAGGAGGGGGAGGGGAAGAAGGAGGAAGAGGAGGAGGAGGAGGAGGAGGAGGAGGAGGAGGAGGAGGAGGAGGAGGAGGAAAAAAAGCAAAATGAAAGAAAGGTCTATACTGAAAAGATAGCAAGTAAACTTTCAGAATGAAAGATGCTTCTACAGCTCTAGCATCTCTTAATCGGTCCATATTTGTAAAAGACATTCATTTCTTCAGGCTTTAACCTTTTACCTATTCTTCCTACAGGCTTGGCAGTGTTCTAGTTCGCAAACGGGAGTCTTTATGTGATACAGATTATGTTTTCTCGCTCACCCATGTTTGAATGTGTCCTGTTCTGTGTGAGGAAATGAGAGAATCTGTTTATAGCTGCAGTGAGAGAAGTGTCACACAGGGACACTGAAGCCTAACCCTGTGTCAGTGACTACTGGTGAATGCCAGAGAAGCAGAGCCACTGGGACTGGTCCAGAATGGATTGTTTGTTTTCACACTTGTTGAGAGAAATGGCAAAGCTGAGAGTGATACTATTAACATAAGAGGACCCCAGAAGCTATGCCAGAAGGAAAGTAATTTAGAAAGGGAACTACTTGAATCTAATCTCAAGATATAAATATGAATAAGAAGAAGGCCTGTTAGGCCAAAGCAAGAACACTACACAAAGCCATATGCATGAGACAGAATAACAACCTTATATTACAGGGAAAGAATTTTATAGGCTGCAGTGAAGGTGGGAGATTAGTAAAAAAATAAGTAAGCAAACATGTGTTGAGTCACATTATATAGAACCTTTATGCATTGTGCTACAGTTTAGGAATTATTTGTCTTGGGTGGATCAATGACAAAGGACACTCTGAGTCGCTGACACATAACTGTTGCTTCGACTGAATGAAAATTATTGAATGGGAAGAACTGGAGAAGAGAACATGAGTGAGTCTGGATGATATGTTGGTCTATTGCAAAGGGCTTGAGAAAAGACAGGAAGTCCACAATGTGTTTCCAATGGACATTACCTTTGAGAAAATGGGTACTGACCACTATGAAAGAAATAAAAAAAAATGCAAACTGGCATAAAGGCAACATTACATAACAGTGGAACATAGTATAAAACACCCACAGTACTTCAGACTGACACCAAGTGGCACCTACTAGGGCAGATCTCCTCCACATTCTCATATCTCCAATCTCTAAGAACAGGCTTTTAAGTGGATCCACCTAGACCAGTGGTTCTCAGCATGTGAGTTGTGACACATTTCAGAGTGCTGTATATCAGATATCCCATTCATCAGATGTTGACATTTTGTAGCAAAATTACAGTTATGAATTAGCAACAAAATACTTTTATGGTTTTGGTTCACCACATGAGAAACTTGATTAAAGAGTTGCAGCATTAGCAAGGTTGAGAACCACTAAAGATAGACTTAGAACTTTAACTTATAATTAAATTATTTAATTCTACTGTGACTTCTACCTAAACAGCATGGTAGTACACACACACACACACACACACACACATTCTTATACCATGAATTCTACATAGAGAACATGGTAAGTAAGGCATGAAAGTAGTAACTTTCAGTTTTCTGTACCATAAAAAATTATCATTTTACATTGCAATAATTCTTGATTGTTGTGATGCTTGAGAATGACAGTCTCTCAAATGGCAGGATAATAGCAGACAGAAGTATACATTGAAACTACTATGAAATTACTTTTTAATGATTTCTTGGGTAGCCTAAGACAATTAAACAATTTTCATTTGAATTATATTTTTTAAATAACATCACTCTTTGTAATTCAGAGATTTTTCTAAGAATTTGCTTGAAGATTAACTGAGAAAAATTGTGCCCTAGCCCTTTGCCCCTTAAGATGTTCCTTAGAGGTAGAGGATAAGAAGTCATGGAGTCAAGGAAACAGACTCTGGGAGTCAGGTGAGAAGTGGAAGCAGACTTGTTTATGGTAGGAACCAGGTGTGCCTTTATACCCTCCACCTATGCCCCATTGGTTCATAACTTTTCACTCCATGTAGTGAGACCTAAAATGGGGATCAGCACAGCACAAGTGTGTCTTCATGTTTGCATATTCACAATGTGAATGAACCACTATTTTTTTTATTGCATATTTTCTTTCTTTACATTTCAAATGTTACCTTCTTTTCTGGTAACCCCACCCCCACAAAAAAGTCCTATTCCATCCCCCCTCCCCTGCCACTATGAGGGTGTTTTATAAATGAGTGACTCCTCAGGAATCAGCCTCTTGAAGAGTGAACATGTAATGTAACTCGTTTCCTCAAGACTATCAAAATTAGAGACTAACATATCCAGAGACATCTACTGAATGATTCAAGACTCTTGACTATGACAAAACACACATTTATTTTTAGTCTTCCAAGTAGTTTCCTATTTGATCAAGAACATCACACTTCAGAAAATGGTTATTGTGTCATTTTCATTTTAAGCCAATAACAGGTCGTGTAAACATTTTCTGAAGTTGGAAGTTTTTGATAAAATTTACCACAACAATAGCACTAATAAATCATTATTCATATAAAATCTAGGCAGTTTTACAAATAATGAGGGAGGAATGAGTCTCACACTCCCCACATTATAACCCAATTTTATGTGATACTAAAATTTGAATTTTCTACTGTGGTCTTTGCATATCTTATTGTCTTACAAATTTTATCCACTTGACTTCCAGGAGTTAACTACTAAACTCTCCTTAATAACATTTTTTGACCAATAAATAACTATTAATGAAATATTTTCTCTCTTTTCACTACATTTTTTATTATTAATTATTTTATTTATTTATGTTACAGATGTTACTTGTCCTCTGGCCACCCTCCCAGAATTATTCATCGCATCCCCTCTCCCCTTTGCCTCTGAGAACGTGGCCTCTTCCCCAGGCAATCCCCTTCCCTGGGGCATCTGCTCCAACTGAACCCTGACAAGGCAGTTCGGTCACCAATCCATCTTCAAAATTTCTCACCCAAAATTGTTCATGTCTAAAAACAATGCAGGGACAAAAAATGGAGCAGAGACTGAAGGAGAGGCTGTCCAGTGACCAGCCCTACTTGTGATCCAGCCCATGGGCAAGCACCAAATCCTTATACTATTACTGATGCCATTTTCCACTTGCAGACAGGATTCTAGCATGGTTGTTCTCTGAGAGGCTCTACCAGATGCTGACTGAGACAAACACAGATACTTACATCCAATCATTGGACTGAGGTCAGGGAACTCTATGGAAGAGTTAGGGAAGGGTTGAAGGAACTGAAGGAAATGGCAACCCCATAAAAAGACCAACAGTGTCAACTAACTCAAACTCCTGGGAGCTTCTGGACCCTAAGCCACCATATTATTTTTTATCTGAAGTTTCACTCATGTTAACGCTTTGTAAAAATCTGCTTTTCTTTGTGACACAAAATATCCCTAGTAGGTATTTTGCTCCTTTTACTTTCTAATAAGGAGAGTTGTGTTAGTGACACTCTCAGTTTTTTCTCTATATGGACAGAAGTATGAGCAACCTGTTAATAGAAGACTGTTCTGAGAATTAAGACAACCTGCAGTGCTTACACATTCAACTGTGTTTGGGACATGGCTACATGAGCAAGCAGGATCATGTCTGGAAAAAAAGTATGTCACAAACGCAAACTTGTTATGTTCATCAAGTTTTCCTATCTGAATTAGTGGGTAGCAAGAACCACACAAAGAAACAATAACAACAACAAAATACTACAATTTGTTTTTTCTGAAGAGGCTAAGAAATAAATCATGATTAATTTTCTGAATAATAGTAAGAATACTTTGTTTCTTAAATTCTGTCTTTAGAAATTATCTACACATTTATTTCTTATGTATATGAATAATTTATGGAATATATCTCATATATAATAAATAATATAATATATATAATGTACTATTAATATCCTACATATATGTACTAGATATTATACATGCACTATATGTATAACACCCTGTTATATATATTTTATAATATATGTATTGTATGTAAATCAGTGACCAGTCATGTGAACATTTTCTAAAGAATGAAGTTTGTGAACAAATTTAAAGTAATATTAACATTAATAAAGCATTATTTTGTGTAATCTAGACAATTTAAAAAAAAATAAAGCATGAGTCTACATTTCACCCACTATAATAAAATTTTATGTTACTATATTATATGTGTTTGTATGATACTGTACATCTTTTATATATGTGTGATATTTTTGTGAATATATAAAGCCTCAGCCACTATGAGACCAGAAGATGGAAACCCTGGCAGTCATGTTGTCTCACTGTCTTGTCCTCTATCTGGGTTTGAACATAAGGGGATAAGGTAAACTACACGATATCCCTGTTTTCTATGATGATTACATTATTCTTAGAGCTGGTGAGATGCATCAGCTCTTAAAAGCCCTTAACTTTAGTGTATAGGACTGATGCTGTGGGTTTACACATGGGACCATCATAATAGATGAAGACAATTGGCTTCTACAAGTTATGCTCTACACGTGTATCAATGTGCATACACATAAGAAAAAAATTAATTAAGTGTTCTAGATATTTTAAAGTTATTCCCTTGTTTCTGGATGTTCAGTATATAAAAAAAAATGTTATCTGAATTCTATCATGGCCTATTTTCTTTTACAATTAGAGAGAAAAAAAATCACAGAAACTATGACCAAACCCAGGGCAAGTAAGAAAGGGACGGATTATGCCTAAGTCCTCAGTAGATGCTTATTTCATTGCTGCAATACAAGCTTGTATTTTTATTCTTCTTCTGAAAATTAGGTTATTAAATTACATGCATTTAAATCTATGCTAAATTTCTGTCAGGCAGTGCATAGTCTTCAGAAGCATATTTGTTGTTGCTAAAGATACTGTTGACACTAACTGCAAGTTGTCTTACATGTTATGAACAGGCTTCAGACATATTGAGAAAGAGTTACACAAAACTACAACATAAATAGGATAACTAATTTACTAACCAATGCATCGCTGGTGGACGCTTTAGACTTTCCTTGTCTATTTTTTTTAATAGCTTATTTTATTTATTTACATTTCAAATGTTATCCCCCTTCCCAGTTTCCTTCCACAAACCCCCTACTCAATCCCCTATTTCTCCTGCCTCTATGAGGGTATGCCCCCACCCACCCACCACCCCTCAACCCACTTCCTCCTTACTGCCCTAGCATTCCCCAACACTGGGGCATTGAGCCTCCACAGGACCAAGGGAAACCCTCCCATTGATGTCAGATAAGGCTATCCTCTGCTACACATGCAGCTGGAGCCATGGGTCTGTCCATGTGTACTCTTTGGTTGGTGGTTTAGACCCTGGGAGCTCTGGGGGATCTGAGTGGTTAATATTGTTGTTCTTCCTATAGAGGTGCAATCCCCCTCAACTTCTTCAGTTGTTTTAGTGATTTTTTATTATTATTTTTCAGTTATCAATTAATTTATAACCAGTCCACTTGAGGACTCTTTGTAAAAAATGATCATATATAATGTCAGGATAGTTTGAAAGGCATTTTGACAACATTCTGTACAGTGTCAGCTTAGAATTTTTACTTTCCCCAACAATGTCATTGATTAAAACCTCTTAAAAAGTCTATTGTATGTCATTTTATATTTATTTAAATTGGCATAAAATACTTCTAAGCACAGTGTGTATGTTTGATTTATAAATGTGACTTTGAAGGACTAATACAGTGGTTCATCCAACTTCAGGGTACACATTCTGCTTAGAACTCCGTAGAACTCTCAAGCAACAACAGAAATTACAAACATGTTTCTTCACAGTCAACCTACCATGTTGACTTAAGGATAACAGACTCTGGGCATCAGCCAAGGACACCTTGCAAAACCAGGCTGTGTGGAGGCTGATTAACAATGAGGCTTCTCTTCGCAGGATTTTATAGGGCATCATTTGGTAGTGGTTTTTGAGGCTTGACTCAGTTCTGACTTTGTACTTTCTTGTAAGCAAATCAATATTTTCCATTGTGATGATCTCAACGACCCATTATCTATACCCTCCAGAGCACAGTACATCATTTATATGAGTCATTTGTTCTGGGACACTTCCACACCTTTCTTCCCTGTGAGCATCCTGTCCCCCACAAACACCTGAGTACATAAATTAGACTATTTGTAAAAACAATTTGACCCATTGAATATTGTTTTCCTTACCAGAAACTAGCTATCATATTGAAACACAATTAAAAAAATCTTTTAAAGAAGGATTTTTATTCAGATCTTCAAATTTTGATTTACGTTATTTTCTCTTTGTTTCAAAATTTTAAATAAACTGTAAATAAGTTATGATAGTTTTATTCCTTGGATTCGTATAATTCTTCCTCTTTTTCTTTCTGTTCCTTTTCCTTTTTCTACATCTTTATTAGTCTGATTTTTTGACAATAAGTTACCTTGGGCAAATATGAATTCTGGTGTTGGATCATTAGATGAATTTTTACAAATGACTTTTTGATGCATTGGAGACAATGACTACTTCTGCATAATCACATTGCATTTGATTAAAGTCTTAATTTGTTAATACTAAAGATGAAAAGTCAACCTTGTCTTTTATTTCATCTTCAGGTATTATACACCCAGGAGTTATAATTATCAAAACTGTATTCTTTCTAGAGTCTAGCAAAACAACACCTAAGTTCCTAAAATGTAGGTAAAGAGAGAATACTAATTGACTACACAGTTGTCTACTTAAATATTAACAAGCTAATACAGACCACTGTAGAAAGTGATATAAAAACAAAGTAAAAGAAAAAGCCTCATTTGTTGCATTCTCTTGTGTGTGTAATACTAAGTTCATTTCCCATGTACAACTTATAAGCATCAATACAATGTTATTGAACATCGAATTGGCTATCGGTGCTGTTATGGTTTCAACATAATGTGTGCGCGTCATAGGCTCACATGTTTGAATATCTTCCCAGCTGATAGTTTGCTGGGAGGCCATGGAGTGTCATAGGCATGGCCCCGAGAATACAAATACCTTGACTTTCCAAGTCTATTGATTCCTTATCAGTTTTGCTTGTCACGTGTTCCTTTTGCCATGAACTCTACTACATCTTTGTCATTATGATAAGCTAAAATCACAAGCCAAAATAAATATTTTCTCTTTTAAGCTCCTGCTGTCAGTCACTTTGTCCCTGGATTGAGAAAAACTAAAGGTAAAACAAAAAAGAACCTAATACATATTTTATCAATTGTCTGTAACCAGCAAAGCCTCCAAAACATTGGAATAATGGTTAGGAATAGAAGAACCCATAATGTGCTATAATCGTTCAGCCCCTCGGTGTTCTATAACTACTTCCTTTTTTGCAGATCACATTTTATGTGTCTTTGGCCAATGGAAAATTAGAAAATAATTTTTAAATATAACTTATAACAATATTAGAAAAAAAATTGAGAAGGAAAAGGCATTACTTATATTAGGAACTATGACTTGATACCTGTAGGTTCTCACGCTTAAAAAGAACATAACATATTATCATTTAGGAAGACATTTTAAAGTAATCAAATTATGCTGTGTATATAGTCTTATACTATTTTCTCCAAACAATGTAATAGCTTTCAGATTGGTATCACTTACTGCATGAAAATAGAAACATAATTATTTCAGCTAATTATTGTTTTGTTTGCAAGTAACAAAGTTTATAATAAGGGAGTTTCATGCTATAAAAAAAGAAGAAAAACAGAAGAGAAATTTTAAGAGAGCATTGAAGAATAAATTTACAAGAAGTTGAAGAAAAATATTCTAATAAAGTGAAACATCAATTACCTTTGTGCTATACCCATTATATTAGAAAAGATCTTGAGTGGACTTTCCTACAGTTCACTGACATTTCTCAAAATGTGGTCCATCAATTAACTTGTTAATAGGAAAATTGTGTTTTCCTATAGGAAAGAACCAGAGCTATATCCCTAAGAGATTTTGCATTTGGATATTTGAAACGTATCTGTTTGATAAATTTCATATGTGAAACATGCTCTCTGAATTCTAAAAGCTACTGAAATCACTACAGAATATTGGGGTTTTAATAATTTCTACAGAAAAGCAGCATGACAGTAGAAATATAACTTTCTCAGAAAATAGTTTTACTTTTTTTGGTTACAACTCACAGTTTGAAATAATCACATTGAGAGCTACCATGTTCTAATGCAGTAGCTCTTAGTCTTCCTAAGGCTTCAAATGTTTAAAATAGTTCCTCATTTTGTGGTGATCACCCTCAACCCTAAAATCATTTTTGTTGTTAATTTATAATTATATTTTTCTACTGTTATGAATAGTAATATAAATAAATATCTGATGTGTAGGATATCTGACCTGTGACCTCTGTGGACAGGCCACTCAACCCTCAAAGGGGTCAAGACCAAAGGTTGAGAACCTCTGTTCCAAACAAGGCCATTTGGGTAGCCTTTTGTCATTCTCCAAGCTAAAGTCTGGTCATGTATTGTGGAGGTGGGGTAGAGACCATGATCACATAGTGAATGATTAATGTTTATTGTCACCTCTAGAATCACTTTGGAGAAAAGACGCTGGTCTGATTTCTGAGAAATTGTGTTTGCTTAGCTTTCCAGCATGTCTGTAGGTGATTGTCTTTATCTCATTGCTTGAGATAGGGAGCCGTGGCTACTAATAGGAGAGAACATTCCCTTTTGTGGGATCCAGAAATGTATAAATGAAGATGGTAATTTAACACTAGTGTAGCCTTCATCCATCAACTTCCTGAGTTTAGGAGGAATGGGACTAGCTGCTGTTTGTTTTTGTGACCTTCAGTTTCTTGTCATGATGGATCTGAGTAATGACATGTAATCCAGAATACACCCTCTGTCTCTTTTTTTTTTTAAATTCTTTTTTTATTGGATATTTTATTTACATTTCAGATGTTATCCCCTTACTCCATACCCACACACACCCAGGAACCCTCTAACCCATCCCCCCTCCTCCTGCTTCTATGAGGAGGTGCCCCCACCTACCCCCCTACTCCCATATCCCCACCCTCGAATGGGACCAAAGATCTCTTCTCCCACCTATGCCCGACAAGGCTATCCTCCCCTACATATACAGCTGGAATCATGAGTCTATCCCTATGTGCTCCCAGGCTGGGGATTTACACCCTGGGGAGCTCTGGTTTGTTGGTATTGTTGCTTTCCTCATGGGGCCACAAACCCTTTCAGTTCCTTCTGTCTTCTCTCTAACTCCTCCATTGGGAACCCCTTGATCAGTTCAATGGTTAGCTGTCAACATCCGCGTCTGAATATGTCAGACTCTGGCAGACATTTAAGGAGACAGCTATATCTGGCTCCTGTCAGCATACACTTCCTGACATCCACATCAGTGTCTACTTTGGTGACTGCAAATGGGATGGCTACCCAGGTGGAATAGTCTCAAGAAGGCCCCTCCTTCAGTTTCTGTTCCACACTTTGTCTTCATATTTGATCCCTTCTAAGAAGGACCGAAGCTTGGTCTTCCTTCTTCATGAACTTTATGTGGTCTGTGAGTTGAATCTTGCCTATTTCAAGCTTTTGGGCTAATATCCATTTATCAGTGATTAAATACCATGTGTGTTCTTTTGTTACCTCATTCAGGATGATATTTTCTAGTTCCATCAATTTACCTAAGAATTTCTTGAATTCATTGTTTTTAATAGCTGAGTAATATTCCATTATGTAAATCACCATATTTTTTGTATCTATTTCTCTGTTGAAGGATATCTGGGTTTTTTCCAGCTCCTGACTGTTATAAATAAGGCTGCTATGAAGATCCTTACAAATTCTACATACAATAAAGCGCAAATATCCAATATATACAAAGAACTCAAAAAATTAGATTCCAGACAACCAAATAACTCTATTAAAAATGGGGTACAGAGCTAAACAAAGAATTCTTAACCAAGGAAACTCGAATGGCCGAGAAGCACCTAAAAGAAGTGTTCAACATTCTTAGTCATCAGGGAAATGCAAATCAAAACAACCCTGAAATTCCACGTCACACCAGTCAGAATGGCTAAGATCAAAAACTCAGGTGATAGTAGATGCTGGCGAGGATGTGGAGAAAGAGGAACACTCCTCCATTGTTGGTTGGATTGCAAGCTGGTACAACCACTCTGGAAATCAGTCTGGCAGTTCCTCAGAAAACTGGACGTAGCATTACCTGAGGACCCAGCTATACCACTCCTGGGCATATACCCAGAAGATGCTCCAACACCTTCTGTCTCTTATGTGCTTTGTTTGCGCATTTCAAACACAGCAACAGAAAAAGTAAACTATGATACTAGGTGTGGTGCTGTGGTACATATGAGTAGCAAGCAGAGCTGGAAGACTGAGTAATTAGGTACATGAACATTTCTCAAAGCATGCAGATGCCACTTACCAACTTTCTGAATCTGGTTAACTGAAAAAAAAAATTGTGAATGGTTCAGATACACAAACTTCTTAATCCTGATAAACTATAAATATGAGAGCAAGTCGTATAATGAGACATTGAGTTGTACAAAAACTAAATGGATTTCAATTTCTCTCAACATTTCAGAATGAGATACAATTTTCTATATAGTTTATATATTCTCGTTTTACTTTGCTTAATTACAAGGTAATTTTTTTTTTTTTTTACAAATTAGCCTGTAAGGTTTACTTTCATTTTTTCTTTTGTACAGATCACATTAGATTATAAAATGATAAATTCATGATAATTTCCTATTGCTATGCGCTTTTTCTAAAACTATCATAAAAAGGCACTTTAAAAAAAAGATATCTTTTGTCATGATATGATGGTCCTGATTGGTTTGAAATTATTACAAAGCATACCAGGCAATGTATATTTTTAAAAGTTATGAGAAAAAATTATGAGAAAAAGTTAGGAGAAAAATCTTTCTTAAAGATAAATAGACTTCCCAAAGAGAATACTTTGAAGATTGCAAAAAAAGAGATATCAATTGTTAAAATATTAAACGACTTAAGTACAACAAAAAAGTTGTACATTTCTAGTGCTGGAAAAAACTCATAAATTAGTAATGATTTATCCAACTTGTCAGGAACTGTTACATGAAAAATTAAAAGTAATTAGTACAAGGCTGAAGACATAGCTCATATAGTAAACTTTGTATTACATATTCAAGTATCCCCAGATCCTATGAAAAAAAGCCAGAAATGATGGATGATACTTAGAATCCCAGCACAGAGTTAGGTGTTCCTGTTCTGTGCAGAACAGACAGGGCAGCCCATGTGGTGAATATTGAATTCCATGTAAAGAAAGCTCAAGTTCTCACACATACACATACACACATGCACACACACACACACACACACACACACACGCACACACACACACAAACATTTTGTGTGTGTTTACATAAGTATATATTCATATATATCATGCATATATGTTTATTCTTAAAAATGGATGGTATCTCAGGAAGTACACATAAAATTGTCCTCTGTACTCAATATAAATATGCACACTCACAAGCGCAACACACACAAACAAAAAAACCTGAAACACATCTATGCATATACAGACTAAAATGAACAAATGAATTGACAGCTAGCTAGGTCTCAAACACTAGAAAGCATTCTATTAAGTTTACTTTTCAAATATCTTTTAAAAGATGTGTGTGTATGCGCGCGCGCGCACGTGCGTGCGTGCGTGCGTGCGTGCGTGTGTGTGTGTGTGTGTGTGTGTGTGTGTGTCAATTTTCTAGTAAAATTGAGAAGACTGGTGAATGAAATCAATGAATGTAAATTATAAAAAGCCCAAACATGGAGGAATGGGCTAAAGCAAAGTACTATCAACAATACAATGACACACTGGAGTCTCATAAAATAAAATAGTTTTAAGCGGTTACTGAGTTGATGTAGCATTTTTCCCATGGAAAGTTTTTTTTTTTTTTTTTTTCAAATGCTATTCTGAATATTGCAACTATAGTCTGAAAGTTTGGAAAGATGGCCTTACCAGAGATAAAAAAATAAATGTGTCTGTTCACTTCAGACTCTATGCTAAAGGGAAAATGAGGACAGGGTAGAAGACAATTTTCAAAGGGACACACAGAGAAAGGATAGAATTCTCGTTATCTTTAGCAGAATCTCTTGCTAGAAGAGCACCCGATTCTTACATGTTCCTGTCAGAGGATTCTGCTTTATGGCTAGATTTTCATGGCCCGAGTTGTAAACTGCCTCTCACTGCTATGCATGGAGGAAATGTGGCTAATCTGATTGGAGCATCTTCAGAAACAGTGTCTGAGTATGACAGGCCATCTTTGGGTGTTCAGCTTTTTTTCTTTTTTTTTTTTTTTTAAGGTCTCACTAGGTAAGCAGTTTCTCTCCTTTATTAAATTAGCCACCATGGACTTGACTATATCCACCTCAGCCTGAAGAGCAGGTCCCTCTAAGCAACAACAACAACAACAACAAAAAAAATAGCACACACAAAGCACAACAGAGCACAAACTGCAATCCTGGTGAGTTTCTGTGCCTGTTTCTTACTTTCTCAGCCCTGTACACGAATCTCAATTTCTATGATAACAATTTGAACACTCAGTTTCCTGAGATTATTATTGACTGACGTTCTTATCTTTTCCCCAACTGTTCCTTAATTGAAGTCCTTGAAACCTTATTTTACATTTTTTCGAAGCTGGATCATAGGCAATTGTTCTAGGAAGAGTTTGATTTTTATAGTGAGCCATTACGATTCTGAAATACTTCTCTGTACTGTTGGATAGAAATCCTGAGATTGAGATTCTGTTGAAAAATTATATTTATATATTACTTTACATGACGAGTTCAATGGAGTTTCTGTTCTGTGCCTCCAAAACTATTTTCTTTGCTCACTTCTCCTTTCTCCTTCTTTTTCTCCTCCTGGTGGTTTTCTTAGACCTGGAATCAACTAAGAGACACATCTCAGAGGTTAGGACAAGCTGCTTCATATATATATATATAATATATATATATATTATATATATTATTAATGTATTAAGTATAATAATATATATTAATAATAGATATTATTAATAATATATAATATATTAATATATATATCCAGATATATTAAAGGGAAAAGTTCCTTCTAGTCTTTTCCATCGGGTGGCAGAAATTTAAAAATGCCTGAGGCAAAAGCAGTGCTCTCTGAGGCAGCATTTGCCCCTTCCTAGTGAGGCTATAGCCAGCCGGCTACTTCTGCTCCCATCTCTCCCTAACAATAAATGTCAGCTCCTTTAGCCTCTCAACTTCCAGATCAAAAGCTTTTGAGGGATCTTTCAGACCTTCAGGGAGTGCTGAAGCATCCAGCTTTGTAGAAGAAGCATGTATGAGGTTGTTAACCTCTCTAACATGAAGCCAGCCATTGTTGTAGTACACAACCCATATTGTGGGTGACATTCTAGTAAATTCCATTTATAATATATCCTTATTCTGTTTCCCCAGAGAACCTTGACTAATGAACTTCCATGCCTTTCTTCTACACATCCCCCAGTGGATTTCTTCCACTTAACTTCAAACAGGCGGTCTAACCTCTTTAGTATTTCATCACGCCCCCTCCTGCTGTTACTCATTACCACCTGTCATGAGGCACACACCTGAAGTTTAGGAATCACAATCACCCCCATGCTATTACCTATTAACCTATTGTTTCTCTTCTTCGTGATTCTCACAGTTCCCACACATTGAATCCTTCATCATCCTTACACATATAGGTTTTATTTCTTGTTTCTCAACCTGTGTCATTCATTCTTCACATACCATTCTGGGAGTCTATTTCATGGTTTTAGTTAAATGACATAAAATCCATCAGTTAGATGCTTTTTTACTGTCTATTTTTTTTTTTTTGCCACCTGCAATTTTTAAAAACAGAATGTTAGTTATGGTGCACAAAGGTAGGATAGTGAATTTTATTCCACTGAAATAATCTTGCACAGAATTTCAAAAATTTGCAAAGTGATTAGCATCGAAAGCTGCTAACGATTTGGAGATTTAATGTGTGCATCAGAAAATACAAAAATAGCTGCTGGAAGTGTGTTTAGGCCACATGGGCTAACAAGGCATCAATAAAATGAAATGTGTGTGTTGATGAAGACATGCAAGGCAGGATGGAGCAAAGACCAACAAAGGCATATTTATGAATGACATGGTGGTTCCATTAAAAAAATTTCTGTATCACTTTTCCTTAATGACTGTACTAATTAGAACTCACCAACCTATTTCAACTTTCAAGTGTTTGCCATGCTGAACTTTTTTTTTTTTTTTTTTTTTTTTTTTTGTGACAGAACTTTGAATTTCGGTTTTAATTCAAACTTACCTGATGATCAGGGGTGTTGAATAATTCCTCATATACCTTGTATATGACCTCATGGACATTGTAACTTTCCTTTTGAGAGCTATTTATATCTAGTGACCATTTTCTGAGTCGAACTTGTTTCTGCTATTTACTTTTTTGAAGTTTCTTAGATTTTTCTTGGTGTCAATGTCTGGACAGATGGGAATAATTTATTATGTCATAAAAATCTTGTGTGTTCTAAGTCTAATCTTCTTTGCTAAATGGCAATAGTACCCTCCTAATATTTATATTTATACCTGAGAACCTGGCTGCTCTCAACAGAATCAGAGAAACTTCTTTTCAGAGTGGCCAGTCAGTCATAACTGATCAAAATTCTAAGAATAAATGACTGGGACACACTCCCAAAGGCTCAGGAAACATCAAAGAAGAGGAGGAAGAAAAAATGTAATAGGTAGCAACATAGCATACCGTAAAATGCTGTCTTGTGGCCATGATATAGCTATAGTACCTATGAACGCATCACAGATATGATAACCTATATAAGATCGAGCCAGAAAAGACTCTAGTGTAGATAGAGAAGAAACTCTTGAGGTTCTACCCCTAGCTTAGGAGCTATTGAATTCCCAGTCATTTTTCCTTGTGGGCATGGGAGCTGGGACATTAAATGTTCCAATGGATGGCCTCACATTTGTGTACTTATAAGCAGTATTGCATGAGCCTAGTGATTGACACATAAAATAAAAGGAGAAGAGAACATGAACTTGGGAGGTAGTCATATGGGGGGGAATGTATGGAAAGATGGGGATAGAAATGATCCTATCTAATTAAATATACATATGAAATTTTCAAAGAATTAACAGATACTGTTAAAAGTCTAATGATTAACTTAAATTATTAAACCTAAGAATTGTCGACCGTGAGAATGGTGGGTATTTAGAGGCAGCACTATCCAAGATGGCATATGGAAGTTTTAGATTTTAATTTTGAAAAGAATGAATAGCCCACTTGAATTAGTCATGAAGCAGCAAGGCCCTTCTCATAATGCAGGGAACAATGGGAGCAAAAACTCTTTATCTTCTCGATGATGAGAAAGTGATTCATTTTTATTAAGAAAGCACTTTATGCAATTTAGTAATTTAGTATTATAAGTGCTCTTGAAAATAAACAATCAGATAAAATTAATTTCCATTCACTGCAAGATGAATGTAGTATATTAATTTGACAAGGATAAAATTCTCGAACAAAAGAGCTTCTAGTACAATTGTCTTTGTTAAATTAGCCCGTTATGAACCTTCACGGGAGAAATCTAATGAATAAATGTGTTATCATTTTCTGTTTGGAGAATGAGAAGCGAAGCTCGCAGAAAACTCCCTTGTCACTTTCATAATCTCTATGAATATAAAACTGCCCCAGATAGAAATTATTTGACAAAAAATTCCATTATTTTTTTCCTGCAAGGTGTTGCTGTATTTGTTGGCAGCATGAAACTAAGAGAGCAGAGCCTACAAATTAGGATGACGAAAACCTAATGCAACAGCCGCCTTCATTCAGAGCATCAACAATTTATATGCTGAGGGTATTTTGAGGGTTAAGCAAGGTCAAATGATCAAAGTTCATATGAGTTTAGATTGAGTCCAAGAACTAGGACAACCTGTGCTTGGACACATTTTTGAATAAAAATAATAAAACGATAGTTAATCTGAAGAATACCCTCTCCTACTGAGGATACCTGGCTGGACACAAAAGCACATTCCAAGAACAAGTCATATTACCAAGGAAAAGAGGTCATGAAGTTACTTGTAAAGCAGAGGTTACTCTTGTTTTATTTACTTGCGATTTTCTCACCAGCTCTCAGGAATGTCCCCACACAAATTCATTCATGGACCGTGTTCCCACACAATTGTCAATTTTATCCTTTTAGTTAAAAGGCAGATATAGTCAATGTTTCTTTTATAAAAAGGATAATTTATGTTGGATCATATTTCATCTAATAAAATAAAACCTAAAAGCAAATACAAGGTTTTTTAATTACAACTGCAGTTATAATAATATGAATAACTAAACCTTGCATTTTACCATACCATGTTGTAGTTTACTGACTGAAAAGTCTAAAATATTTAAATTGATAGTACTAATGTAGCTGTGTAGAAACGATCAGACAAACAAACCTTTTATACAATAGTAGTTTCTACTATCATAAGCACAATGTTTTCACATTTTTATTTGAATATCTGTGAATCATATAAAAAAGACGAAAAGCAAAAAGAAGAATGTACTAAATCTTACATACACCTCAAGCAGAATGCTAAATAAATGTAACTCCAAAGAGGCATATTTCATTAAAGTTAAGAAATACACATTTTCAAGCTGTGTCCCCTATAATGTAAGCAGAAGAAAAGACATTAAGATGAATATAAAAAAAATTGAGAGGAAAAACCATGGAATGTTAATATAAGTAAATAAATTTACTTTTATTAGTAAATAGAATAGAGAAATTTGATTACACCTATTTATGTGATAAAAATCATAAATTTTAAAACAAATATAAATTTTAATACTAATATAAAGCAGTACTATCATCATATTACATGGACCTCTTGGTACTTATAAGTCACTCAGCCCAGACATTTAATTATTTTTTAGATAGACATATGCTTCTTTATACACAAAACACAAGCATAGGAGAAAAAACGATTTGACACAATTTTGTTAGAAATTGCCACCTAGAAGGCAGAATGCCTGGAGGTCACCCTTAAAATGAAGACCACTGCATTTAGCATTTCAAGTGTGGAGAGAGGGATGGGAAGGTACAGCAGAAGAAGAGTTTGGGATAGGGATAGTTAACAGTAAAGATGTTTTAAAAATCTATGTTAATGACTTTATTATATATTTGCTATTGTTATTATTACATATATGATTTTTTGAGTTACATGACAGAGGAAATTGTAATTATCTCAGAAGTCATAGATTAACAAATAACAGGCCCAACACCAGAGATGGGGTAGCTCCCCTTGAGTTAGTGGTCAGAGCTCTTCCCCAAACAATATAGGCTGTTTTCATTGCTCTTGACTGGCCACTAGAACTTAATGGTAAGATACTGTAGACAGCATCTCACACACATTGATCATAGGTTTGAAAAAATCAAATTGGTAGTGGCCAGAAAGTGTCCACACTGCTGGTTAGCTTTTATATTACTGAGAGGTGCTATGAACGCTTCTGCGGGAAATATGTCACACCAACATCGTACCCAGCTGGGACCCATGTGAATGGCAATAATACAGGAACAAATGATAAAAAGGCAAAGACTACATTGTAATTGGATCTTACTTCCATTCCACAGGAAAATACAAAGCATAAATCAGACCAAGAGAACATGGTTGTGACTTTCATAGATCCCAGGGGTTAATCTGTTACTATTATTCTGCTAAACGGACATAGCATCAAGTTGTCATCTAAATGTTTATGTCTTTACCCTAAGGTAGTATGGCAGTCATGCCTCATCATAGAAATTTTTCTGTGTAGTGGAAGATAGCTAACTAAGAAACTCAAAACGTAATAGAGCAAAGAATGTCAGTAGAGTTCGTAGCCACAAATTGGACATCTATACCATACCTGCTTCCTATGTTTCAGGGACCACCATGAAAGATGGGAGAAGGGATAATAAGAACTGGGATCATGGAAGGTGATGTGAAGCAGTAACAGTTGTACATGCGAGGATACCACGGCCATGAACTGACAGTTCCTATGCTTACCTGGGCAAGATCTGAAGTTCACATCCACCAACATTCTAGCATGGAGCAGGAAGGAGGAGTTTTGAACCCCAACTCTAACTGAGGAGCTATGTACAGAAGGAGGTTTATCTAGGTTGATGAGTCAGTTTTCTTTAAGATCACTCTTGGTTGGATGACCACATGCCAGGGGATAACACACGCCTTGACTTACATAAACAATACAAACTGGAGTTGCTCTGCCTGCACTGGGAACTATGTATAGTCATAGAGTATTCTTGTATGGGTTTTTTTTGTGGTTGTTGTTGTTGTTGTTGTTCATTTGTTTGTTAGTTTATTTATTTTGCTTTGTTTGTCTGTTTGTTTTTTGCCCTTCTCTACTTCTAGCATGATAAAACTCTATACAACTTCTAGCATGACAAAACTCTATACATCTTGTAGCATGACACAATTGTATACATCTCTCAGATTTTCTGTCCCCATTATAGAACTACTCATCTACTTCACTTTTCGGTTTGTCTTTGGGATAAATCTGTATTTAGATTTTGATTTCTCCATGTGGAATACCTAGTGTTCAGAAACTCACCTTGAGCAACACAGTAAGGGTTGACAATTCATCTTTGACTCAGATAGGTATGAAGGCATTGCCAAGGTCTCTACTTCTATGACCTTATTAACTTTTTTTATTTGGTCCAAGTATCTAGTGGGAAACAGTCACTCAGAAGGGCAGAAAATCTCCATCCAATTGTTTGGATTTCCTGATCTTTCTGTCTAAGAAATTAACTACAGAAGACCTGCCAATAGGGCTGTTAAGCAGAAAAGTGACAAGTGCCACCACATGACAAAAGCACTTAAATGTTGGTACTAGAGACAGGGACAGTAATCTCCTAACAATCATTAAAAGTCTAAGTAATTGTGACACATTCGAATATTTCTCCTTGAAATAATAACTGCCTCAATAAGTTAACCATTATCATTGATTCGAGTACCAGCTATAAGAATTCAAATCCAGACACTACTGTAGATGCCAAGAAGTACATGCCAACAGGAGCCTGATAGCCTGATATAGCTGTCTCCTGAGAGGCTGTGCCAGAGCCTGACAAATACAGAGGCAGATGGTCGAATCGAATCTAACCACTGAACTGAGCATGGAGTCCTCAATGGGGTCCCCAATGGAGGAGTTTGGGAAAGGACTGAAGGAGCTGAAGGGGTTTGCAACCCCATAGGAAGAACAATAATACCAACCAACCAGACACCCCGCCCCCAACCCCAGGGCTCCCCAGGACTAAACCACCAAGCAAGAAGTACACATGGAGAGATTCATGGAGGCAGATGCATGTGTAGCCGAGGATGGCCTTGTCTGGCATCAGTGAGAGGAGAGGCTCTTGGTTCTGTGAAGGCTTGATGCCCCAGTAGAGGGGAATTCGAGTGTGGAAAGTTGGGATTGGGCAGTGGGGAGGAGCACCCTCATAGAAGCAGGGGAGGGGATTGGGATAGGGGTTTCTGAGGACAGAGGGAACTGGGAAAGGGGATAACATTTAAATGTAACTAAAGAAAATATCCAATTAGAAAAAAGAATTTTCTGTAATAAATTAAAAGTAACTGAATGGCAATCCAAGTGTTTTTAAGGTCATCTAGTGATGTAAGTTTAGAACTAAAGATAGACGCCTGTAAAACAAGAGAAGTATTTAAAACTGGATGCTACTATTTTGAATTTCAAATTTGTTACTTACTTTATTCCTTATTGTAGTTTAAGTTTCTAACGCAGCTTTATGCAATTTCAGTTCTAATATATGCTACCACTGTCTTTGTTTTAGGAATAGGATCTATGGGAACATAAAGGAGTATAAAGAGTAATTCATTAAGTAACATTGCTTTCTATTAAAATCAATAATTTGATTATAAAGATAAGTTTTTAGAAAATTTTCAAGATGATTAAAATGAAACTTGGAAAAGTGCAGTTTTAGTTAGAAATAGAATCTTCTGGGTTTAAAAGTACGTGTGTAATAAATCACTTGTATTGCAAAATGCATGAGAGACTCTGTGAAACATTTTTTGGCCTAATAATTTATGTGCAGCATTCCTAACCAAAACAGACTACATCATTTATTTACATAGAGTATATCATTTAGGCATATTCTATAAAGGGTGATCCTAACTTGTTTTTTGTCCAGAATGAATACTAAAAGTACAACCACACCCACCGTGTTGACTCATCTTAATGAAATGACAAGACGTGCAAGAAGAATATGCTAACTTGCTGACTTAAGCTACTCTAAAATATACACTTCTCAGTCCCGCAAAAGGGAGGGTATAAGAATGACACATAGAAAAAACAATATCAACTAACAAGACCACCCAGAGCTCCAAGAGACTAAACCACCAACCGAAGAGTATCGATGGAAGGATCCATGACTCCAGCTAAATAGGTAGCAGAGGATGACCTTATCTGGCAACAGTGGGAAGGGAGGCCCTTGGTCCTGTGGAGGCTTGATGCCCCAGTGTAGGGGGATGCTAGAGCGGTGAGGTGAGAGTGGGTGGGTGGGTGGGTGGGTCAGGAGCACCCTCATAGATGAAAAGGGGAGGAGAGAGAGGGGGCCTGGGATGCAGAGTTTGTGGAGGGGTAACTGGGAAGTGGGATATTATTTGAAATGAAAATGAATAAAATGATTAAGTAAAGAAAAAAAAAATCCAGAGGAGAGTGGAACTAATGTGGCTTCATGGAGGGTAACCAATCTCTTGTACTCTATCAGTTCTGTTCTATTCAATATTCTGTTATCCCAAGTTTTCTTTTTTAGAAAGCTTTTCTTTTGTCGACAGATTTTAGCCTGCCATAGAGAAGATTTGTACATACTGGTCTTAGTCTCACTTCAGGCTAAAATCTTCATCTGTTTTCTGCAAACAATTTAATAGATTTAAAGATAGATAGAGAAGGATACATATATATACACAAATAAAAATATGTCATTTCTTCTAGAATATTTACAATTATGTATACATTTAGCCCTTAGTAGCCTGGCTATCTTTTCATCTAAGAAAATGTTTGTGTTTTTTTCTTTTCTTTTGTGTTCTCTATTTTTCTTTCTGCCTTAGTTTTTTTTTTCAATTTAATTAGCATCTAGCATCCTTGACATCAGCTACAATTTGTTGGGGTTTTGTTGTTATTGTTTTAGCATTTGCAAACAACTTTGCAGTTAACTTTTATTTTTTGGTAATCTAATTTCTGTAGTATTAAATTTCTCATTTCAAAGTATATGTACTTCAAAGGAATTTAAAGCCACTTCTTGACGTAATTCTTTTTGTACTGTTGTCTGATGTGCACATTAAGTCCGTTCTGTATTACTAGAAATTATAGCTACTGAATTTAAAATATTTCAATAGATTTTCCATAAGTTAAAATAGGATGTTGGCTGAATTTATTTCATATGAATTTTTTATATGTGTACTTCCGAATCTAAAAAAGTATTAGCAAACAAATAAACAAACAAAAACCTATACATATGAAATCTCTACTGGGATTAAGGGGAAGGTACCCAAACCCGATACAGATAACTTTATCATTCAAATTACAGGTTATATATAGGTCACTTTGGCCTATAGTTGACCAATGCAGATCACCAATAAAAATTAGAATTGTATATATTTATAGTATTTATTTTTCTAAAATCTAAAGTTTAGTATGCTAGTTACACATCACTCTATGTCAGTTTTACTTAATAAGAACTGAGAAAGGATCAAAAGAATTTCAGTTCTCTTCTCCCCATTTAAAAATTAAAACTAAGGACATTTGATAAATACATATTAGTCAGTGGTTTTCAAAAGAAGTCAATAGTGGGAATTAGTTCATTCGTTTGCTGCATCAAGTCTTGGGTATGGGGAGTTTTGAAATATGCCCATTGCCTCTAATTCTTAAAATATAATACCACAATAAATACCATTTATGTCCCTTTTTGTAAATTAGGATACTGAAGTGTTGGAAGAAAAATGAAACTTCCGTCTTCAAAATCTGATCACATAAAGGAATGTAGTTCATATATGGAGAGAAAATTTTCAAATATTTTCTCCCTCCAGGGAAAGGTTGCAGGTTTGAAAACAGCTACTTTTGAGTTTCATTAATGGGGATTTAAGGAAAGGGTGCCAGGAAACAGCTTGGGGAGATGTTTATACAGTGTTCATTGATGGCAGTGAGGTCATCTGTGACCATCTGTTGACAGGACAGTCCTTTACATACAGGATATCTCATGGGAAGGAAGCGAAAATTCTGGAGCATATAGTCAGGAATTAGAAAAAAAAATAAAGCAGGAATTGGAACAATGGTCTAGTCCTAGAAAATAGAGGGTGAATAGGATGTATATATATATATATATATATATATATATATATATATATATATTAGAAGATAATATAGACTTAACAAAAATAAAAGTCTATTTGTAAGTGAAGACCATCTACAGCAAAAATAAAAAACCTGTCACAATGCACCCAGCAATTCATCTGTGAAATAAGATAAAAAGACACTGTGTGGTTTCTACCAAAGCTTCAATTGATAGGACAGCCATAGTGAACAGCATTTTGAAATTGCACTATACATGGGTGCTGATGATTTCCCATATACCTCTCCAAATTACCAAAATAAAAAAATACCCACTTGGAAACCATAAACTCACAGACATCCCTGGTTAATATACCACCGATCTATAATGGAGCAGTCCAGTAAACCCATGTATAATTAGTTTTTATATTACTAATGTATAAATATAAATTGATCTTTTTTTCCAATCATGTTAGTCATATTCTTCAATGACTTTTTGTGAGGAAAAATATATTTCTTTTTGCCAAAGAACAAATTCTGGGATTGGGTAGAGCTGTATTACAAAACTGATTTTGCAGTGAATCTCTCTGTGCCCTGTCACCGTGAGACTAAAACTCATAGAAGGAGAAAGTACATTCTTAGTTTAAGTACCGACATGGGCAAGACTCAAGCATACCATGAAGACACAGTAAAATATGAATGTGCAAATACTAACAAGAACAATTTGTGTTGTCAATGAATTTTTTAACAGCCTTCCACTAAGCCTCTCCCTCCTTATGTTTTAGTCATGGCAGTTAATGCTTAAACCACTCTATTTGATAGAGATGCATTATAAATCAGGATTAATCAAGATCAAGTTGCTGAATCTCTCTTGTTCAGGAACTCACTGTAACACACTGATGGCCCTTGATTAATTTAATTACACTCCATGTAGCTTTCATGTATTTTTTTTTAAATAATGCTGTCTTTAAGAATATTCACACTATAAAATAATCCCTTTTAAATGCAGAACATAAGTTACAAACAACAACAATAGCTACAAATTCTTCAGGCATATTGACAGCAATGTCTTGTATACTATGCCACAAATAAGCTTATATGTGTTCAGACAACATTTACATTTGACAGCCTGTTTCTTTTCTTTCTTTCTTTCTTTTTTAAGTAAAGACTTAACAATTGGCAGATAATTTGAAAGAAAGGTCTTATTATTTCACCTGTTCTAACGTATTTGCAAAAGACAATGAAAGCAACAACCCTGAAGTCTGAAGTGGAGAAGCATATTTAAAAAGTAAGTAGAGAACTCCATAATGGGTAAGAGGTAACTATGTGCTTTCCCTACAGTGTGAACGAAGACAAAACTGGCACCCACACTGAGCTGTTTCCTTATCAAATATAGGCTGCATTTAAAAAATGCCATATTAAAAACTTAGAAATTAAATGTTTCTCTGAATTGACTATCATTACAAAAGATACTATTTTTTTGTACTTTAAAGTATATTTTAAATAGTGTATTTAAATAATAGAATTTATATATGAAAGATTATAACAGGGTATAAAAAGATTGAACCAAATTTACACTCTTTTGATAATAATTTCTTTGATGTAATAAAAGCACGGGACAGCAACCTAACATTCAAATGTGTATGTATGTATGTAAATATGTATGTACATATATATTTATATGTATATATGCGTGTGTATGTGTATATGTGTGTGGATATGTGTGTGTGTTGAGACAGAGTCTTGCTGTGTAACCTAAGATGGTCTTTTAATTTGGAGATACTTCCTAAGGTCTTATAATGCTGGAGTGACTGACTGAATTGAGTGACCTGGTTCAACATGACATTTTTATAATATCTGTTACCTATTGCTTTGAAAGCGGCAATTTTAACTTTTGATTATTTTATTGCAACATTTTTATTCTCCGGGCTATGTTTATGATTTTCAATTCATTTTTGTTTATTTTCTGTAAAACCAACTGTAATCAGTACACAGTAAATCCCTGCTATGTGATGCTATTATATTTACTTTTTCTATACTATGGCCCTGACCCAACGATCGTCTGTTTTATTGCATTAAAGTTATGTTATTATTTATTGTCATGATTTCTAACACCAACATCCAATTTTCTATTTCTCCTTACACCAAAGAGATGCTTGGCAGCTCATTGAATCTTTAAAATGAAGATTCTACCAATCAAGGGGAAGCTCCTTCAGAGTCCCAAATTTAGATACAAGCTGACTCCCAAACCTACTGATTACACAGGTAGTTACTCTGAATTTTAAGAACTCCCTCATAGAGAGCAGCTCAGTTGGCTCATAAAATGCTTTGAAACAACGAGTAAGAATTCTCAGAAAAATTGAACTATTCACGAGAAAGAAAGCCGTTGTAGAAGTGAAAGGAGCCTCGAACAGTGGGTGGAAGAGAAAGGACCCTTAGTGAAGTAGCTTCCTGCTGGGATGCCACAGCCTTTGTTACTCATGTTCTCTCTGTTTTTAATTTAATTTACTTTTTCACTTATTCACTTTACCTCCTGCTCACTGCCTCTTCCCAGTCATCCCCCCTACAATCCTTCCATCCTTCCTCCACCCCCCCCACACCACCCCGTGCCCTCAGTCTCTTCTCTTCTAAAGGCGTAGGGGCCTCCAAGGTATTCCCGCCCTCTCCTACCCTGGCACTTCAAGTCTCTGCGGGGCTAGGTGACTCCTCTCCCAGTGAGGACAGACTAGGCAGACTAGCTAGTAGAACATATTCCCAGGACTGACAATGGCTTTTGAGATACCCTCCCACTCCAATTGTTGGAGATCCACATAAAAACCAAGTTGTGTGTCTGTTATATATATGCCGGGAGGCCTAGGTCCAGACTGTGTATGTTCTTTGGTTGGTGGTTCAGTCTCTGAGAGCCCCAAGTTTCCAGGATAGTTGACTCTGTTGGTATTTCTGTTCAATTTCTATCCCTTTTGGGTCCACGTCCTTCCTTCTATTCTTCCATAAGAGTCACCAAGCTTCAATGACTATTTGGCTGTGGGTGTTTGTAGGGCAGTGGGCTGTGAGAAGCAGCTGGGTGTTTGATTGAGCATGAGTTTCAAACCCCGGAACCTTTATCAGACGGCAGGAGTTCAGCTCTGCTCCCAGGCCCTGGTTCTTTTCACTTAGCTTCAGTCCTCTAACAACCCCTCCTACAGAGAGGTTTATGACCGTCAGTCATGAGGAATGGTCCCTCAGGCTCTCCCACATGAAGATGAGGTATCTCCAAGCTCTCAGATCAAGCCAATAGACACTATCTGCTGTCAGACCCTAACCCACCCCAAAACTGTATATAAGGTCTCTGTTTAGAGGAAGTAAAAAGCACGTGCTCAAGAATCATTCTGGTGTCCGAGAGTTTTGTCACAAGAGCTGTAACACTTGGGGAAGAGCTCTGCTCTCCCGGAACCTGCCTGGGACACCAAGCTGCCTCCTTGCCAGCTAGCTGGCTCCTTATCAGCCAAGCTTGGGCCTGGACCAGCTCAGCACAGAGAGACCCGGACAACACCTGGGAGAGATTGGTCAGCGGCAGGGGCAGGCAATCTCCCCTCTTGCTCGCACTCTGTGTCCTTTGGCCTCGACCTCCAGCCTGGCTGGAGACCTACAGACAGTGGAGACACAGGCCGGAGGCAGCACGGAGACAGTAGCAAGCCGTCCCTGCTCTCATCCTGTCCCTGTCTGGAGATCATCGTGGGACACCCTCCAGAACAAGGGACCCACAGGTGTCTGCATCAGCTGCTGGGTGGAGTCTCTCAGAGGATAGCCATTCTAGACTCCTGTCTACAAGCAGGCCAGAGTATCATTAATAATGTCAAGGATTGGTGCTTATCCATGGAATGGGTCTGGTTATTAGTTGGACATTCTCTCAGTCTCTGCCCCATCTTTGTCCCTGCATTTCTTGTAGGCAGGACAAATTTTGTGTTCAGAGTTTTGTGGGTGGGTTGATGTCTCTATGGCCCCACTGAGGTTCTCTCTGGCTACAGGACATGGCCTCGTCAGGTTCACTATCTCCAATGTTGTGTCACAGCTAACTCCACCCTCTATTGATTTTTGGGTACCTTCCTTGTCCCAGGTCTCATCCTGGAGATGGCTCCCACCTCCCCACTACTGTAAGCTGAATATTTCCATTGATTCTCATGGCTTTTTGGCCATCTCTCCTGTTCTTACTCACACCTGATCTTGATTAAAAACCACAATAAAGTAATTTTTTCTCAATCTACATTTGGATAAAACTGTTTATTTGACTTGTTGCCAGTACCTTATCTGAATAGAAAAGTACCTCTAAATAGAGAGAGTCTCATCTACTTCTCCTCCCAGGAAATTCACGAACACTTCTGTGTTGTTTAGTCTTGATTGTCACATGAGATTTAGAGTTACCATGGAAACAAGTCCCTAGGAAGGGCCAGGAGAGATTATCTAATTAGATTAATTAAGGCAGGAAGACCCACCCAAAATGAGTTTGATATTGTTCCAGGAGTTAGAGTTAGATGCCTATAAAAGATTTTAAAGAAATCAGAGGAAAAGCATTCCTTGTTCTCTGCTTCCTGGTGTGAGATGTATTGTGACCAGTTGCTTCAAGCCCTTACTTGCTTGCCATTCCCACCATGTTGCACCTTGATCTGCAAGAGTGAGCCAAAATAAACCTTCCTTTATTAACTTACTACTCTCGTGCATTTTGCTAAAGTAGTGGGATAAGTAGTCAACACAGGAAATTGCCTTGATATTTGCTGATGCTGGTTTGCAGCCTGTGGAGGGTAATCATTTTTGTGTATTCTTCTCTTTAAGATTTATTTATTTGTATTAGTTTTCTGAGAATTTTGCACATTTATATCTATATCACAAGCCTTCTCAGTAAAGCGCAGAGAACACTGTGAAACACTGTAAGAGCCAAAGGAAACTGTCTACCTGAAATAAGTGTGAAATTGTACGTGTGGACTCACAGTAATCTTAGTAGTATGTACACACTTCAGGGAAGCTCGAGTCAGATCAAATCCCAACATGGAGATAGGAGGTGGATATAAATCCTACCCTTAACAGTCAGGCTGTTGGCAATTGATATTGTCCAGAGAAAGATGAGGTTGATTTTCTTTAAGAGTATTACCCCAGTATGAGGTTGATCTTTTAATAGCAGAAGGCCACACATACAAGAATATACAGGCAGCACAAATTGAATTTGATGAGTGAAAAAAAATGTAGATGCAAAGCTCAATATGTAAGAAATGTAAGAAGATGGATCTGGGAAGAATTGGGAGAGGTGTGAATATGATCAAAATATCCATTTTATTCCAGTGAGAATGACCAAGATCCAAAAATCATATGATGAGCAATGCTGCCATGGGTGTGGGTAGATGGGAACAGTTAGTTCACTGTTGTTGGAAGTGGAAACTCTTGTAGTCACTATGAAAAGTGGTATATAGATGCCTTAGAAAACTACAAACAGATTTCCTACATGATCCCATTAAGCTACTGTTGAGTGTATAATTAAAGGATTCTGTAGTCTACTATAGCTGTATCTTTTGCTCCATCTACCTGGATGTTCTTTTCATGATAGCCAGAAAATGGAAACCACATAGATGTCCATCAATGGATGATGAGAAAATGAAAAAGTGGTATACACACAATGGAATATTATTCAACTCTTATGGACAAATTAAATTTTGAAATTTGTGTATTTATACTACACATATTTATGGAAAATACACGTAGTTGGTTCAAACATTCTGAACAAGGTAAAACAGATCCAGAAAGACAAATGTCACATGTTTTTGCTCATTTTGAATGATGCTAGCTTTGAATCTTCAGATACTTATATTTTATTTGTAATAACAACTGAGACCAGGAGTTAGAAAGTGGCCCTTGAGGTGACTGGATATCCAGGAAGGGTATATATAAAGCAGAAACATCAAAGTTTAAAGTGGGTTAATGGAATGGGGAGAGTTAAATTGGTGTGCAAATGGGAAAGAGATGTTTAGTGATATTAGAAGACATAAATAACAGTAAGGACCATTGGAAAAATTCACATAAATGTTAGTTCCAATGGTGATTGATGAGATCTAGAAGTACCTGGGAGATGGGATGCTGGGTATTCTTGTTGATAGTTATCTTGATTAGTTTGGAAATGGAAGATCCATGCACAGCAGGTACCACCATTTCCTGAGTTTGTGTCCTACATTTAAAGGAGTAGGTGAGCTGAGAACAAGCATTTAGTCATTCTCTACTTCTTGATTGTGGATAGCATCTGACCAGCTGTCTCAGAGTCCTTATGCCTACGCTATGATGAGATTCTATGAATACTATTATATATCTTGGAAGTCAGCAAATGATGAATAATTTGATAAGCAAGAGATCATGATGTGACTCATTTATTAAGTCAAAATAATGCTTTATTGCACCAAAAGAGTTGAAAGTTTCCTTTTGGCTGTCTTTTAACTTTCATTCAGTGGATTTTTTTCATATTCTCAGTAAAAATAAGTACATCTTTTTGGTTGAATTTAATACAATAAAGATTAAAATGGTCAGCCAGCACAAGTGAAAGCTCTGATCATTTCTGCTAGCTGCTTTTCAATTGGTTATGCTCATTCAAAATTTTCAATCTGTTTTTCATTCATTTCGATGTTAATATGCACCACTGTGGTTCCCACTTTGAAGTCAAAAGGGAGACCTTTGTATGGAAGATGCCTTAAGGGTATGAAATCATTGAAGTCCCCTTTCAGGGGAATGTAAATCAATTTGGGCACTTTAAGGGATTTTGGTCGTCATCCCTTCTTTTCTTTTATAATGAAAAATAATTTCTTTAAATGTATTTTTTAATGCATCTAGCCAAGGCTGTGAGCATGATGAAGCTGTCTTGGGTTTTGTTTAAAAATAAAATATGACATTATTTTGCTATACAAATGGTAATTTGAAACAATTATCTATTTCACAGCTAGATTTAAGCATTTCCTTTTTTTTTTATTTCCACATTCAATTGTCATCATGAATAATTTGGTTAAGTACCCAGACATACTTTCATGAGAAAATGAATAACAGAGAGTAGACATTATTTTATTCTGTTGCTATTCTAATTCACTGCAATTATAAAAAATACAAAGATAACATTGCATCAAGGCTAAGCTTAATTTACTCAATTCCTAACAGAAATGGATGTAATAATCATGTCAAAAATAAAAATTAAAATAAATACAAAATATATAAAAGTTATGCATATGATTCATGCAGAATACTAACATTATTATTACATTTAGGCATTGTAGCCCAACTCCTGTAAGGATGGTTAAAAAGTTATTCTGTTATCTTATGAATATTTGATAAATTGCTGCTTTTATATTGGCTCAGAATACTCCGTTTTCAGAGTAGCATTAAGTAAGAAAGAAGTCTATGATATTTAAAGCCCTAAGAACCCCAAGAGAAAAGGAAACCAGCACTCTGCTGAGCACTTACTCTCCTGTAGCCATTTCCATATGCCAAGCACACCATCTGTGCTCAATTGCTTGCTATTTTGTAATGTCAGCATCTGCTTGTAAGAAAATACATGCCTGCATATATTAAAGACTTGCCTTCCATACAAGAATCTGACTTCTTTATGTCATTCTACATGCAGCTCATCCTTCATCTCCTTTTGGTCCTTTCTGGAGTCTGAAAGTTAAATCAGAGAGAACATGAGAGAAGCAGTCCTATAAGTCTGTGTTGCACTGCATGAGGCAAGATGTAAGGAATTAAACTGATGAAACCCTTATACATTCCATCACATGGGCACTTACATTTTATGTAAGTAGTCTGGAAATGTCAGTGAGCTTTAACTAGAAAATTCTAGAGACAACTCAATTATATCCCTTACTTATTTGATTAGGAGAGCTTAACTCCATACAATGTGTACTGAAAATTTCTTATTTAAGTTTTTATTTAGTTTTAATTTATATGTTTGTGTTGGCTTGCGTGTGTGTATGTGTGTTTGTGTGTGTGTAGGGGTGTTGTTCATGCCAAGGTGAACTTGAAGGTTAGAGGGTAAATTGTGACAGTCAGCTTTCTCTTTCTACTTCATGGAGTTCAGGGATCAAACTTAGGTCTCCAGCACGGATGAAAAGCACCTTTTCCTGCTAAGCTGTCTCACTGACCCCAATGTCTCTCTTTCAATCAAAGAAAATATGAATTTCATTATAAACTTAAAACTAAATCTGATCTCAACTGGAACGAATTCCCTACCTTGTCTACATATAGTAACTATGCATATGTTATAAATTTACATTTTTCCAAGTTTGCTTGAAATTATTTTTGTTTTTATCACTACTATAAACACAACAGTTCTTAATCAAAGTTGACTTAAAATAAAAATTAAAAACATACTTTTTAGTTTTATTTACCAAAGACGTTTTTCCAAAAACAACCATTGTTACATGCTTTACTTATTTTTTATTCATTCAATAATAAAAAATTAAAATAAAATTATTAAATGCTTTACTTTTTTAATCTAATGTAGACATCATTCATTAATTTCTTATCATATTAGAAAGTGTGGTTCATTATTTATGAACCTTATCTAGTGATATCAAAATGTATATTAAATTAATAAGTAAGGATTTAATCCATTTTATATATATATATATATATATATATATATATATATATAATCTAGTTTTAAAATTACTATCCTTAATGTTATATATCTACTTTTATGTATCTTGACATCAGTATATGTTTATTTTTAGTTTTCTGTATATCTTATTTCTTTCTAAATATAACAAAATGTTTTAAATATATACATGACTTTCATTGCCCTAATGCATATTTCTTATATATAGATTGTTTTTTCAAAATGTATGTTTTTCTTCTGAATGATTGTTGTATTTTTCAATACTGATTAGCAGCTTAATGAGATTTAGTATCTCCATGGACAGAAACATCTCTACTTGTCTGGGCATGTAGTCAGATTGAATGCATTAATAATGAAAGAAGTCAAATGCTCTCCCTTGGTGTCATTTAACCAAAGGCAAGCCCAGACTTGAATTCTCTAATTCATGATCCCCTGTCTTCTATCCACTGTCTGTCCTTGTATAAATCTGAATTTGTGCCTCTGTAAATACTATCTTGTGAATCTTTCTCTGTCTCTGTGTCTGTCTGCTGGGTAACCGTGTGAATCTATATCAGTCAGTTGCTCACTGTCTGTGTGTATATGTCACTAATAAAGTACTTTTCGTTGTCTTGTTTGAACAGTATAAAAACATCATATGGAGAAAAAATAAAGGACATTTTATAGAATCTTTAGTTCCAACAGATCCCAAATGACCTGAATAACAAACAGTAGTATAACCATCAGTTCTTATTAATTAATGCCCAAATGCTGTATGCAGCACAATGTTTAGGGTTTCGGGTGGACATTCATTTTGTAAGACTGCTGGTAACCTCTATTTGTTGCTTTCAGAAAATGTTTATTATAATTTTCATGTGTTACTCTGTGTCACATACATAGATGATTTAATTATTTGAGATTAGAGCTATGCATTAGTTTAGGCTACAAAAGTTGATTACACGTGGAAGCAAGCCAAGTAGCATTGTTACATTATTCTCTTAAAGATGGGTCAGACAAAAAACTTAGCCAGCAGTTTTAAGTCTTAAGTAACTTCGAAGAATATTACTTTGGCTCTGAGGTTCATTAAAAATTTACTCTCTTAAAAGTTAAGAGATTTTTTGTAGTCTTACAACATTGAAGAGGGTGTTTCTAGGTTAGGTTAATTGACATGGGAACATTCGTACTTCATAAGGGTGAGACCATAGCATAGAGTTGTTTCCTGGACTGAATAAAAGAAGGAAGTAGCACAGCAGTATTCATTGCTCTCAACTTTCTGGTTGTAGATGCAATGTAAGCAGAGTTTAACCTCAGGTTGCCATGACTTTTCTCTTATGATGGACAGAAATCATGATCTATTATCGAAACTACATCTTTCTTCTTTTCTTCTTATTTTTTTTTCAGGTATTTTACCACTGCAAGAACACAAATGACTTAAAAAGTTGTCCAATGTGACTGACATACAGGTGTTACTGTGATTCTACACATATCCCTATACCCCTGGAACAATGGTTCTGAATGAGTCATTTGTCCTCCAAAATGTTAGTAAGATTCCTCATGAGTTACTTCATTTTTGATCTGTATCATCAACCTTTAATGACTTCTTAAGAGTTTAGAAATATAGAACATAGAGAGTCTTCTCTTAGGTACAAGAAGAAAAATCACAAACTTGGAAATGGATAAAGTATCTTGGAATGTCTTTTTCATGCATGGGTTAGGTATCACCATGCAAATCCCTTAGTAGTTTTTGAGCTAAGGAAGTGTGTTCTCTTAATTTTCATTGACTAAATCATTATTTTATTTTCATAATTTGTTTATGCTAAAAATGGAGTTAGACATTCAAATTGTCTTTTTCTGAGCTGGCCATGTATTCTAGTAGTAAGTATTGCTAAATGATTAGAAGCCATGGGGTCAGTCCAAAAGATGAAAAAGAAACCTGATTGTGTCCTTCTCATCGCAAGTAAAATAAATTTGTCCAGAGGAAATAGAATTGATTTTTGTTTTGAAGAAAAGATGATGACAAACTTTAACTTAATTTTCTCTAAATAAGTAACAATTCAGCATATTGTACAGGTAAGAGTTTGTTATTATACAAATATAAATTCAAATTTTCTCAAAAAGTCATCTTGACATTAAAAGTAAAAATGAATTAACTATTCAAAAAAGTCATATTTTAACTCATTTTTAATATTTCTGTTTTGGAATATTTTGGTATAGGCTCTGACTAGATTCGAAGCTGTACAAATCATGTTTATCATGTTATTTCAGTGATTCACAGCAAATTAGAAACCATTTTTAAATACCTTTGTATGTGATATTTATATTCTCTTTTTCTCAGCTTAATGCTCTTATATATTTATTACATACTTTCAGAATTAGATGTTAGTAACTATGTCATTGCTAACATACATACTCATTCAGTTAGTAACTGAAAATTTGGATTTTTCTCTAAAACCACTTAGTGTTGAAGATAAGTGTAAACATTAATATTATACAGCTTATTCATTTTTCTTATGAACATATTCTTTATTTCAAGATTTTCTTTTTATTAATCATTTTCTATGGAATGAATCTGTGCCTCTGTGAATACTGCTCCTGTTTTGACAGGAAGATTATCTATAATAAGGACAAGGATAGAAACCTGGCAAATAAAAGAAAATAGAGATACTCAGTACAGAGAGAGAACTTGGATGACACATAAAAACATATAAAATTTCTCAATTTTAGTTTCAGCTTATGGAAAGAGAAGTGATGAGAATCATAATAAATAAAATATAAAGTGAAACAAGATAGATTTCTCAGCATAATCTACCTTAATTTTTTCTTTAACATAATTTTTCCTTATTATTCATTTTCAGTTCTTAAATATAAATACTAAGCATGTATCTCAATGTATTGAGATTTATCCCTGATATCCTTACCGAAAAGCATTCACTATTTGATATCAAACTTGTACTCTGTCTTCCCATGATGAATCCCAACATTTTCTGAGCACTTTCTGTACTTACATCAGTTTTGTGTGTCACTAATAACATGATCACAAAACTACGGTGATGCACAGGCTCATTTTCAACATTTCTATGATGTAGGAGTAATTCTCATCTTCCAAGATAGTAGCCTTATTATAGGACATAATGGTATTGCATTAACACATCACCAAACCCACTATGGATTCCACAGAATGAATAGCAAAAGAATACCAATAATCAATTGTAGTTTTGTAAACATCTCTTCAGTAAAAATAGAGCATCAGAAACAAAAGTACTAACTGAAGCATAGTTAGAATGTTTTATTTCCATTAGAACAAATACTAAGGTCAGATAAATAATTTATATCCACAAAATGATGTTTCCACACATGGTAAGTGTCTAAAAGTAAAGGGTAAGATGTTTAGAAATTATCTTCCCTAAAATGTAATTTTTAAAGTAAGAGTATATTGTTTTCTCTTTTTCTAAATATAATTTTGAATCAATTCCTTTCTTTTAATTTCTTAAATGAGTATAAATTTTATTCTTGAATCCATCAGGATTTCTTGCAGTGCATTCGCTGAGAACGTTTAATTCAGTTAGCCATTAACTGATATTGATGATATAGATTTTAAATTAAAATGAATTTTGAAAATCCACTGTTATCACTTTAAGGGAAGTTCAAAGTTAATTCTGGACTATAAGATTTAGCAAAGTGAAGTATTTCTGTGCAGGATAAATAAGCCTTGATTTAGTGAACAGTAGGTTTTTATGTCTTTGAGTTTAAAAAGAAAATAATGAGCCGGTTTTCACGGGAAAAGAACAGAAAAAGTTATTAATGTCCCTTTCAAGGTCACAGTGCTGGTAACAGTGACATTACTAAATGAAGTTGCTTCCATCTCACAGAGAGATGACCTACCTAGTAAATATAATTTCCAACAATGTCAGTACCAGAGAACCAAACAAAGCTGGAAGAAAGTGTGATCTATTCTCATGGCTATTCTTTTGAGAAACTCTTAAAATCATTGAAAATCAGTTATGCAGACTATGTGCTTTCCTGCAATGAAACGGAGGCACTCCAATGGCATTTTTGTGAATATTTAATTATATATATCACATATATATGCACATATATACATGGATATACAGTTGTAGTAATAACAGTGAAACTAATTTACAGATAATTTTATTCTGTTTTTCCCCCACTGAACTGTTTTGACTGATAGCATTGCTGGTTGGTTCAGTTATGGGAAAACTTGGTTCCCAGGTGATAAAATTGTTTGAGAAGGAATAGGAGGCTTGTTTTTGTCAGTGGTGTGTCCTTGGGGTCAACTTTTTTAGTTTAAAAGAAAACTATAATCCCAATGCCAGTGTGTCCTCTCTACCTCTTGTTTGTGGTTCAAGATGTGAACTCTCAGTAACTACTGCAACTGCCTATCAGCATGCTTGCATGCCTGCACCATCAACTCCAATACTCTGGAAATGTAAGCCAAATTAAACTATCAATTTGATAAATTGGCTTGGTCATTGTGTCTTATTATAGCCATAGATACTTAACTGAAACATTCATTTCAACATCAAATGAGCATATTCATTGAAAATAAATTTAAGCTTGATACCGAACACTACATCATATTCTTGTCAGTATGTGTTTCATTATTTAATAATTTGCATACCTATGAATCATATTGTATAAAAGTATAAAATGCCACCTGTGATATTAGTAAAGATGTTATCAAATAAGAATTAATATGAAATTTTAGGGCTTTCATGCAAGATCATAATTTTTTAGAATTATTTTAAAGTTTTAAATTTAACTCAGATATACATAATAGTGTGTCTTCTCTTATCAGTGTTTAGAGCCAATATAAATAATCTCATTCTATATTCTGAAGGACTTGTTGGCCATTGCAAAATGGGGACTAAGACTGAACCTTTATGGGTTGAGGGAAAGGTGGCTGGCTCATTGTTATGAAGCTCACACTGGCAATATTGAGACTCTGACTTCTGCCTCTAAGTTTCACATCCAGGATTAATTGAGCACTGTTGATCCATTCTGTGCTCCATGAGGTACTACCAAATCATAGACTCAAAAGCAATTTTAAAAAAATGGCCATGGACAAAATGCTGTGAATGAGACAAAAGGATTTTTCCCTTTCCAGTTTGATTATCTTACATACTTTGTCACAACAGTGAAAAAAATTGACTTTAAAAAGCAAGGAAAAACGCATACATATAAGAGTTAGATGCCTAAATAGACAGACTTAAGTAAAGACTCCAAGAAAGTGATCTCTTTGGAATAAATATTTTTTTGGTTTTACCTATTGCTACTTAGCTGAAGACTATGCTTTAGAGGCCTCCTTTCTGCTGAGTTAACCATATGATGACTTTCTAGTTGATGAAATACTAGCAGGTTGCTAATTTAAGCCCTTTAATATAACTCTTATTCTTTTCTCGGGTGAAATTTAGGCATAAAGGTGGCAGTGAAATTAGGTGTTAGGAGTCAATACGTGGGAGTATCTACTGAGGGCAACTGGATATCGGCCCTAAAAGTAGTTCATCAGAATGCTGGTGAATGTGGAGACCCTGTAATATCCCTAAATCGCATGCCAAATTAACCTTGAATCATTTCAATCTCATGAGCTTGATTTTTCTGTTACAAAGATAACCAGATACAAGGAGAGAAAAATGGGCAAATGTTGACTGGGTGTAATTGCTAGTTTTATGTCAACGTGACCTAAGCTAGAATCGTCAGAAAGGATGTGGTTCAATTGAGAAAATGCCTCTGTAAGATCTGGCTGTATTAGGGCATTTTTTTTCATTACTGATTGATGTAAGACTGCCTAGTGCATTGTGAGTGGTGCTACCTCTGGGCTTATGGCTCTGAGTTCTGTAAAATTGAAAGCAGAACAGGTCATGAAACCAGACCAGTAAGCAGCACTTCATTGTGGGCTCTGCATCAGCTCCTGATTCCAGGTTCATACCATATTTGAGTTCCTGTCCTGGTTTTTTTCAATGATAAACAATGCTGTGAAGAATAAACCAAATAAATAACCCCCCCAAGTTGCTCTGGTCATAGTGTTTTATCAAAGCAACAGCAGCCATATGTAATGCTTTTATACTGTGATAGCTGATCAGTTTTTACATTCTAAATCCACTAATATTTTATACCATGGTTCATTCTTTATTTCAACGTTTACAGGAAAGACATTTTTAACATTTTATTTAGTGATGAAAATTCACTTTAGTTTGTAATATGTGTGTGTGTGCCAGAGAGAGAGAGAGAGAGAGAGAGAGAGAGAGAGAGAGAGAGAGAGAGAGAGAGAGAGAATAAGTATGGCACATGATTTATGTGGACCCACAGGAAAAGGGTATCAGAATTCCTAAAGCAGGAGTTAAAGGGTCAAAACTAGCCATCAACATATGAGACAGACAATTCAGTGCCTATTTTTTTGGACCAAGGTTATCTTAGTGGATTTTTTTCAAGTTTCATCAACTCACCCCTGAATTTTATTATTCCCCACATTATGTCTATTAAGCTTAATGACAGTACCAACTAGCAGAGTACAGAGTAAAAGTGAAGAATAAATAATATTGCTTCCACAATAAAGTTTATATAACAACAAAGCTTGATGTGGTGCCTGGTTTATGATGCTGTTGCATCCTAGTAGATCTAAACTACCCACTCTCTTTGAAATCACGTGGGAGAGTTCCCGAAAAAAGAAATAGGGATGAGCACAGAGCATCCATGGATGACTTCTGGAATATGAGGGCTTCCTCATATCCCAGCAAATAGGCAACCAAAACCAAGCTTCATCAAAAGCAAGAAGATAAATTCTGTAGAATTTCATCCTGCAGAATACAGTTTGAAGAAGATTCTTTAACCTTCTAAATATAATAAGACTCATCTTTGCTGACAATTTGGTTGCAGCCTTTTTACTTCCATAGGTGAAATCCACCAAAGTTACACCTGGAGATTTGAGTCTATCTTTTATCTAGGGGCAAGGGAAGAAAGAATTCTCCCTGATAAACTGACAGAGACAGAAAGATTTAAAAAATCATTTTTTTTTATGTTTTTAAAACATTATATAGTGAATGTTATGCATGTATTTTCTTTCTAGCTCTCATATATCTACATCAATTTTATTATATATTATACTATTACAAAGCATTAACTAATAATGTGTAAGCTTCTGATATCCAATAGAAAGTGATATATAATTTGAAATTATTAACTTGCCTTATATTTAATGTAATAACTCAGAACTATAGCATCTGCTTCTTATTGAAAGTAAATCTGTATTCTAACAATATTTGATATATCATTGTTCAAATTAATTAGAGAAAAGCAATAATTTAAAGCCTTTATAACTTTTATAATCTATTGCATAACTGGTTTTGTTAAATTTAAATTGTGTAGAAGGGTCTAAATTTTCAGTTAACTTCCTCACATATTCATGCAAACACACACACACACACACACACACACATGCAGAGAGAGAGAGAGAGAGAGAGAGAGAGAGAGAGAGAGAGAAAGAGAGAGGGAGGGAGAGAGAGGTGAGAAATAGCCCACTAAGTCAAATACTTACAAAGACCTGAATTTGCTCCCCAGATTCCATGTCAAAAATCTGAGTGTGATGGTATGTCCAGTTGTACTAGTGTGGAAAAATCAGAACAAGCAGTTGCCTGGGGCTCGCTTCTGAGCCATGCTTGGTTACTTGACAAATTGAGACCAGTTAGAGACATCATTTCAAGAGGGATGCTTGAGTAATTATACTCAAAGTTGTCCTCTGACCTCCACACATGTAGATAATTATATACATGCAAACACAAATGAACCAATAAATAAATTGCAATTAAACTATTATAAGAAAAATGTGTATAGTAGCAAAGTAAGTTTGATTACTTGTGTTGGAATAAAGAATTTGGAATTTAATATGAAAAAAGATGCGTGTTACCTTCTTTATTTTGCAAATTGAAACTCAAAAGATGTTTTCCGGTAACACTGTTATTACCTAAGGTCTTTAAGTGCAAAGACTAATTTTGAAGCTTTTTTAACATCACAATGCTTTGTTCTTCATAATTTCACTAAAATTATACAGCTGTCACAAAGTCATGGTCTGTGAACCATAACTATTATTACTGTAGTATTATGTGCTAAAAATACATTGCCATTTTTTCATTAGCAATCAAATGGTAGATGACATGTTCTTCCACTGGTATCTTATTTATTTTTCCAAGATTTAAATTCCATAGTACTGCCATAGAAGAGATTATTTATTAATAATTCTACTTGCTAAGAATCTGATTTTATAGAAAATATTGAAGCATGAATTTCTATAAATATATTCATAAGCATACATGTTTATGTACATGACTATAAAATGCATGAATGCTTATACAGTTGCCAATTAACGAATTGTGGCTTAAATCTGTTAAATTCTACCTATTATGTATACCTAGCTACATGCTCTTTATGTTGAGATTTGTACTTAATCTTTGAAACTAGCTTATACAAAACTGAATCATTATTTGTAGCAAGTATGATTCTTGATTCTGATTCTGAATGCAAGTCCTACAGATCAATATGTTAATCACATCAGATTATATTACTTTCATTATTAACATCTAATCTGGTTAAAATGTACATATATCATTCCAACCTCATATTTTCATTCCGGTATTGTCCTCACTCTGTTTCTTTGTTGTTAATAAGATACCATGTAGCTATGTAGGATGCTGCCCTCAAATTTATAATCTGGGATCACTCTCCTTCATTCTGAGATTATAGACATGAAAGACCACATTTAATTGTACCACATCTAGCATATTTATTCACTGCTAGTAGGAATGCCAACAAGTGTAGCCACTACAGAAATCACTGTAGAAAGTTCTTCCAATGCTAAACATATGTCTACGATCCAGATGTACTTCTATTGGTTATATACTCAAAGGACACATTTTACTTTAGAGATATCTACTTATCCTTCTTCATTGTTTTCTCACAATAGACAGGAAATATAAATGGCCTAGATGTCCAGCAACCGATGGATGGATAATGAAAATGTGATACATTTACACAATGGAATATTATAAAAGTATTAAAGAAAGTGAGTCTTATACTGCACTATAATTATATTTAATTATACCTTTTCTTCTTTTATTAAACCATTTCAACTACTTGTGTTGCCTTTCATCCTGGCATATTTTCTCTATGCATTAACCACCGAAACTTGTTCTTGTTTCAGTAGGAAACTAGTTAGACATTGGAAGTTGCACTCATTGTCTACATTATATCGTTCATTGCTTAGTGTAACTTAAGCTAATTCTCAAGTCTTATTTTTGCTAATTTTCAATATTAACTCTGACAATCAAGGCTTCTATTTTATAAAGGTTTTATAAAATATTAGGAGTAGAGAAATCTTCTGAATAGAATATCTTAGAAATTATTAAGAATAAAGAGTTTTACAGTTGAATACACATGTGATTACTTTTCCCCTTTAGTAGCATGCATAGTATCTTTCAACACTATAAAATCTAGCTAGTAGACATGAAGCTTCCTGGTCATACCAGCTTTATTCCCCCATTTTTGATGAGTCAAGTATGTGGCAATAGGGTTTTACCATTAAGTTCTGCAGGATAATCAAGATCAATCCCTACAGCCTTTAGTATTTGAGGATGTATGAGACCTCACTGCAAAACAACTTCAAAAAGTCCTATGCATATGTTCATACACTTTATTGTATATGCATACCATATATCAGAAATGTGAATAAGCATTACAGTGAAATGGAATAAAAATTAAACAGTAGAAACATAATAGCTGATAATAATATTATTCCTGTAGAAGATGAACTATAGTATTTTGTGAATTAACAAAATTAAAAATATAATAAAAATGTTTCTCATATAGATTATATCATTGAATTAAAAATCATATTGCACGAGGGCAAGATTCTTTCATATGTGATCTAACAGCCAGCAAAATCAAGCATGTTTTTCTGTATTAGACAAATAATAAAACAATTGTGAGTTAATAAAATGGCACAAAGTAATAGCAATAAAGTAAGAAGAGAGTTAATCATTCTTTTATGCTAAGGCTGGACTGTTTTTTGAAACCTGTAAAGAAGATGGATTGCAGAGCTGCCCTACGGAAGGCTTGCTAGTTACTTGAGCCACAAACACCTTACTGTAATGAACATAAATCTTACATGGATTGGGTCACACTTGAAAATATCAGATTTTCCCCTTTTTATATAAAAAATAGATTTGTTTCTCATACAATATGTCCTGATTACAGTTTCCCCTCACTCTATGTGTTGACAACCGCACTGCTCCACGTTTGGGGGCCACTATGTTGCTGTCCATATTGCCCCATGCTTTGGGGCTAAGTGCTCTGGTCAAGAGAGAGAGTTGTGGAAGGGGAAGAGACGCTAAGAATGGAGACAAAACAGATTCTGTAGTCAAGTCTCATCTACTGTCTCTGTTATTGCCTCCTCTTATTGTCTCTCTCCTATTGTCTCCTTTCTTATTGTCTTCTCCTTATTGTCTCTCTTTGCAAGGAAATCCTGGGTATTTATAAGCACAAGCAGGGGAACACAGCTGAAGACACTTTTACCACTTGCACCTTGTAGCTGGGGGGGGTCACTAAACAGCAAAACAAGATATGTGGGATCAACAAGATGCTTATCAGAGCATGCTGCAGCTGTTGTAGGCTGTTGAAAAACAAGTCTCTTGTCAGGGTATATGGCTCGAGATGTTTGCAAAGTTGATAGCTGCTTTCTGCTAAAAGACAGGTCCCAACACTACTCCTCCCAGTTCCTCATCCCCCTTCTCAGCTGAAGCCACCACCTTTCTGTCTCCTATTAGAAAAGAATAGGCTTCTGAGAGGTAACAACAAACAATAATTCAATAGAGTATAATCAAAGAAAACAAAAGCCATCACATCAAGGTTAGACAAGGCATGCAGACAGAAGGGAAAAAAAAAAAAAAACCTCAATGAGCATCTGAGACTCACTCTTTTACAGTTTGGTGATTCATAAGACTCTAAATCAAAATCTGTAGATACATATGCAGAAGACCTGGTGCAGACCTGTGTTGGCCCAGTGCTTGCTTCTTCATTCTCTATAAGTACATATGAGCTTCACTTAATTGATTAGACGGCTTTATTTCCTGCTGTCGTCCACCCCAAACATTATCTGATTTTTTACAAACTACTGACTTTGAAGACCTTCCCCCGTATAACCACTGTATAATTAGTGCTTGTGTGGCTCCTGTAAGGCAGTGAACTTGGAACTTTATACACAACATGTAGCATTTTTCTCGCACAACTCTATGTTTGGTAAATGGAAGAATTGAAGTTTACAAAGAGTAAATATCACAAAACTGTTGTATGAAAGAGCAGGACTTGAATTAAGATCTGTTTTCTCTAAAGCTTGTGGTTTTAAGTACCAATATTTATATATTTCCTCAAGTAAAAATGTCTACATGTAAATAGTGCCTACTTGGTTTTTATTCCTGTTCATGTTTTTTTAGATTTAGTTATTGCATAAATATCACATAAAATGCTCCAACTGATAGGCTCCAAAGTACTTTGGATCCTTATCCATCGGCCACTTGGCTTCTGATAGACTACTCTGACTTTTCATTATAATATTTTCGTTCTAGAAAACATATCTATGACTGTACATTACATCTTCCATTGAGGGTAATTAGCATTAATTATGAGATCTGTGGTTTCTCATTTAAGTCTTTTAATAAATCAGATATTTATTTATTTATTTATTTATTTATTTATTTATTTATTTTTGCTTTCACACAAATAGGTAATGGCTTAATGTGTGGGATATATGACCACAAACATACAGGTCACTACATATTTCTTTTGTTTTAAAGAAAAAGGAGGAAAACAAAAACCTAGATTTACAAATAATTTCTTTACCATTAGCCAAAAGTTAATATGATTAGGGGACATCCTAAGTAAAGATTAGCCAAATAAAACATTTTGGACTCTCAAAAGAAATTTAAGTTTTAGCCAGCCAGGAGTTTTTATTCAAGACAAATGAATAATTCGTAAGAGTAGCAAACTATGCATTGTCTGTAGCTTTCCTGATACAAATTCTTTTTTACACCATCTTATAAACCACAGTTACCCCATCCTGGTGAAAAGGAGACACTTTAGCATCTACTAGATGGGATAGAATGAGATTAGAGCTCCTTCAAAGCCTCATTTCAGTAACTTGACATCTCTAATGAATAATTGATCTACTCCTGCTAATATGAAATACACCTTAACCACTAATATGGTGGTACTAGACAATAGAGGTCTTTGAAAGTTTACCTCTTAAAATTCTATGCCCTTCTAAAATAAATCCTGCTGAGATGTTGTACTTTTTTCTGTATATAAACATTCATAAAACTTGGCAGTCTAAAGTTGAAAAAAACTTATCCAGACTCCAGCTTATCCAGACCCCAGCAATGCTAGGCTCTCATCTCAGAACTCTAGTCTCCAGAATTACAAGAAATGTTTGGAATTTTAAGCAATTTAGGGTGGCTTACAAGATGTGAGGTGGTGGAGACCTTGTTGTTTAACAAGCCTGTAGGTTTCTTGGTAGTTAAAGTCAAAAGATATTTGTTTAGCTAATCAATTTATAAAGCAAAGTACAATTGGAACTGAGTTTCAGTATTTCACCCACAATGGCATCATTTGGCTGTTTTTGCACTGTAGTCAGCAGAATTTCATGGAAGAAATGCATGACAAAACAAAACAATTTATTTTGCCATGCCAGGAAGAAGAAGAAATGGTAAAAGGCCAGGGTCTCAATATCTGCATAAATAGCATATCCAATAAGCTACTTCTACCAACCAGGCTTTACTTCCTGAGGTTTGTCCCATTTTCTCATGGCTTGTTAGCCTTCTGGAGGCCATTCCAGGAAGATACCATACCATGTGTTTCCACTTGTGTTGATTCATAAATCTCTAAGGATGAATCGCTGTTTTCTTCATGTGCATTCTGGAAAAAAATCATCAATTGTTTAAGAATGTAGCTAGATGAGGTGGTGTTAAAATTGGTGAAAACAGGCTGATAAGCATTTATAAAAGAGGCTGAGGAGCCGCCTTTCAAATGATGAATTACAAATGGATAATGCCATTCATAGTAGAAATGTTCGCTATTCCTTGCTATCAGGGGATTGCAAACAACCAAGCTGGCACTTCAGTGCAGATCTCTGGGAAGAGATAGCAGCAGAAGTGTTAGGCTAATGGTCACATTGTGTCCACATTACACCATGGGAGCAAAGTGAATGTGGGTGCTCAGCCAGCTTGTTCCATTTTATTCAGTCCATAGTCTGAGTGCTCTGAATGGTGCTACCCAGATCTGTTGGGTTTTCTCCCTTGCTTTAAAGTTGAACATGGCTAGAAACCATCACGTAGAAATCCCTAGTTGTGTTTCCATAGTGATTAGACCCTGACAATTTGAAAAGGAAGATAAACATCATAAATGGTAAGTAATGTTCGAATGCAGTAAAGTCAAAGAAGAAAACCCACAGCTTTTACATTCCTTACCAAGAAAACCCACTTTTATTATTGTTATGCCTAACTGGAAGGTGGACTTATCAATTATTTCTTTGAACAGTGAAATCCTTGAGAGAAGGCATCAGGAGTTACTCATTTCTGTCTTTTGGTCCAATACATACACACACACACACACACACACACACACACACACACACACACAAATGTGTAATATTAAATTTCAACATCAGTGATGAATAATTTAAAAACAACATAAGTGTCTAAATGCACAGATTTTGTTGTGATTACCAATAAAGAAGCTTTTGCTGCATATTTTTCATTTAATTCCCCACGCAATTCAAGCAGTGGAAATGCTTTCTGATAACTTTTTAACTTTACATTAGCATTTGCTTTAATATGAATCTGTAAAGTCAGAAAATTTGCATTGTATTATGAAAGCAAGAAACACAGATGATGATTTTTCTCTAGCATAATCAACACAACTCTCATCCTTCCCCTTTTCTAATTGTCTCTTATGAACTTTGAATGAATTACATCAACATTTCTCTTCTGTGCTATTTAAAGTATGTAGTACACAGAAAACTTACAAGGTTTGTTTTGTTTTGTTGAGCTGTAGACAGAATAGTGGAATATTAGTTTTGAAACAACACACTTAATGAACACTAATTTTAAAATGGTCTCCTATGTGAAGAAAAACCTGTTCAAAATCAGTTGGAATATGTACTGGGAGAGTAAGTTCACTTGAGGTTATGACTGATTTTGGAGGCATAATAGTGTAGCGTGCTAAAAAAAATTCTTCTCACCTTGTTATTGGGAATGTTGTTTTGATCTGTTAAGTAAAAACTGACAGTCTCATTTTTCCAAGAATAATCAGATACCATTCATTGTTTCAAAACAATACTCTTGTTAAACAGCTTCAAAACTCAAGGTGAAATAACGTTTATTTGTATTACCTTTTAAAGTGCATGTCCAGACAAACATACCGTTATCAAAAATATGACCTGTAAATTTGTTAGGGCTCATGGGAAAGGAAGAGCTCAGAACAAATAGCTGCTTCTTATCTCATTGCTAGTGTAATATAGAAGAGCATCCTGGTAGGCCCGTTAATCACATGGCACCAAGCTGAATTGTTTATCTATGATCACATTTCAACTGGATTCCCACAGACAGTAATAGCTCCTGTTTATGACTTATCATAGGTCGTACATGCTGACGTACTTAATCTATGATCCGTGGTTGGGAGATGGTACTATTTCCATTCCCAGCTGTAGAAAGAGAATGAAGCTAGAGCTATTTAGCAGGTGCATGGTTACAAAATTGACCGAAAGAGGTCATAATTTCTATGACGTTCTAATTGGAAAAATCTCTCTCTTACTTCTTTTCTCTCTTTTTTAAAAAAGTACTATAACATATTCTCAGCCCAACTAATTATTATGTTCACAATACCTTCACTAACATAATTCACTCTTCTCCTTCTGTTTAGTGTAGGCAGAGTAGCTTCATGCTTCCTTCCTTCCTCCCTTCCTTCCTCCCATCCTTCCTCCCATTCTTCCTCCCTTTCTCCCTCCCTCCCTTTCTTCCTTCCTTCCTTCCTTCCTTCCTTCCTTCCTTCCTTCCTTCCTTCCTTCCTTCCTTCTTCTTTCTCTTTCTTTCTCTTCCATCTTTCCTTCCTTCCTTCCTCCCTCCCTCCATCTCTCCCTCCTTTACTTGTTTTTCTTTCCAATTGGAATAATAGAAGTTTCATCCTGTGTCTCACATTCTAGGTAAATACTGTCAAGCTGAGCTATAGCTTCAGTATTCTTTTCTTCTTAGCTTAGGATAACACCTTATTAAGTTGCTATGGTGCAACTTGACCTCACTCTATTGTCTAGCATAATTTTTAAAACTTAAATTCACCTATCTCAGCTTCCTGAGTGTCTGGAGGAACTTGTCTATACCACTAAAATAGAACCCGTCAGGAAAATTTTGTAACTACAGAAAGACTGATATCTCTAAAGTCTCATTATCCATGACATCTAGTTACCTGCCATTTCTGAGAATTCTTCTAAGTTTTTTTCCCCCAACTTAATCTTCCCGACTTACATAGACTGCCCTCGGACTCCATAGTGTTGTTTTCTCTGGTTCTAACAAAAATCTGCAGTTCTGTAAGTTTTGGGTTTATTTGGGTTTCCTGGGAAGCACAATCGGGCCAGTTTAATGTTAAGAAGCCATGTTTACTTAGTAAGTGGATCAAGGTAACATCAGTAAGGAAGGATAGAGGAGGAAGTTATCCAGTAAGGCTTTCATCAGCCCAGTACCCCTGAGAGTCACTAAAAATTACTGGCAGCTGACATCACTCTTATGGCTTTCCCTGAGTAAATCCAATCCAAGGTAAAAGGGAGATGAAGTATTTATACACGAGGTTGCTCCAACTTGTGGTTGGGCTGAGTTGAAAAGGGATTATTAGAAAAGTAGCCTGTGGTATGAGCTAGTACAGCGAGTTCCCCTCAGTTAGGAGGTTTTTTTTTTTTTTTTTTTTTTTTTGGTGGAAGTGTATATTTATTTTTGTTTTTTCAGTCCAAATGATACAGAACATTAGAATTTGGGAGCCATAAACTAATCAGGGAGGAGATATGAACAGAGCTTTGACAATTCATGTCATTTATTGCTTCCAAAGATTTCATATGTTTGCAGTGCCTAATTACTTGGTTTTTCTAATAGCTCAACTTTTAAACTTTTATTTTCTCTCTAGGTTTTTCCATGTCTCATGACTAAAATGTAAATATTTTTTAAACATCTGTTCATGATTTTTTCACAACTTTTACCCTAGCAAGTAAGTAGTTTTGATTTAGTTAGAACAGATGATCCTTCATTTCTCAGTACTGAGTCTTTTCTCTCCATCTCAGGATACTGACATGTTAAATTGCTATCTCATGGTCTCTTTCTATATATCTAACACTTCAGAGTGTCCAAAATTCAGCAAATAATCTTCCTCAGGAAAACTTCATTCAGTACATTAAACTACTTCTGTGCCCTATTGTGTGGAACTGTCAGATAGTCCTTGATCATCTTTCACCCTTCAACTTGCTTG
>JANHMN010000021.1:23779363-23826249 GCA_030674055.1 Rhabdomys pumilio
AGAGAGAGAGAGAGAGAGAGAGAGAGAGAGAGAGAGAGAGAGAGAATCTAGATCTGTGCTGTATTACAGTTTCTTTGAGTCAAGCCTCTTTCACATTTAGATAAATGATGTTTCGTCTTTTCTTCTATAGCTAAGCTCTATGACTGTCAATCATTATATTTGCTGCTATCAGGATACTTCTTTAACGATGAAAGAATTGTTCTTGCTAATGCCTCCCAATGCATTAGTGGAATATGTCTCCTACAATTGCTTCCACGGCACCTAGTTAGTTGCTGTGTACAGCTGCCTTCTACCATCCACACTACTGTGATCTCTTTCATTCTTTCTTCCACCACCGTAGCATTACAGCTTTGGTAAGGAGACTTCAGGTGAACCACCTCCTTTTTTTTCTCAGAAGTGTTCTTTAAGAGTATACAGGATGATTCTTTCCTCTGTTCCAAGTTTGTTATGAGTAAGTCTTAATCTCACTCTCAAAGCATGCTAGGAGCTGTCAGCACCCTAGATGCTATCTGTTGGGGATTTCACTTCCAAGTCCTTCAAAATACGAGTTCTGAGTCATCTTTTTATTTACTAACACAAAGTAGTTGGAGTTTCCAGGAATCTAATTCTGAGACAGGAGTGTTGGCTTTTTACTCTTCTTTACGTTCTTTTTCTTTCCTTTCTCTTTTAAAGGAATTCTCAGAAGCACATTACAGAGGAACAGAGAACCTGGACTCTCATCAAGTTTCACTGAAACAATCTGTTGATCATCCTATACTATTCTCTGTAGCTATGATGACTACTACAAGAGTCATTAAGTGGGGAAAAGAAGTGAGCCTCGTGTCTTGGCCTCAGGAGTTTACTAGTGTTAGATCCCCACAATTAAAGCATAAGCTAAGAACCCCCACTATCTAACCATAGTCTCTGAATAAGTTCTCAGCTTGAAGGCCATGTGAATACTTGATCATTAGGAATAACTTACCTTTAGGCGTTGTGGGTCTGTTTAAATGGTTTATCTGATCCTGATTTAACTTTGGTACCTAATTGTCCATTTCCTCAGATTTTCCAGTTTTGTTGAATATAGGCTTTTGTGAGAGAATCTGAAGATTTCCTTCATCTTTCTTTCTTTCTTTTTTTTTTTTTTTTCATTTCTCATTTTGTGAATTTGGATACTGTCTCTGCGCCCTCTGGTTACTCTGGCCAAGGGTTTATTTAACATGTTTTCTCAAAGAACCAGAGCCTGGTTTTGCTGATTTTTTTGTATAGTTCTTTTTGCTTCAACATGGTAGATTTCAGGCCTGAATTTGATTAATTCCTGCAGTCTACTCCTCTTGGGTTTATTTGCTTCTGTTTTTTCTAGAGTTTTCAGGTGTGCTGTCAAATTGCTAGTGTATGCTCTCTCCAGTTTATTTTTGGAGGCACTCAGAGCTATGAGTTTTCCTCTTAGCACTGCTTTCATTGTCCATAAGTTTGGGTATGCTGTACTTTCATTTTCATTAATTTGCCTTTGAACTGAATGATGGTGTTAGTAATGCATTATAAATACTATTTGTTAGGAATAATTATGCTCTAATTGTATTTTGAGAGAAAAGTTTTATTTTAACAGGAAGGGTGATACGTAGGAGGAGCTAAGGGGGAAGGAGCACCGAGAGGAAAAGATGGAGTAAGGAGAGGAGAAGATGAAGTAGAGGAGAAAAAAGGTGATGAAAGAGAGAAAGAGAGAGAAAGAGAGAGGGGGCATGGAGGCAGAAGTTCCACCAGTCAAAAATAGTTTATATATCTAGGTTGGGTATTGGGTTACACTTCTGATTGAACATCATCATACTTATAAAGCCTTTGATTAACATTTAAAAAAAATTGTATAAAAGCAAAATGGAAAAGGGGGCACAGGATAGGGGTTTTCTAGGGAGGGGAAATGGGGAAAGGGGATGGCATCTGGAATGTAAATAAAATATCCAATAAAAATAAATAAATAAATAAATAAATAAATAAATACTATTTGTTACATAATTAAATTTAAGTTCATGTGATCAGTTATCTTGAAATTTCTAAAGTTAACATGAAATAGAACACTGATGTATCTCCTAATATACTTCATATAATTGTTATATATCATGTTTATGTGCTAATTTCTATGTCAGATACTACTTTTTTGTTTTACTTTGATAGTTGATTTTAGTATAATATTATCTCAAAGAATGATAATAATTATGAAAAATAGTTCTACTTTTCTCAAACTCAAAGAGAAATATAAAATTAATTTTAGAGACAAAGTATTTAATACTTAACATTTTTGAAAATTATATTATGTAAGAATATAATGCTATAAATTATATTAATGTTGGTTATATAATGCAAATCTAGCATTATATTCATATTCTATATCAGGTATTTTGTTACAGTGAATAGTTTCATTAGGTCAGTGGTTTATAACAAAGGATATATTGCTTTAAAATTCCCAGGATTTCTTTCAGTTGTTAAGAAATAATGGGTACAGATCAGTAGAAAAGTTCACATACTTGTTGTAAGTGACATCTCAGGCTTGATCTTTAGCAATAATTTGAAATATAACTAGAGAAGAAGATGGTAAGATAGTCATTGAAATCTGGAAAGAAGAGGCCAGAGACAAAGAGACACATTCCCCAAAACACAATTGACCTTCATACTGAAGAACAAAAACATCAATAAATCTCACTTGATCTTAGGCAAAAGACCAAGAAGCAAGTCAATAATTCACAAGCTAAGAATCTCCCATGACAAGACTGTAAAGTAGTCACAGTCATGTAGACACTGAGAACACCATAATGATGCCGTCAAAAAGTGATCAGTTTTGGTGCCAGCGAAATCCATGATTAGTTAAGTGAATGTTACAAAATTCATTTGATCAGTTGAGTACAATTTTACAAAATTAAATGATAACCATTTTAAAAATAGCTTTAATATTTTTATTTTAAAATATAATCTCATTACTTACCTTTTCTTTTTCCTCCCTTCAAACCCTCTCATCTGTCAACCTTACTCTTGCTCACAAATTTTCTTTATTTGTTTTTCTTTAGTATTTAAACATATCTATTTTTCTACACACACACACACACACACACACACACATATATACATATACACATACACATACACATACACATACACATACACATACACATACACATACACATATATACACATGTGTTGCGGACTGCACTGCCTCAAGTTAGGCGGCCTAAAGTGTTGCAGCCCACTCTGTCAATGTTGGACCCGCACTGCCAAAAGCCTTGGGGGCTAAATTGTCCCATACTGCCCCAAGCTGCTCTGGTTCGCGAGTCGGGGTTCAGCAAGAGAGAGAGTGAGGACGGACACGAAGAATGGAGACCAGACAGAGTATGATTCAATCCTGTTTATTCTTCAGTCTCTCTTCCTAGTCTATGTCCCAAGCCTTGAGTTCCTAGTCCCTAGTGCCTCCGAGTTCCAAGTTCTTTCTCGAAGTGCCAAGTGCCTAATTCTCTGTTGCAAGTGTCTAACCTAATTCCTAGTTCTTCCTCCAAGTGCCAAGTGCCTAATGTCTACTCCTAGTTCTTCCTCCAAGTTGTACTGAACTCCTCTGTCTGCCTCTCACCTTTTATATGTCTCACTTCTAAGTCATGTCCTTAAGTCATGCCCTTAAGTCTTATCTCTAAATCTGATCTCTTAAGTCTCAGCTCTAAATCACACCTTTAAGTCTCATACACCCAAGGGAAAATCCTGGGTATCTAATACAAGATGTTATCAGAGTGTGCTCAGCTGTTGTAGGCTAATGTAATCAAGTCTCTTGTCAGGGTTTATGGCTCAAGATGACTGCAAGGATGATAGCCACCTTCTGTTGGCTCCCCACATACATGCTGTTCTTTAATAAAACTGCTCAGTCTTTAAAATGTTATTTGCATGTGTGTTTCAGGTCTGATCATTGAGATAACCTATTGGTATGTAGTCTCACTAATATGGCTGTACAAACAAAACCTGAACAAGAACAACACAATCGGACATGCTCCTTTGAAAAGTGGAAAGTTTTTGAGGCCCCCACTCTAGATAATCAATAGTCTTTTAAGGACAAAGATATTTTAATTTGATGGTCAAAGTTGTTTATTTTCATACTTTTACTTGTAGATTATTTTGTTATCCATATGAAAATGTTATTTTGTTATGATTATAATTTATTATAATGATAATAATTTAGGTTCAAGATTATTAATTTTTATCTGCAAAATCCATATCAGTCATCAATAATAGTTTTGCATATTCATTAACCTTAAAGCTTTTACATATACCTCTGATGGAATCAAACTTAAGGATCTCATTTCTATGTTCTTCTGTTATTTTTAGAGTTAGGAAAAACATCCTAATTATGTTTTTTGCTTACTCATTAACTCTTCTGCCAGAACCAGAATGACAACTACCTAACTGAAAAAAAATTAAACAAAATATTCAAAGCAAAAAAAAGTGCTAACTATAATCTACATACCACAAATAAGCTTACTCATCTGTGTATACATCAGAGTAGACAAGTGAACATTTCATTAAAACTAATATTCTTTGACTTTGGTTTGTTAGGTTCACTGCTAGGTAGTCTGCCATAGTCTATATCTAAGCTACAAGTTGTTTCTTAGGCTTATTTCAATCTAGAAATTAGGACAATTGTAGCATATTATTTACTCATTTAAATTATATCCTATAAAATGTTTTTTCATTGTATAATGTAATATCATATGGTGTGACATATTGACTATACATTATAATTCTAATCAGCAAATATAATATTTGAATATTTAAATATTTTGAATATTTAAATATAGTATTTAATCCACAGCTCTCTATTAAAGGTTGTATATTTGCAAGCTATGGTAGTAGATGCTACCTTTAATTTTCTAGGTAATAATCTAATTCTCAAAGAGTTTCTGCTGGTTTCTAAATAGTCTATTTCTATGGTATAGATGCATAACAAAAACTTAGAACTAAAGTTTTTCCAACTTCAAAGCCTTTGCTGTCCATAAAGAATGTTGCATAGACAATGTGTTTTCCCTCTGAATAGGAGTTCTAACTTTCTTTCCACTCAACCATTCTCATAATTATTAGTATGCTTAGAATCTCTCATAGATATGGCTGAATCAAGTACAAGATTATATTTTAGGGCAGAATGCTGAGGGAAAGAGATATTTGGAGAAAGGGGATTTGTTTCTTTGATCCACCTACTTAGTTCTTCAGGGCAGATATCTGATATAAAATTCCATTCCATCCAAGTGATATACTGAGTGAAGATGATAAGTAGTAAAGCATGTGCATAGTGACAGATCTTGATGTCTAAGGAGTTAGACGTTTGTGGTAGGAGATTTCATCTAAGCTTTACAGAAGTTACAAAGAAAACAAAAATGTTGGCAACTAGATGTAAAGTAAATCAATTAACCACAAACTGAATTGCAAAAAACTCCAAAATCCCCTTCTCTGAGAAGAGCATGCTTAACTTATGTTTCTTTGGCAGAGAACAATTTTGTGTGAGCAACACCTGAAGTATAAGTGAGCAAAGTTTGCTATGTATAATTTCCATTGTTATGAACGACATAGAAAACCATCTGTATACACAAGAATTAATCTGATGCACAATGAAACAGCTTTCTTTCTATTTACTTTAACTCAAAATTCAGTTACAGAACTGTAAAACTAAATGTCATTTTCATTTCCTCAGATGAAGGGATGAAATGAGAGCTGTAGCAAAACTATGTGAGCATTTCTTTCTCTGTACTAACTATTGCTAGGCCTAGACTGACCCTGGAAGCTTCTAGTCATGTTACAATATGCTTCAGCTCCCAGCCTCCATCTGCTAAGTTAGGCCAAGAAATGTTCCAGCCTCTGAGATTTCCTGCCAGAGAGAAATCTATTTTTTATTTGCTTGATGTAATTTTTTGTCCAGGAGGGTTGGTTAACGCTGAATAATCTCACCTTTTCCAGTTATTTCCAAACTGACTCAAAACTCCTGTCTGAGCTGATTGCTTCAAACTGCCTTCTCTCAGCTTCTCACTGAATTGCTCTGCTTGGAAAAACTGCCACTGGATTCCATGAACTGAGCTGCACTGACTATAGGAACTGAATGTACCTGCACAAATTCAATTGAACTCAACTGTTTTCAACTAAACTGCATCGAATTCAACTGTTTCAATTGAACTCAACTGAGTTTCTCTCTCTCTTTCTCTCTCTGTCTCTCTGTCTCTCTGTCTCTCTCTCTCCCTCTCTCTTCCTCCCTCCCTCTCTCTCCTGCCGTACACTTATCATTCAAAGCTTTATATCAATTCTAATATTACAAAATGAAAATATTACAAAATTACAAAACTAGAATCAGAAGTGTGGAGATACTTGAGGAAAAACAGAGCTAAAATACACAGAAACAGAACTGCTTTGTGGAAGATTCTTCTACTTCTCTCTCTCTCTCTCTCTCTCTCTCTATATATATATATATATATATATATATATATATATATATGTGTGTGTGTGTGTGTGTGTGTATTGTGTGTGAATGTATATATGTAATATTTCAAGCAATGGATTTGTTTTGCTGCAAGAAATTTCCTGTCAGGTAAATATTCTCATAAGAATAAAATACAATTATATGTGTGCTTTTTCTTTCTTTCTTTTTTCCTAACAGGAACTAGGCAGTGAGGGACTTATTAAAATTGCTGTTTGTAGAAAATAGACTTGTGGTATTCATCCCTGAGCACATCTGTTTTGTGATTTCTTATGTTTTATGTATAGGTATCATGTGTTGGCAGACCTAACACATTTTGTCTTGATTAAATCTGGCAGTTTAAGACCACATGATATATGAAATTGACACCATTGCAACAGACAGAGGTACCAAAAATAAAATCTTTCACAAAACCCAATATTGTAGTCATGAAATCCTCAAATGCCTGTCAATAGTCCAAGTATGTACTGCAAAAATCAATTTGTTAGAGCAGCTCAGTGAGATGAAGAGATAGATGATTCAGACAGGCATCCTTGGTGCACAACAAAAAAACAAATGCTGGGTTTTAGTATATCATTTTGGAATTAAAAATGTTGAATGATCAAAATTACAAAAAAAAATCTTTGTAAATTCCTAATGACAAAATATATTTAGTTAAGTACCCTAGACAAAAGACTTTCTACAACAATTTCCCCCCAAAAATAATATGTCTGGGCTAGTGAGATGTCTCTGTACGTGAATACATCAACCACCAAACTTAACTTAAATTTGCTCCCCAGAACCTACATGATGGGAGGAGGGAAACACAGTTTCACAAGTTATTTACCTCCAGACATACATACTCTAACACTGTTGTTTCCAGATATATGTATATATTTATATATGTATATGTGTATTTGTGTATATGTGTATATGTGTATAAGTGTATACGTGTATATGTGTATACTTGTATATATATATATATATATATATATATATATATATATATATTATACTTATATACATGTTAAGAAAGTACATTTAATAAAAATGTTTATAAGAGTAGATAGTGTTTTAGCATTGTGGTTTATAATAACATGAAAAATATTTTGCTAAGACAGTAAATTATGCAGATATACAAATAAGTAGAAAAGCAATTAACTATTATTTTCTTCTTAAAATTTGTAGCACTTTTGACTCTAAAGATTAATGTAGTCTTCTGAGAATAAAATTGTTCGTACTGATACAATTTAAAAATACAACATGAACAACAAAAGCAAGACACATGATCTCTTTTTGTGTGTCACAATTAAACAGCAAAAAAATATTACTGGCATGATTTTCATCTTCTAAGTTCCTATTGTTGCTTCTTTTGTCAGGTATATTATTGAGAAGATTCTGTATAATTTGTATATTTGGGGCTGGAGAGATGGCTCAGTGGTTAAGAGCACTGACTATTCTTCTAAAGGTCCTGAGTTCAATTCCCAGGAACAACATGGTGGCTTATAACCATCTGTAGTGGGACCTAATGTACTCTTCTGGTGTGTGTCTGAAGACAGCTACACATATTTATAAATAAAAATTAATAAATCTTTAAAAAATGGGTATATTTGATGGAACTTAGTAATTCTCAGTATAATTTTGAGGAATAATTTGCTCAATTATTGAACTAACAATGACAAACATACAATAGGCTGAATGATGTCCATCAGCTAGGGACAGAGAATTGCTTATTTAAAAATTCTTAGTTAAATCCTCTATTTACCTCTTTTTATAATTCCATCTAGCTTTTAGGAAAGTACTCTTCTACTTTTAAAATACTCAGAGACTATCAACTTTTTACCAATTACATCGAACTCTGGCACAATAACCTCACCTAAAAAATTTCAATAGTTTACTAACGATTATGTGATAATTCCTGTGAGTTATTTATGAAAATAATAATTCTTCAAAATTTAATGCTAAGCAATCTTATGAAACTATGGACATGCTGAGTATTTAGAGTGGTCACTGGGATGTGTTCTTTTTGCTTGCGAGCAGTGTGAAATAGAGAGATGCCAAAATGTGATTGGAACTTTTTAAACTTGAAAAATATTAAAGTCAGGATTTTGGAATATGGCTGCTTTGCATTTCAGAGTTAGAAACAGGAGTTTTTCCTCACGATGGCATAGAAAATATAACTAAAAGAGAAATAATTTCATAGCTATAGGCTAGAAATGGAAAACTAGTTTACAGTCCAGAAACAATACACTGGTCATCTGTTTGCCCGTGAACACCCATCTAATTATCTAAAAACAACTCAGTTGTCATGGGAACAGCTGTATTTTATTTTTTCACTCTTCAAACAGGTAATGATAGGTTCTACCAGGCTGAAAACCCAATCCATCATCCAGAGGAATAGAGCATGACTCAGGACAGATGAAGAAGAATTTCACCCTCAAGGCTTTTTAAGATTCCAATTAAAGAGAATGTTTTTCTCATGGTGAAATGAAGGGATTTGCTAAAGGCTACCATGTCTAAACCTGGGAAAGCTTAAAGCAATTAGTTTTCATAGGAAAAAGAAAAGCCGTGGAGAAAAACATTCAGAGAAAAAGAGAATAAAGAAATAAGAAAAAGGGGGACTGAGTTAAGGTGACACTTTTATTTATTTATTAAATTGTTTTATTTATTTATGTTGCAAATGTTGCCCTCCCTTCCCTTGGTCCCCAATCCAAGAGTTCTTCCCTCTGTTCCCCCTCCCCTTTTCCTCTAAGAGAGTGTTTCTGAAAGTACCACATCTCACCTCCAACCCTCCTCACTTACCACTCCCCACCATCTCCCTTCCCTGGGGCATCAAGACTACAGAATTGGACCCATCCTCTTTCACTGAAGTAAGACAAGGCAATCCTGAGGTGGAGGAGGGGCTAGGAGACCTCTAGAAAATGTCAGAGCTCTGGGATGTGAGAAGCTACCAGAACTCAGTAGGGATGACTTTAGCCAAAATGCTCAACAGTGAGGAGATAGAACCAGAAAAAAACACCTCCAGCATATAGACAGGGACCTCAGTGGAGAGATGGGGTCACCAACCTACCTTCCAAACTTTTGAGCCAGAATTGTTCCTGTCTAAAAGAAATGCACGCAAGGTGGCACTTTGATTGCCTTAGTTTCAAAAGAGTCCCTGGCTCTCTTGTAGTTCTGACTTTTCTAAGAGAGATTGCAGTTGTCTTTTTCATTCAAAATGTATTTTGAGCTTCAAGTCTATCTATGCACAACCATCAGTTAAAATGCTAACAAAGAAATGATTGTTACAGTACAATCATAGAGAGAATTCCAGAAAGGTTGCAGCCTAGAATATCCAAGACTGCTAACAGATCTAGTGTGTAGCCCCTCAGGTTTGTTAAGACGGAGTTTGTTTGCTTTGTCTCCATCTTCTTTCTTTTATTTCATTTTATTTCATTGTAAGTGCTTTATCTTATTACAGATTTTGAGATCTCTGAGCATATACCTTTTCTGGATCCTGGAAGATATAAACTATTGAAACAAGAAAAAGTGACTCTAGGTAAAAATACTCTCAGTCATCTGGATGTGGTATGCAGGCTTACAACTGTTGCTATGCAGCCATTTGGGGAGGCTAAGGCAGAATGATCAGTTTCAAAGACAGCCTATCTACAATGTGAGTTCAAGGCCAGCCCAGATAACCCATCCCTTAAGATAAGGTATAAAAATGATTTGTGGAAAAGAGAAATGTTTTTTACTCATTGAAGTGGATAGGGAGATGAGTTTTTATCTGTTGGGATAAATGTATGGTGAATGAAATAAGCTCAGGCAAGACTTCTTTATCTACAAATACAAGAAATGAAAGAGAAGGACAAAGAAAAGAATTGAACCCGAAACGACTAAACAAGTATGATTTAAATGCCATAACAGGGCATCTCTTGAGTCTGTCTATAGAAAACTTGACTTATCCTACTTACGAGGAATGCGGGTTCTTAAATAAAACTAAGAGTCAGGTGATCATAACAGGGAAGTCTGTGCCTTCTTAAATACCACCCATTTCCAAGCACATCTGGTTTTATTTCAAACAGCATATTGAGAATTTCTACTTGAGTGGTCATTGCATTCTATTACAGTACATTTACAGTTTTCTATTGCTGAGAATGCATTCTGAATAATGGTAGGTCTTCTTGGTGATTTGAGGGGACACTAATCCTCTATTCTGTTTTTGTTTGGTTGTTTGTTTGGTTGTTTGGTTGGCTGGTTGGTTGGATTTTGACAACAATATCTAGATTCCTGGTGAAGAATCATCTCCTCCTCAGCCTATGTTGGTCATGTTTCTTATGCTGGTGACTCTACAGTGCATTTTGAGTATAGACACTGTCATTGGCTTAGAAATGATTATACACCTGAATTTTGGCAATGACTTTTCATTGTAGAATTTTTGATTATTGAAAGTAAGTGGAGGAACTAGTTCTACTGGTATTAAATATTAACAGAGGTCAATATTGATAGTGCACATAATTAAATATATTCAAAATTGTAATAATGCAATATGAAATTCTAATATTAGTAATAAGTAGATATTTCATTTGCATGACTCAACACATTATGCTTTTACATTTGATTCACTTAAACTTTTTGTTGAACTAACCATAGACTCACATAATATTACAAACATAATAGTACTGGTTTATTTTACCAAGTGCAGCATCCTCAAGTAGTAACGGATTGATTGCATAGTGATAGAACATTATCAAAAGCAGGGAACTGAACCAAACTAGATTGCATGTGTGAGTACTTTGTGTATTTTCATGTGATAGTCACAGCCCAGTCAGGGGTTACCCCTGCATCACAACATCTTTCACAAAGATGTTCTCTTGGGCTGCTTCTTCATATATTGCCTTTGTTTCCTCTATACCTGCGACTCCCTGTTAATTCTCCTTTATACATTTGTTAAGCTGAGAAGATGACACAGTAAGCGCTATCCTGCCTGAAACCTTGGAGAAATTGTTCTTAGTGTTCGACCCACTTTAGGTATTACAGCTCTTCCACCTGCGTTCCAATTCACACGATGTCAAGAGAAGACTTTTCTTAAGTGGCAGTATTTATTTATTCAGTGTGATTGAGCTTCTGGAACACTGTTTCTTTAATTAGAGTTTCTCTCCCCAGAGGGAATGAAATCTTGCTGAAAAAAAAAAAGGTATGTAGAGACTCCAAGGACTTCCATGGCTTCTGACTTCCCTCAGAAGCTGCAACTCCCAAACAATCATCTGCCTTATATGTCTGTTATAAAAGGGAAGAACCACAAGAAGTTTTAGAAAATGCTACCATTTACCAGACTTCTGTGTTAAGAACTACCAGCAAATTACACTCTACTTTTCTCTCTCTTTTTTTTCTTTCTTTTTTTTTTAATTTGGAAATACTAGGAGCCCTGTTTCTCCTAAAACAAAATGCACTGGGTTGAGAAGATGGCACGGTGGATAAGACGTTTTCTCTGGCTCAGTTGATAAAATGTTTTCTCTGGCATATGCCTATAATCCCAGTTCTGTGAAGACAGGAAGGCTTTAGAACTTCCTAGACAGTCAAGATAGATGAACAATTAGTGACAGATCTTATTTCAAAAAGATAGTGGTCAATAATTAAAAAAAAAGACATCTAAAACTTGTCATCCATGTCCACATGCATGAGCACATACCCAGGCACTTCTGCATAATATATACCCCCCACACAAACACACTTAATCACACAGATGAATTTCTGTGTTTCAGCCATGGAAAACTAGATAATAATTTTAAAAATAACATTTCATGACAAGTGGACACAGACATATGTAACAGCTAAATATATGCACATTCTGTCTCAGTTTTTATGTTTAGGTGTTGGAATGCTAGCTCAGCAGTTAGGAATGCTTGCTGTTGCTCTGGAGGACCCAGATTTTGTTCTCAGTGACTTCATGGTGGCTCATTACCATCTACAACTCCCATTCTAAAAATTTCAATGGACTCTGTTTGCATCAAGAGGCTTTGTATATCTGGAGCACAAACATGCATGCAGACAAAATACACTGATGCATAAAATAAAACTAGGTAAATCTTTTAAATAAGCATTTAGGTTTATAGCTATAGGTTTGTCTTGTTCTCAACTTTAGCCACAGTAACTTTCTCTGCCAGGGGGCAGTGGGGAATTGCAGAGCTGAGACTAAGGCATTCTGAATGCTCAGCTATAGGTGAAAAATCTATTTCAACACCAACACCAATGTCCAGGTTCGCCTCAAGAACTTCATGCAATAAGGGTTGGAAAGAATGTAAGAGGTGGAGAGGGAGCAGGAAAGTTGTGGAAGGCTGTCATCTGCAAATGGCCAGGTTGCCACACACATGAATTCACAGCCACTGTGTTTATCTGGAAAACACCAGAACAAGATCAAGTGAATTAGAGTTTCCAGCATGGAGTGGAATGGAGATCCCAATCCCCTAACCTTTGCTTGAGATCTATTGGGATATCATGGCTACTGAGAAACTGAAAGTTACTCCTTGCAGAGAGATCCAACATTGGTAAACTGCCCATCCCCCAGCAGATAACCCTGTATGCATGCACTTAAATATGCAGCAGTAATTGGATTTTTAGGGTTAACAAAAAAGTTAGGATAAAGATATGACTTTTTGATATCAAAAAATCTTTGTGCCGGGCGGTGGTGGCGCACGCCTTTAATCCCAGCACTTGGGAGGCAGAGGCAGGTGATTTCTGAGTTCGAGGCCAGCCTGGTTTACAAAGTGAGTTCCAGGACAGCCAAGGCTATACAGAGAAACCCTGTCTCGAAAAACAAAACAAAACAACAACAACAACAAAAAGCCAAAGAAACAAACAAAAAAAAATCTTTGTAAGGATCTTGTATCACTGACACACAGAGTATAAGGTAGTGTGACTGATGGTATATGAGGCAGGTGCTCTGAAGCACTCCATATTCATGTAATTTTTAAGTGTCACTTTCATTGCCTAAACCTAAATTCTGAACATTCTTCTATTTGTCATCTTTATAAGTAAGATATGTCCAAAATTACTCATACTGACCATCCATCTTTAAGGCAAAAGGTAAACATACCCAGAAGTATGCCTGCCATTTTTATTTTCCAAATACGTGTTCAATAACTTGGGGGTAATCATGCACACAAAAGAGTCTGACATCATTCTATCTTGTAATAAGTCCTTTTGAGTAGGTTTAACAATATACCCACACTAAAGGTACTTTTCCCTGTGAATTTGTATAAGATTCTTGAATAAATGATCATGTTTCTTTTGTTAAAGGATGGTATAACAGTGTTGCTATAAAGCCGGTACTTTCTTTTATTGCTGTAGGTAATAAACCTCTGCCCATTCTTTTATCTTCTGGCTTGCACTTACTTACTGGTTTTTCTTTCAATAATAGAACTGCCCTTTGTGTTTACTTTGGCAGCCATTTTGTAAATGTACTTTACTGTTCTCTGAAATGTTAAGTTTCATAGCAATTCACGTTCTAGGAGTTCAGCCAAGAGACGTGAAACTGTAGACTAATAAAGAGGCTTTCACAAGATCCTCCTAGCAACTTTACTCAAAATAAATGAAAATTGAAAACTATCAATGGGGGAATGATAAGGCATAATATATTGTTACACCTCAGCAATAAAGATGCCAACAACTGATATGAGCAAATATGAAAATAAAAAGCATTATGTCTTCTCTTTTAATATTCCTCACTAAAGGTCCTAAAGGGAATGAGACATTGACAGGATAAAACATAAAAGAATACTAACTTATTTAAAATAAGTTTTATGTGATACAAAACACAACGATCAAGAGAAAAGAAAACTTACGGTGTTTTAAGCCCAAGCTTGGTAAGGAATGAACAATTTTGCAAAAGTATGATTAAAGACAAAATTATTATCCAATAATAAAAAGTTAAGGGAATTGAAGAAGGTTTTCTTTTTGCCTTGAGTATCTTCTTTGCTTATGCGTATACATAATATATCAATAATTCACAGCAGGGAGAAGGATTGTCTTATACTTCCTTGGAGAAAGGAAAAAAAGTAATCTCTTTATGTCACTTAGGGCACTGACAAACAGAAAAATGATTGTTTCAATTAAAACACAGTTCATTGGTCTATCCATGCATTGCCATCTTCAATGTGAGTTTTTCATTATGGGTTAAATATATTAAGATAAACAAGATAATTTTTTATATGAGTGTAGGTCAGCTTTTAAGAACGCTGTTACATTTTAGAGTAAAATTTAGAGTAAAAGACTACAGATTCATTACTTATTTCTTTGGGCAGTTGCTATTTTAATACATAAATTACTATAATGCAAAAAGGTATATGGATAGATCAACTATAAACAGATTCTATAGTAAGAGAATTAGTATGATGTTGTTTATTTGAGCAGTCTGACCTGTGAGCATTGTCTTCTATATGAATGACATACCATGCAAACTAATTTATTTATTCTCACATCATGTATGTGTAAGATTTTCTTTGAATTTTATTTGTACATGTTAATATATTATCAAATGTTTTCTCAATAAAAAACCAAAATAAACACTATCAGTTATAAGACTACCAAAAATTCTAGCTAAGACCTATAGCATATGGCTCAATGAGGTGGCATTTGCTAATAACAGAACTGGGAGGCTGACAAAAGAAGATTGTCAAATGTTTGGGGTAAACCTGGGATAACACAGTGAGTCTAGGCACCCTGAAAGAGTACATGAGATCCTGGCCAATATAAATAAATAAATCCCAAATATTAAAAATAATAGAAATAAAAGGGTATCGTGCGGTATTTGTTGTTATCTTGTTGTTTTGTTTATCCAACTTGACACAAGCTTGGGTCATTTGTGAGAGGGAATCCCAACTGAGAAAATATGCATGTCTGTTGGAGTGTTTTCTTGCTTGAGGATTCATATGAAAAGACACAACTCTCTGTGGGCAGTGCCACTCCTAGTTAGATGGTCATGGGTTTTATGAAAGCAAAGTGTGTAAGGTTTGAGGAGTGAGCCTCTGAGCCATATTTTTCTATGGCATTCTTGCTTCCAGGGAGCTTCCTAAATACTTTCCCCAATGTACTTTCTGTATAGTTTTGATCACATCAATACAACCTTAATTAGGAGAAAGAAAGTTGCATGGAATATTTAATTTGATAGACTTATAAAAATCTACGTTAAATCTCAATTTGTGGAAGAAATAGAATCTACTATATTTGCTTCTGAGAAATTATTATCATTCTTACACTGTAATTTAAAATGTTCAAGATAAATTTTACAGCCAATCTTTATATAGTAAATAATATTAACATCATTTACAAAGTAACTTTACATTATATTCTACTTATCTGCATTGGTTATGGAAAAATATATGCCATACTTTTTAATAAAAAGCATCTATTTTAGAATTTTTTCAAGTGGTTGAACTAAGCATGATTATTCCTATTTCATTAAAATGGTTTATTAATTTTTTTCCTCTCAATAAAAACTACTTTGTTGTATCATATATTATCCTAAGGACTTAAAAATTACCCTAGCTTTTACTTGTTCAAGTATTTCAATTTTGGCAATCACAAGTGCTTATTCAGGTTCTATCTAAATTTATTACAGTTATGGTAAATGTGTCAAAGAACTGATTGAATAAAATGAGTGGTTTATTTTATTTACTGTCTAGTAAATATTGAGCTGGAGTTAGGTTTAGATTTCAATACAGAAAAAAATTAAATATATGTATGTTCATTCTCTATGATGTGCCTTTCATAGAGTTCCAGTAAAATATAAGCAATGACATTTTATGGAGACTTAAGCCACATCTGCTTGAATGCCCCTTCCTCCCTGTCACTAAAAGGAAAGGTAAAATGAATTATTGGATATAAAAGGAATAAAAACTGGCCATAATTAATATGGACAGCCACTGTTTTTAAATGCTAAAATTAATACCACAGGACATGTCCCAGTGTCAGAATCTTCTCTTCAGCCGAGATTGCTACCCTTCACATTCTCTTTTTCCAGGAATACAAATTGGGGATACCCAGAACTTCCATATGCTGTGTTGGCTTTATTATTTCATCCTGAGGGAGTCTTATGACTTACACGTTGCAACTTGATTCCCTCTGAGTTCTGCCTTGCACGGTAACTTACAGAGTACAATTAGCAGAACATTTCTCCCAAGCAAGCTTCTCTTATGTTTGAATCGATTTTAATAGGATGCACCACTCAGGAGGCATACAAATAATAGAGTGCAGAAATATTTACTTCTCAAGTTATTTCTTTATGATTGTCAAGCTTTACTGTTTTTACACAGAAATGTTAAGTCTATTTTACTACATGACGGATCACAGAGCAATAAACATCAATAAATACAACCAACACAGCAATTGAAGGAAAGAAAAATGCTGATACATTAGGAAATAGGGAAATAGGAAATATTAGTAAATAGGGCACATTTGGGGTTGCAATCCTCTTGCACGATGACAAAATTGAGAGCTGATACAGAGATTCATAGTCAGACAGTATACAAAACCATTTTCTAAATTGGAGGACTCCATTGGGTCCCTCATCTCAGAGATCCAGAAATCTCGTATAAGAGGGGGAGGAGAGACTGTAGTGGTAACAGAGACTGAAAGACACTAGGAGATCATGGCCCATTGAATCAACTAAGCTGATCTACATGGACTTATATACTGAAGCAGCAAGCTGAGGAACTGTATAGGAATACACTTGGTCCTCTGTGTATATGTTAGAACTCTTAGGCAGCACACTAATTTTTATGTAACTTCTGTGCCATAACTATTACTTTTGTGGAAATTACTTTAAGCTAAGAGGATTACTTCAGTGAAGTGATGCATATGAAACTCAAGAGATATTTTCCATTTGGGGAGGTAGATTTCTGACTAGTCTCTACATCAGTGTTCAGCTTATGAAGAAATCATTACAGAACATTAATTGTAGGCATGAAATAAGAGTGTATACTCTATCTGTGTATGCCATCTATCAAATGATCATTATTGATAGAAAATTTCCAGTGTAATAAAGTTTTATTTGCTTTTGTTTTATTTCACTTTCCAGCTGAAAATTGACCTACACTGACTGCCATTTTGCCTGGTGAACTAACAGAACCTAATTCCCTGATCAGTTGATCACCAGAACAGACTAATCTTCCTTTCCAGGAAATGTCTTCTTCACAAAATGTGCTACCATGCTCTCTTCCCTCCTTTCTCACTTTATTTTTTCTTCTTGTCTTTTCATTTTTTATGTTGCTCCTCTTTCTTTGATTTGGTACCTGCTGACAGGTATTATCAATAGATTCTTGATCAGGGAATAAGATAATGAGAGACACACAAAATGACAACTGAAAGTGAACACAGTGTCCTCTGAGAACACAGGTAGTATAAAAATCTTAAGGGAGTCAGAAAAGCACCTTAGAAATTTTAAAGAGTCAAGGTAAACGAGAGATGAGAATTAATGCATACTCTAATATTTTCTTCTCTAAGTAGCTTTTATTCATGCATAGATTAAGGATATATTCTTGACTGAACTTTTTAAATTGCTTTTACTATTTGTTTTTCTCTTGGTTTAGACATAGTTAATAAAACTCTAATATATTTATGTATACAAAGAGATGATTTACTGTATGTGAAAAGATGTCTCAATAAATTAATTTGCTTGCTTATCTCCTCACATAGTTATGAGTGGATAGTAAATGTCATTAAGGATCACCTTTTAGGAAATTTCAAATATTCATAAAACTTCATCTGTAGTCATGCTGCTATACATTATAAACTAGAAATTAAATTCTAACTGTTATACATCATAAACGAGAACTTATTCATTCTGCTAACTGAACTTTTATACTGACAATATACTATACTTTTACAGTATTTTCAATCTAAAATTATACTGTACTTCTGGAATTCATAATTTGTTTTAGATTGTACTATGAGTAAGACCATATAATATTTGACTCTCTGTGTGTGACTTATTTACTTTAGTGTAATGTCTTCTGTGTTTATCCCTATTGTAAGCCATGAAAGGACTTCCTCTTTATTTAAAAGACATGTTATTATTTTTTCTCCACTCTATAGACAGATGACAAGTAGAATATATATATATATATATATATATATATATATATATATATATATACACATATATATATATAAAATGAAATATGGAGATTGCTAACTCATTCTGTTATCCACAAGAGAATGATCAGGGTCATTCTTATGTTGGATCTTGTGATGGGCAGTTTGATGAACATTGTAGTACAAATATCTCAAGGTACCAAATTCATTTATTTTTACATAAACCAAACTGGGGTTATTAGATCCTAGGCTAGCTCTATTTTTAACCTTGTTTTTCCCATTAAGTTCACACTAATTTGCTCTGTTGTCGGCAGTGTACATGGATTGTCCTTTGCCACATCGTTGCATGCACATTTATTATTCTGTACGGACCTTGACGATGGTCTGGTCTGCCTTTACTGTGATTTCCTTTCCAAATGAGTGAGTTTATCAAGGATGTAGCAAGCTAGAGTAAAAGAACAATTAACACATAGAAAATAGAACCAACAGACAGATGTAGTTGAACCCAATTAACTTGACTCAAATAATCTCAATAGCAGAAGCGCTCCTTGCTTACCAGCCCCAATATTCTGGGTTCTTGAATGAAATACCCATACACATAGCCTTTATATTTTGATATGCCTTTAACAGTTCAATGGCTGGGCCACTTGCACACCTCCATGAGGCTAACACACTCTTCCCATATTCCTGAGTTTTTGCTTATTGAAGTTGATATCCCACCTTTGTTGCTTTAGACCCAGTGGGGGAGAGATTAGGGCCACTCTTTCCTGGCCCTTATATGTCAACCATCACTCTCTCCTCTGCTCCTCTCAGGCATGATGTCTCCTCTCCTTCCTTGGAAGTTGTCCCTATTTCCCTCCTTGGTTCCTTGACTGGGAATCATAAAAGTCCTGCCTCTGCCTCCCTGCCCAGATACTTGCTGCTGGCAACTTTATTTACAAATCAAAACCAGCTGGGTGCAGGGTACCCTCAGTTCTTATGTGCGGACATGAGGATTCTCCTGCAATTCGGGGGACCTAATTCACATAATACAAGCAGCATTAGACCAAATCCACAACCAACAGATAGCAAAGTATCAGAAATCAGGCACTTGAAACATCAGACACAACTAAAGCAGCTTAACTGAGGGAACAAAGTAACACCAACAAATCTGCAGGCTTAGAGGATCCAGGAGAAATGAACAGGGTAAGCCAGGTGGAACAGTCAGCTAGGAGTCTCGTCTCCATGGACCAGCTTCTAGCTTCTCAGCCCCCAGTGCACATATTTTTTATATAATAGAATAAAATAATAGTTCTCACTACTGAAAATGGATTTCCTCACTGTATGTAAGCCAGGATGTGATGTTTTTTTTTAAATACCCCTAGATGTTTTTTTTTTTTTTTCATTTTCTTGTAATAGGGCCAGATTGTTAACCTTTACATCACTAGTCGTCCATTGATCTTGGAAGATACTTTGAAACAAATATGCTTGGATATGAAATTTGAAAATCTATCCTGTGACCACAGTCAACTTTTTAGTAAGTGTAAGCAGCAAACACTACTTTCAATGTAATTTATACCTTGGTTGCTTTAAATCTTTGTAAGAATACTTACCCTAATAGGTGTAAAGAGACATGTCTTTGCACTTTTACTTAGCTTTCTTACTGATTTTGCATACCTGATATCCCCCCATAAATATCTTCTTTTAGTAATTGTCTATTCAGATTCGGTTCATTAAATACACTGAGATAGATAGAAATCTTATTTAGATAGATTCAGAAATAAAGTGCAAGGTACATTTGTTTCAAACAGTCACTTTTGTCTTCAGTACTTTCTATACAGTGTCTCGGTGTATTTCTTTGATATGGTTAAGATTTTAACTTTTGTCAATAACTTCACATTTCTTTTTATTTATGTAATCCAAAATCGAGTTATTACTTTTGTGTGTGTGTGTGTGTGTGTGTGTGTGTGTGTGTGTGTGTGTATGCGCACATGTGCGTGCTCATGCACCCCTTTTGCTTCAGTACATGTGTGGCCAGAGTACAATCTCTGGTGCCAGATCTTGCTGCTTTTACCTTGTTTGAGACAAGGTCTAACCTGTTACTCATTTGGATTAACTGGATCTCAAGATTCCCACGAGATTCTCCTGTCTCTACCTCTCATCTCCCCAAAGCGTTTATTAGGATTAAAGATCCATGTGCTACTGCATTCATCTTTAATCTGCATTCTGGGATCCAAACTCAGGTGGTCAGACTTGTATAGCAAGGGCTATACCCACTGAGAAATCTCCTTCAATCCAACATCCATTTTCTAATCCTGCTCATAAGTAGGACTGTAATTATCATTTAAATTCAAGACACACAGTACTATAGCTATAGTAACCTACATGAAGTTTCTTAGAATGAAGATGTTTAATTTTAATGTATTCATATCAGTTTTGGTTATGTGTAAAAATGGTTCTCAAGAAATGTCTAAAAGGCATCTAGAAAGTTCTGAATGTTCTATAAACAATAAGTCCCACATCAAATTATTTGAAATGGTATATGTATATCACATGCATATAGAATAATATCATTTAATAAATTTAAAATACTGTATATTTTTCAAATAAACAAAAAGTGCCAGGTTTTAAATCTATTTGAAACATAATTTGTTTCAGTTAAAAAACAAAAGTTAGCTACAGCTTTCCCTTTTTCATAAGATGAAAGCATATTTTCTTTAACTTTATGATTTCTTGAAACAAGTAAAAAAGCAGAACTTCTAAAGTAAATTCATCAAAACATCCCCCAAAGCACTTAGCTTACCATCTCTCATAATGAATACATACAAGATCATTTCCCAGTTCTTCCTTGGTGAAATGTGGGGGAACAAATCAATAAAGGTTTATAGTGTTAACAATATGAGCTACAGTATACAGTGAAATACTGTTTGACATTATAGATTCTTTTCCATAAACAAAAATGCAAACGTATCTCGCTGAAATAAAATTATTAGTACTAATTATGGGGGAAGGAACCAAGATAATTAGAGGGATGTATGAGGTGAGTTATGGGAAAGGCAAATAAAAATTCGATTCATTACTCAGAGAAATTCTTGGTGTGAGAACTCAGCAATGAGAAACGATTGGACCAGAGGAGTAAAGTGAGAGTGTGTTGGCTTCAGTTAGACTGGTTTCTATCAAGAGTCCCCACCTTCAAGAGAGTAGGGAGGACAACAATGTAACAACCCACCAATGTGTTCTTTCCAAATTAAAACCTGAGACTCCCCTGGGCTTTCTGCAGTCCAGCCAAAGGAATACAGAGGAACACAACAGACACAAGAAAAGAGTTTGGTTTTAGCCAGATGGTTGTGGCGCATGCCTTTAGTCCCAGCAGAGGCAAGTGACTCCTTGAGTTCATGGCCAACCTGGTCTACAGACACAGTTTCAGGGCAGCCAGAGTTACACAGACAAACTGTATCTTATAAAAACCAACTTTGGAAAATGGTTTATTTTTAAATGAAACAGTAACACCAAATGTGTATTTGATAAATATATCTGAAAATAAACAAAATATTCTTTCAATGGTTTGATCATTGTTCTCTTATCAAATTTATTTCTATATCATAAGGTTACTTTGTATTTTAGTAATTATGTAAAGCACTTTAAACCACCATAACCTTAACGATTATCTTCCTCGTTTTATTTTTTTTTAAGAAGCAATGGTTCCTGGTTATATGTTTATATGTGTTTATGTGTTTGAATGAATATTTTTAAAAAGCATTAGCTCTTTACCAACTATAGAATCTTGAGAGCAAAACGTTTATGAGGCATAAAAATGGGTTGTTTTCTATAAAGCATTAAATACTAGAGCCAATATATTTCAGCTGTATTTTTTGATTTAAAAGAAAACGAAAGTGCCTTATTATCATTGTGAATACTCTGTGTTTCTTGGAATTCTGTCAAAAAAAAGAAAATCCTGAAAAGATTTCACATTAAAAGAGAAACAAAAATAAATTTGTTAAATTAAAAGATATTTTAAATTGTTATAGAAAAAGAATTATATACTAAGAAAATATGATAAATATTTTTAGAATAGGTACATTGGTTAATTTGACCCAACATCTAAATAAAAACGGGTTTATTATTGACCATTAACCACAGGAAAATAAAAAACAGTAAAAGTGACTTTCTTTTCATAGATGCAGCTAAAAATCTAGCTTTGAGGTTTTTTATTTGCAAGTTTTTTGTTTTATTTATTACATTGGATGTGTCTTTGCAAAATAAAATCTATATATGTATTCTGTTTTATTTACTTGCTTGTGTGTGAGTGTGCACATGTACAAACATATGCATGTATACACACACTGTGTTCATACACACTAAGTAATAAAATAATTTTGAATTTTGATAATTATATTTAAATCAAAGATTGCTGACCATCCTCACTTTGTAGGTAGGAGGAGACTCATAGATGGGGCTTGGAATATTACCCTTGCCTCCTAAGATACTGTCTTAGTCAGGGTTTTTATTCCCGCACACAGCTTCATGTCCAAGAAGCAAGTTGGGGAAGAAAGGATTTCTTTAGCTTATACTTTCACAATGCTGTTCATAACCAAAGGAAGTCAGGACTGGAACTTAAGCAGGTCAGAAAGCAGGAGCTGATGTGGAGGCCTGTCAGGGATCGCTCTGCCAAAAGTTGGAACCCGCACTGCCAAAAGCTTGGGGGCCAAAACTGTTAGAGCCCGCACTGCCCCAACCTTTGGGGGCTAAATTGTTCCAGCTCATACTGTTGCCCAGGTCCGCAGGTCAGGGTTCAGCGAGAGAGAGAGTGAGGGGGGACAGGAAGAATGGAGATCAGACAGAGTGTGATTCAGTCCCGTTTATTCTCAAGTCTCTCTTCCTAGTCCAAGTCCCAAGTCTCGATTCCTAGTCCCTAGTGCCTCCAAGTTTTCCAATGCAGTCTTGTCTGCCTCTCGCCACCTTTTATAAGTCTCACTTCTTAAGTCACGCCTTTAAGTCTCATCTCTAAGTCACACCTTTAAGTCACACACACCCAAGGGAAAATCCTGGGTATATAAAACAAGATGTTATCAGAGTGTGCTTAGCTGTTGTAGGCCATTGAAAACAAGTCTCTTGTCAGGGTATATGGCTCAAGATGGCTGCAAGGATGATAGTCGCCTTCTGTCAGCTCCCCAGAGAGGCCATGGAGGAATGTTGCTTACTGGCTTGCTTCTCCCGTTTTGTTCACCTTGCTTTCTTATAGAACCCAGGACTACCAGCCCAGCGATGACACCACCCACAATGGATCCTCCCACCTTGATCACTAATTGAGAAAATGCTTTATAGCTGGATCTCATGGAGGCATTTCCTCAACGAAGGCTCCTTTCTTTGTGATAACTCCAGCTTGTTTCAAGTTGACACACAAAATCAACCAGTACAGACAATATTGTGCTTTTCTTATGTAACTCTTCTTTAATCAGTAAACTGATTTTCAGTTCATTCAACTAAACAAGTGTAGACACTATCAACTTTCCTAGTGCCTGCATCTATTGCTTCTCCTCTTTTATAATGCCATCTGAATTTTCCTTCTTCATGGCTACCTAATAGACACAGCAATGTACAGGTCCAAATCAAGTGATTAGACATTCTAATAATTATATATTTTCTATAAATTTTAGTTAACTCTGTTATGGTTCCCATCTCATTCACTAAATGATTCCATAATTTAGGCAAAGGTAAAACATGAAATTCTGGTTCTTAAATATTATAACACTACAAATATAATATATTTTGATTTTACTCCTAGACAAATAACTCACATAAACACGATAAAAAGAACACCTATTACAAAATTCCCAGAAGAGAATTAGTTTCAACTATTATGTCAGCATGCTGCTTAATATTTCACTAAAAATTGGCCTTTTAATCTACCTCAAATAATGAAATTATGACTGGGTATTTCTTCATCCAGTGATTCTTTATTAAAGGTATCTAATAAAAAGGAACAACCTTTGTAAAATTCACAACCAATTTCCAACTATCTCTATCTATCTATCTATCTATCTATCTATCATATGTATAAACATACAAAATAAATCATAAAATTATATATATTTATATGTATCTCATTTTAGTCCTCCATATATACATATGTAGGTGAGCCAGATATGTTTATAAAAATAAAAGTTCATACAATGAATATGTGTTTCTTACTATTTTACTGATTCTAGAACACATGGGATAGTAAATGAGCCACATTATAGTTTTAAATACAAAATGAATGGACTTCCTAGCCAGATTCTAGTTTCCATAGGAACCTAAAATTTCTTCCCAGTAATTTTAAATTTTTTTGAGGTTATAATATAACTACACTGTTTCTCTGTTACCTCCTGGATTCTCAAATACAATCTGTTCATTCTGCACAAAGTTACTTGTATATATAAGAACTTAAATAAAAATACGTCTGTTCTTATAAAGGAGAGTTAATCCTAATGCTCACAAATGTGAAACATTGTGAAGAAAGCAATCACTGACATATTAAATTTAAATTTAAAGATAATTGAAATATATTTTCAGGCCTAGCAGAATTCAGAGTTGGCTCAATGGTTGCAAGCACTGGCTGTTCTTTCAGAAGACCTAGGTCTAATTCCAAGCACCACACAAGAGTTCAGGATTGTCTGTGGCTTCAGTTCCAGGTGATCTTTCACCCTCATGCAGACATAGAACAAGGCAAAACATCAATGCACATAAAATATATATTAAAAAAAACTATTAAAATTTATCATTTTAAAAACATTTTCAGGTGTACATTCTTATCTATTTTTTTCCAAATTAGAGAAGAAATAACCATGGACAAGTCATATTCAAAGATTAAAAAGACTATATAGCACCTAATATTACAAAGTAAAGTGCTGAAATATATCTTTGAAGCTCTGACTTAGCCCAGCTTGTTATTAGAAATCACATCCTACAATCTTCAGGGCATGCATTCCAGAAATATTGACATCTGAATACTTTAGCATAGTAGCTCTCAACCTTCTTAGTGCTGTGATCCTTTAATGCAGTCCTCGTGTTGTGGTTACCAACAATCATAAAATTATTTCATTTCATCATCATAACTGTATATGTTTGCTACTGTTAGGAATCATAATTTGAATATCTCACATGTAGAATATCTGATATGGGATTCCCATGAGAAGGCTTATGACCCACAGGTTGAGAATCTTTACAAGTTTCCCTTAACTCCAGTGGAAGAATTAATTGTATACTTAGTAGACAGAAAAAAATATAAAATTTTTCATTTAGTAAACATCAACTCAATATTCAGTTCTTTATTTTGTAGTCATATCCTTAATAATGGGGAAAATTCTTGAAGTAGGTAAAAATTGTCATTTGATTTTGATTTTCTTAGTTTCTTTCCTGTCATGCTGCATTCCAAGAGAGAAAAATATTGTATTTTGTAAATCAATTAGATTTCTTTGGAATCATTTAAGTGTCTTGAGAAAAGAAGTGTTTATCTAAGGAGAAGGCTCAAAATATTCCTTGATTATTTTTTCATATGAGCCACTCCGTGAATAACTTCTTTGTTTCTCATAATGGGATAGAGGTTACACAGAGGTGAACTTAAGCAAGGTAGTTTTACTGAAGAAGAAATTGCCTCCCCTGGGTCCTTATCCAATTGTAAGGACATGACCAAAAAGAACAAAGCTCACCAGGAAGCTAAATTGCTAGGCAGGATGCTTGAAAACTATCACCAATATAAGTAAGTATAGCCTGTGATGATAAGCTATCTCATCACAGTGGATAAAAAGAAGCTTTAAAGAAAAAGATCATCTGTGTTGTTTCAACAATTAATTTCTCAGATGTTGAAATAATCACAATAAAATAGATTTCATAAGACCGAAAAAGGATAGTTTTCATATCTTTGGATTCTAGTATTTCAAAACCTGTGTGTCCTCAAGACAATGATCTCCTTACCTTTACAGGAAAGGTAGTTTTTCTTAACACCTGGTGTTATCATTATTCCTCACTATCCATAGGCTCCTTTGTAAAAGTAACTTTTATTTGCCAGATGTAATTGCTGTCTCAGTGACTTACTGATGAATGTGCTCACCTTTTCTAGTTCTTTCTGATCTTTGGCATACTGGTTCAGCTCAGCTGTTCAGGCTAAAACACCTCTCCAAGCTGACTGATTCAATCTAACTTCTTTCAGCTTCTAACTGAATTGTTATGCTTAGCTTTAATGTAACTCTGGCATTTGTTTTAATCTTCTGGTTCCTTCTCATTCTATGACTTGTTCTGTCTTCATCTGCTACCTCTCTCTGTAAAACTGTCTTAGGAAAAAATTGCTTTTGATGATTTGCATTGAACTTCATGAACACACAAAGGAGTTTATCTCCACTGCACCAACTGAATTTAACTCAACTGTACTCCACTTAGCACTGCAAGGAACTCTCCCTCTCCCCGCTCTCTCCTCTTTCTCTCTCCCTCCATCATCATCATCACCATCATCATCATCATCATCATCATCACCACTATCACCATCACCATCATGTTCTTTTTCTTTCTTTCTCTCCCTCTTCCCCTGTCTCCTCTGTATTTAAGTAACTGTTCTTTCCTTACTCTTCTCATGAGAGTTTGGTGTATCCTAACTCTGACTCATTCTGTAAAATCTTTCTCTGATTCATCACTTTGTCTGCCCCTCAACTGGATGCCACTTTCAAAAATAGTCATTTTCTTCTACAAACTACCTATACCATCATTGTTTGGCACTAAAGGTGTGTGCTAAGCAAGTGACTACATTCCAACCAGATTACACATACCTGTAATATCTTTAGGTGTTTTCTCTTGACAAAGCATTTATGTTACTATATTAAAATTCCTCTACAGAATATCAGTACTCCAAAATATATGTCCAACATCACATAGCTCTAAACTAGGAGGTCTTTTATCTTTCTTCCTCTCAGAAAAAAAATACTGTATTAGCCAGGTTTGCGTTGCTGTGACAAATATCACTGAAAACTACTTTTAAAAAATGAAAGATTTATTTTTGTTTGCATTTTCACTGGTTTCAGTCATAGTTTGGGTAGATACATTCTTTTCAACCCAAGGTGAGGCAAAGGTATGGTGACAGAAACTGTTTGGCTAAAGAATTCTCATTTCTTTGTGGACTATATATGTACATATATGTGCATGTATATATGTGCATGTGCATGTCTGTAAATGACAGAGACAAACTTGGGAACAATCCCCCACACCCTTTTTTCTACCCTAGGTTTTATCATTGAACCAGAACTCACCACATGGGTAAATTTGGTTAGCAAGTAAGCATAGCAGGAAGACTACCTAATTTGTATGCATTAATTTTTATCTTTAGTGTAAGAAAATTTTCAGAGAAAGGCATCCATCAAGGAACAAATCATAATATCAAGAAGGATTAAAAAATGAGATAGCTGGTAAACTTTAGAAGACAATGTTTGGCCAATGGTAATTCACACACACACACACACACACACACACACACACACACTGTTTCCCAGGCTAGCATAGAGCTTATGAAGTGTCAAAGACTGGTGTCCAGTTAAATAAAATTTATACAAATGTGCACTAAGATAATATTTTAAATGAAGACATAAAAATATTTAAAGAAGATAATTTTCATGAAAGTCAATAGGTATATTGATTTTAGGTTCTTTAATAAACAAAGATAACAAGTAAAAGGTAAAATTGTATTTTGTAATTTTGGTCCACAGTATGTCTTTAATTAATTGATTAATGAGTTTCAAATTGTGTATGACTGTGTGTGGCATATTCATATTTATATATATGAATATATATATGAATATAATATCATATGTGTGGAGATCAGAGTAAACTCTCAGGAGTTCTTTTTCCCTGCCATTTTGGGATATAGTTTTTATATTAATGTATCTGTGTGTAAACAAATTTCTGATAATAACATTGGACAATCAGATAATTGAGCTATTTAATTTGATTCCCCATTTTGTCCATCTTTCTGCTATTCTGAGCTTATCATATGAACTCACAAGCCATTGCTCTTTGGTCTTTCTCTTGTCTTTGTTTATTTACAAGATATATTGTGGTCAGAAGGCATCTTGCCATAGACACTGGCGTTCTTCTTTGATTATTCATCTTAACTTTTACATACTTTCCACAGTCATCCTCTAACTTTTGTCTGTAAGCTGGAAATCTCATTGTTATATTCCCATAACCCCATCTTCAGGCAGCCTCTGTTTTGGCTTCCTTACTCAGTTTAGTCACAATTTTAATTTGGTGCCAGGGATCTATTAGTAATATTCCTTGCTAATAAACTTTGGAAGTGGGAAATAGGCAGATATAATTTTCAAGCAGAGCTTCTGATATTTGCTTTGAAGATTATATGTTTTTCAGTAGTAAAAATATTGGCAGAGATGTAAACTTCAGTGAGTGTTTCAGAAGTCTTCCCCATGAAGGATAATATATAACTCAAACACTTGTCACATTTTAAATAAAAAATTCCCAATATAAAAATATATGTGAGTGATGTACAATTTTAGCTATGATTCCATAAAGAAAATGCAATCAAATTTATGTTCCTCACAATCAGTGTATTAGAGGTCCTGTCTCTTATCTGTTGATAGAGATTGTGTTCTTTGATTTCTTCCCCAGAGTACAGTACTCTCTTGACATTTTTTCTCCATTTTAAACACATACAATCACAGATGCAATTCTTTGCATGATGATTCAGATGTTTCCTGCTATTATATACAAATATCCTCTCCATGTCTTTGAAGAGATCATCAACAAAACCTGGCTGTAAAATGACTCAACCCAAAACAGCTCATCATTAACAACAGCAACAACAACAACACCCTTCATGGTAGACAGTAGCACTTAGCGTTGTTCATGGTAGTAAACTTGAGCTCCCAAATTTTCACTAAGGAAAGTAAAAAGAAAAAGAGAAACAAAAACACCACCACCACCAACAACAACAACAAAAAATCCCGACAGACCAAAATCTACCCACATTTAATAATTGTCGTAAGTATGCAGCCAGGAAACACTGTCTGATAGACCAGAAAGATGCATGATCTTTTTGTAGCCTTGTCATGAGTTATCTCTATGAAACACTCACTTGGCCTTGTTTCAAATAAGTCACCTGAACCTATGTCCGAAACTGGAGGAAGGCAATGATCATAATCAGGAGATCAGGGTCATGACTACATGGTGAGTTTGGGCCACCCTGAGCTATTTATGGGTTGATTTCTAAGAGACAACATGAAGTAAAGCACAAACAAACAAGGAGAGAAGTGATAAGACTTGAATATGCACAAAAAAGCTCTCTCTATATAAACATACACAATGCTTAAAATTAGGAAAATTTTTCATTTGTACTCATAGTACATGTATCAAATAATTCATTTATTCCATTTATTCCACAGAAATAACACTTCTACAACCCCATGCTGAAATAATATTTAAAATACAGAAATTAAAACTGATATATAAAAAGTGATAATTTTCACACACACACACACACACACACACACACACACACACACAATAAATACACAGGTCTAAGCCTCATTCATACAAAATAATGCCAAACAAGAGATGTAATCCATGTACTGTCTTTCAGAGGGAGCGATTTGAAAAGTTAGGGATTATTCATCGAAAGCAGCACTGCCATTTACAATTGGTGCAGATGTAAAGAGACACATATTTTAGCAGCATTTGGCCATATGTGTTCAAATGTGAAATTCGTGTGCTCAGCATCAGTGGTTCCCATCCATCTTGTGATCTTGGATTGACTCACGAGAACATATTGAAACATATAATCAAGAATATTCATTTTACAATTAAAACTTCAACTAGAAAGAAAGTTAATAGTAGAGAAATAAAAAAAAAATCAGTTAAATGATTAATAAAGGCCCAATATATCAATATAAATCATGCAGCATTTACATGAACAATGGGATAAAAATTTGTCAGTAACACAGAACTGACGTCTTATTTTCCTATGAATAATAAATGTATCCATATACTTGTAAAAATAGGAATTGAATGTGTAAATTTGATTCATTTAAATTCTAATGCAAATAATTACTTTATTATTATACACATCACCAGAGGAAGAACTTAATATTGTAGGAAATATGAGTATGTTAATAGATGAATAAGTGAAGTGAATAAAAATGGCATTATAGAATTTCTGATTTTGGAGTATAGAGTGGAGCACAAGACACATAAAACTTGTGAAAGAAGAGATAAACAGCCACTGATTTATGATGAATAACATATTTTCAACTTCATGACAGTTTAATAGTGGTACACATTTTACATTACCACATCTCACATTGTCGATGAGAGCAGGGAGTGTCATTGTCTGACAATGGGGAGCAGTGATACTCAGTTCCAATCATCCAAGGGATTCAGATGGTAAGTAATTTTTTTATTGTGTTAGTAGATATGGTGTACTATAAATTGTGTAAAGTAAATGCATTTTCTACTTGATATTTTTCAACTTTCAATAATCTTATCAAGACATTAATGATACTGTAACTTAAAATCAACAATAGCAGATTTTGTTAGAATTTAGAATAAAATAAACAGATATTAAGTGAACTGATGATAAAAATCTAGACTGAGTGTATTTAATAACTGCTGAGGAAATGATAAAGAGATGAAATTGAATGTACTAGTATTGGTATATTCTGTTTATAATTAAAATAAATTAATTGAAGATTCAGCTTGCTATAATGATTTTAGACACAAGTTTAAAAATGATAGAACTGACATTTTTCCTCTGGTGAGAATTTTTGCAAATTAAATGTTCCATGAATCACCTCAAATCAGCCACTGCTATAGTTCCATTTATTCTGTATAAAAGCCCACAGATATACGTGTGTGTGTGTGTGTGTGTGTGTGTGTGTGTGTGTGTGTGTGCGTGTGTGTGTATCATGTTTTAATGTGCATTTTATGAAACTATGGGCATATTTGAAGTCAATTTGCAATACCTAAACACAAAATTATCTAAAGTAAGTACAGTACCATCCTTGTAGTCAGAATATGTATCTTATTCTTAATTCTACTCGTTTGTTTCCAATGGAATTGAACTATCTTCTTTCCTCTCCCGACTCCCAGCTCTTTCTGTTTCATAAAAGCTGAGTACACCTGTGTCCTAATGTTCTTCATCCAGCTGAATAAATATTTTCAACAGTAAAGTCTATTTTTGCAAATATAAATATACTTTGAAGTTACATTAAAAAAAATAATCAGAGGAACACCCTACTGCCAGCTTTCCTAGCTGCAGTAACTTCTAACCCAGTTCTGTTTGCTTCATGTCTGCCCTGAAATAAAAGACCCCATACAATGTTCCTGTAAACTCCTAGTACATTAACACTGCCACAGTGTATTAAAATGTCATGACCAGATTCATTGTGTGAAAATAAGAAGACAAAGTAAATACTTTTTATGAGAGTTATAAGTAAGATGCAGTTAGGTGGGAACATGCTGAAGTTTTACAAGTCTGGGCTATTTTAATAATGGTTGTGAATCCTAGTAGTAGGAACTACTTTTCAATCTGCAGGTCTGCTCACATCCCACTAAGGGGTACAACATCATTTTTAATTGAAAAGCAAATTGAATGCTCAGTGGGTAAGAACTATAATTTGGCTGGCCATCACATTTAGTAAATCTCTAAAGCTTGATTTACGTAAAATTTTCGCTAGAGTGCTCCATTCACCTTAGCTCTGTTTGTCACCTCTACCCATGTACCACTTAAATTAAAAATGGTCTCCTTTTTAGCCTCAGTCAATTCTGTAGGCATGAGGACATTCTCAAGTCTTTAGTTCATCTGTATTTGAACTGACTTTGAGAGACAAAAGTCATTGGTCAAAGCCCAAGACTTGAATCACCTAACACAGATGTGGCATAACTAATATAAAAATAAGAATTCTTTCCCATCTTGGGTTATCATTACCTGCAGCAAACAACTCAAGTTTTCACTGGTACTTTTTAACATGGACAACCCACAATGAAATTCTAAGACATGGCAGGCTTGAATCAGAAGGATTGCTGCAAATCTGAGGCTAGTTCATACTATGTAGTTAGTTCTTATCCAGGCTGGAGATTGTGATCTCATAAAGAATAAACATTACCACCATCTAAAACAACAGCACTCCTCTATTTAAGAACACAGCCATTACAATGTAGGTCCAAGTTGTATGTTATTTTAGCACTTGTTTAGGTTAACAAATAAACATCTTATTTGTAAAATAAGACATGTTCAAGAGTGTATATCTCATGACCACTTTAATAAACATCAAAATTCAACTTCTGATAAGTACCCTAGTTCTTCCATGACACATAAAACACTTCACTGTTCAGGAGATAGAATTTTTAAAACAAAATGTAGTTCTGTTATTTAGTCAAAGAAAGTTATAATCTACATACAAAAGAAAAGAAATGAAATGAAATAAAAGAAGAAAAGAAAAAATGAAAAACAATATTGCAGGTAAGCAAGAGGAGTCACATGATTCAGACTAGGAGCATCTGAGTACCTTAAACAAATTTAATCTTAACCTAAATATGTTTTAAACTAATTGTTGAAAAAGATTTTCAGTTTACAAAATGTTTATTTTAGTCATTTATTGTAGTCTTCATATAACATAATATGAATAAATTTGGCCAAACCTTTCAGGAGACTACCTATATTTTTCCCAAAGTTTCCTCTGGGGGGAGGAGAGAGACTTCAAGGTTTAACAGCGTGTTCATGAGACAGTATGTGTTAGTTTCCAAGTTTTTCAATATTGACAAATATCAGAAGAAACTTCAGTTGTCTGCTGCAAGTAATGATATCCCAAGATGGTGAAAAAATCTTATTTTTTATTACTAATGCCACATCTCTGTTAGGTGATTGAAGTTTTAGGCTTTGAACAATTATGTATCATGAGTATGACATTTGGCCATCAAAGTCAGTTCAAATACAGATGAACCAAAGGTCTGGGGATGTCCTCAGGCTTACAGGATTGACTGAGGATAAAATGAGGCCATTTTCAATTTGAGTGGTACATGGATAGAGGTGACAAACAGAGCTAAGTTAAAAGAACCACTCTAGTGAAAATTCTACGTAAGTCAAGCTTTAGAGATTTAAAGAACAAGTTGTCTAATTTATAGGAGAGGCTATGCCACAGATGGTAGCAAATTGGCTTCTAAAACTAATCTCTTTTTATAGGAAGGAGTCAAATAGAAATAATTTCCAGGAAAAGTCTTGTTGGGCAAGGTGACTTGGATTGGATGAGTGACACAATCAGGTATTGCAGCCTTCGGGATTCTTGTGGAGCCTGTCCTGATCCTTGTGAAACAGTTTCAACTGGAGAGAAACACAAACACAACAATGTAGTCCCTGGTGTCTAGGTAATTCTATTTGTTCAAGAGCTCTTTAAATTTTATTGACATTATAAAACACCAAAAGCAAACGCACTTAGTTCATTTTTAACTTAAAAAGAAGCTGAGGGTGGATAATTTGAGCACTTTCATTTCAATAAGGAGTTGTAAATCAATCGAGTACTTAAAACATAAAAGGAGCTTATTTTATTATAGAAAGTCTTTTCATTTTGTAGTTCTGTAGATGAAAGGCCTTTACAGAAACTGAGGAGAATATGACCATCTGGCCTCTGACATAAAAAAAAATATGTAGATTTAATTTTTTCATAGGGTATTAAAATGTACCATAAAGTTGGGTGGCTTTTTGACTACCTTATAAGCAGTAGGGTTGTACGTGGGAGTAATTTAAAAGTTTTCCTTAAGCAGCCATCATGATTCTTAAAAGTAATAAAAGAATACGTTTCTTGCAGTCACAAAAAATATATACTTAATGGGAAAGAATAAGTATTGGACTAGATGGAAAAGAATGTTTAGCAAGATGCTAGGGCAATTATTTAGTACTATACTTATTTTTGGGGGGTAATTTATGAGCTTAATAATTTGTAGGCGAATCTAATCATGAGGCAATGCCATTGATAGTTAGACTTAGTAACACCGGCCATGCTCAGTGGATGGGAACTGTACACATAACTTCATTTGCCGCTTTTGATTTGTTTTCATTTTCTCATCTTCAAGAAAGGATGGAGATCTGGCCTTTGAAAATAAGCTTCCTATTGAAAAGGAGCCATAGATAGGTATAAACAGGTCAGAGCCTGTTTCCTCAACCACAGAGCTGTGGGTTGATTTTTCATTTGATCTGAACAATGTATGTGGAGTAATGGTCCCCAGGATCCGGGGAAGTAGAGACTTTATTGTATTGTTGAACCACATTCTGAGTCATGCCTAGGAATGTTCTGTGTATACACTACTGAGCAGAAGTATGCAGGCACAAAGTCTAAACAAGGAGAAGCTAATGAATACAGATGTGGGTGGCAGTTTCATGTCAGTGGGCTTGGACAAGAGTGATAAAAATGCTTGCTTCAAAACATAGTGTTCTTTGTAATGAAGAGAGTTATCCAAAACGCTACATCAATCTTTATGTAGATAATGATAGTGTCAGAAATCATGACTGTTTTAAGACTAAGTTCTCCAGCAGGTACTGAGTCCCTCTATATCTCATGCAACTTCATGAACATCTCTTACCACATAGTGTTATCTATTGAAATATTTCTGCCACTACTAAAAGTTTTAAAGGCAAGTACTATGCTACGTGTTTTCATATGTCAGTATCTGTCCAATTCTGTCCATACAAAATATATTATTTGACCATAAAGAGCCTTTGCATTAGTAGCACACAAATCAGCTTTCAGAGTACACGACTTGATTATTGGATCTTGAAGAACATAAAGGTATGTTAGGCCATTGGCCAGTGAGGTGACATTTTATACGGTTTTCCAAAACGTACCACAGTCTCTCCCTTCAGAAATATTACTACTCTGGTTAAAATACAAATCCTACTAGGACAAAGATTCAGTGTGAAAGGTATTGTGGATAATTGGAAAAATATGGAAACAACCTTTAGGAGATTGTTTAGAAAGAACATGGTCAACACAACACAGGAGAGTATGGTGGTCAGATTACTGGACTCCAGTTAAAGAAGATGCAGTGCACGAAGTGAGTTATGTGCAGTACTTTTCATGTCATTATTGTCTGTCTATATAGAACTGGAAATGCGTCAGTGCCATTAAATGGATAATGAGTGAATCTAGTTGACAAAGAATGAATGGCAACTGCAAGTGGGGATTTCCTGGCTGGCCTTCTATCCTAGTGTACACTTGTGGTTAATGTGGGTGATTCACACTTAAAAAAACTTTTTGCAAACCCACATTAAAAAAAGGAGACGCAATGCAATAATTTGATGACATCAGATTCAATCAGCAGTCAGATTAAATGCCCATTGTACATATATCAAGATTTTTTTTCCAAGCAACTTAGTCATTGAAAAAAAATGAGTACTATTAAGATTTGTTTGGGAAGTAGTTCAGTATGCAAATGAAGTGATGTCAAATGAGTTGACACATCACTCCCCTAATTTGGATCATCATTGCATATATCTTAGTCCTTTTTTTTTTTTTTTTTTTTTTTTTAGGTTTTTTCAAGACAGGGTTTCTCTGTGTATCCCCTGGCTATCCTGGAACTCACTCTGTAGACCAGGCTGGACTCAAACTCAGAGATCCACCTGCCTCTGCCTCCCAAGTGCTGGGATTAAAGGCGTGCACCACCACCGCCCAGCTCTTAGTCCTTTTCCTAATTTAGAAAAAAAAATATATTGTGTACTGAATTAATTTCTTTGTATTGTACCATTAAGCAATTTACAAAAGCATGGTTTATTTCAGTAAGAAATCTAATCTAAAAGGGAAATTTAAGTGGGATATAAGGAACAACAAAAGTTTGATTATGAAACAAATCCAGTGTTCTAGAACAAGAAGCACAAATTCCTCCACAGTAACTACAAAAGCCTGAGAAATAACCATGGAATCTTATTTAAGGAGACACCAGAAAGCCTTATACCTAGGTTTGTGTCAAAATTTCAAACTCTACGGGCAGATAATTATAATATGCTTTACCTAGCTGGTCTTTAAATCTTGCACTGCACAGAGGATTTATGTTGTAAACTTACTTCTTTGTTTATATGCTGTCCATCCAACATTTCCTCCCCTGGAACTGCACCTCCTTTCACTCTCTGTCCTGTCCATCTCAAATGAATCCTCTGATTATCTAGTATCTTGCCTGCCCATGTAGCCAAGCAGCATATGCTGGCACTTGCTTATCCTACCAGAAGTTGGAAGAAAATAAAAGGAAGAAAACAATTTGAGGCCAGTATGTACTATGTATTTCATTAAAGGCTAGCATAATCTATAGAGCAAGAACCTGCTTGTGATAAACAAGCACTGAGAGTATGTCACAGTGGTGCAATACATTTTGAGTGTACACAAGAATCTGAGTGTGGCACTTACTTCTATAAATAGCCTGAATAAGACAATTCTTAGATGATAGCTAGAAAATAGGTAGATGATGATGATGATGATGATGATGATGATAGATAGATAGATAGATAGATAGATAGATAGAATATTATATTCTACCATAGTTTATTTTCCTCAGCAATACTCCATATTTTCATTTACTTCTCCTTTCTCTGAAGTCAAGGAACCCTTATCTCGTACCTAAAGGAAAGTTATAATCACTCTTAATTTCCAAAGATTTAACTATTACTTTACTTTCTATTTTTGTAACATTTCAATTTTATTTCATTGTGTGTGTGTGTGTGTGTGTGTGTGTGTGTAACTGTATTCACTAGTAGGCACATGCTTAGGAAGATCAGGAGTTGAGAGAAGATAGTCTGAGCTGTTCAGTGAGGATGAAAGATTGGTCCATTCAGTGAAGATTGTCTTGCAAAAACAAGGATGTAAATTTGATCCCTATTGTCAATTAAAAAAAAATAAACAAAAAATAGAAAACAAAGCACTGTAGTTTGTTCACTCTGGAGGTAGAGAATAGAGAAACTCCAGGGTTATCTTGTCATTCAATCTAAGCCTAATTGGAGACCATCAGGTCAAAAGTTCTTGTCTTGAAAGCAGTTAAGTTCCTGAGGATGACACCCAAGGTTGTCCTCCAACCTCCACATATGTACATGTGCATACAGTCTCAAACAAGCAAACACACATATTAAAAATTATAATATAAAAATAATTATTTAGAAAAGGAAGTGTCTTTCTCTGTATTTGAGTTGCACGTGAATCTAAGTAGATATCCCCACACTCCCATCATCTCAAACAAATAGAATTAGTGTGCGATTTGATAAGAATATGTGAGATCCAATGGCACACTCTGAGAGGCTCAAGAGGTAGCTAGAAGCGTCAGATGCAGACACTTACCCCCAACCAGTGGAGAGAAGCTGCTGATCCCTGTAGTTGAATTAGAGAAATGCTGGAAGAAGCTAAGTAAAAGGCCGACTCCATAGGAAGACCAGCAGTCTTAACTAACATGAACCCCCTAAATCTCTCAGACACTGCTATCTACCAGGCAGCATACACCAGTTAATATGAGGCCCCCATCACATATACAGCAGAGGACTGCCTGGTCTGGCCTCAGTGAGAGAAGATCCATATAACCACTCAGAGATGTGAGGCCCTGGGGAGTAGGGAGGTCTGGTGGAATGAAACGACTGAACTGTAAAAAAAAATTTAAAGAATTAAAACAAACAAACAGACAAAACCCAACTTATTTGCTTTCTCATTAATCAGTGAAATACAACTTTTGGTACATACCAAGTATATGAATGATGACTTTATCATTTAAAAAATGTCAGTACAGTGTGAAGAGGGTCATAGAATGAGCTCTTCGGAAAGGGGGATAGGAAGTTTTATCACATAGCCAATGGATTTGGATTGGTTGGAGAATTTCACACAGATATCTGCATGTCAGGAAGAAAAATTGAGCAATCTTGACAAACTAAATGATTTTACACGTCTACTCTCGAGCTACAGTGTATTTTCAATCTCTATTGAAAATTTGCCTAAAGGCAGCAGGTGCTGGGTAGTTCTTATCATTTGGTTTATACATGAGTATTTTTTGCAAGCACTGCGACTTGCCATTTTTGACCAGACGTGGGTAATTTTAGAATTTTTTGTGGAGATTAATGTTGAGTGCAATACATACTCCTAAATTTAAATTGAAATAAGATTTTAATGAATATTACCATGGACAATTATAATATAACAAATATAGACCTTCATTCTCTGCAAAACAAGGTCTATGTCACTAGTCTTAATTAAACACTATTTAGTGCAATAAACTTTTATGCAACCTTTTAAGTTCTGTGTGTATTGCAAGAAGTGCTTAAGGTGGGTTTTTTTTTTACATCAGAGAAAGTTCCAAATAAAGTAGGAAACAATGAAAATCAAACCCATACATAAACTGTACAATAGAACCATAATAATCTTAATACATGTACCTTTCATTGCTGGATGATTAGTAATTATGTTTTGTGAAAATAATTATATAATAGGATTTATTTCTTTCTCTTAAATATGTGTTCAAAGTACATGGTAAAACCCATTAGAACCATAAGTACTGAGTGTCAATACACGCAGTATCTATATTATACCTATATTGGGTATAGTATAATATATCTATATTAGTATATCTATATTAGGTACCTAGATTAGTTTACCAAGTTGGTTACATAAAAACAATAATTACTCATACCAGCTATTGTAGATGATATAGATTCTTCTTATTCAGAATTGTGGTTGTGTATACTGTCAATTTGAAGTAATATCAAATAATTTTAATATCAAATTTGTGTTAAGTTAATAAAAATTTAAAAATTAAATTAAATATTTTTAATTTCTAAGAATAATTTCTAAAGTTAAGTATTATACAGCCATAGCTACAAAGAGAAAGCAGGGATTCATCTGTCACCTGTTGGTTGAGACTGGATTACAAGATCCAACTCCTCAATTTGACACATTCCAAGCATTTAATATGATGGAACCAGGTTAATGTGTTTGAGTTAAACTTGAAAAATCCTTGTACATAAAAAAGACATGGATATGCATATGGTTGGCTGAGAAAAAATATTGTAGTTACTGTTTCCATGCTTAAGAGCGAGTGCCTTAAAGTATGATTTCCAAGCTGAGTCTGATGGTTGGAGAATGGAATTTTCTCTTCAAGGGGATGAGTTGAGGATTGGAACCCAGAAAGCATTTAGAAACATAAATTGTTTTCTACAAAGATTTTTTTTTAAGGCAGAGGCACTGAAGAGGTCCCGATGAGGAAATCTTTACAGATTACCACTGCTTCTATTCAGTGAGATGTTTTTATGCACTTTTAAAAGACTATGAAATAATTATCACTATTGTTTCACCTACATTTGAATAAGTTTGGTATAGGGAGGTATACACTGAACTTCTTCATGCTTTAGAGAACAAACAGAAAACAAGATCAGAAATGGTTCACAAGGAAGCATTCTGAAAGATGACTGTGAAGAACCTGGGTTGAATATGAAAGATGGGGGCAGATTTAAAAAGTGTAAACACACATGTCATACACAGAATAAGCACTAAGCAAGTAGGAACAAGTTACAATGAAGATGGAAGTGGCAGTTGATAAGTTGGAATATGACAGTTATTGGTGGGATTATTTTCTATGAGAGTTCATCTGTGACTGATGAAAACTATCATCTTGTTTAATAAACAAATAGCAATGTTTTCAAGAAAAGGAATAGTAAATATTAAAATAAAATCATGAGGTCATATGCTCTTGGGTGGAACCTATTATCATTATTTTGCTGAATAGACATGTTGGGAAACTGTCTTCCAAATATGTAGGATATAACCATAAACCTGGTATGCTATCAACCTTGGTCAAAGACCTTTCCTTTTGCAGGGGGAAGCAGTAAATACAGGATCTCATAACTGATGAAAATGCTGAAATAAATGAGAGTGATCAGCCAAAACTGAGGCATCTTTACTAAGACCTTGACCAAAGATCAGGGAATATCACAAAAGAGGCAGAAAGAAAGTAAGAGCGTTAACAGACAGAGTGTAGTGCTATGTCTTGCTAGATATGACTTCTAGACATAACTCATGAAATCAGAGCAGGTGTAATTATACAAGACCAGCATAAGATCAAGCCAACTAAAATTACTATATGAAGAAAGGCCTTCAGAGGCACATCCCATCCTGACTTCCCCAACTGAGGAGCTATTGGAATTTGAACCCTGTAGCAGAAAGGAGAGTCATTCTTCTTTGGTAGTGTGGCACCTGAAAGGTTGACTATACTCTAGTGGTTGTCCGTTAACCCATGCCCATGTTAGACTAGAAGACATGAAGTTTGGAGGGAAAATATTTGGAGGAGATCCAAGGACACTTAGATGGGTAAAAGGGGGTAAATATGATCATCTTTTACTATATATTCATATAAAATACTTAAATCATTTTTGATCAACTAGATCAGTTATCGTGTAAATTATCTCATGCTTTCAATACATACACAAGCAGGTCAACAGAAACTAGTTAAGCAATTTCAGTTCACAGAGAGATCCAAAATATTTAAAACTGATCTTAATCTCTTCAGAAGCATGTAAAGAAAATAAGCATATCAGACATCAAAAACATACGAAAAAGATAAGCTGCTACAAAAACATGTCTACATTACCATTCAAAAAATAGAAAACGAAGGCAGACAGCAAGAATGTGGTGTCGTTCCCATGAGAAAATAAAGTACAGTGAGCTCCAGTGGTTTTCCACTGACGCGTATAGTTAGTTATGTAAACATTCCTCAAAGCTAAATGTGCCATCTTCCAAAAAATTCTTATCAGAGTTAAGGGAGAGTCTGCCAGAATCTATAAAAAGCAAAAGCTGTTTCCCTCTTTCCCTGATTCATGAGAAAATGAGTGATTACTCAGGAAGGAAGCTGGACAGTATCTTCCATTCACTTTGAAGTCTCACATTGGGGTCTGAAGGATCAGGAGCAGAGGAACTGGGTGGTCCAGGTGCAGTTGTCAGCTCTTGATTTGATTGAAAATGCATGTGAGAGACAAAGGAGCATTTGGAATTTGAGTCACTGAAGATGGTGCCAAAAATGTGCTTTCTGAGCTGTACTTTCAGGACATGTAGACCAAAAGACATAGAAGAGGGGGAAAGAATGTTTCATAAAATATAATATTTTTAAGTTATAATATTCAGGCTTTTGATACTTTCTACTCCTAATCGATAAGCTTTTCATTTATTCCTGTTATTTACTTTATTTATTTATTTATTTATTTATTTATTTATTTTAAGCTCCATAGTTTATTCCCCTCCAGGTCTGTCCACCCTCTGACTGTTCCACATCTCATATGTCCTCCCCACCCTTGTTATTTAATTTTTAAAGATTGTTTTTCTTTCGTAAATTTGAATGTTTCTAATGGGTTTATGAAGTAACAGTTTTCATGGCATTTGTACACAGTTTTGCTTTGCCCACAGCTGTGTCCTGTTCTAGAGTAAAAAAAAAAAATCTTTTATATCTCGAAATATCACAGAAAAAAGCAATGACGAGTGTTGGAAGTCTATAGTTTCAATTCTATATGCTGTTTTAAATGACTCTAATTAATGGGATGAAATGCATGCTATTTTAATTTAGATACATTTAAATTCTGAAGTTAATTTGACAGGTATAGGGTGATGGAAAATAAACTTGTCTGAATTTTTATACTGAAAAAAAAAAAAAAACTAGGTGGATAAAGTTGTCTTTACAATTCCTTACATGCCAACTTTGTGATGTGATGGCCAAAAAATATCTAATGAAGCCTCAAATTGCATTAGCAAAATTATAGTGGCCAAGGAAAGAAAGTAATAATGCTTTGGCACTACTGTCTGTCCTAACCACATCTGGAGCTAGGTGTTAACTCCTGCTCTCCTTTGACTGCTAATTACCATATACCCTGAGGAATAACCACTTGCAAAAATCTGTAGAAACTATTTATAGCCTCCCAAAAGACACTAGAAATAGTTGTAAAACATTCTTGTACTCAACTTAAATAGCCATCTTAATGACTTTTCTTTATAGATGGCAAAGAATTTCTGTATGCTTTTGAATTATGACTTAACAACCCTTTGGGATTAAACCAAAGAGACAAAGTATTAGGTTGAACTAAGGGGGATATTTTGTATAACTGAACACTTAGTCAATGAATATTTTACAAAACAATGGCAAATGTTGACAGATGTCTGAGATGGAGATTTAGGAATACCTGCAACATGCAAGTGATTCAGTGTTCACTGCCTTATAAAATCTCACTGTTACAAAATTGAGAAGAGTGAAATCTGGTTAGAGGGCTTGAAATTAGCACTCTTCACTTTAGAACCTATTTTTCCTTTTGAGAGGCATTTGAACAAACGTCCCTGAAGATTTTTATACATGCAGTGATGAGACAATTCTGTCCTTCCAAATCCATAAGCTGATAGTTGTGTAACTGGATACAAAATAGATTTCAAATAAAGTCTTAAAGAGATGACATGGGCAGTGTTAGTGATTGAAAGAAGTAGGGTAGTGGTGACATGGCAAGGACAAGGGCAAAATGAACATTAGGAAAGTGTTTTACAGTCCCTGTGAAATGGAAGTGGTGCTGAGTATAAGTATCTAAACATTGCTAAAGTATCATGGGATCTGTTACTGCAAAGAGAAAGAACAACTCAAGAATGGCAATATTTTTGTCCTCTCAGAGATAGACAAATGAGAAGCATGTAAAATTCAAGTCCAGAGTTGCTGCACGGGCTGACTACAGTTAGATCATCTTTCCAAACGGAAACTTTTTTCTATTCTTTTCAGGGCTATAAAGACAACATGAGATCACTGCCTCTGTAAACTTAACACACTCTATCCTGTAATGTAGTGGTAAGCTAATGATTCCTAATTTAATCATAAATGTAAATTATGTTAATTCTTGGAGCACTTAAGATTCTTTTTCAGATCGGTGGCCCTTTTGATGTCCATTTCCTTAGCCCTTGAGTTTGATGTTTCTGCTGAAATAATCCCCTTAAAATATTGAGTAATAGCAAGGCTCTGATAATCATAAGAATTTAACCATCCAGCACTTCAAAGTATAATGGCTCTGAAATTCACAATACTTCAAAATATCTTTAATTGCTATGAGAATTTGTAATCGGCTTTCATAGATATTTCAGCTCAGAGAAAGATTTTTCAGTTAAAAAGCTACTTTAAAAGGTTTCCATTTCAATGGTTCAATAAAGAATAAAATATGACTCCATACTTACACCTCCTTTGATGCCTGAAACTCTATGTGTGTGCTCCTGGTATGGTAAGGATCTCCTTATGGCTTGTATGTTATTTTACAAAAAAATAATATGTGTTTCCTGTTTGGCATCTATTTAAGAGGAAAGTTTATGTGTCATTCATTCTTGTGTGTTGATGAATGTACATATTAACCTGTGGGCAGTTATACAGAGTGCATAATCAAAAGCTTGGGAATATAAAAATTTTTAATTAAATGACCATTTTTTATTAAATATTAACTAGCAACATGCTGCTTCTTGGTAGACTTGCTCATCAATGTTAAAAATTCTATTCCTCTATTAATTTTCCAATAGTCTGAGTGAGGTAGTAACTTTCTATAGTCTTGGTTAAAAGTGTTTATGTAATTTAAGAGAGCTTAGGTATTAAACTAAGTTATAGAACGAAGTTTGGAAAATATAAACATATTTATAATCATTGAACCAAACAATGAATGTGTATGTTAATAACTTCCATGTGTACATACATACTTGTTTTTACTGAAACATATATACACAAATGTTTATATAAAATATGTACATATGAAAAATCAAGGACATATATTTATATACTAGAATATTTTCATAAATATTAAAATGAATGTTTGGCATCCTAGGTTTATTTATTTATACATATATTGAATATTTACATATAAATATTACATGTATGCTTACATATATTATTGTCACATTTCACTGTGTATGTATGTGTGTATATTTATGCCGATACCTACAAAGAAAGTAGGTATCGGCATACCTGTCCTAGTGTAGCTTCTACACTAGAAAACAAAATCCTACTTAATACTAAATATAGTTGCAATAGTGAATGATATTTCCTGCAAGAAAATAGTGGTCACTATGAAAAAAATAGAAAAATCATAAGGCAGAAATGAAGACATCAATTTTAGGACTGTCTCATATGTTACTTTGGATGAAGGAAAATTATCAGTTTCTCTCTCTCTCTCTCTCTCTCTCTCTCTCTCTCTCTCACTCTCTATCTCTCTCCTTTTGTTGTCATTCAGAAGACTCTCCCACACATGAACTTAATAAACAAGAAAGAGAACAAAAACAGAAGGTGATAAGGAGCTGGCCCAGAATAACAATGATGCAATAGTAGCTCTCTCCACTTGCACATAAAAAGAAACACACATAGCAAGTTTGACAAAAACATGTACCAAGAGCATGAACTAGGAAAATCAAAATAGTTATAGGCAAGAATAAAACCCTACTAGACAGTAAAATGGTTTATAGATTTCAGAACTACAATGACCTTATCACCTGACAAAGTCAGTTGGATGGCACCAGAAAAAGATTTATATGCCTATTTATCACCACAGGAAAGTACTTGATTATGTTTCTCATGTTAATGTGGGTATATGATAGGGAGTATTTTGAAGATAGTATTTTTCAGGCTATCTGTGGTCATTTGAGTATGTTTGGCCAATGGGAATTAGCACTATTAGGAGGTGTGGCCTTATTGCCAGAGGTGAAACCTTGTTAGAGAAAGTGTGTCACTGGGATGGTAGAGCTTTGAGGTATCATAAATATGCTCAATTCTGGCCAGTGTGAGCCAGATCTTCCTCCTGGTTGCCTGCAGGAGATAGTCTCCTCCTGTCTGCCTTGTAATCAAGATGTAGAACTCTCAGCTCCTTCAGCACCATGTCTACTTACATGGTAACCCCCTAAAACTGTAAGCCAGCCACAATTAAATTTTTTCATTTAAACGAGTGTCCTTGGGCACGGTGTCTCTTCACAGCAATAAACCTAAGATATTATCTAACTTAACAATAGCATGATTCTTAAGAAACATAAGTATAGTTAAACAGTTAACTACTATGGCAAAGAATTCAGAAATATTCCTCAAAACAGAGATCAATATGACATTCATCTATTTAGTGTGTCTACCATATGATTGTTCTTTCTAACTTCTGACTTATTAACTTACTTTTGAATTGAGAATATTTTCTATCCCAATAATAACGTTTTCATTGACTTTTAACTTTGAGTGGACTTTTTTTCTTGATCAATAATAGAATTCAATTGAAATTCAATTTGTTGAGAGTCCTGCTTCCTCTACACAGTGAAACATAGAGTTTCAAGACATCCAGAGCTACATTTTGAGACCCTGTCATACATAACACGTCACCAGCACACATCTAAAACAAGGAAATTCTTTATTGAGCAGAGTTTCCAAAATATACTACAACAAAAAGCGCACCTTGGTTATACAAGTTAAAGGTACATGGTATCACGGTTATCAACCTGAGAGTCAGCATCAGAAGACAAGTGGTCATGAGCAAGCAGTAGGAAAAATGAACTAGGAACTTCATTGGGTGAATCATATCACTGAAGATGAGACAAAATGATTAATGTTGATATCGGCTATAGTAGCAGAGGATAGCCACCTGAAGTTTAATTTTTTTCTAGCTACTCTCTTTTTATGAAAATAATATTTCTTTTGTTGTGCTCATCCTGTTTCAACTTCCAGTATTCCTTAGGGAACAAGTTCCTGAACTAGTTACGAGTAATGGGCAATGGGCCGAATTATTCCTTTTATGTCTAAATTTTGGATTTCCTCTGAAAATAATTTTTTACTTGGGGATTTTCATTTTAAGTTTGCTTCTTTTTTGCTGTCATAAAACAGTGACCAAAAACAACTTGGTGAGAGAATGATTTATTTGGCTCATAGGTGACAATCTGCTGTCAAAAAAAAGAAAAAAAAAACCCAAAAAACAAACAAATAAACAAACAAACAAAAAACAAAAATCAAAAAAAAAAACCAAAACAAAACAAAACAAAAAAAAACCAAACCTAAGGCACTGGTGTAGCATGTGGAATGTGGAGAACACTGCTTAAGTTTGGTAGTTTCTATAGCTTTTTGAAGCTTTTAAAATAAGCAAAACCATAGAGTATTTTCTAATTTAAAGCCTCTCTCTTGGTGACTATCTTCAGAATTTAGATGCCACTATTCTGCTTTGATTTAAGTACATACAACTCATTCTCTCTCCCTTCCCTTTGTTTTTTTTCTTTCCTCCTTATCTTAAATCTACATTAAAACCTCTTAATAGACTGAAAATTTCCAAAACCAAAAAGAATGAATTAAAGGAAGGAAGGAAGGAAGGAAGGAAGGAAGGAAGGAAGGAAGGAAG
>JANHMN010000021.1:23826259-23843759 GCA_030674055.1 Rhabdomys pumilio
AGGAAGGAAGGAAGGAAGGAAGGAAGGAAGGAAGGAAGGAAGGAAGGGACAGAGGGAGGGAGGGAGGGAAGGAGATAGGGAGAAAAAAGAGAGGTGAAAAAGAGAGGGATGAAGAAAGAGAGAGGGATGGGAAAGGGGGAAGGAAGGAGAGAATAGGGGCAGGAAAACTCTAGTACTTCAGTCTTCAGTTCACACTGTTGCACATGTTTGGTTGACTGATTTTTGTTCTTAGTGCATGTCTCACCCAATGTTATTATCATGTATACATCTTTAAGACTTCATTTTTTTAATGTTCATGTGTGTAGGTATTTGTCCATGAGTGTAGGTGTCAACAAAGGCCAGAACAAAGCATCTGATCCCCTGGAGCTAGTCAGAAGAGGTTTAAGGCCACTTAAGGTAGGATCTGGGAACTAAACTTTGTTTTTCTCCAAGAGCAGTGGTTCTGAACCACTGGACTTATCTTATCTCTGACTCATTCTCTCAAATCTTTCTCTGATTCATCACTTTGCCTGCTCCTCAATTAGATATAACTTCCAACCATCACGGCTTCTTTCCACAAAATAAACTTACCTTTATTGATAGAGATTAAGTGTGTGTAGAAAGGACATGTCTCTATTCCAGCCAGATCACACAGACCTAGAAAATATTTGGATGTGAACCTTTGCCAGAGTAGCCATGTTGATGGATTAAAATCCCTCTACAGTAGGGTTTGGTTTGAATCCTAATTTTTATGTCCTAACTCTGAAATTATAGACAAGTTACTATCCTCTTTGAAGTCTCTCTGAAAAAACATCCCTAATTAGAATAACTTAAAGGACCGTATTAAAGATATGCTATGATGCTCTCTGTAAATCTTGGTTCACAACCCACTGCCAACATTGAATAATTGAATATAATTTATAACCAAAGGCTACTCAATTAATTTTTTCCTAGTTGCCCATAAGTTTATAGAACAGAAGTTATTGGCTTTTATTTTCTTTTATCATGGATTGTTTTTTAAATATTTGTAAATGCAGGTCAACATAAATAATTTATGTTATATTATTTTTATACTCATATATAATTTGTTATATTTTCCTAACATTATGTTCTACATAACATTTTTGCCACCTTCCTTTTCCCAAATATTTCTTACACTCTCTATAAAAATTATTCTAAGTTTAGTTAATATTGTTAACTTTGATGATAGAATTAAAACTCACAAGCTAAAACAATTCGTCATATATAATAAACAAACCATGGAGGTACGTCAATACACTGGCACTAAACAAGCCTAGAATATAAAATTTAAAATAGCACAGAGCTCTAGGTTCATCACATTTTATTCTCTACTTTGTTTCATATAGTGAAACACATAAGCTCACAGCAATCCAGAGATTTATTTTATTAGATGAACAATCTTAGAAGAAAGGATTATGTGTTCAGCTACAAATACCAGAGCCATGCCAGACTGATCCTTGTCTGTATCCATTGTTTCTTTACTTTAAGCAGTCAGAGATTGCAACTGACTAGGCTTGGCTCATCCTGAGCCACAGCCGCAGGAAAAAGGTGTCATCACTGGATGAAGGAAAAGAGGACATGAAGTGTATATGCTGAGTGTATCATAAAGAATGTAGATACCCTACCATGTAGAACCTTTCACGTTAATACATCTATTTTCACACATTAGACAACCTGTGGTCATTTTACCAAATCCTCTAGTCTGCCAGTAATTCAGTTCATCATTTTGAAAATTGAGCATAATTTTGCAAGTAACCAGTTTGATGATCTTGCTTCCATTTAAATGATACCATCTCTATATTAATAGGTGCATTAGTGCATTTTTATTCTATATAAAGACTAAAAAGTTTAAGAAAGGGCCATGAGAAATTGACTTAGGAAGTGGACATAGTGGAATATAGAATAATTGAAAGTAGAGAGAATAGCGGGGACAGAAATACTCAGATAACTAGACGATCAAGAAAGAGGAAGACAAAGGAAGGCCTCACTAAAATAAGAAGTGCACAAAAAAATCTCTAATCTTGCAATCCAAATTAATATATATGGCCAAAGCCATCCAAAGTAATACAGACTGAAGACACCACATCCTTTGATTATAGAGCATAGAAAAGTCAATTTTGAACTGACCAAGAAATCTCTCTGCTGGTTAGCTTTCACGGGGCTGGGAGGTGCTGCCTTGGCTGCTAGGGTCACATAAGCATCAGTGGTCTTATCTAGCACTGCACCCAATATGCTAACTTTCCAGGCTAGATGTACAATAGTGGCAATACCATTTACTGGGGAAACCAATCAGTTTGATGTTTGATTCTGAACTCTGTTTCACAGGTAGAAATTCATGCCTGGTACCAGAACTGTGGTTAAAACCCATGGCTCAGTAAGTCATGCCTACAGCAAAACCTTTGAGGATGATTTTTTTTTTTAATGGTCATGGTGACAAACAGGCTTCTTACTATTTATGTTTGTACCTATAAATCTGTGTTGTTTTCAACCTTGTTCATAGAAACTTCTAATCGCACATGGTAATAGTTTTAGTGGAAAGATGTATTATTCTTAATAGCATTGAGAATAAGTATAAGTACTTGGCTATACATTGGGTGCCTGCATCAATATTGCCCTCACACACAAGGTACAAGAAACAGCTCAGGAGAAGGGGCAGAGAGAATGTAAAGGCCAAAGGAAGAGAAAGGGTAGAGAGAAATTCTGTCCTCTGGATATGGTATCATTGTTCAACAAATGAATTCACAGCAGTCATGGTTACTTATAAAAAACTTTCACAATGTTAAAACACTTAATTCCAGAATGAAAAGGGAAATATTTCTTAGGCCCCATTCTTGACTAAGGATCTATTGGCATTTGATTACTGTTGGGAAAAGGAGAATTTTTTTTTTCTTTAAGAATGTGGCTCCTGGTAGTTGTATTTATGCTTCAGTGGATGACCCTATACACATGTGCAGCACTAATTGGGCTTAGTTGTTTAAAAACTAGTTAATTGTCTAAAAATTAGAAAAGGGAAATAAAAAGTTTGAGGAGAGGGAAATATAAAGGTGTGAAGAGAGGCCACGGGGTGAGGTAGAGGGAGAAGAAAGTGATAAATTTGATGAAGATCCATTTTAAACATGCATGAAATTTTCGAAGGATAGTTTGAAATCAAAAGGAGCTGATTTGAAGTTCAATAATAATAAGCTCCATTATTGGGTGACTAGCTATAAAGTGGTCTAGTGGCGTTTGCAATTATTACTTTCAGGTAACCCAAATGTCAGGGCCAGTATCTCTCCTTCCAAGTGAGTCCAAATAGAGTAGAACCTGGTGTCCACTATTTGAGAGTAATGGCACTTTCAGTAGAATAGTTTGTATTTAATCTTCCCAGCTCCAATCATTCCCCCCATACACACTTTAAAGGTCTGTTGTCTTGGATGCTGGCAGTGCTCCAGGGCCAGTTTGTTGGACTGCTCTGTTTTATTTCTTGCACAGAATGAACTTGCTGTGTCCTGCAGCAACAGAGGATGAACACTCATTTTCAGTGTGAAACTGGGAAAGATCTGAGACATATTCTCTTCTGTCACTTTTTGAAGACTGATTTGATGCCCCTGGTTCAATGTTGACTTTTTTATTTATCATTAATTAATTTCCAACCTTCTCCAAGTAAGTTAATACGTGACGCAGTGGCTATTTGAGATGAAAGGAACTATAAAAGTTATTTCAACAAAAAAATTTTAATCTAAAGCATTTATTATAAAAAAGTGTGTAATCATCATAATTTATAGGACTTAAAGAAAATAAGGCTGAGACGCTCAAAATCTAGAGAACCATACAAGGGAGAGCATGCAGAGGGCCAGAGCTCATAGTTCTTAACCAAGGCTGCAAGGCAGATGCAGATACCTCTGTGGAAGAATAAGTCAGTGACTTCAGAGGCTTGAAAGAAGCTTTACTTCCCCCTAACAGGCCAGGAGGAATGATAAGGAACTCTAAAAAAAAAAAAAAAAAAGGACTTAAAACTAATAAAGACAGATTTAATGTTGGGATGGTACTATAATATGGTAAAATTGAACTGACTTTACTCTTGTTATCAAACTTTAAAAACAGAATTTACAGACAAGCAGAAGTTTAGTCAAGAGGAGATCACTAAGAAGAATCACAAAAGATGAAGAAAATCTGACAGAACTTTAGTGAAAAACTTTAAGGGAAGTCACATTTTGTTGATGACACCCTCCTTAGGAGATTGAGGGGGATTGAAGTTTAGCTCGGGAGCTGAAAATAATCAGACTGGAAGAGAGGACAGTAACTGCAACAATCCAGAAGAGCACTTGCTGCAGTATAGCCATAGGAGATGGACTTGAGGGGCCCAGAAGTTGAGACCTCAGGGGAAGAGGATTTGGAGTAGTTAAGAAATTCAGTGGAAGAAAGAATCTGTCAGAACACGTAAGGATTTCTGCCCCTTCTCCTCCCTACCTAGTGCCTACTATGGAAGACAGGATGTCAGAAGACATTTGTAGAACACAGAGATTGCAAAAATCCCTTCTCAGCATCATTAAGTAGAAGGGAATGTGGCAGTGCACTCTCGGGAATAAGAAAATAAACGATCTGCACAAGTTCACTATACTTCCATCAAAATTTAATTTTCAAAATTAGGCTTCCAACACTCTAGGCATTCACCACCCATTTATTTCCATTGTGTTGAATTTTTTCTTTAAAAAAATTGCCATTAATTTTTATAGGCTTTAAGAAGAGAAGATAAACTATATTATTAAATACTCATACTCAGTCTATAAACTTCAGTATTCTCACCTTAAAATAATGACAATTATCAAGTCTTCTTTTTGAGCCGTTTGCAGTGGTTGAGAACTAAAATATGTACAAAGAACCTTCTACCATGCCTAGAATGACAGTAAGAGTGGTCTTAAGAAATGTTAAGCATTAAGAAACTCAGAAGTTTCAATTCTTCTGAACTACTGCAAATAAGAATACTGCAGCAGTGGTTATTACTTTTGTTATTACTGTCAAGGTAAATAGCTCTTCCTCGTGCCAGGGCTAATCTAGGTATTCTATCCCCAGTGTGGAATTGTGAGGTTCGAGCCACTTACTCATTTCTCACAGCTTACACATCAGATGGGAGCTATTATAACATCTGCCATCAAAATAAGGAAACTAACACACACGGAGGCCCCAGGAGAGTGATAAAACCAGACTGAGTCTAAGCCACTTGACTCCAGTGTCTGAATCTAACCACTTGAGTCACAGATAAACCACTCATTTGTAACACAGCAAATGGTAGTTACAGTTACTATGGGTTTTTATAAGGATTATGTGAGAAGTTACATCTTAGAAAAACAGTATTAGTGGGATCCTATAACCAACAGAGGACTAAGTGTAATTACTGTATTTCAAGTATTAAACTTGAAACCTTTCAAACCTGCATATATTACTTGCTTAAAATCTCCAAAGAATTATTTGTTATAGTCATCTATTTTACTGAAAAGTATAAAAAGCTATTTTCTAATTTTAATTGGAATAAAAGTGAATGGCAGATAAATATATTTGCATGTAGTCTAATTAATCCATAGTACAATATGTAGCTAGAACTGGTGTTTTTCTTCCAGTGAAATATCAATTAGTATAATGAATCATTTTTTCTTATCTCTTACATATGCAGAATCATCCAAAAACCTTCATCGTGTATTTGTATACACATATTAATATCTGAATTTACATACTTATCTTGAATCACTGTGTCTAGACCTTGGTAGAAATAAAATATAATTATTCTCAGAATATTGTTCCAGCATGCTTGAAATTGGACATATAATATTTACTCAGGCCATCTAAGAACTTCTGACACCATTGCTATTCTCCTTCCCAGTTAAGGCTCCTACATGTGGAAAGATTTGAATAAGATCTCAGTAGTTCAGAGTTTAGTCCCATATGTTAATTACCTATTGATAGTGATCACAATTAATAATGTCTTATTCTTAGAAATGGATTTGTAATCTTCACAGTACTCCCTCACATTTTGAATTCTAGATATTTAACAAATTGAAATATGGAGAAGTCATATGATACATAAAAGTAGAATTTACAAATAAAATACAGAATTATAAATTGTTCTAGTTTCATTCCTCTTATTGTGATTAAAATACACTTCCCAAAATCAACTTAGAGGAAGAAAGCATGGCTTTTCTTATTTGGCTTACAAATCTGGATTGCAGTTGTTCAATGAGTCATAAAGTCATGTAGCTGGTATTATTATAGTCACACTTTTGAACAGAAGGGAACAAATGCATGCTACTGGTTTCTAGTTTTCTGCCTGTTTCCATCTACTTTTAACCTGTGTTGTGTAGATCAAGACCCCCTGATAGAGAATGATGAGACCCACAATGCCACAATGGATTAGGTCTTCCACAGCAGTTAACAATAATAACAAACCCCCACATATGCACTCACACACCAATCTGAAGTAAGCAAGTATTCTATTGAGGATCTGACATTATGATTCTGGGTTGTGGCAAGTTGACATTTAAAACTAACTGGCACATGCTGTATTATTGTGACAAGGATTTAACCAACAAAGAGGCAATAAAGTCTCACAGTGTGTCTCTGTGCACCCACTACCCATGCAGACACAGTGGTAGTTGTTTCCTCTATCCACATGTAGACATGTAGACATAGTTGACTAGGTCATTCGTCAAAGTTGAGTTCACAGTGGTCTCCAAGGAACACAAGTACATGCTCACAGAAATAAGCCTTCAGAGCAATGTGACATGTGGCACCAAGCAGACACAACTGGGATCCACTGTTGACAGCTGTATTTGTCACTTCTGGCCTGGATTCACAAGTGCCTTTGTGATATGGATATCAATGAATGCAGTAGCAACTCCTGCCAATTTGGGGGGTAGGGTGGGATGTGCCAAGCTGCACTCGGTGTTTCAATAGGAACACATTGCCTGGCTGCCTCCTGTTTCAACTACCTGGGATCCTCAGGCTATATTTATATCTGTCAGCTTAGATTCACAGACCCGAGCCTAGCATAACTGTGCTCTGAGAGTCTCTACTCAGAAGATAATCAAAACAGGCAGAGACCCACAGCCAAATCTTAAACCATGCTTGGGGAATCTTGAGTTGGAATAAAGATCGAGGAACCTGGAGAGGATAAGAACTATACAAGAAGACCAACAGATTCAACTAACTTGAGTCACCAGAGACTGGACCACCAACCAAAAAGCCTGTAAGGGTTGCACACAGAATCCCTGTATATATGTAGCAAATGTACAGCTTGATTTTCATGAGTGTCTCTCAACACCTTGAGCTGAAGCTTACCCTGACTCAGTGCCTGCTGGATCCTGTTCCTCAACTGGGATACCTTATCTGACCTCAGTGCGAGAGAATGTGCATAGTACTACAGTGACTTGATGTGCCAGGGTAGATTGGTACCTGCGGGGTCTCCTCATCAGAGGTGAAGGGGACAGGTTACAGGGAGGGGCTGAGTGAAAGGGGACTGGAAAGAAATGAGGGGGCTGCTATTAGGATATGAAATGACTGACTGAATCAATCAATCAATAAATAAATGAGTGGAAAACTAATTAGCACATTCAGATACATCCTGTATGCAATTACTAATATCTGCCAGGTGTTCTATACTTGTTTACACATAGTCATAGTGTTCAGACATTATGCTTATACTGCTAGAATAAAGTATAACTGTTTAAATTATTATATTTATACAATATACTCATATACCTCTTTACTCACAGAGCTCACTCCAAAAAAAATATGTGATGATTTGTTTTAAATCTCACCTTAACTTTTTCAGGGGATACCTGGATATTTCATCAAATATTTTTCTGCATGTTTCTCTTAGTATTTTCTAGGACAAAGATTAGCATTGATACCTGATAACATTGCTGCTTTATCTAAAAAATTTGCACATCCGTAATTCCTCACATCTGGCTGCTTCAGATGTGTATATAAGTTTATCCTATCACTGAACTCAAACTGAAATGTTTCTCTGGGTCTTGAAGCTTATTGTAATAGAAGTAAAAATAAATTGCTAAGTCTCCTTGTTCTCTGATTTACTAATTTATTCTGTAGCTCTTGGAACATGGCAACTTCAATAACTATGAATCAAATGCCTACCGTATGCCTTCCTTTGTAAAATATCTATTATATATATATATATATATATATATATATATATATATATATGCATATATAATATATATAATGCATATTATATATATGCATATATAATATTGTAATATATATTATATACATATATGATCCACTGTAGCTTCTAGCATACCTCAGATTCAGTCAGTATTTAGGTTTTGCATTACGGGTTTATGACTGTTGCCACACCACCCCCAAGCCAGGCTGCCAACTTTGAACTGGCTGACAGAAGTACAGTTTGCTTCTGTTTCTACATCCCTGTCCTCCTCCTTTTAAAATTTTTTTTTTTTGTAGATTCTACACTGTGGGGAAAAAAAAAACTCTAGCAGGGCTGGAAGGGAGAGGAGATCTGGGGGTGGGTCCTACGAGGGCCTGCGGTGGGTTCCTCTGCTCTTCCCACACTGCTGGCAGAAGGGTCCCACATGCATGCAGCCACCGCAGGCTGGCAGCTGCAGTTCAAGGCTCTAGAGTCCCAAAGGCTGGCAATCTGGCGGTGACTCAGGCCCAAGCAACACATGGAGTCCGGTTTTCCAAAGCTTTTATTGTTCATGGTGTGGTGAATAGGTGTGGATGTTATGAGCTTGCCCCACTAAAAGTCAGGGGGTCTTGCCTTTTATAGGAAAGGGGAAAAGGGGAGGAAACAACTTAATTAGCTACGCCCCCCCCTTACCCGGCCTTTAGATAACTCATTAATATTTAAATCTCTGGAGGTGGAGACCTCTACCTGTGTCCTATGTGATTGAAGGGCGCAGGTTAAATGGTTACCTCATCCAAGGCCCAACACTACACCTTCACTACTGTGCTGTCCTTAAGTGTGCATGGGACCCAGAGGGAAAAGAAGCTATGAATTCACCCCTAATCCTCTTCTTCCCCACATGGTAGTCATGCAGTCATTGAATAGACAGTATTTGTGCCTTTATTCTACATCAGGCTTGGTGAGTAGTGTGTGATGCTTTTTAAAAGGCGGAGCATTAAGCCCAGCCAGGAAGCAGCATTGGGCAGGTCAAATCACTCAAGAGATGCTCTTCTAGATGTTTTATCTCCTGGCCTGTGGCATTAAGGGCTTTCAACAGGTGTATATTTCTAAAAACTATATAGTACCAAAACACGAATAATCTTAAATTATCAATTATCTCAAAAGTCCATATGTAATTATTGCAGTTTAATCACAGTCTGTCCTACCAGTTTTTAAATGTCAATTACTTTTTAAAGCACGAGGGTCATGAACATTGTTATGCTAATTACCCACTTCATTTGGAGGAGCTTTTCAGAGAAAATAAGAACAGTGCTAATAAAATGTCAAAAGAATAGAAACATAGTCATCAAAACTAGAGAACTAAATAGTTATTCAAAGGACAGTAATACAAATTTATATTAAAAACTGAGCCATTTAACTCAAGTAATCAAAGACAGCTTCCAAGTGATAAATAGAAGTAAAAGAAAACCACTGTCTTTTATTCCAGAAAATATCATTTATTGTTCTTCATTTATCATCCTAAATAATAGTTTTCTATAAACTATCCTAAGGTAGCCTTTGCCAGAAATAACTGATTTCATGATATTCATATACAAAGATCCATTAATAAGAGGTCTTTACACTTTCCAAATTCACAGTAACCCCCAATAAAGATTCCCAGTGGAGGGATCAAAGTTGATAAAAAAAAGAACAGACCAAATAGTAAGTCGATGCTGAGACTGGAATGGAGCCTGTCTTCTTGAAGCATTATTGTGGGGGGGGGGGGGGCTAGGAATGGAGGGGATAAGATACACATATATTAAACCCCAAGCAGGCACTTACTCATCTCTAAAGCAATAGACAGTTGGTTGTTTGGAAACCAGCTGAAAAGCCAATGAAATGTAACAAATTACAGTTACTTGAAAAGATAGAGAGAATTACCAGGCAAGAGGTCATAGGAAGTACACCAGTCCAAAGAATTAGGAATGTGAGTTGACTCAGGGTTTGGCTGGGATGAAACCAGTGAAGCTCAGAGATAGGCTAATGTGAGAACAAACACAGGAAGCCATGTAGAGAAGAGGTAAGGGTGTGGACCCTGGAGCCAGACAGCCTGGGACTGAGGCTGGCTCCTTCAAGTCAGTCATTACTTGGCTGTAGGTCAATCTTCCTCGTTTCTCTGTGTCTCCGTTTCTACACGTGTAAGGCAGGAGTAATGCTGAGTGTGTTCGCCACAGTCTAGGAAACAAGACTGTAAAACGCTTAAGAGCCATGGTTGGCATGTGACAAACACCCAAATGCCAGCTATTTACCATTTATTAATTTTAAAAGCCATCTGCTTAGAAGAGGAGAGAATTTGAATTAATAACGTGAAGTGGATCTGAAGAGAATGCTCCGAACTGTTATCTGTTCACAATAAAGCACACTGAACAGTCAGGGAAAGAACACAGAGTAACCAACAGGGCTTGCTGTTGCTGTTGCCCTTGCAGCCAACCTGTGAGGCAGGCACTATTATCCCCACTGACAGTATAGAGAACATAAAGACTATACAAAGTCAGCATGAAAAATCATAGGACATACAGGCGTTTGCATTGAACCACGTTCAGGCATCATGGACTCCACAGCCTCTATAAGAAGTCCCAGGTTTAAGTCATGCATTAGGACTCTGCCCCAAGCAAATCAGGTCATTAGTTGTGTATGTGAAAAAAGGTTGTTTTTTTTTAAATTAACAATCTGTTTAATTAATATAGATTCATGTTGGAAGGAGGGGAAAAAAACTCAGCAGGATATAAAAGAAGAAAACAAAGCTAGGCTGGTTGTGAGCTGTACAATATTGAATCCTCTTCCAAATGCAGTGTTAACGTATTCCCAGTTGTGAAACTTGCAAACAGTGACTCTCTCTGCTCCACTAAGAACTCCACGTCCACAATGCACTGTTCTGAAATTTGTACACATTATGCAGCAACAAAATTAGCAAATGCGCTCTCTCTTTCCTCAGGGAAGAGTAACAGGCCCACACCTTCTGCCACATTAACCTTTCCCTTTTTGTACTGAGGGTGGTTTTTTTTTTTTTTTTTTTTGCCTCCTGTTACTTAGTGCTTCAAGTCTCTGTAGCTTTTGCTGAAATGTGCAAGTTTTCCCGGGGCTGTGATCCCAGCTGATGTATTACTTGCTTCTTTTCCCTCCTTCCTATGATATGCAAGTAACCATCTGCTGTATTAAGCTGCATTGTCGCCAGCACAAACTGTCAGAGGTAAGCTAGGAAGACTAAAATCTGTTACCACCCTGCAGGAGAGACAACTTGCTTTAATTTTCCCTAAAGGTTACCTCTATGCAACGCCTGTCTTGCTTCCATTTGAGGAGGTTAAAATGAAAAAGAGGCTAGAATTGAAAATCCTTGATAATACAACTGTCGCCAACCTACTTAGTGATAAATGCTTCAAGAGAAGACTTGATCTTTGTTTGGTAGGGTGTTCAAATATCACCAGTCCTGGAATTTTGTTGAGATTTTTTTTTTTTTTTTTTTGTGAGTCATTTGGACCTAACCAAGAGCTGAGAAGTAACTTAAGCTTACAATTATAGCCAGGGCAGTTCTTGATGTTTCGTGCAGAACCTTATTGGATTTTGCCTGTTATGTTCATTCCCATTGCTCTAGGGCAAATTATACTTTATAATCTTTCTAAATAGCCAGTGCCAGCCCTACATGGTTTAATCTGAAATCCTAAATACATATAAGCTGAGTAGCTTGGTGTTGTTATGGAAATCTTAAGAATGAGAGGAGGATTTTTCCGTGACTCTTTGACCAACTGTAGGACCCTTTACCTCCTACTGGCTTACCTTGTCCAGCCTTCCAGCCTTGATGTGAAGGTATGTGTGTTCTCAGTCTTATTGTAGCTTGTTATTTAGAAGTTCCCTGATATTCTTGGGATGCACGCTGTTCTCAGAGAAAAGATGGTGAGGTGGATCTGGGGGAGAAGAGAGGGAAGCTGGGACTGGGGTGCAGAGAGAGGGGACTGGAGTTGGAGTGTAATATATAAGAGAAGAATGAAAAATATTTTAAAAAGAAAAGAAAATTTATTTCTGCTGTTAAATCCACTGAACTAGAACCATTCCAGCAGTAGTGGAGATGTTGCAAAGATACTTATAGCCATCCCTTTAGCCATCAGACTACTGAAACAATGGACCTCAAAAAATTAGAATTGCCCCATAAATATCATTCTGGAGAAGGATAAGCCTAGGCCTGGTGTCAGTCACAAGGAGAGCTCATCTGGTTGAAGAAATTTAGAATGTGTAAGCTCACCTCTTAGGAGAGGCTAGACCCGGGACAATGGCATAAGAAATAAAGATTTTCTATTTGCACATCATAAAAACATGAGAACTGTTCTTCATAGTGTTTCGAGATATCTGGATGAGAAGCTTTTTTATTTTTTAAGTTAATCATTCCATTCATGTACATCTCTAAGGACATTCTACTTTCTGGTTACTCCTCCACAACCTCTCATCCCACATCTGCCCTCTCCTCCCTCCCCTTTACCTTTATGAGGGTGCTCCCCCACTCACCCACAATTTCCTACCCAACCTCTCTGGCATTCCACAACGCTGGGGCATCAAACCATCCTGGGACCAAGGGCCTCTCCTTCCACTGATGTCAGACAAGGCTATCTTCTGCTACATATGTATTTGAAGGCATGGATCCTTCTCTGTACACCCCTTGGTTGGTGATCTAGTCCCTGGGAGCACTGGGTAGTCCAGCCAGCTGATGTTCTTCCTATGAGGTTGCAGTCTCCCTCTGCTTCTCCAGTCCTTCCACCAGCTGCCCTACTGGTGTCCCTGAGCTCAGTCTGCTGGTTAGGAAAAGGCTATTCTTAACAAATTGACAGCTACCCAAGTACCACTGATAATGTTACTTGTTTTATAAGCCTTGAGTATGTCTGAACATAACCTTACCGTAACTGGACCTGCAAAGCAAATATTAATTGGGAGCTTTCATGAATTGTAGTTGGTTATGTAGAAAAATGTGTACAAAACTAAGATCAAATGTATACCATCAAGGTTTAGATAAGTGATTTCCTCTGAGAATGTTTAATAGATGTGGAGAGTCATTACTCTGAGAAGTTAATGGGGATACGAACCTTCTGTCTTCCACCATTCCTGCATATTCTTCTGTAAATTCAACCTTTGACAAAAAAAAAAAATAATAATAATAATTAGCATCCCGAAGCAACATCCCAGCACTCAGAATTGATTTCTGGATCATTCTCTTTCTGTAGACAAAGCACTGAAAAGATTCAGAAAATGGGATTTTGCTGGGTATATCAAACACACCAGGGTAACCCCAAACAAGGGGAAGTTAGTCAACTTAAAATATACTCTGTGTATGTGTGTGTGTGTGCGCGCGCGCGCGCGTGCACGCACATGTATTATGTTTTGTTATTTTGATTTTTTGATTTTTTTTTTTTAAGAAAGAGGAGGAGAGACACAGCATACAATTGGGTAGATAATGAGCCGGGGACGATCTTTGAAGGGTCGCAACGAAAAAAGATTATGATCAAATATATTATTTTAAAAACATCATAGAGATGATCCTTAAAGAATGAAAAACTAAACTTGACTCAGAATTATTCAGACTTCATGGAATCAATGTTATTACATGTGAGAAAGAAAATTTTTGTGGTATACATCATTAATACTCAGAAGTCATTTAATATTCGACATCTGTCTTGAGAATAGCTCACCTTTGACATTTTGATCCCAGGAAAAAACAATTACAGAAATTATTTGTTTGCACTGATCCTTTACTTAGAGTCATGTTCTCTGTTAAGACATTTTGGAGAAGACTTTCAGCCTATGGATGCGTGCTGAGATTGTCCTGCGAACACCTTTGAGAATCTGAGCTTTGAAACAACTTGGCATATGTCAGTCAGGAAAAATGATAGGCTGTCATGATTTGAGGGTAAAATGAATTCCTTCTTTTCTGTTCATAGTTTCGGGGAGTGACTGGATGCTGGCACACTCTCTGTCATTGTCTTTGGATACTATGTAACTTTTCTCACTGGCGGGAATAGTACAACCCTAATGAGGGAGTTTCCACTGATAACATTCACATGCAAGTAAGAGCCAAGGGGTTGTTTTTTAAGTTTGCACACAACAGTAGGAATTATAAAGCGTCAGGGCTCTTGCCAACAAAAGGGAATCTAAAAGGAAAGGTCATAGAAGTTTCAAATGTTTTGCTGCTGAAAATAGTTACAAAGTTAAATGATTATCAGATGAAATAATGTCCAGATTGCCTTTGAAGTAGAGGCTACAACAGAGACAGGCAAGAATATGCACACATAAAATATGCAAGTAGGAAGGCATAGCAGAAGAGAAAACTCCCTGTAGAATTACGTTATTTGATCAGATTAATAAGGTGTTAGGCTAGGGAAATATGAGGGTAAGCATTTGAATGCCTTCCAGTTCGATGACTTGGATATGTGTAATGGAGCATGATTTATGACACACATCGATTCAGGTTGGACAATCATGACATACGATTATTGATGATAACCTAGTTATCTTGTTCCAATGTAAACATGCCTGGCACTGTGCAAAGTTCAAAAGTAGTTACTTTATGGTGCATCTGATGAGCTATGTAGATCATTTTCTGAGAATTTTTTTCTACCGAGAGACAGAAGTGATAACCCCAAATATAGATTATTATCTAGACAATTGACAAAAGATCCACCCACCAAAGCTCTACTATGAAGCATGAGGAGGAAAGACCTTGAAAAGGGTAAATTTAAAATGAGCTTTGGTGTCAACCCGTTATGATTAGACTCAGACAGAATGACTGTGTCACATGAGGATAAAGAAGGTGGCCATCTGTGCAGGAAGGAGAGAAACCTCTGTATAAATCAATCTTGTTGGTTTTCACCTTGTCTTTTTCAGGACTGAGGATGATGAGAATATGTATGTTCTCATTTAAACCTATGTATAGTGCATTATGTCAGCTTTAGCAAACATAGAAAGTCACCCACTGTTCTTTCACGATGGTCCTTGTATTGCTAAATTGCATTTTTTTAAAAAAAAAAAAGAGTCCAGGGAAAAAATAAAGAAGATAATTTTGAGTATCACATGCGGTTACATTATCTTGAAGGGGAATAAATAGAAGAAAATTATGCTGGCTTCATGAAAGAAACTCCGACCAGATTCTCTGGATATTTTATTTTCCCTATTACAAGAAAATAAAAACCCTAGAAATTTCTATGATGTAGAAACACTGTAGAGAAATATACTGGGGGAGGGGTACCAAGATGGCTCAGCAGTTAAAAGCAACTTGTCACAACCTGATTACCTGAATTGGATCCCTCCCCACACCTGTTACCCTCATGTTTGAAGGAGTTAAAAAACTTCTGCAAGTTGAACTCTGATTGATATACACATGATATGGCACATGAAACTTCCACAAACTTATTTATAGATAAACAAATATAAAAAACATTATTTCATAAATATATTTATATACATGTTTATGTATGTAACACACATACAGGCATGCACACGTGCACACACTCTTACTTTATTAATGTGTAAACTTACTTTGATTTTCTTGGTCTGTGTAAAATGAGACAGGTCATAGATTTCACACCCAGGGGCACATATTAGTTAGAATTTACTGGACACTAGACAAATCTCAAGCTATAATTTTGTTGTTGTTGTTGTTGTTGTTTTTCGAGACAGGGTTTCTCTGTGTAGTCCTGGCTGTCCCAGAACTCACTCTGTAGACCAGGCTGGCCTCAAACTCAGAAATCCGCCTGCCTCTGCCTCCCAAGTGCTGGGATTAAAGGCGTGTGCCACCACTGCTGGGCTAAGCAATAATATTTCTAAAATTTACTGATTGACAAAGTGTACTCACTCAGTAAGTAATAGGTTACTATGAGGCAGGCATGATAATCACAGAAATGGATACATTTTAAACATGTGTCATGCCCAAGTGTGCTGTGTTCATTTTTGCTGTTCTTTTCTGCCAACTAATGGACAATAATACTGACTTAACTTGAGTTCGATATTTCTAATCAATGGGAGAAATAGCCTATAATTGCTTAAGTAAAATTTAGGTACAGAAAAATGTAGATATTAAAAGGCTTCGCTAATTTGTGTTTGATAGTTTTGTGGACATTTTTGTTCCTAGTTTGGAGCTATTAAAATTAACCTATTTTAAAAATAATTTTCCATATCCACTCTATTAAGCCTTATCCAATAATGCTATAGTGTGTTTCAACCTTCATCTTCTTTACGTCATGGCTCGTATGTCCTCATAGTGACTGAAGCAGCAAGCTCAGGGCTGACATGTGGCTCTGAACATGTAGTATAGCTTGCAGCTTATTATTTTTATGATACTCTGAATGTATCAATGAGAGGGTATTGGTTCCTGTGTCTTCTCTTGCTACTCTTCGTTCCTGAGGTTTCTTTTGTCCAATTTCTTTCTTTCTTCTTTAATCTCTCTCTCTCTCTCTCTCTCTCTCTCTCTCTCTCTCTCTCTCTCTCTCTCTCTCTCTCTTTCTTATTTATCTTCATTTTTTAAAATTTATTCTTTAATCTGTTTTTACAGTCCAGACTTTATCGCACCCCACCCGGCCCACCCACCGACTATTCCACATCGGACACTTTCTTCCTCCCCTACCCATCTCCACGAGGATATTCCCACCGCCACCCCAACAGATCTCCCCACTCCCTGGGATGCCAAGTCTCTCGAGGGTTAGGTGCATCTTCTGAGTCCAGACAAGGCAGTCCTCTGCTCTGTATGTGATGGAGGCCTCCTATCTTGCAATAGTTTTTGTTTCATCTTATCGTATTTTATTGTATTATGTTTCACGATTACCTTTTAGAAGCCTATTCTTTTCTAGTAAGAGTCAAGGAAGTAGATACAGATGGAAGGAGAAGACATGAGGATGAACAGGAGGAAGAGTAAGAAGAAAAATTGTAAATCAGGATATAATCTTTGAGAAACGAATCTATTTTTTTGTTTGTTTGTTTTTTCGAGACAGGGTTTCTCTGTGTAGCCTTGGCTGTCCTGGAACTCACTCTGCAGACCAGGCTGGCCTCGAACTCAGAAATCTGCCTGCCTCTGCCTCCCAAGTGCTGGAATTAAAGGCCACCACTGCCCAGCATGAATCTATTTTTAATGAAAGAGACTACTTTCAAAAATAAATCCAAGTTACTTAATACAAAGGCTTTTCTCAGAGTTGAATCTTGGATATATTTTCCTAATATAATCAAGTGAGATTGATGTAATAAGAATTGTAATATGAGTATTTAATAAATAAAATGCAAATGCAATCTCTGTCCAATTATCCAAGGCCTAGATCATTTTATAAAACTAATGTATTAGTATTTGGTCATACTTCT
>JANHMN010000021.1:23846322-23873932 GCA_030674055.1 Rhabdomys pumilio
AGAAGGAGAAGGAGAAGGAGAAGGAGAAGGAGAAGGAGAAGGAGAAGAAGGCAAGACCCTATCCTATTGCTAAAGATAACCATATATCTTTGACATAGGACTTGAAGAATCATTCTTTATATGTGTGTGTATACACACACTCACACACACACACACCACACACACACATATATATACACACACACACACACATATATATATATACACACACACATATATATATATATTTGGTTATTTTATTTACATTTCAGATGTGATCCCCTTTCCTCATTTGCCCCCCACCCAGGAACCCCCTATTACATGCTCCTCCTTCTGATTTTATGAGGATGTGCCCTGCACACCCACCAACTCCAACCTCACCATCCTAGAATTCCCCAACACTGGGGCATCCAACCTTCATGGGACCAAGGACCTCCGCTCCCACCTATGTCCAACAAGACCCTCCTCCCCTACATATACAACTGGAGCCATGGGTCTCTCCCTTTGTGCTGCCAGGCTGACAGTTTAGACCCTGGGAGCTCTGGTTGGTTGGTATTGTTGCTCTCTGCATGGTTTCACAAACCCTTTCAGATCCTTCAGTCTTCTTCATTGGGAACCCATGATCAGTTCAATAGTTAGCTGTAAGCAACCACTTCTGGCAGATCTCTAAGGAGACAGCTATATCAGGCTCTTGTCAGCATGCACTTCTTGGCATCCAGATGAGCCTCTACCTTTGGTGACTGCACATGGGATGAATACCCAGGTGGAACAGTCTCCAGATAACCCCTCCTTCAGTTTCTGTACCACATTTTGTCTCCATATTTGCTCCCATGAGTATTTTGTTACTCCTTCTAAGAAGAACCAAAGCACACACACTTTGGTCTTCCTTCATCATGAGCTTCATGTGGTCTGTGAGTTGTATCTTGGGTATTGTGAGCTTTTGGGTTAATATCCAATTATCTGTGACTGCATACCATGTGTGTTCTTTTGTGATTGGGTTATCTCACTCAGGATATTTTCTAGTTTCATCCATTTGCCAAAAAATATTCTCAAATTCATTGTTTTTAATAGCTGAATAATACTCCATTGTGTAAATGTACTACATTTTTTTGTATCCATTCCTCTGTTGAAGGACATCTGGGTTCTTTCCAGCTTCTGGCTATTATGAATAAGGCTGCTAAGAACATAGTGGAGCATATGTCCTTGGATCATCTTCTTGGTATATTCCAGGAGTGGTGTAGCTAGGTCCTCAAGTTCTCAAGTAATGCTATGTCCAATTTTCTGAGGAACCGCCAGACTGATTTCCAGAGTGGTTGTATCAGCTTGCAATTCCATCAACAATGGAGGAATGTTCTTTCTCCACATCCTCTCCAGCATCTACTATCACCTGAGTGTTTGATCTTAGCTATTCTGACTGGTGTGAGGTAGAATCTCAGGGTTGTTTTTATTTGCATTTCCCTGATGACTAAGGATGTTGAGCATTTCTTAAGGTGCTTCTCAGCCATTCTAGTTTCCTCTGTTCTTTCCCTTACAGAAACTTCGCAATTTTATGAGGTCCCATTTGTCAACTCTTAATCTTAGAGCATAAGCCATTGGTGCTCTGTTCAGGAACTTTTCCCCTGTGCTCTGGTATTCGAGGGTCTTCCCCACCTTCTCTTCTATTAGTTTTAGTTTATCTGTTTTTTTTGTGAAGGTCCTTTATCAACTTGGACTTGAGCTTTTACAAGAAGATAAGAATTGATAGATTTGCATTCTTCTACATGTTGTCCTCTAGTTGAACCAGCACCAGTGGTTGAAAATGCTGTCCTTTTTCTACTGGACAGTTTTAACTCCTTTGTCAAAGATCAAGCGACCATAGGTGTGTGGGTTCATTTCTGGGTCTTCAATTCTATTCCATTGATCTTCTTGTCTCTTTCTGTACCAATACCATGCACTTTTTATCACTATTCTTCTGTAGTACAACTTGAAGTCAGGGATGGTGATTCCCCCAGAAGTTCTTTTATTGTTGAGAATAGTTTTTGCTATCCTGGACTTTTTGTTATTCTAAATGAATTTGCAAATTGCTCTTTCTATCTTTATGAAGAAGTCAGGTGGAATTTTGATGGGGATTACATTAAATCTGTAGATTGCTTTTGGCAAGATGACCATTTTTACTGTATTAATCCTGTCAATCCAGGAGCATGGGAGATTTTTCCCTCTTTCGAGATCTTCTTCAATTTCTGTCTTCAGGGATTTGAAGTTCTTGTCATACACATCTTTCACTTGCTTGGTTAGATTCACACCAAGGTATTTTATAATTTTTATGACTATTGTGGAGGGTGTCATTTCCCTAATTTCTTTCTCAGCCTGTTTATCCTTTGAATAGAGGAAGGCTACTTATTTTTTTAGTTGTTGTTATATACAGTCACTTTGCTAAACTTATCAGGTTTAGGAGTTCTCTGGTGGAGGTTTTGGGGTCACTTAAATATACTATTGTATTATCTGCAAGTAGTGAAATGTTGACTTCTTCCTTTCCTATTCGTATCCCTTTGACTTCCTTTTGTTTTCTAATTGCTCTGGCTGGGACTTCCAGTATTATTTTGAATAGGTAGGGAGAAAGTGTGAAGTCTTATCTAGTCCCTGATTTTAGTGAGATTGCTTCAAGTTTCTCTCCATTTAGTTTGCTGCTGGCTACTGGCTTGTTGTATATTGCTTTTACTATGTTTAGGTATGGGCCTTGAATTCCTGATCTTTCCAAGACTTTTACCATGAAGGCATGTTGAACTTTCTCAAATGCCTTCTCAGCATCTAGTGAGATGATCACGTGTTTTTTTTTTTTTTTTTTTTTTTTTTTTTTTTTTTTTTAACAAAGGAAGCCCATATACATGTGGAAAGTGAACAACGCTCTACTCAATGATGACTTGGTCAAGGAAGAAATAAAGAAAGACATTAAAGACTTTTTAGAATTTAATGTGGGGAAACATCATACCAAAACTTGTGGGACACAGTAAAAGCAGTGCTAAGAGCAAAACTCACAGCTCTAAGTGCTACAAAAGGAAACTGGCAACAGCATACATTCACAATTTGACAGCACACCTGAAAGCGTTAGAACAAAAAGAAGCAAATACAGCCAAGAGGAGTAGATGGCAGGAAATAATCAAACTCAGAGCTGAAAACAACCATGTAGAAACAAAAAGAGCTATACAAAGTATCAACAAAACCAGACTCTGGTTCTTTGAGAAAATCAACAATATAGCCAGACTGACCAGAGGACACAGAGACAGTATCCAAATTAGTAAAATCAGAACTGAAAAGGGAGACATAACAACAGAAAGTGAGGAAACAAATCACCAGATCCTACTACAAATATCTATACTCAACAAAATCTGGATGAAATGAACAATTTTCTAGACAGATACCAGGTACCAAATTTAAATCAGGAGCAGATAAGCCATCTTAACAGTCCGATAACACCTAAAGTAATAGCAGCAGTCATTAAGAGTCTCCCCAACAAAAACAACAAAAAAGGCCAGGACCAGGTGGTTTTAGTTCAGAGTTCTATCAGACTTTCAAGGAAGACCTAATACCAATTTTCTTCAAACTATTCCACAAAATAGAAACAGAAGGGACACTACCCAGTTCGTTCTAAGAAGCCACAATTAGGCTCATACCTAAACCACACAAAGACACACCAAAGAAAAAAAAAGTTTAGATCTAATCTCCTTTAGGAATATCAATGCAAAAATACTCAATATAATTCTCCCAAACTGAATCCAAGAACACATTAAAACAATCATCCATCATGATCAAATAGACTTTACCCCAGGAATGCAGTGATGGTTCAATATTTTGAGGATCATTCTTAATCTGAACTAAAAGCCTACTCCCTGCAGATTAACCTTCATAATATGCAAAGTTGTTATGCAAACTACCAAAGGAGAACAATCAATAGTTCTATCTAGCTATACATGACCAGCACTGCAAGTGAATCCTAAAGGTGCACAGTGGCATCTTTATCCTGTGTTAATCAACACCCACTTAATGCACATAAGGGAGAGACAATAAAAGGTAATTTATGTCTGACACTATAAATTTATCCAAGTACCATTGTATGATGAAGCCATGGAACCTAGAAGAACCTGCCCCTTTCCTTAAAGAACGTAAATTAACTGCATTCTGAATAGTTATGCTCACATCCACAGATAAGTGTGACTCCAACCTCTCTTCAAAGAAACCTGTCCTTGCGATACACAGAAATCATTATGGGAAGCCACAGCTGGTCAAAAGGCAGACATCAACCAAACAAAAAATGCCTGTCTCAAAGTGATATATTTACAACATGACCTCGACACTTAAGGATTAGGGAACATGCCAGAAAATGGAGCAAAATGTTGGTACAAGCCAGAGGAACAGGACATCTACAAAGCAATAGTCTCTTCTTAAAAACAAATGCTAGAAAGTGGGACTGAATCTAGAACGAGGTGGGAGGAAAAGGAAAGAGGCGAGGTGATCAGTGAACACTATATGAAATTCTCAAAGAAATAATAAAATTATTATGTTATTAAAATGTCACTAGTAATCCGAGACTTCTTAGCATTGTATATGGTTAGAGAAGACTTAAAGAAATTAAAAACTGGAATAAACTGAGTAGAAATGCAAATACTTTTAAATTTTAGATTTTCATTATAAAGTAGAAAATATTAATATAAAAAAATCTAATTTACTTTCTTGTTTAAAATCAAATTAAATTAAAGGGCATTAACTCCTAAAGGCTGAAAAATTGTTGCAACATTAGAAATTTAAGTAAGACCTTCTTCCATTTTTTTAATTATCTGTACATGACTGAACAAAGAAAGTGCTTCAATATAGAAAGTAGACTTGGGAGTTAAGACCAATGAATATGAGTTTGTTATTTTTATATTATTTCAGTTGAATATTTCCATCCTGTAGGAATATACATTTCACATATAGATGAATATGTTTTATGTGTTTTGTGTGTGTGTGTGTGTGTGTGTGTGTGTGTGTGTGTGTGTGTGTATGTGTGTGTGTGTCTTTATGTATACAACATGTAGGTATCTCCAGAGGCCAGAAGAGAATGTCAGGACTCCTGGAGCTGAACATACAGGAATTTATATTTTATCAAATATAGTTATATTTGATGTGTGTACTGGGAATCAAACACTGTAAGAGCAGTTAGCATTTTAACTGCCAAGGCATCTCTCCAGTACAAAAATTTTTAAAAATAAAGGTTTTTAAGTTATTAAATATAAGTGTTGCAAGCATGGTTAAATAATGATGTAGATAGAGCAGTAATAATCAAAGCATTTTAGAATACTCAAGAATGTATTGATTGAGGTAGACCATTTTCTTCCTCATAAGAAAAAATTAATTCAATATTTATACATATTTAAATCTTTTAAAATTTGTGATGCAGGGACAAAGAATGGAACAGAGACTGAAGGAAAGGCTGTGACTGTCCCACACAGGGATCCATCCCATCTGTAGACAGCAAACCCAGTCACCATTGCTGATACAAACAGCAACTGGTGACAAGAGCCTGGTATGGCTGTCCCCTGAAAGGCTCTTCCAGAGCCTGACCAATACAGATGAGGATGCTATCAGCCAACCATCAGATTGAGGGACCCCAATGGAGGAGTAAGGGGAAAGATTGAAGGCACTGAAGGAGCTGAAGGGGTTTGCAAACCCATAAGAAGAACAACAATATCAACCAACCACAATCAGAGTTCCCAGGGACTAAATCACCAACCAAAGAGTAGACATGGAAGGACCTATGGCTCTAGCTGCATATGTAGCAGATTGCCGTATTTGGCATCAATGTGAAGGGAGGCCCTTGGTTCTGTGGAGGATCAGTGCCCCTGTGTAGGGGAGTTCTAGGATGGTGAGGCAGGAGTGGATGAGTGGGTAGGTGGTGAGCTCCCTCACTGAAGCAGGGGTGAGGGGATAGGGGATAGGGAGTTTACAAAGGGGAAACCTGGAAAGAGGGTAACATTTGAAAGGTAAATACATTTTAAAAATTATTTTTATTGGTTATTTTATTTATTTAATGCTATGAACTTGCCTCTAAGAACTACTTCTATCTTATCTCATAAGTTTGGGCATGTTGTATATTCATTTTCATTGAATTTTAGAAAGCCCTTAATTTCTTTCATTATTCTCTCTTCATTCATTGTGGAATTCTTCATTTTCCATAGGTTAGTCAGCTTTCCGTTGCTTTTGTTGTGGTTGAAGTCCAAGTTTAACCTATCATTCTCAGATTAGACACAGGGAGTTATTCCAATGGTCTTGTATCTATTGAGACTTCCTTTGTGTCTGAGTAAATGATCAATTCTGGAGAATACTAAATAGTTATATACTAGTTTTAAAACGAAGGGAGCCCAAGGTAAATGGTTAGGGATCACATTTCCATTGTATTTCTTTGATATTCATATTATATAGTATAGAGTCAAATATGCATGGCAAAAACTGTCAATGAAATGATGCCTAATGATATTCTACTGTATTCATAGACTGGTGTTTAATCCAATTGTTATCAGAGGCCTTCATCCTCTAATGGATGGATGGTGAAAACAGATGCAGAGACCCATATGCAAACCTTAAGCAGAGTTCAGGAAATCCTGCTGAAGAGGAGGAAGAATTGTAGGAGCAGAGGTTCAACAGCACCACAAGACTGATAAGATGCAAGGTGTTATTTCAATTTTCTTGTATCTGTTGAGGTTTCCTTTGTGACGGGGGATAAGGGTGGGATGGACAGATGTCATAAGAATAAATGGATATCTACAACTGACAGAGACCGGAGAGGTAGGGAACATCTCTAGGAATATATGGAGACCTGGAATAGGGGAGGTCCTCAATAATCAATGGGAGTGTCCATAGCTATGACTCACAGCTTTGGGGATATGACCCATCCCATGGACAAGCACCAATCCCTGTCACTATTAATGATATTCTGTTATGCTTGCAGAGGGGAGTCTAGCATAATTGAGAGGCTCCGCCCAGCAGCTGACTCAGACAGATGCAAATACCCAACAGCTAAACAGTGGACTGAGCTTGAAGCACTCTTATGGAAGAATAGGAAAAAGGATTGTGGACCCTGAAGGGAATAGGAACTCCCCATGAAGACTAACAGAGTCAACTAACCTGGACCATTGGGGCTCTCAAATTCTGAACCACCAACCAAAGAACATGCACAGGATGGACATAAGCCTCTGAGCACATATGTAGCAGATGTGCAGCTTGGTCTTCATGTGGGTCCCAAACAACTTGAATGAGGCTATCCCCAAAACTGTTGCTTGTGTGCAATATATGTTCTAGCTGGACGGCCTTGTCTGACCTCAGTGAGAGAAGAAACACCTAGTAGAGACTTCAAGTGCCAGGATGGGGGAAAGCCCAAGAGGGACCCCAGTCATTCAGAGGAGAAAGGGAGAGGAGATGCAGAAAGGATTGTGGGGGCTGATGGAGGGAAACACATAAAGTGAATAAGTAAAAACTTAATTAATTAATTAATTAATTAATTTTAAAAAAGAACACAAGAAAACCTGCAGACTCTACTAACCTGGACTCCTAGCAGAAGCAGCTGTTTCTGCTGCTTTTGCCTGCTGTGATGATTTGTATATGCTTGGCCCAGGGATTGGCATTATTAGAAGGTATGACCTTGTTGGAGTAGGTGTGGCCCTGTTGGAGTACATGTATCACTTTGCGTGTGGTCTTTAAGGCCCTGATCCTAGCTGCCTGGAAGTGAGTCTTCTCCTATCTGCCTACAGAACAAGATGTACGACTTTCAGCTCATCCACACCCATGTCTTGCTGGATGCTGCCATGTTTCTACCTTGATGATAATAAACTGAACCTCTGAACCTGTAAGCCAGCTCCTATTAAATGTTGTCCTTTATAAGACTTGTCTTGGTTGTGGTGTCTGTTCACAGCAATAAAACCAGAACTAAGATACCTGCTTCTAGAACACTTGTCCTACTCTGGTTGTCTTTCCCTGCCTCAGTATGAGAGTGTAAGGGTCCAAAAATCACTGAACAAAGACCTCGGACTCAGATAGTATGCAAAAGCAAAGACCATTTATTCTGCAGAAACATTCAGCATGCAGAGGTCAACCATTCTCTAGACATAGATACAGAGGCCTTCTTATAGAAAACAAGTAGAATTCTCTAGAAGGGTTAGGTTATCTAAAATTTCATTGGTGAGTGACAGGGGCCACAGATTGTCTGCATTCCTATGTCATTCATGTTTAACCATATGATGAAATAGGGCTGCCCAGCATAGATGGCCCATTCTGAGATAAGATATTTTCCTACTTTTGTGGTTATCCCCAGGCTGGGAGGGGGATTTTATGATCTTGTTGTGGATTTTATGGCATGTCCCTGGAGCTGAGGACATGGAGCTGTCTTATGGCCTAGTTTCTGAGACTTTGTGTCTGATCCTGGAGCTGGTGCCTGAAAGGTTTTTCTTTCTTCTTCCTCCTCCTCCTCCTCCTCTTCCTTCTCCTCTTCCTCTTCCTCCTCCTCCTCTTCCTTCTCCTCCTTCTCCTCCTCCTCCTTCTCTCCTCCTCCTCCTCTTCCTTCTCCTCTTCCTTCTCCTCCTTCTCCTTCTCCTTCTCCTTCTCCTTCCTTCTCCTTCTCCTTCTCCTTCTCCTTCTCCTTCTCCTTCTCCTTCTCCTTCTCCTTCTCCTTCTCCTTCTCCTTCTCCTTCTCCTTCCTTCTTCTTCTTCTTCTTCTTTTTTAATCAGTCCTGGTCCTTAAATGGAGACAAATGGGGTCCGTAAATATTGATAAATGGGGTTTATGCTGTCTTTTCAAGGAGAGGTATCTAATCTTACTGCATCTTGATATGTCATGTTTAGTTGATAACCCTGGAAATCCTGACTTTTTCTGAAGGGAAATGGAGAAGGAATGGATTGGGAAAGAGGAAAGGGGTATGGAGAAGGTAGGGCATATGGAGGAGATAGGGATAGAAAGAGGGGAAACTGCAATTGGGATGAAATATATGAGAGTATAAGTTGATTTAAAGCAACTGGTATGTTAGGAAAAAAATTATCCAGGATTTAGTTCTGAGACAAAACTTTCTATAAACTAACTTTAGTTTATTTAATTTTTTAAATTGTATCTATTGATTGATGTGTGTATGCATGTGTATGATTCGGTGTGTGTCTGCATGTGTATGTTTTAATGTGTGCAAGTGCATTTGTATGTGTTTATGTGTGTATGTGTGTTTGTTCCCTTGTCACAGAGAGGTTGGTTAGTTGGAGAACAACTTGCAGCATCCCATTCTCTCCTCTCTTATTCTGATCTGGGTCCAGGAGATAAAATTCATGTTCTCAGGCTTAGCAGAAACCACATTTACTTGCTGAGTCATCTCCTCAGAGACCCCTGACTCAGATTATAGATTAGTAAATTGTATTTTCTGGAAATGTTTTCTTAAGTCATAATAGTTGCAGTATGTGATATCTGAAAGTTATTTTAAATTTCTTTGCTGTTTTACACTTGAAATGCACCTGGTCTAAAGGAAAGCTGGAATTTGGATTTTAGTTCATTAAAATACAATTTTCATTTCTCTACAGAGGAGAAAATGCAAGGCCTTGTCCATGCGAGAAAAACATACTGCCGTTTTTGATGCTCTCCATTTTGAAATTTAAGTTAACAAACTATTGAGAAAATGATAGTGGTTAACAGAGGCTTGGCTTAATAAAAAGCCAGGTAAATTAGAGCTTAGCCAATAGATGTTACATAATAATTATAAAAGCAACACAAGTTCCGGTGCTTACTATCAAGTGTTAGGACTATAGATAGTATATCTATAATGATAGTATTATGTTCATTTCAAAAATCTAGAGAAGCTGGGCGGTGGTGGCACATGCCTTTAATCCCAGCACTTGAGAGGCAGAAGCAGGTGGATTTCTGAGTTCGAGGCCAGCCTGGTCTACAGAGTGAGTTCCAGGACAGCCAAGACTACCTGAGAAACCCTGTCTCAAAAACCAAAAAGAAAAAAAAATCTAGAGAAAAGAATTATGAATATTTTATGACAAACAAATGAAAAAATTGATGACATTGGAATGCTTGCCCCAGTTTGAACCTCATACAATGTGTAGGTACATCAAAGTGTCACATAGTTCTCTATAAATATGCTTTACGTTGATGGCATAACTTAAAAATCTGTCAATACAGTTCTTAAGGAACTATTTCATAAAGAACAAGATACATATGCAAGTCTACTTTTATACCTGTAAACTTTATCACATTTAAATACCAGGCATATATTTCTGTTTCTAAAAATTGGCTTGTGACTTGAGGTGAGCGATAAGTAGAAAATATACATATAAAATGCCAAAGGCTTTTTTAAAACTGAAAATATTCTATTCATAATGTTATGACATGGTCATACACTGGCTACTTTAGAAATTACTGTGTAAACTAGTTTGGCTTTGAACTTATCGTGATTCTCCTGTCTCTGCCTCCCTCCCAAGTGCTGAGATTACAAACATGAGTCCTGGTGGCTAATTTCTAAATAACAATTAACTTATAGACACTATATATGGAAATTCTGGGATATGTTTACATAGGTATTACCGTAAATAAATCTGCTTGCTGCTTTTTATTATTTTTACTGAAACCACTGAAATATTTAACTATTTTCAGTAGACTCATATTCTATTTCTTAAATAATAAATTAATAAATTTGTAGTCAAGGCCCTTCCTTAATTCTGTATATTTTCTGTTGAATCCACCTCTTAAAGCAGAAACTCATTTGATATGTTAAAAAGAAAAAAAATTATCTAGCTATGAGACAAACCTTTGTATAAACTAACTACAGCTTATTTCAAAGTTTTCAATTGTATTTATTTATTTATTGATGTGTACATGCATGTGTACATTTCATTGTGTGTCTGGATGTGTGTGAGTGTGTGTGTGTGGGAGAGAGAGAGTGTGTGTGTGTGTGTGTGTGTCTGTGTGCTCATGTGTGGGTTTGTTCCCATATCACAGAGAAAATGCTTAGTCAGAGGACAACTTGCAGAATTACATTTTCGCCAGGCAGTGGTGGTGCACAACTTTAATTGGAGCACTTGGGAGGCAGAGACAGGTGGATTTCTGAGTTCCAGGCCAGCCTGGTCTACAGAGTGAGTTCCAGGAAAGCCAGGGCTACACAGAGAAACCCTGTCTCAAAAAACAAACAAACAAACAAACAAACAAACAAACAAACAACAAAAAAAAAAGATTTCCATTCTCTCCTTTTCTCTTTATTTCTTCTGGATCCAGGGACAAAACTCATGTTCAAAATAATAAGGAATATTTGGCTTCTCTGTTCTGGTTTTCCTTTTGTCAACTTGAAAGAAGCTAATCATCTGGGAAAAGACCTCAAATGAGGAAAATGGCAAACTCAAGCTGGCCTTTGGCATTTCTGTCGGATATTTTCATCATTGCCTGTTGGTAGGGAGCATCCAATTGACTGTGAGTGATGACACACCTGGATAGGTGATCATGGGTAGTATAAGAATACAAGCTGACCGACAATGACAGCAGGCTAGAAGGCAGCACCCTTTCATGGTCTCTATTTCAGTTACTGCTTCCAGGATCCTGCTTTCATGCCCTTCCCTTAATTTTCTCAGTGATGGACCCTTTCCTTCAGATGAAACCCTTCCCTGCCCAGGATGCTTTTGTCTATGGTGTTTTATCACAGCCATATCTCTTGTTGTAGAGTAAAATCTTTCTTCTTTTATCAAGTAAATTATGATGAACACATAAATTAATAAATACATGCTCTGAGTTAATAGTGGAGATTTTAAGTTTACTAAAGTACCCTGCTTATTTGTGATTTAAATTTTAGTTTTCCTGAGTTCAGTTGCTTTAGTTCTCATTTAGTTAAAAAAAAAAGTACAGAAGAAGAAGATCAAGGAGTCCCAAACTAGTGATTTATTATTCCATTAAATATGGTCTATGCCAGAAGGACTCTTTTAGTAATTAGTGTTGTATTTATTTGCACATTATATTTGGAAGCATTTTGGCTAGAAAGCAAAGTCATTTAAATCCAGTTCAAAGGTCAGGTAAGGAAGGAGGTTGGTTAATGTTCATCATTATAATATTAGTGGTTTGGATTTTTAACTCAAAAATATTTTTTATCTTTATTTTTAATAACCAAACCTCTGAATGGAGCAATTGTGTATATATGTGCCTGTGTGTGTGTGTGTGTGTGTGTGTGTGTGTGTGTGTGTGTGTATGTGTGTGTGTTAGAGAGAAAGAGAGAGAGAGAGAGAGAGAGAGAGAGAGAGAGAGAGAGAGAGAGAGAGAGTTCTTTTAAAGATTCTTATTGACTTCAAAGAAAGTAAATGCCATGAAACAAACTAGTCAGAAACTTCAGTGTGGTAGGATTATTTCTCTGTGTAATTGGACCTCAATTCTGTATTTAATTCAGTAATTGTTTACTGAATGACACCTGTGTAAGCCAGTAGCCTATGACAGGATACATGTAAACGAACAGCCCTAAAGCTTGAGATCTGAGTTTAATAACAAGAGTATATGAGTATGTACTTGAGGGAGTTATAAAGGCAGCAATAATTGTTCATGTGTTGCCTTAGGTTCTACAAGACAGAAAGAAAAAAGGTTAAACCCTGATGTCAAGGGTTGGACTATCTCTACTTGTGAGCTAAAGTGAGAAGAACCATAGGGAGGTCAAGTCCCTTCTGTCCTGTCTCTTGATGCTCCTTTAGGGAAAGATTGTATGGGATGAAATAACTCCAACCACCCCACACAAGCCTCAGGATCTGGAAAAAGAAGGCTTAGAAAGTGGATAAATGAAGTCAGTCATAAAGAGTCAGTGGGGCTGTTCTTCTCATTAATAAGCATGTGCTTCAACGAAGATTGAGCAGACTTTCTGTGTAGCTTAGGGTTGACTGAGGATGACCTTGTTACTGTTGAATTAAAACAATGAAGACATGAATCCTAGTAATAACCTGGGACAAAGAATAAAATTTATACCACCAAAGGCTGGTACTGAGCCTGACAGTCAGCTTTGATATAGACTGCTAATAATATTCTATTCTAAATAACTTAGTTCAGCCATCTTGGAGATGTCTTTATAACCTGTTGGGAAGTCAAATTTCCTTGCCCTTACAAATAAGGACTAAGGAAACCAAGAATGTTAAGCAACCAAAAATGTTAAACATACAAAATTGTCTTTTCAACAATGGAAGAGATGTATAACCTGTTTTTTCATCATGATGCCTGGGAACGGAGGTGGTTAATAACATGGTGATTTAGGAAACCCAGCGATTCAAAGCCTTTAATCTCAGCACTTAGGAAACAGAAACTGTTGGATCTCTGAGGTCCAGGCCTCCTTGGTCTACAGAGAAAGTCCCAGGACTACTGTACATAGAAATCTTGTCCAGAAAAACTAACAAAAAAAAACTTTCTGTGATTTACAGTGTCTGATAGTGTCTGTAGGGTAATTCTTACCAAGGTCTCACAAAAAGAATCAGAGGTGGATAATTTCAGTGACTTTTCCATTATATGTATGGCCTGGGGCTCCCCCAAGATCCTCCAGCCAGGATCAGAGATATTTAATAGACTCTGTGACTTTTGCATTATTTGTATAATCAGGAGCTCCCCCAGGCTCCCTCAGCAGGGATTAGAGGTGGCTAATAGCCCAAATGTAGCCCATTGACTTCTGTGCTATCTATATAACAAATTCTTCCCTAGGCCTTTAAGTTAACATATATAGTCTATCCTTAAAGCCTATCTTTTTAAAAGAAGTTACATGTACTTTGAGTTGAGCCTTAATGTAATTATGCCTCCTTGTGCACATGGGGATTGTATTACATCAGGAAAATTTTCCAAATTGTACTGTGCTTAAATATGCTACCACAAACTGCTCATAGTCAGACTGTAGACATTTAAACCAGCCATAGATCACTAAGTCATGTTGAACTAGATTTCATTTTTGCCTGATATGAATCTTGACCCTGCCAGCTCTGATGGTCACTGAGATCCCACAGCAACTCTCAGACTTTTGCCAAGCTAAGAACAGAATCAATACTAGACACAAACAGAAAGGAGACTCATGGCTCAACGTCAACATTTTAAGAGGCATCTGCTGTCTGATTTGTTCACATATACTCAGGTGATTAATGTTAGGACCATCTACCTTGTGTAGAAACTATTACGTTTGCCAATAGTTTTGTAAAGAAAAACTGTTCATCACTGAACAGATGTAAAAGCATAGATTCTTCCCCTCAGATTCCTGTTATTTGGTCTTTAACTCCATTTGCTTCTGTTCCACTTTCTCTGAGGCTTATGGAAGAGTCAGATAAGAATGAAAAAAACAACTACAAAGTAACATTTGTTCCTGTGAATGCTGGTAGGGAGATGCTAGGGCAGTGAGGTAGGAGTGGGTGGGTAGATGGGGGAGCACCCTCATAGAAGCAGGTAGGAGGGGCAATGGGATAAGGGTTTGTAGAGGGGAAACTGGGAAGGAGAACAGCATTTGAAATGTAAATAAATGGAATAATCAATAAAAATAAAACAATTAAAATGATAAGTAATAATAACCACAGGTGATCCAGTGTGTTATTGTTACATGGAGTTTGGTTTGGTATTGTTTTGCTGTGTCATTTCATAAACTATATCAGTGTACCAAGGGCAAGCTTGTGTTCAGCACAGCAACAAATTTTCTTGACTTCCTCCCTCTCCTTTCTCCTGTGCTTCCTTCACACTAGTCCCAGGAGCTAGAACCTGAGGGCACAGTTTGTAGACTTCCTGTCAGATGTGTACCTGTAGAATACATTCAAACTATGACTCTGGGTGCCAAATTAGGATCTTAAAATACAGTAGAGGCAATTTTCCTGAGAGTAATTTTGTTATTTGCAAGAACTGTGTGTTATAGAACTCAGATGCACTAGTCTGGATGGAAGCAGAAGATAACCTCATTTTTACAAAAAATTACAAAACAATGAATAAGCCATATCAATCAATCAATAAAAAGCTTGAAAAAACACGTCAAGCTTTTGAATAAAGTAAGCCTAAATCAATGCTATCAAATAATACAATGCTATCAAATAATATCAAATAAGTCACTTTACATCTCTTCCCTGGTAGGGACTAAGAAATTCCATACTTCTAAGAGCCACAGAGACCCTAATGAACAATTACAGGACACTAATATCCATAGGAAACATCTGTGCCATCAGTCTTTCCTATCTTCACTCTAGGATGCTTCAAAATACCTCTGTACCTCCCCAAATTCAGAGAACAGAGCCTTGATCCCTGGAAAAGCAGTGGCACTAAACATACAGTCTGTATGTATACATGTATACTACAATAAAAATATTGCAATACTGAGATGAAGTCATTCAGTACCTTTGGTTAGGGCAGGATGGAACTCTTATGGGAAATTGGCCAGTCTTCCAGTTCTCGTCTTTTTAAAAGTATATGCTTATTTTTCTTTTATCTGTGTGAGAGTTTTGGCTGCATGTAGTTAAGTATCCATGAATATAAGAAGAGAGTCTTACAAATACTGGAGTTACAGATAGTGATGAACTACAGGGATGGTGTTGAGAACTAAGCAGGGGCACTCTGCAAGAAGAGCAAATGTTCTTACTCCTGAGACATGAATCCATCCCAGTTATTACCATGTTGGAGAAAAGAATTCAGTCAAGAGACATAGTGTAAATAGCTTAGTTAAGCTAAGAGAAAGTAAAGAGAGGTGGCACCAAAACCACCTTAAATTGAAGACAGATCAATACAGTTTTCTGTCTGAATGTCCTCAACAAAAAAGTAACTGAATCTCTGGGAAAATGTCCTTTACTGCCAAACTTACTTTACTCATGTAAAAGTGTCTAAAACTGAAGTGAAGTGACATCAAGCCACTAGGTCTTTTGAGGATGAAACTAAAGCACACATGCATTAAAAAAAATGCTGTGTGGTGCCCAAGTGTTGGATACAGAGATCACTAAATCTTCAAGGATACCTCACTATGTGACCTGGGATCATCATCAGAATATACAGCTACCTGAATACATCAAGTTTTCCTGTTACCGTATGTCTACTAACTCTTTGCCTACCTGGTATCATTTAGTTCAAAATTTAGCCACCTTCCTTAAATCGAAGACAGATCAATATAGTTTTCTCCTTTAATGTAATCAACATAAAATTAACTGAACCTCTGGAAAAATGTCTTTTACTGCCAACTTACTTTATTAATGTAAAAGTGTCTAGAACTGAAGACAAAAAAAATCATCAGCATTTAATTCTTACTCATCATAAATAAACCTTACCAATTTTTCTGCTTTTAATGTTCTAAATTAAGTTTTAAACTGTATTGAAGTATGTAAGGGAATTTATTCATTTTTTTTTACTCACATGTCTTACCTACCAGGGAATATCCCATCATGTAAAAACTTATATATGAATTTAATCTCTATTTGGAAAAATAATATTGGAAATGTAACAGCTTTAGATTTTCATTTGATTATTTCTCGACTCTTTCATTTACTGTCAAACATGTATTCTCAACTCTCAGCAGAACTGAAAAGGGCACAGATATTTCCTATCATGTTTTTCCTCTGAACTATATGTTCATTTTTGAAAGGCTGGAGTTGGAATATTTCTCATTGCTGGTCTTGTGTTTAGTAATAATTATCTGTTAATCTCACAAAAATAGCACTTAAAGAATTCCAGCATCCTCTAAACTCGTATTATATCACTCCATTCTCTCTCATAGTTTTCAGTTAGAAGCTCAATCAAATAGATGTACAAAATGAACTTGCATTGTCAACAACATATTCATCTTCATATGTCACAACATATTTGAATAACATGTTCAAATTAGCTTCTCAGAGTAAAATTTGCAACATGATCTTTTATAACCGAAAGCATTTATTTGGTTGTGTACTAAAAACTGAAGCTATTTTTTTAACATAAATATAAACATGATCTGGAAAGCATGCAGTATAATTAGAATTATTATCATGATAAACGAAATGGCCATATTTATTCACATGTATATTTTAACATGTGCTATGTATAATAAAAAGTCATAGTACTATCCTTTAGATCATATTCTTTGCAAAATCCTGAAGAATTGGATAGAATGGTCATATTTTATCCAAGCAGAATAAGCAAAGGAAGACTTAAAAGGCATACATACAAAATTCATAGTAGCTAATTTGCTAGTTTATTAAAATAATGCTATTCATCTATACAGAAAGAAACATTTCCATATGTGCTATAGAGGAAGGCACACAGATAGAAAAAAAAAGTATCTCATGAGAAGACCAGGTAAAGAGGTACTCTCAATAGGATCATCTAATATCCAGTTTTTAGGCACTCTAACTAGGCCAGCTGAGTTCCAGATAATGTATTTCTGTATTTCTCGCTATCTGATCAACCACTCTATTTTTAGTAGGAATTCAGTTGGGAAACTAGACTTGAAAATTAGACTGAAGTTTTCCATAGCAAAGTGTGTGTGTGTGTGTGTGTGTGTGTGTGTGTGTGTGTGTGTGTTTTGTGTGTGTGTGTGTGTGTGTGTGTGTGAAATCAATGAAATCTTTCATTATATTTAATTGTAATTATCAGGTCCTATAGGCTTTTGAAATTTTTGTTTGTTTGGTTTTTTGGTTTTTTGTTTACTTTTAATAACAAGAATTCCTTGTGCTATAGAGGTATAGAGATTCAAGAAACAGACTTCACATGTATCCCCAGGTGAATGTAAAGAGCTGTTCTGTACAACTTACAATATGAGCTGATGAAATTCTAGTAACTCAGTGCTAATTCACTGAAATGATTTCTTTAATCCTGCCTAACACCACAGGTTTCCCAGTCTCATCCTTTTTTCTTTCATGTTCCATCGAGTAAGGAAGCTTGTATGTCTATCTGGTCTTACTGTTTGATCCTTAGTGTGTGCAACAGTTTCTCATATATGGTACACGCTGAATAGTATCTATTGAATAAAAATATGAGCAAATGAAACATGAATTCATGAAGATATCTTTGATAGCAAAATTATGTATTATGCACTTATCTCTTGATTCTGAGATAATGACAGAAGAAACAGGAAATTTAAGAAGGTGTAACTAAAAAGAAAATATGATAGTTTGGGTTTTCCAAGTAATTTTTGTGGACCGGTAAACCTGGGTGGATATCTTTTGATACAGGGAATGACTCAGGGTATGTATTAGGAAAAGAGGAGACAGATAATTTTTGAAATAAAAGGTAAATGGTCCACGGGGACTGACTAATACATGGAAAATGCATCAGAGGTTGACTTGGAGGATTGGAAAATTAAAGGGTAAGTGACATCATGTACTTAACCAAGATGCTTATATTCTTTCTTGTCTTCCTAAACTGAGAATTTCAATGTAACTAAAAACACACAGACTGGAGGAAGATTTGTAAATCAGAGAACAATGTTTAAAGAGATAGGTGAATTATTGATTGATTGTGTTTTAATAGGAGTGACTCATCAGGGAATGCTGAATTGAAGAGGAGGAGGAAGAAAAATCTAAGGAAGAAAGTCTTTGCCAAAATGAACGAAAATGGGACACTGTGTGCACTTGTCTCTCACATTTGTATATGAATATGTTATACTTACATTGTATTAAACTATGTTATATTAGAGTATGCTATAAGCATGATATTATATTTCTCAGTTTAAAAATCATCAAATGGATACATCATTATTATTTATTTAATTAATCTATTAAGAGGAATATTTTGAGTTGAGATAAGAGTGACAGAGTGACATAAAATGTGTAAGGACCTGGGATAGATACAAAGTAGTTGCTGATGAGCCATGCTTCTATTTTCAACATTTTAAATATTACCACACTGGCTTCTTCAGCCTTGAGAAGCTTTATAGGACCCCAAGAATGCTCTGCTTCCCTGTGGAGACCTCTGGGGTCCCAAGAGTAACAATCTTGGAACCCTGCCCCAGGAAACCCTTCTCAGTCAGGTCTGTCTGGGGCATAGCAAGCAGAGGTGAGTTTAGCAAACTCCTTCGAACTCCACTGTCTACCTCTGGGCTTGCCCTTTGGTCCTGAGGAGTTTTAAGGAATCCCAAGAGTATTGGAAGCCTCCAGGGCCCCAGGAGTAACCAGCTTGGAAAACTGCCCCACCAATCCTTTCCCAGTCAGGTCTACCTGTGGCATGGTCAGTATAGTCCAGTTCTCTGTCTTCCATTGTCTGGCCCACAGCTACTCTAGCCTTCCCTAGAAGTGCTGCAGTCACCAGGATCATCTGGCCAAACACTTGAGAAACCATATGGCTAAAGGTCAGTGTAAGAACACAATCAACAAGAGCCAGGGCTTTATGGCACCACCAGAGCCCACCTATCCTGCTACTGCAATCCCTGGCTATCCCAACAACTGAAGCACAAGAAGATGATCTTAAATTTAATCTTATAAATATGATTAAGATCTTTCAAGAAGAAATGAATAAATACCTTAAAGAAATACAGAAAAACACATCCAAAGAGTTAGAAACATTAAAAGAGGAAGCAAAGAAATAAAAAGAAACGCAAGAAAATACAATCAAACAGGTGAGGGATATGAATAAAGCTGTCCAAGACCTGAAAATGGAAATAGAAGCGATAAAGAAAACACAAACTGAGGTAATCCTGGGATAGAAAACCTACTGAAGAGAACAGGAATTATAGATATAAGCATCACCAATAGAATACAAGAGATGAATGGGGAAATTTCAGACAGAAAATATGATAGAAAAAATTATAGTCCAGTCGAAGAAAATGAAAACTCTAAAAAGTTCACGGCAATATAAGGTTCATGACATAAAACACACAGGAAATTTGGGACATTATAAAAAGACCAAACCTAAGAATAACAGGTATTGAAGAAGGAGAAGATTTTCAGTTCAAAGGCCTAGAAAACATCTTCAACAAAATCATAGATGGAAATTTTCCTAGCCTAAAGAAAAAGATGGATATAAACATACAAGGAGATTATAGACTGGACCAGTAAAGAAAATCCTCCTGCCACACAATAATCAAATTACTAAATATACAGAAGAAAGAAAGAATTTTAAAAGGAGCAAGGGAAAAAGACCAAGTAACATATAAACACAGACCTATCAAAATTATACCTGATTTCTCATTTAAGACTCTAAAATTTAGAAGCTCCTGGGCAGAGGACTTACAGAATCTAAGAGATCACAGATGTCAACCCAGACTTCTATACCCACTTCAGGCACTCATATTCGTAAAAGAAACATTACTAAAGGTTAAACCATTTAGTCACACATACATTGAACCCACCTGTGGGAGACTGCAATACTACACTCTCATCAATGGACAGGAGGTCATCCAAAGAGAAACTAAGTAGAGAAATAAACAGAGATTGTGACTCAAATGAACATAACAGATATCTATAGAACATTGTACTCAAACACAAAAAAAAAATATAGCTTCTCAGCACTTCCTGGAACCTTCTCCATAGTTAACCATAAAATTGAACATAAAGCAAGCATCAACAAACACATGAGGACAGAAATAATCTCTTGCATATTATCAGATCACTATAGATTAAAGGTGGAATTCCACAAAAACAGAAAGTCTACATCTCCATGGAAACTGGACTCATCACTGGTTCAGGGAAGAAATAAAGAAATAAATTAAAGACTTCTAAAACTCAATGAAAATGAGGGCACAACATCCCCAAATGATGGGACACAGTGAAAGCAGAGTTAAGAGGAAAGTTCATGGTACTAAGTACCTTCACAAACAAATTGGAGAGTTCTTATACTAATAAATTAAAAGTATACCTGAAAAAAACTAGAAACCAACAAACAAAAGCAAACAAACCCAAGAGGAGTAGATGGTAGGAAATAGTCAAACTCAGGGGTGAATCAATGAATCAAAAACAAAGAGAGTAATACAAAGAATCAATGAAACCAAGAGCTGGTTCTCTGAGAAAATCAAAAGGTAGACAAACCTTTAGCCAAACTAAAAAAAATGCAGAGAGACAGTACTCAAATTAATACAATCAGAAATGAAAAAGGAGACATAACAATGGACACTGGGTAAATTCAACGAGTCTTTAGGTATTACTTCAAAAGTCTATACTCCACAAAATTGGAAACTGTAAGAAAAATGGATGATTTTTCTAGACAAATACCAATTACCAAAACTAAATCAAGATCAGGTGGATAACCTAAATAGTCCTATTACCCTTATTAAGGAAATACAAGCAGTCATTAAAAGTTTCCAAACAACAACAACAACAACAAAAGCCTAGAGTCAAATGATTTTAATCCAGAATTTCAAAAAAGAACAAATACTCCTCAAACTATTCCACAAACATTGAACAAACATTGCCTAGCTCATTCTATGAGGCCGCAGTCATCCTGAGACTTAAAACACACAAAGATTCCCCAAAGAAAGAGAATTTAAGACCAGTTTCTTTCATGAACATTGATGCAAAAATACTCAATAAAATATTTGCAAACCAAATCCAAGGATATGTCAAAGACATCTTCCACCATGATCAAGTAGTCTCCATTTCAAGAACATGGGGTTAGTTCAATGTATGAAAGTCCATCAAAGTGATCCAGCATATAAAAAAACTGAAAGAAAAAGATCATGTGATTATCTCATTAGATGCTGAAAAACCCTTTGATAAATTCCAATACTCTTTCATGCTAAAGATTTTAGAGAAATCAAGAATCCAGGGCACATACCTAAACATAATCAAAGCAATATACAGCAATCCAATAGTCAACATCAAACTAAAGGGAGAGAAACTTAAACCAGTTCCACTAAAATAGGAGCAAGTCAAGGCTGCCCATTCTCTCCTTATCTACAACATAGTACTTGAAGTCCAAGCTAGAACAATAAGACATCAAAAGGAGATTCATAATGGAAAGAAAGAGGTCAAGTATCGCTATGTATAGATGATATGACAGTATGAATAAGTGACCCCACAAATTCTACCAGAAAACTCATACAGCTAATAAAACATTCAGCAAAGTAGCTAGATACAAAATTAAGTAAAAAGAAAAAAATAGTAGCCCTTCTTTATACAAAATATAAGTGGCCAGAAAAAGTTATGAGACAATATCCTTTATAATAGGCACAAATAATATAAAATATCATGATGTAACTTTAACCAAGCAAGTGAAAGATGTTTATGAGAAGAGCTTTAAGTCCCTGAAAAAAAAGAAAAAAGAAAAAAGAAAACTGAAGAAGATATCAGAAGATGGAAAGATTTCCCATGCTCATGGATGTACAGAATTAACCTATGAAAATGACCACCTTACCAAAATTAATCTTGAGATTTAGTGAAATTTTCATTAAAATTCCAAGACAATTCTTTACAGATCTTGAAAGAACAATTTTCAACTTCATATGGAAAAACTAAAGACCCAGGCTGACTAAAACAACCCAGAAAATACAAGAACTTCTGGAAGTATTACTGTCCCTGACTTCAAGTTCTATTATGGAGAAATCATGAAAAAAAAAAAAAAACCAGCCAACCAAACAAACAAAAACAAACAAACAAACAAACAAAAAAGAAAGAAAGAAACAAACAGAAACCCAAACAGAATGGCATATTTATAAAAACAGACATGTTGATTAATGAAATAGAATACAAAAGCAGAAATAAACCTACATACCTACAATCACTTGAATTTTGACAAAGAAGCAAAAACCATATAATGCAAAACTTCAACAATGGTTTCTGGACTACCTGGATGTCTGCATGTAGAAGACTGATAGTAGGTGCATATTTATCACACTGAACACAACTCAAGTCCGAGAGGATCAAAGATCTCAATGCAAAATCAGTTACACTAAATCTAATAGAATAGAAAGTGGGGAATAGCCTTGAACTTATTAGTGAAGGAGACAACTTCCTGAACAGACCACCAATGGCTCTGGAGCTAAGATCAACAATTAACAAATGGGATCTTATGCAACTGAAAAGCTTCTGAAATCAAAGGACACCATCAATAGAACAAAATGACAGCCTGCAGTTTGGGAAAGGATCTTCACCAATCCTACATCTGAGAGACGGCTAATCTTGAAAATATATAAAGAACTCAACAAGTTAGACACCAACAACCCAAAAAAACCCAATTTAGAAATGGAATTCAGAGGTAAACAGAGACTTGCATCGTTGAAAAACACTTAAAGAAATGTTCCACATATTTTGTCATCAGGGAATGCAAATCAAAAAGACTCTGAGATTCCTTCTTACACCCATCAGAAGGGCTAAAATCAAAACCTCAAGGGACAGTACATGGTGGCGAGAAAATAGAGCAAGGAGAAGACTCCTTCATTGCTGATAGGAGTGCATACTGCACAAACACTATGGAAATCAAATTGGGAGATTTTTCAGGAAATTAGGGATAGTTCTACTTCAAGATCTAGCTATTCCATTCCTGGGCATAAAACCAAAAGATTCTCCATCTCATGAGGACATTTGCTCAACTATGTTCATAGCAGCTTTATTCATAATCAGAAGAAACTGAAAGCAACCTGGATATCCCTTAACTGAAGAAAGGATTTAAAAATTCTGGTACATTTACATAATTAAATATTACCCAGCTAATAAAAACAAGTACATCATGATTTTGCAGGTAAATGGATGAAACTATAAAATATCATTCTGACTGAGAGAACCCAGACCCAAAAGTACATGCATGGTATGTACTCGCTTATAAGTGGATATTATCTTAAATTATAGGATACCTATGCTATAATCTACAGACACCAAAAAGCCAGATAACAAGGACCCAAGGGAAGATGGATGAATCTTTCTTATAAAAGGAAAGGTAGATGGAGAGAGGAAACTAGTTCAGAGATGGGACAGAGATGGGAAGAGGGAGATGATAATGTGTAGGTATGGTAGGGGAGAGAGAACTGAAGTGGGCATTGGGTTAGTGGAGACAATCTGTAGAATGTGCCAGAAATAAGGGATTGAAGGATGCTGCAGAGGATCTAGGAGTTGACTCTAGCTGAGACTCCTAGTAGAGCGGGATATGGATCTTGAAGCGGCTACTTCCTGTACCCAGGCAGGACTCCCAGTGGAGGGATAAGTACAACAACCCACCCACAAAACCTTTGAACCAAAATGTGTCCAGACTACAAAATGTATGGACATCTACAAAAATGAAGCAGAGACTGAGGAAATGGCCAACCAATGACTGCTGAAAGTAAGACCCATCCCATGAGCATGAACCAGTCCCTGACACTATTAATGGTACTCTTCCATGCATGCAGACAGGAGCCTGGCATAACTGTCCTCTGAGAGGCTCTTCCTAGCATTCAATGGAAAGAGATGCAGAAACCCATAGCCAAACTTTAGATGGAGTTCAAGGATACTTACAGAAGAGTTGTAAGAAAGATTAGGAAACCCAAAAAGACAGTGACTCTATGGGAAGACCAACAGAGTCAAGAAATTTGGACCCTTGGAGACTCCAGAGACTGAACCACCAAACAAAGAAAAAGCATGGGGTTGGACCTAGGTCCCCTGCACATGTGTCCCAGTTGTTGAACTTAGTCTTCATGAGGGTCTCCAACAACTGGAGAGGTGACTATCCCTGAATCTGTTGCCTACATGCCTGTGGATCTCGTTCCCCTAGCAGGGCTGTCTTGTCTAGCCTCAATGGAAGAGGATGTGCCTAGTCCTGAAATGACTTGAGATGGAGAAGGGCTATTCCCCTTCTCCTTTGAGAAGGGGAAGGAAGAAAGGCAAAAGTATCTGCATGAGGAGGTACTGGGAGAAGGGGTGGAGCTGATATTGATATGCAAAATGAATGAATAAATTAACTAATTGATAAAAAATATTGCCACTCCAATAGAATTAACAATTATTGAAGACTTAGAAGACAGACTTCATAAAAGATTGTCTAGGTTCCTCCAATCAGGAATCAGAAAATTAGAGAAAGCATCCCATATGAGACAGTTTTACAAACTAAAGCTTCACTCCCCCAAGTCACTAATGTTTTAAAACTATTTTACATGCTATGGATAAAAGAACTGCTTCTTTTCAAGCATTCCTTCACTATTTGATTCATCTTCTTTTCAGCTTTTTTGTTTCTCATGAGTGCTGCTTTTTTGTTCTATTAACCTAGCATCATTGATGCAGATGATAACTCTGATATGATGTCGTCTTTGAATCTCCTGGTGTAAGCTGACATTTCTAATGTATTTAACTACTTGGCTATACCCTTTTTCTTTGTTTCTTACTGTTAAATACTAGTGACCTTTTTATTATATCTAGTAATATCTTTTTAATATCTAGTCCTCAACTTTACAGTAGACTATGAATTTGTTAAAGACAAGAATATCACTTAATTGCCTATACGATGGTCTTGTTACATTAGCAGAGACATAGTATAGTGACTTAATGGTTATGACTTGGAACAAAATGCATATGTTCATTGAACACATGAATGAATTTCCTGGATACACAAATTTTAGGGATTTACTTTGCTGAATTTTCCTGTTAGAGGATTATTCCTGCAGTATTTTAAAGCATCAATATAGGAAATGTTAATCTACTTATTCTAGTTACAATTCACTATTTCTGAGAACAAAGTACACTAGTGTCTCCATCAGATTTATATATGATTATAAACATTGATTTCTCTTTCTGAGGAGGTAAATAACTGGAATGAACATCTGTTCCCTGGGAACATCAAATGCAGACCTCCTGCTGTCCGAATAAACATGAAAAATGAAATGCAGAAAGCCAGCAACCTAGACTTTGGCTCTAGTTCTGTTTGAAGCAAGCTTTGAAATGTGGTTATTTTAGTGTTCTTGCTTTGTACTTGTTTTGTTTTCTGTATTTTGAAGACCAGAGAAAACAATGTCCTGAAAGCCAATATAGGTTGCAGACAGCAATAGTTACCCACTTTTGTAAGTTCTTATTATTGTATTCAAGCAAAGTCTGGCGGGGTGCTGTGTCCTGCACAATATACAAAAAAGTGAATGTATTCTTGGTTGTCTACTGCCCAGTGGCATTACAATGTAAAAAAAAATCCTTTTTTATTAACAAAGAAATCATCATTCATTCACGCCACTTATAATATCACATTTTTTTCCCTGCTGAAATCAACCATTAGTTTTACGGTATTTTTTGAAGGTTGCTAACTTTAAATATACGCTCATCATTTCAACCTAAGGTGAAGAAAGATTGGGATTTTCAGGTATATTTATGGATATGTGTTAGGCTGGAAGTGCTACTCATACTGAGTGAACATTTGCCCTAACATTATACAAAACGCAGACTAGGTATAAACAAAGAATCTAAACTAAAAATGATCATCCATTTCTAACATTACGTGTTCTGTAACTAATTCTGTCACAGAATTAGGCCATTTAAAATTTGCTATTTGTCATGCTGATGAAAGGCTTCCAAGATCACGAACTTATTCAGGAAACGCCTGAGAGTCCACACCCAGGCATTGTGCAAATCCCAGGAGAGGAAGTGCTGCAGAATTGTAATGTGATGTGCATATCAGTTGTGGCAGGACCCTGAGTGGTATTTATGGGTTTTACCTTTCCTCCAAGAACTTTCTAGCCTTGCTTCCCTGGATTCCCATTTAAAAAAAAAATCTGCTACACAGTTATGTTTCAAGCTGAGTTTACAAAATCTGAAGCAGATTATATTATTTGTGCAGCCTCACTGCCAAATGAAATTTTGTATTATATATACAAAGAAATTTTTATAGATAGAAGTTTTATAAAGATGTACATCCAAAAACAGATCTCCTTATCCTATTTTCTTCTTTCTTTTTTGTTGAAAATAATTTTCTATACACTATATTTTGATCATTGTTTCTCCTCCCTGTTTTCCTCTCAAAACCTTCCTAAATCTTCCCACCCATTCATGCCTTCTTTCTTTCTTTCTTTCTTTCTTTCTTTCTTTCTTTCCTTCTTTCTCTCTTTCTCTCTCTCTCTCTTTCTTTCTTTCTTTAGAAAATAAACAAATCAGTAGAAAAACAAACAAAAAACAGAAAAAAGGAGAAAAGACATGAGAAGGAAATACATGTGCGTGCACACACACACACACACACACACACACACACACGCACGCACACACACACACAAAGACATACACACTCAGAGAAACCATAAAAACACAAAACATAATATATGAACAAAAAATCAGGATGGAAGAGAAAAGCCAAAATAAAGCATTATGAGGCAAATAACCACAAAGAAATCTCCAAAAACGCCATAGAATTCACTTTGAGTTGGCTGTCTTTTGCTGGGTGCTTTTAAATGTGGTTTGTATACTCAGGGAGACTCTGCTGAAGAGACATTTTGAACCTGAGATTTCCTTTGTGAGCAACTGTCAGTTAGAGATAGATCCATGTTTAGGGAGCTTTCCACTCTCAGTTCTGGAACCAGATATGGCGCAGACCTGGACAGGCCTTGTGCATGCTGTCACTGTGAGTTCATATGTATGGGAATGTTGTTTTATGTGGGGAGCATTGTTTCTGTAGTGTCTTCAATCCCCTCTGGTTCCTGAAATCATGCTGCTTCCACATCTTCAAAGTTTCTGAGTCCCAAGGGGAAGGATTTGATGGAGACACCACTTGCTTGCTTTCTTGCTAGCTTGCTTGCTAGATTGCTTGCTTGCTAGCTTGCTAGCTAGCTACCTAGCTTGCTTGCTTGCT
>JANHMN010000021.1:23873942-23891602 GCA_030674055.1 Rhabdomys pumilio
TTGCTTGCTTGCTTGCTTGCTTGCTTGCTTGCTTGCTTGCTTGCTTGACTGACTGATTGATTACATTTTTTTTTACAGTCCAGACTTTATCTCCCTCCTAGTCCACCCTCTGACTCTTTCATATCCCACACCTCCTTCCTCCTGCCCCAACTGCACTGTCTCCACGAGGATGTCCCAGCCCCCAGCCCTACTCCACCAGACCTCCTCACTCCCTGGGGCCTCAAGTCTCTTGAGGGTTAGGTGCATCTTCTCTAAATCCACACCCTGTAGTCCTCTGCTGTATATGTGTTGGGGGCCTAATATCAACTGGTATATGTTGCCTGGTTGGTTACTCAGTGTCTAAGGGATCTAGGGGTTTCAGGTTAGTTGAGACTGCTGGTCTTTTTATAGGGTCGCTCTCCTCCTCTGCTTCTTCCAGCTTTTCCCAAATTCAACCACAGGGATCACCCTGTATGTGTTCCCAACTACTGCAGGAAGAAGCTTTTCAGACGGTGGCTGAGAAAAGCACTGATTTACTAGTATAGCATGCTCTCACTAGGAGTCATTTATTGCTCCGTTCCTTTATCAGAACAGTAATATTTTGTTTTCCCCTAGGTTCATTGGAGTTAAAGAGTATGAGCATTGAAACTAGAAATGGAACCAATTTAGAATAAAACACAAAGAACACTTTTAAAGATGTAATAGCACTAATAAAATCTAGAACATCTGAAGGTACCCTGTTATACATGGAGATAGAACTATGAAGGGCAGAAGAGTAAAAGAATGGGTAAAAGTGAAAAATTAGCATATATATCCTCCAGATCTGATGAAGAATATAAGCCTGGATATCTCAGAATGCCAATAAAATTCAAATACAAAGTTCATAAAGTAATCACTCCTGGGCACATAGTAATCAGTTTGCTTAAAGTTAAGTGATAAATTGAATTTTTTCAAAGATAGTGAGACAAAAACACACATTAAAGAAAGTTATAAAGGCAGAAAGTAATAAGGGCAAAGAGTTATTAAAGCAAGATCTTTAAAGTTTGATTTGAATGTCAAGGAGAAATAAGTCTTTTAACCTAAAATTCTACCACGAGAATAAAAGCTTTTAACTGTGAAAGGAAATTATAGCAATTTCAAAATATATAAAACATAAAAGATATACCACCCACAAAGCTATATAAGAGCGGTTATCAGAAGGTTTTCAGGAGCAGGTAAGATGCTAACAGGTAGAATATAAACTCAAGGCTGGTAGAATCTGGAGGATGATAAATATGTATAATTGCTTCTTAAGAAAGCTTGGAATGGGAGAGGTAGCCTTCTCAAGTAAAAAGCATGTTTATTTGTTTCTCAGTGCCACATGATCAGTTCGGAATGCATACATACGGTTAACATTAAATAGACTGAATGGGTTATATTTACAAATATACATGTGCATACATGAACATCCCCACTATTCAGCTTCAATCTTTTTGTACTCTTTGCAATTCCTCTGTCTTCCAGGCTTCCCAGTCTGGTTGATGAGGAAAAAAATTATTTTCAGTCCTAAGAGAGCATCAGCAATGTTTCTCAAATATTTCCAAATTCTTTCTTCTCTAATGGTGATGGGTAGGTAAGTGTGTTTGTTGACTAGAAAGTTTTTAGAGGCTACAGTTCCTTTTTTGTACAGATCTCTCCTCTCTGCTACTCTATCTTCTGAATGCTAATTACTTTAGTTTTGAGGCACTCCTCTTAAGTCAGGAGGTCTGCTTCTCATCTTCCTAATTTTCCCCCTTCATACACTACCTGGAAATGTCTTGCAAGGAAATGAGCTATATTAATACTGGGACAGAAATGTAATACTAAAATCAATGCCTCATTTCCCTGCTAACAAATACTTCTATTTTTGAATTCATAATTGACAAAATTGTCTAAAGACTCTCTGTTCATCAAATCTGATGACATTTTACTTCCAAAACTGTTCTGGATGGTATTAATTTTAATTAGTGCCTCAAAATCAGTTCACAAATCATTTAATATACACTGAATGTCTTAAAACATCTGTTTGGAGGACATAGGTAAAATTAAAGTTGACTCACTATGGCTGATGTTATTATAGCTATCATCAAGAAACACTTTTTGGGTCAGTTTTGAATATTTAAAAATATAGATACTAGAATGACATATGCTATTGTTGATTAATGAGTAGGAAAGCTAAAATTTCCCTAAAATGCATTGTCTTTCTTTATAATTAAATTGTTTGTCTTATTAAAGTAATTAGTTATTGACTTAATTTTCATACTTCTGACTGCTCTTCTGTTATTCTGGTACTTTGGAAATATAGTGTCAAGTGGAAAAATATTCACACTGTGTAAACAATGTCCATAGAAGGAAGAATTTAGAAGTCAAAACACTAAACATACATTTTTTTCTTCAGTGCATTATTTATTTAGTATATTAACAACAATCCTGTGGCATACATACTGATAATCCCAACAATTGGAAGGAAGAGGCAGGCAAATCTTATTTCCAGGACAGTCTATACAAACAGGTCTATACAGACAGTTGCAGTTCAGCTAAGGCTACACAAAGAGCCTCTGTCTCAAAAGAACAATTATTATTTTTTTTAGTTTGCTGATTAGTTTTTAATGTAATATGTACTTGATTGACACTTAAGTTCTACATTTGTATTGTGTCAAGTATATTCCTTTTTCATTTTGTTTTGTTTTGTTTTTTTGTTTTTTTGGTTTTTTTTTTTTTTTGCTTTTTTATTGGATATTTTCTTTATTTACATTTCAGATGTCATCCCCTTTTCCCATTTCCCCTCCCTAGAAACCCTCTATCCCATCCCCCTCCTCCTTTTTGCTTTTATACCACTTTAATTACATGCAAGTATTAAGGACAGTTCTAGGTTGAGGAACTATCTGAAGAGATGTCTCAGGCACTAAAGGCAAGGCTCACAAACAAAAATAAACATATGATTTTAAAGATGTATATTTGTAACATATTAAATCACGTTGTTAACCTTTTACAAATCTTTTAAATGTTTTGGCAGTAAAAACTGGAATTATGTCATTAATTTCACTTTTGATGTGAGGATGGGGCTGATATAATCATGATATAATCACAGTACTGGTGAATATATTATCCCAGCAATGAGCAATGACTGGGTATTTACCACTTAAACATTAGAAGATGTGATGACATGAGCATTTCCCCTTTCCTTTAATTTGTCCCTATCCCTGATTTTAGCTTTCTTTCCTTTGCCTTTTTTGCATTTATGTCTTTTTCTCTTTTCTAATTGAACCTTGTTCTTTTACTTCATAATGTACATTTCTCTCTTGCGTCATTGTGGGGACCACTTATTTCATCTGTAATAGTTTTGTCAATAGTCATTTCCTATACTGATATCCCACATCCCCTTAATTGTTATTCTGAAAATATATATTCAAGATCTCCTGAAACTATGTTTCCATTGGCAACCATTTCTGCATGTCATCTTCCTTTTCAGTATTATTAACTTTAAAACAGCTGTTTACCTGCATTTAATAGCTACTTGAAAAGACTATTCTCAGGAAATATTTCCTAACCATGGTAACTACAAAGCACAAACAAACATAGATACTCTTATAATAAAGTGTTATACTCAAATATTGTTGGCAATAGTAAGACTAGATTGTTTTGGATGATTTGGGGAAAATGTATTAACTCATCCATGTTATACAAGATTAGTGGAAGTTTTTATATGCCCATTATGAAGAACAAAGTAGAAAAGATACATTTTTTGTACAATTAACAGGCATCATTCTGGAGGGCTATCATTTAATTCAAGTCATAGGAGGCCACTGTGTCTTCCTCTGTGTGCTTGTCATTTTTCTATCTTCATGTACATAAATACCTTTATATTATGATTTATTTTTGTGACAGGGTCTCATTATGCTCTCTTTGCTAACCTGAAAATCATGTGGGCTAATCTGGCATTGAACTTTTAGATATCTACCTGACTATGCCTTTGAAGAGTTGAGATTAAAAGCATGCTTCACCACAGTCAGATAACCCACTTTAGATGTATGCTTGAACAACATAGTATACCCTCATAAAATTACCTCTGGAATGTATAAGTAATTTAAATATCCTGTCATGCTAAGGGATTATTCCCTAAGCCATTCCTTCCTTACAAAACATATTGAGATGCATTTATTTGTTTATTTATCCAAAAAGTATTTATTTGTGTGTACTATATGCCAGACAGTGCACACACTGGCAAAAGCCAATACAGGTCATGTTAGTCTTATTGGTTTCTCTATCAAGGCGAAGAGATGGTAATCAAATGATTACACAAACAAGTGGAAAGTTTCAAATCCAGAGAAAGGGACCCATGGGATGCTAGCTAATCTTTAATATTAGGAGTTAATAAATAATAGATTATTTAAGTAAAAGTGAGGCTGAGACCATAAGTCTCAGTGGCGTATATGAAGCTGCAAGAAGATGAGAAAAACATTCAATAGGTTACAGGGATTTTTCTGCAGCATATAGTTAAATAGAGTACAGTTCACTTAGTTATGCAACCAGTTTGAGAGAAGAACCTAGACTGAATATAGACCAAAGAGAAAGTAGGGAGCCAAGCTACATCTCAGGGAGAGCTTGGTTTCACCTTGAAAATGTTTATCAGGTTACAGGGATATGCAATAGTGAGATATATAGAATATCGGCCTAGATTGGAACAAACTACTCCTAAATCAAAGCGACGGTACAACATTGAGCAACCATGAAAAGTGCAGCATGTCTAGGCTCAGGTACTTTTTAGAAATTAATCACCTGGGCACATTGATAGGCTGGCATGAATGGGTCAGTCATGCCTCTAAGCTTTCCAAATGGTGCTTCTGGATATTGACTGACACATTTTCTTAGCATAGGATACAGAGACTATGCATTTTGGAGGTAGGAGTACGAGTGAGTTTTGACAAGAGGCTTACCTGTATACAGCATTTAGTTCAAAGAAAGAAACAGACACCAACAAATATTAATGGAACAAAACACCAATGAGTAATGAAAAATGATATAAGCTTCAGAAGTGAATGTGGTAATCTAAAAACATAACATAAAAATGATAATTGGACAAAGGGACAACAAAGTTAAAGCTAAGAGGAAAATGGAGAATGAATGACGTCACTCTGCTCTTGGCCTCAGCTCTGTGATTGACACGGGTCTTTCAATTTAAAGAAAAACAATGTTCGTCTATTTCTCCCATTGTTTTATTTGAATGTTTCACATTTTTTTTTCACATTTTATGTAATACTCTACAATTGTCTTTCTGTACTCATTCAAATCTAATCATGGTCTTTCTGTAAATTTGAAAAAAAATTACAATACTGTGCTTGAAAAATATGCTTTGTTCTTCAAAAAAAAAAACTTTAAAAATTGGGCTTTCATTGTTAGCCTAGTCCTCACGTTTCTTTTGAGACTCTATTCATTGTTTTTGCTTTTTTAATATTTAGCTCTAGTATTTTCTCTTATTCTTCCTCTTTTTGCATATGTCTGTATACATTCACATGCATGCATGTACTGTGTTCAGTCACACAAACAAATATGTACACACACGTGCACACACTCATATGCAAAAATGGGGACACACACACACACAAACACACATCAGGAAAGTAATGACACTACTTTGATGATACCTAAGATTTTTGTCTCTAGATAAGAGCTCAGAACTTTTCTTTGTTCCTTGCAGAAAACACATTTTAAAGGCTTTAAGCCTTTTGTAGGCAAGTTTTGTAAAGAAGATAGCAGAAATTGGAATTTTTGAGATATGTCCAAGAATTCAGCTTTTTGCCTTGAAGATATATTTGTACTCTCCTACTGTTTCTCTAAGTCTGCTCCTGTGTTTCTTTCCTCACTTCTCCCTCTCTCTTCACTTCCCCATTTGCCTCTTTTCACCAAGTGCTCTCCAGCTCCTTGCCTTTCAGATAGACCATCACACAGAGGCAGCTTCATCTGTGCATTTGTGTCTCTTGATGACTCTGAAACTAAATACTGTCCCCTAAGTTTTAAATAAAATATCCTTACAGCTACACACATTGCCTTTCTCTGGATGATGAAAAACTCACAAAGTTCTACTTTTTTTACAAATTTTATGTCTGCACACTCACAAGCACGTACCTAAGTTGTCTGATAATAAAGGCTTTTAATATTTCAGTGAAGCAAATTTAATCTGTATAATCTTGAAATTATTTATATTGGTACACAGAGGATTGTGGCATATTTGCAGGTCCTTTTCTGGAATTACATTTATTGGAATGTTTGGCTAAGTGGAGGAAAGGGATACTTTCCTATTACCACACGTTCATACTCATTGCTTTCCTTTAACTTATTCTGTGCTTTCAAATTCACACTCTTAAGACTGACTCCAGAAGATACAGTGGAGTGATGTATGAGACCCTTGCACCATGGCCAACGTTAACTTTTCCATGACTTATGTGTGGCATTTGGAATATTCTGATCTCTATTATAGATAGAGAACTGTCATCACAAGATCATTGTACTGTGTAGAGTTACACAGAAAAAAACCAAGACTTGCACTTTGGTTCTAAAAATCATGTCAACAGACATACATTTGATTTTTGATATAACAGAAATTGAAGACCCAAAAGTTGAAGCCAAGCTAGAGAACTAGAATGATAGTTTAAAAATAATGCTTATAAGTATATACTATATAGAGATGTTATATAAATACACACTTTTCTTTTTATTTTTACTGAAATTGTTTTAACATCCTGTCAATCATGTTATGATTAAAGCAAGGTAACTACAAATTGCTTATCTTTAATACATAAGCTTTTAAGTAGTATTTTTTTAAATTATAGTACATGTTAAACTATTAATGATGAAAATGGCAATAGAAGACTATGCTTATAACATTTTAAACTGTTATAAAATCATAAAATAGTACTTTATGTACATTAATAACAACACCAGGACAAAGATACTGTATATTTCTTTGGGAGTACTATAATTTCTCAATGATAAAGATTAGTCTAAAATGTGTTAAAATGATTATTCATTACCTGTGTATTGATTGTATTTCATGTTTTCGCAAAGTGGGCAATTGCTACAGGACAAAAATAAAAGCTGTCTAACTTGAGCTCTTGGCATCATTTTAACAGCCCTTACAAATATGAGTTATCACATTAATATTTCATGTTTAGCTCAATTCTCCCAGAGGCCATCATTGTTGATTAGTATGTCTTTTAAATACTGTTGAAGCTTTTTAATTTTCTTGGAATTATAATTTGTGTGTAACTCATTAGGCAAATTGTTCTTGACATTTTAAATCGTATTTTTGATAATGAGAAAATTATCGGAAAATTTCTACATTTTCGACATGACCTGAAACTCCATTTTTATTTCCAGAAACAGTTTAAAATGTTATAAGCATAGTTTTCTATTGCCATTTTCATCATTAATAGTTTAACATGTACTATAATTTAAAAAAATACTACTTCAAAGCTTATGTATTAAAGATAAGCAATTTGTAGTTACCTTGCTTTAATCATAACATCATTGACAGGAAAGGTCTCATCCCATAATAATATATTCCAGTATTTATGTTTTATGGTTTTGTAGATGGTTATTGAGAAAAGACTCATAGAAATATTTTTGAAGGATCACTACTGCTGCTGGCAGCAAAGACAGGTGAATGATAAACCAAAAACAGCCTTAAACTATTTTTCTTCTATCAAATAACAATGCTATTCACTATAGCAAAAAGGAAAGGAAAGTTCTGGAGAGAGCTCAGTTAGTAAATGTGCCTGCAGCACAGAGTTAGATTGCAGGAACTCTCATTAAAAAAATAAAGATGGAGTGTAACTAACTCATCTGGAACTTGGACTTCAATTTAGAGATGAAAGGCAGAGACAGGAGCATGAGCCACAAGAGGATAGACCACCTAGAAATAACAGGAAGAATATAAGACAAGATGCAACTTCAGATAGTTGTCCTGTGACCTCTCTATGAGTGTTCACACACACACAGACACACACACACACACACACTCATAAATAAATAAATAATTTAAAAGAAATAGGGAAAAAAGAAAAAAAGAAAGAAAGAAAGAAAGAAAAAAAGAAAGAAAGATCATCTTGGATTTAATGAAAAGAAAGACATCTTCAAGATTTTGTTGGGTTATGTGAAGAATAGAACTGCCCTAATTAAAAGAATGACCATGTCAATCACTCATCCTTAATTCAATCCATGCATGTAACATGGCAAAGCCAGGAGTTATTTTAGTTATTTCACCTAAAGCATGCATTGAATGTAAAGATGGGATACTAGGAAGACCATAGAAGGACTATGTTCTAAGGAATAGAGAAATATCACACGTGACCACTGAGAAAGAGGATAGAAAATTATTTCATCAATTTTCTGAATTCAGGTGGCAAAGTTTAATACTGCATTGTGAATGTAATGAGCAGGGATCAAGTATGTGTAACTAATACGTCTAGTTTCTTTAACATTAAAATGAAGTCAATAAACACACTTGAATTGTAAGGAAAATAGTTGAAACTTCCAAATGATTTAACACATGATTAAATCTCAAAGGTGAGGTTGCTTCCCTATGTGTGGGCCTGACAACTTTGACTCTCAAACATTAACTAAAGAATTTCCCTGACTTTACCAGAAGGCATCTGACTTTACCTACAAAAAGTTTACTTATGTGGCCAACAACTAATAATTCAACATACGTAGGTTACTGAAGCATGATTGCAACATCATGCATTGGTTTCTTTTTTAAACGTGTTGCATAAGTCATGCTTTTTTGCCCTCAGGAACACTGAAATCAAAGTAGGAATGAAAGTGACTCAGAGATTTCATTTTGACTTTCTTGCTGGGCAAGCTACTAGAACTACTGTGTCAGCAGTATAGGCATAAAGTAAACAGGGTTTGTTAATGTTAAAGGCTCAAAGCAGTACTCTCATGATGAGCTATACATGTTAATATATTATATATAAAATACAATTATATATAAAACATAAACACATGTAATATATATATATATTTATATATATATTTCTAAGTTTGCCAATAGATTATGAGAGTGGATGAAGTGTTCAAAACTAGCCATTTAGAACAGATTATGTATAAAGAAATAGAGATTTGTCAGTTATGCCTTATACTTTTTGTCTGTAATACATAATATAATAAAGAATGATGCTGGTCTTGGAAAGTAGGAACAGGGTCTAGAATATTTTCTAAGTAAATTTACTTATTATTATTGTTATTGTTGTTAATTTTTTTTTTACAATCCAATTATTATCCCTGTCCTGGTCTCCCCTCCAACAGTTCCGTATTCTATTTCTCCTCTCAGTCTTTACAGGATGTCCCCCCGACCCTCCACCCTAACCCATCCTACCAGGCCTCCCCTCTTTCTGGGGCCTCAAGTATCTCAAGAGTTAGGCGCATCTTCTCTCACTGAGGACAGACGATGTAGTCCTCTGCTGTATACATGTAGGGAGCCTCATATCAGCTGGTATATGCTGCCTGGTTGGTGGTTCAGTGTCAGAGAGATCTTGGAGGTCCAGGTAGTTGAGACTGCTTGTCGTTCTAGATGGTCACCCTCCTTCTCAGCTTCTTCCAGCTTTTTCCTAGTTCAACCACAGAGGTCTTCAGCTTCTATCCATTGCTTGGGTACAAGTATCTGTGTCTGTCTTAGTAAGCTGCTTGTTGGGCCTCTCAGAGGGCAGCCATTACAAATTAAAATGACTCAACTAATCCTAGTAGCTCCTTAGGTTTCTAGAACCAGTCCAGTTTTGGCTATGTGAACCTTACATCTAATCAGACAGCTGTTAGTTGCCACCAACATGTGAGTGCCACATATTTACCTTTATGCATATCTTTCACTGCTGATAATTGTTGTGGGCCATAGGTGTTGCAGCTTAGGTCAGACTATTTAATTCATTCTCTCCCTTAACAGTTTGAATAGTATTTTCTGGAACCATGGAAACTGCACCACCAGAAAGATGCTGTCTGGTCAGAAACAGCTCAAATCATACTAGTTCTAGTATGTGGTGTTCTCAGAAATAGGGACCTTAGTCTCAGAAAAACAAGCAAGGACTACATCGATAATCTATATTGAAAGGTTTCCTATGCCTGGGACTGGGTTTTTTTGTTACTTGGTGGTTCTTATAGAGAGCTCTATTGTCAAGTCCAAACGTCTTACCTTCCTTACTTTAATATACATGCATTGTGCAATTTATTTATTTAATATACATATGCATGCTTTTTGTATAATTGTAGGTAAATATTTAAAATATGGCTCCTTCTGGCTTTATCAAACAACCCTGTCGTACCCTTAAACATTCATAGGTAGGTGTAGGTACCAGTCCTCATCAAAGGAGCCACTATTTACAGAGATGAAGACCAACACAGAAAAATATAACTGAAAGTGTCCAGTTAAGATCCCTTATCAGTTGTTGAACAGAGTGCTCAGCCCTGAAGCCACTTGCAGAGATAGATAAATGAGGAGGACAGCCTCTATATGCATGTCACTTACAGCTTCTGCATCTATGGTTCAGATAACACTCAAAGACAGGGCAGAAAACATATAAAAGCCAGAAGTCCAGGAAGTCTGCTGTGAAACAGTTTCTCCTAGAAATACTACATAAGCAAGACCTGAACAGCATCAATGGACATGTTAACACGGGTGGGAAAAATTTCCCAAGGCTCCACACCAAACCAAAGAACTACAGGTCACCAATTCCTGCTCAGAGAAGGAGAATTAGCCTCTCCCAGTGTTAAGCCCTCTTATTAGTTGTTGAACAGAAGGGTCATCCCTGTAACCACATACACGCAAACAATGACAATGAACTCAGTAAGTTGTTTTTTATATTTGTGCATGCACATGAATAACGTACACACATATATAGTTGTGTATGTATGAACTTACATGCTTTTGTATAATTGTAGGTGAATATTTAAAATGTAGTTCCTTCTGGCCTTACCAAACAACCCTGGTCTTCTGAATTTTACACTTTTTCTGCCCTGTCTTTCAGTGTTTTCTGAACCATAGATACAGAGCTATGATTTAGATGCATATAGAGGCTGTGCTCCTAAGTGATCTTACATGTATATTGCGATGATAAGCAAAAATAAAAGCTCTATCTACTTGAGGAGGCATGGGTTCAAAGATGGGGTATATGGATGGAGGTAAAAGAGGAAAGGGGGATGGAGATGCTTTTATATTTTTAAATAAAACAATATTTTAAAATTATTTATTAAAAAATGAATTTCTACACCAAAGAGTTTTTAACCTATTCTAAAGCAATTTTTTTTGCATCTCTGTACCTTATCAAAAGCCACAGAAATTAGAATGTTAGTGTTTTTATGACTGTAGACCTATATAAATACAGTTACGTTATTTTGTAAGAAAAAGATCTCTGTAAAAATAACTAAATTTTTAATGTGTCTGAACTTCCTTCTTTATTAAGTAGTTTAAGAAGTTCAATGGTGTTTTATCACAAACTGTAACATCAGTTTTGTAGGGATGAAAATAGAGATGTAGCAATGAAAAAGGAGAACACGGGTCGATGGTGCCGAACTGTGTATGTTTCTAATATATCTGCATTCTAACATTGTTACCAAGGTGAAGTTCAAATATTTTGTTTTATTACACAAAGATCTGTATTTAATTTGACTGTTTGGACATCTAGTGCCACCTAAGTTGGAAAAATTGTATAAGCGTTCACCTATTCCAAGATATACAGAATTTTGACAGGGGAAGGAAACATGGACCTTCTCTCCATTGTGTAGACATAATCTGTTTTATAAAGAAGGATCTTGGCACTTGTGCTCAGGTGTGATTTGCTTCCTCAGCAAACCAGAACAAAAGAGAAGAAAACAGGTTTGTAGCTACCATGCTGCAGAGAATTGAAGTGAAATATTGCATAATACATTGTTTTTGGCAAAGCAGTTTCCTCCCTAGAGTTGGATATCAAAATGTGGTTTCCATTTTTCCGTGAGTGCGTTAAAGGTTCCATTCTGTATGACGTCTGAGATGGCTGATTCAGGATGTGGACTAGGAAGAACCAGGTCACAGTGATAGTGTCCAACTGTGAGATGTACTAATGTATTGCTCACTTTGCTGATGAGAGCTTTATTTAAAATTAATATCTGCCCCGAATACTCTTACATCATCATGATGATTGTGGTTTTTTCATCCAATTTATTGAGTGATCCAATAAGCAAATTTACATAATCCAATTTGGTTGACTCAAGACAAATTGTATTTTAAAATTAGTTATGATTTTGTGGAGAAATACAAGAGAGAATAAGGAAAATAGCACCCAGAGAAGTTAGATGACACAATGGTTTAGGAGAAGCTCATCTTTCAAACTTTGTCAGTCAGAACAAAGCTCTAAAGTTATCCTGACACATAAGAGGCTTTAGAACTTCCAGTAATCAGGTTGTGCTCTCAGATGCAACGACACTGTCCCATCCAGCTATTTATCTCTGAACCCACCAATAATTTTATCTCTTTATCTTTAAGCTATCATTAATTTTAAGTGGGATAATGTGACAAGTCTGACTATTACCTCAACTGGAATAACATACAGAACCACAGAGGACAGCTTTAATAATGCTAACAGCCCTAGGTATTCAAGTTTATTTATTTTAGACTAATACTGGATTAAAGTTGGTTAATAAAACCCTCACATGTTGCTGAACTGGAGACAAGCATGATCAGAATGGCCTAGGCTGAGTGCTTGAACCTGTGAACCTCGTAGGAGCCATGGACAGAGAGTGCGCTGTTCCTGTGAATCTGGCTTGTGGACAAGTGTCAGAGTTCATTTTTCAGGAAGGAGCAGGTATTCCATCCTCTTTAATATGTATACTGCTTTAGAAAACCATTGTTGTAGACATCCACTGAGCTTAGCTTTTTGTTTCTCTGAAGTAACTTTCCCTATTGTGTTGTCTATTTCTTTATTTACCTACCTGCTTTTTACCAGTTACAAGACTGAAAATAAACTATGCGATAAACATGTAGTGGTCGGATGGTGTGCTTCTCCTAGAGTGTGTTTACATTTCCTTCTGCAGATGCCTTGGGTTATCAGCAAAGTATAATTCCCTCAATATAACTGAGGTTTTAAACTTGGACATTGGAAATGTGCTTCACCTTTATTTGGAAGTTTTACACACACACACACACACACACACACACACACACACACACACACACACATATATATATATATATATATATATATATATATTCACCTATCCAGTGGTTCCAGGTGAACTTTGAATACATTTCTAATTTGTGTGTTTAATGTTTTGACAATCTCTTCTCAACAGTCTGACTTTTTGAGTTTTTTTCTTATATTGGTGGTAGGAACTATAAAGGAATAGTACCTCAAGTTGGGTTCCTATTTTTATGAGTGTTTTAGGGTTGTTCTTTTGAAATTTGACCCTATTTAATCCATCTCAATTAAAAGAATAGGCCAACTTGTTATTATAGCTATGCAAAACAGGACCCTAGAACAGACATGCAATATATAATTAATGAAAATTCATGCTGTTAATGATAGTTTAAGTAGTCAATGGGTATCCCTGCGGATCCTGAAAAACTGCACAGAAAGCGTATATGTTGAACATGCTCTGGATTCAAGATAAATGCCGTCTTTGCATATTACTCATGCTATGACTAATCTCTCTCTCTCTCTCTCTCTCTCTCTCTCTCTCTCTCTCTCTCTCTCTCTCTCTGTGTGTGTGTGTGTGTGTGTGTGTGTGTGTGTGTGTGTTTGTGTGTGTGTGGTGTGTGTGTGTGTGTGTGTTTTCTGTCTCTCCTCCTCCTCCTATGCACATGTGTAATATGTGTAAATATCCACTTTAGTTATATGGAGAGAATTCAAACACAAAAGCAGACAATGGAAAATAGAATGGCCAACAACAATATAGGTGAATTTGTTACTGGCTATGGTGTTGCAATAATGAAATGAGCGGGACTAGGCATAACTTGTAGCAAGGAGTCCACCTGTGCCTTTCAGACCTATTTTAGATCGATCTAATCGAGGTGTGGTGCCATCTAGTGGCAAATTTCTCCCTGTCAAAAATACTAATGAGTTCTAGTATTCTTACTAGATTTCGTTAGTATTCTAGGCTCTTGAATTCTAGGCTCTTGAGTAAAGAACTGCTATTTCCTTGCATCTTAGGAAGGCTGGAGTATTTCCTCAGCATCTTTGAAGTGCCTTTGCATGGAAGTAACACAGCAAAGACCTCTCTATACTCTCTGCAGGCACTCCCAGCTTCCTGTCTGGTGCATACTCTTGGGTGCACTCGAATTTCAAGATGGAGGACTCTTGATATTCCTTACACTTTCTTAACATTCCTTTTTTCCAAGTCTTGGAAGGAGATGGGTCTGGAACGAGACTGATTTCTATCACACTTACCATAGCTCTACATTGTAGCACCTCAAAAGGGAACGTCCTGAAGAGGATCATCTGGCCACAGCTGCAGCATCTGGGGAGTCTGCTAGAACTATAGAGACAGGATTTTGTCTATGTCCTCCAGTCCCATTTGCATGCCTATAAACTGAGAAGATCCCAAGGCACCTCTTCCCTGACACCAAACTAAACACACTAAATAGAAGCCCTCAGGATTATTACTAGATTGTTTGTTTTAAACGGAGCTGGTGAGGAAGGAGAGGTAAAGCATCTTCTAACTGGAATCTACATTCCTTTAAAACTTCACCGAGACTTCAGATACTTTCCTTTTATCTCTACATCTGCTGCTTCTATGTTTGATATTCCATCAAAGAAAAAAATAGCTCGTCTCTCCATTGTCTTTGTAGGGGGCTTACCACCATTTGGAATCTGCTTCATCTAGTCACCTGACAATTACTGTTTTCTGAAGAAATCAAAAAGGATTGCTGTGTGGAGTCTTCCCTTCTTTTCTGTCAAATAAAGAAAGGATAGTAGATTCCTGAGAATTCCTACATCATGACAGAGGTAGGATGGAAACTAGTCATAACCTTGTTACATTAGTTTTGCTTTTCCAGGTCTCTTGTTGGCAGAGCATTTTTACTCTCTGGTATCAGTGATACTTCTATGCTAGTATGATAAATTGCTCCCATGTCTATCACTAGCAGCACTGTGAACACTTTCGAGGCAGTGAATACATCTTCTGTGCCATTACAATAGCACAAGAATTCATATTTGATGAATATTTGCTATGAAATAGTCTCTTCTGTATTAGAGGTTCGTAACTGTATTAGGTACTTTTATCAACAGCATAAAGCAGGCTTCACAAGGGTGCAGCCTTTATAGTAAAAATGTAAATTCTTGCTCACCGTTAAGCTTTGTATTTAGAGTTCCTGAAAGTCGTAGTATTCCTGGCTTAAGCTTCATGGCACACCTGGAAGATGATGCGGTATAGACTGAGTGGTGTGGTTTAAGGGTGGACTCGGGGCTGTAGAGTTGATGGGGGAATTAAGCAACTAGCAAGGAGGCAGAACATATAGTTACACATAACAGAAAAAAACAGGGCACTCTGTGTTCCTTCAACAGCCACTGTGACCTGAAGCCACATTAACAACTATAATAATAATTTAAAAAGATATATGGTGGCATCTGTGTCATTGGCTATAACAAAGGTGATTCAATTTCTGAGCAGCTCTGTTCACCATAGGGAAAATAGAACTGGGCATTTTATTGCCAAAGCATGTCATGTAGCATGTATACAAAAATTAACTTTTTCACTTGGGGAATCCACAAGACTGTTAATGCCAATGCATATATAGGAGGTTAGGGCATCTTTTACAAAATTGATGGGTCTTCACAGTACAATAGAACCTTCAAGAACAGACTGGAATTCTTTAATAAGTGTGGGAGATTGACTTAGTACAGTGATGTTGCAAAGCAAATATGCACAGATTTCAAAAAAGAAACTATGCAGAAAACATAACTTCCACATGAACCTAAAATTAACTGCTGAAACAACTTTAAAATTGCTCTTCCTTTTAATCAAGAATACAAAGATAAAAGGCATTAAAAGACATTTTGAGTTATAGATGTATCATGAATCCACTTTTGGCTTCTTAAATTGAGTCCTCAAATTACAGGATATGTCAGAGGAGTATTAAAATATCATTGTCTAACTTTTAATTTAAGATTGAATTTTAAGGTTACATGAAACCAAATTGTGTTAGTTAAAAATATTCTTAACACTACTTGTAGTGGCACCTTTAAAAAAGAAACTTCTCAAATTTAAAAATTACCAAGTATTACTTGTCAAGAGTGTCTGGTCTAACTTTTAAATAAATAATGGGAAAATAAAACTGTTACAAAAATTTTGATAGCTTAATAAATTAATTTGGGAAAAAAAAGTGTGCCAGATTTTTATTCAGTGAATTGAGGTAAAAAGTTAATAGCTATCAATTTTATTATACTACATAAAACTGTAAGACCAAGTTATTACTTTTTATTGTTTTAACTTTATTGTATTATATAGGTATCATTAATTTATATATTCTTAAATATTATGATACAATGAAATTCTAAACATTTTTAATGTTTTGGTAATTTGAATATCATTTTTCTGCTTTCTGAAATAGGCAAACTATGTTAACATTCACAGATATTTAACAAGTTTGGAACTGAAAATACAAACAGTTGAACTGAGTTAAAAAAAAACATTCAGCTAAAATAATCCATTTAGAATTTGAACCCAAAGATGCTCCCACCAAATCTGAGGTTTCCCCTCCTAGGCTATGTACTATTTCTGCATTATGAGTTCACAACTAGTGTTTAAATATATGTAATGGTCAACTAACAGTAAGAGTGATAAAGAACTGTGTCTCTTTGAACAAAACAGATCCAGTTGCTTGACTTCAGCCTCCTGAAGAAACTGTGAATTCTTCACAACCAGGACAACTTACCAGTAACCTTAAGATAGTTGCTCTTCTACGTGAAAGGGCTTTGTTAATATTAACTGACCCTAAATTGAAAATATCCACTCAACAATGCATCGTAATTTAGTAACTCAGTGCACTAGAGCTTGTTTGTTTGTACCCTGCTTGTATAGCTTGCCTGAGAACTCTCATTTCTTCCTTCTGTCTAGCTTCCTGATGGAGGTTTATACAGGATATAGCTAGCAGGGGAAATATTCAAGAAATTGAGAGCTGTACCAGACATAGTGTCACAGCTCTAATCCTTGCACACAGGAGGCTGAGGTGGGAGCAGTAAGAGTCTGAAGCAGCTCTGTGCTGTAAATCCGATACAGACTCAACCAGGATTGCATAAGCCTGTCTGGAAAATTTGTTGTTACTAAGTATCACATTGCAGTGCTGAAAGTGGAAAAGCCCAAGATGCTAAGTTCCTTCTGGATCACCTGGACACATGATAGTTAGCTAGAGTCACAGTAACGGAGTATAGAGCTAGAAGGGTAGAGAAATATGAAAGAACATTTCAGAGTTTCAAAAACCTGTGGGATGCAAGTGTTGGTGAATCAATACTTTACAGTCTGTGAGTAAAACACTTCTAGAATATTCTCCATGAATTGTACGTGATTATCTTCCCCTTAGATCCCTTTGCATCATCTAAGGTTTTGTTTTGCTCTGGTTGTTGGTGGTGGTGATGGTGGTGGTGGTGATGATGGTGGTGGTGGTGGTGATGGTGGTGGTGGTGGTGATGGTGGTGGTGGTGGTG
>JANHMN010000021.1:23891978-23918599 GCA_030674055.1 Rhabdomys pumilio
TGGTGGTGGTGGTGGTGGTGGTGGTGGTGGTGGTGGTGGTGGTGGTGAAGGTGGTGGTGGTGGTGGTGGTGATGGTGGTGGTGGTTTGGTTTGGTTTGGTTTTGCTTCCCCTCCCCCAATGTCTCTGTTAAAAAAAAATCCCTTTTAAAACATAAATCATATAAGACTGGGTCTTATTTTGAACTTGATAACCTTTGTAAAAGTGTCATATTCCAAAAAATATAGGTGTCAGCACTTAATTAAGTTTAGTTAATTAACAATTCAGTTATCTTCTGACTTCAGGGGGTATGTTTTTCAATCCATTACACTGCTATGTGTTGTGAAGTAGTTTCACAGTATAACTATCAGGACTAAATAAAATAAAGTAAATACAAAGAACACTATGCTGTTTTATAACTTTTGTAAGAGACATTGAAATTTTCAGATTATTTTAACTCCAGCTCATGTCCATTTCAATGTCACAAGACAGATACTAAGACAGTTTTCAATACTAAGCTATCTGTTACATTTAAGCATTTTGTCAACATTCTATGAATCATGTTCTACTGTAGATACTAATAAAATCCACTCAAATAAACTTTAATATATGTCCTCTGTTAGAAAAATAAATAAACTCCTTAATGGTATTGAACAGATAGTCTTGGTTGAACAATCCTGAAAAGTGGGAAAGCAATACATTTTCAGAATACACTTTTAGTAACACATAGTAATCTTAAGAAAATAGTTGAATAGACAAAGGAAAGGCATTAACAATAGTTGGTAGCAATTGAGATAAAATTGGAGTAAAATGCATGGCTTCATTTTGTCAATAATGACTTGTTTCATAGAAGCAGCTCATAGGACAAATCAGAGACTGGTCTAGAATACTTTACAAGAGAAGGAGCTCTGAATAACAGCATGTTTCATGAATTTTTGTTGGTTTTATCTTTCACCACGAAAGTTAACTGGGTAAAGTGATAAATTTATTTCTGCATATTGCTTAATCACCCTATTCTTGACCTATAAATGAAAGTTGAGATAGTGCAAAGTGTTAATTTTTACTAAACAAGACACAGAAATGGAAGTTCATCAGAGTGACCATTTTTGTATACGTATCCCTGATGCCTTACTCTAGACTTTAATATTTTAGGTACTTTCTATTGTGGGGTCCCTTGATTTCCAGGAGTTTTCAGAGCAATTCTCAAAGCTGCAAGAACGTGTGTGTCTATGCATAAAAACAAAATGCATTTAGTTCACATTCTCAATACACTCAAGTGTAAAGCATAGATCTATGGAAGAAAATCCTCTAAATCTAAGGATTTGTGCAGAAGTATAAAATGTTCCCACTGTCTCCAAGGACAAATATTTGGATGCAACTTCTGTATCTCGTCTATGTATCTTGAATGAAAGACTAGTTTAGATACCCTTTAAACATAAAGCAACTTTCAAAAAATCCTGCGAATGCAGTCAAGTTTAAGAGCTTAATTATTTAAGTTTGAGAACCTAACTATATCTAGCTAGGAACAAAATATGTGAGAGGAAAAAAAAAAACCTAGGCTACAGTTTACCCATATAAGTGCAAAACCATTTTACTGTCAAATGAAGCAAAATTTCTCTTAACATTTCTAAGCTTATTTTTTTGAGTATGTGTTAAGTGACACTTAGTGCAATGTGAACCAGGAACATTAGTTAATATAATATATATATACAAGTCAATTGGGCAGTTTGATACAATGAATTCTGCTATAGGAATTCTTCTTGTAGTATATAAGTATTCTATACTAATAACAGCTTTCATATTAAACTAACTGGGTTTCAGTTGATTGCTGTTTTTTTTTTCTACGTTGCCATACAATAGTGGACAAGCAGAGAGAATGGTGTGGCTGTGCATGAGAATTGCATTAGGCAGAATTCCAAGATGGGCCTCATGACTTCTGCCCCTGACATTCATAATTTTGTATAATCCCTTCTCATTAAATGCAGATAGAAACTTTATCTTGAGTTTTAACTGATAGAATAAATCAGATATAAAAGGATTATGCAGATATAACTAAGATTTCTAATCCAAAAGAATATCACCCTGAGTCCCTCTGACATTAGCAAGTAATCCTCATTAAAACATATCATCCCTGCTTCCTCTGAAGGGTAAGACAAAATCATCAGATGATCTCCTGGAGCTCTGAAGAACAACAGCTATCTATGTACTACTGCTTCTGAGGCCAGGCTCCAGGAACTATGAGCAGTAATCCTATGATAGTATGAAGTGCATTCTGTCAGCAACTGTATAACTAAGAAGATGAGTCTAAGTTCCATCTCCTGCTGACAACTTCACTAAAGCCTGTGCCAGCCAGAATGATCTCACACTTCAGCCTGCCCCAAATCCTGATCCATGGAAACAAGATTACAAACACGTATTGTCATAAATCACTATTTGAAACAATCTATTATAGAGCCACTAAAAATTAATACAGCAGTTATGAAACTCACTGGGACAAACATATGACGATGTCATTATATAAAGGTTATCACCCAGTTTTTATATAAAACTCAGCTTGTTTAAATGTTTATCTTACTTGTTTATGTTTACATAAGTATCACCAAATACTCTTATCTGTTTATGTGATTATTTGTTTAAGAATCCCTTAAGTAAAAAATTCATAGCACTCAAAATAACTGTTGTTAAGTTATAAACTCAGCATTACTTGGCCCCAGGTTAGATTTGCCCCAGAGTTTCTACATATCAGAACTTGTGAGCACTTGCTCATTTCAAAGACCTGACTGTATCAGTGTGCTCCCTGTTCCCTCTTAGGTCATATGGCATGTATTCAAGTTGAGAGGTAACACTATAATTCTATGCAAATATAAGGTGAGTTGTTGATGGAAGATTTTGAAGTTTGGATGGATTAAAACTATAAAATCAAGAATAATTTTATGTAATTTATGTCAATAAGCAGCAATTTGTCGAGGCAGAGAGCCATAATTATTCATGGGATAAAAATCATCAAATACAATTTTGTATTTGGTTTCAGGTAAAGAGTACAATATGAAACGAAGCTTTAAGTAAGAAAAATATATTCGCTTTATGATTGAAGTTGCAGAACAAAAAATTGGGGATTTGACCTCTACCTGCTGACTCTCTGAGAACTACTCTACATTGTGGTAATGGTGTTTTGTGGTTGTTTTGTTTTTTAAAGTTTTAAATTGCTTTGCAGTTAATATTTTACCACAAGCAATACAATACATACATACTTACATTAAATTAAAGTCAGGTAGTGCCTAAGTATGACTTGTTTCATATAGCAATAATTTCAAAATTCCAAATGTAAACTTACTGAATGTGTCTCATTGTTGCTTGGCCAGAAGAATTAATACTTATACCTTATTTTCTCCTCATCTACCTTTTGTGTGTGTGTACATGTGTGCATTTCTGGGTTCTATATTCATGAAGAAAAATTCACACATATATCATGCAGGATGTTTCTTTTGTTGTGCATTTTTCTTTATTCACGTAATGGGTGGTGTATTTGTATTTGTGTAAGTGCACATTTAGAACTTTGCTTACTTTCAATTGTAACTCAATATTTATTTATTTATTTATTTATTTATTTATTTATTTATTTAGCTATTTTGGCCTATTTTGGTCCATGACTTCTGTATCATTCTCAAGGTTTCTTCCTTATTTTTGTTTCTTATTTGCTGGCATACATAATGACACTTTATTACCTCTGCCTTCATGATACATTCAGTCACTTCTCCCAATTTTTTGTTGGGGGTTTTTCTGGTACTACTTTTATTTGTATGTTATAACATTTGAGAAAGAAGCCTTGCTAGCATTAGAGAACTAGATTAGGGGTAATCCCCCAGTACTTTCATAAAGCCTAATTAAAAAAAATCAAAGTTTGAGTCCCATTCATTTGAAGCTAGACAAGGATAAGGATAATTTAAATTAATTTATGGGTGTTATGGTATTTTCATTAGAAAACAATGATGCATGTTATCTTTCAGAAACTGATTATCTGTTTTCTGAAGTAATTAAAATGAAATAGCTCACAACAAACAAGTATCTTTCTAATTCTTCTCCCTTTGACACTTTTCAACAACCTACTCCACTTACTTCATCACTGGCATTGCACACCTTTGCCCTTGAAGAAAATCCAGTTCTCATTGCTAATCTTCATGTTTCTTTAGACTGCAAATTAATGATAAAACAAGGAAACATACACTTTGATTACCTCCATACTTGGATTATTTTTCTATTTTCCAGCTTGAACCAAAATAAACAAACAAATAAATGAATAAACAAAGGCAAGATTCTAATACCAAATGACTGGTGAGATCTTGACTCGTTGATATTAATTATCTCATAGCTACCTCCAGACATGGCTTTCCAACAAATTCAGCAACATTAAATTGCTAACTCTGGCACATCAAATCCAGGTGGGTTGGTACCCAGGGGTCGCCTCCCACTTCTTGGAAGCAAAGGGGAGAGGGACATGGGGAGGGGCTGTACTAGGGGTGTGGCATTCAGTACAGCCTTCAGAACAGCTCTTAAGGCTGTGAGAAAGAATGCTGAAAACATGAGTTTGAAAATACATAATTTCTCAACTATGCAAAATATAAGGATCCAATATGAGTTGTATAAAGACCTTCACAAATCTAAAAGAACAAAGGCAGCTGCATTATGAGCAAGCTTGTCAGAAAGATGCTAAGAAGGAGATAAACAAATCACAGAGTGTGATCACAGGGCAAGATCTGACCCAGCTAAGTTTGGGGGGTTTTGTTGTTAATGTTGTTGTTGTTTCATTTTTTGTTTTTGTTTTTCTACAAAACCAGACAGGTTCCTGAGTTCAAGGTAAGCCTGGGACAGAGAGGGTTTAGGTCCAGAACAAGGCATGCTAAGAACTGTGATTTCAGAGCAAGGTTCCACCCAACTATTATATTGTCTGTGCTTATGCTTGCTGTCTCTTTCTAAGAATCAAGGGGCTGGGGTCATGGGACTCTGATTCATGGGATAATCAATAAGGAACCTGGGGTAATGACTATATTGATAGGTAAATAAAAAACTGCATAAAATGAGCTAGCAGAGATCCATAGCAGTATTTTTTTTGATATGTTCTTTATTTACGTTTCAAATGTTTTCCCTTTTCCTGGTCCTCCCCTGAAACCTCCTATCCAATCCCCCTCCCCCTGCTTCTATGAAGTTGTTCCCCTGGCTACTCACCTACTCCTTTCTCCCAGCCCTGGCATTTCCCTACACAGGGGTATTGATCCCCCACAGGAACAAGGAGCAGTCCTCCTGTTGATGCCCAACAAGGCCATCCTCTGCTTCATATTGAACTGGAGCCATGGGTTCCTCCACGTGTACTCTTTGGTTGGCGATTTAGTCCCTGGGTTTTCTGATCGGGTTAATTGATATTTTTCTTCTTCCTTTGGGGTTGTAAACCCCATAGGGTCCCATGCTCAGTCTTATGGTTGGCTACAAGCATCCGCATCTGTATTAGTCAGGCTCTGGCAGAGCCTCTCAGGAGACAGCTATATTCACAAGCATTTCCTGACATCAGCAACAGTATCTGGGTTTGGTGTTTGCATGTCAATTGGATCCCCAGGTCATGCAGTCTCTGGCTTTTGGACCTTGATCAGAAAACCCAGGAATTACTTTTAAATTTTTTCTAACAGGATTTCTGAATTAGTCAGAAAATCCAATATTTTTTTGATTGTAGTTTTCTGAGCTTTTAGAAAGTTTTTGTAGGAAGAGCAAACTGTCTCAAGCAGAGAGAGCTGTCTCAAGAGAGTTGTCTCAAAGAAACTACAGAGCCAAGAGCTATCTAAAGAGAGCAGTAGGAAGCCATCTTGAACAGGACATAGCCTGTCAGCTTGGACCCACGATTTGACTTTGAGCCATATGTGTGAGCCATATTGCCTCCACTAAAATTTAACAGTAAAGATTAGTACCCATGATGTGGCTTTGTTCACCTTGATTCCATTTGCATTTGTGGGGGGATATCTTGCTCAGATTAGTTGAAGCATGAAGCCCCACCCTAAATGTGGCCACACATAGAGAAACAAAAACTTTTCTTCTTGCCTGCTTTCCCTCACACTCACTGATAGATTCATTTAATCCTGTTGCTGTGACTGGTTTTAAATCCAGTGTTTTCAGGACTCTAGTTCAGACTAAAGACCAACATCTTTCCAGGACTCCTGCACCAGATTTGGATTCTATAGACAGACGTCCAGCCTCTGGAGCAGAACAATTACTGGATTCTTGGCCTTTCTGTTGTGAGACAGTTGTTGCTGCACTACTTAGACTACATCTTGTAAGCCTATTCATTTTATCAGTTTTGCCCCTTTAGAGAACCCTAGTACAAACAGCTAACACGTAACACGTTCCTGAGTACAGGTTTGGTGTATACTACTATTAAGTGTGTGCATTAAAACTGTCATTAAAATAGTAACATAACAGGTGTCAGTTAAGTGGCTATTATATTAGCCCAATAATGTGTTACTGAATAACTTGTGAATATGGAATTTTATCAGCAGTATATAAATAATGAAGAGTTTAGGATTGGCAGTAAGTTAAAATGAATCGATTATGCATTATGTATCAACTAAGTATTAAGGATATCTGTGTGTGTGTGTGTGTGTGTGTGTGTGTGTGTTATATAAAATGTTTTCTCAAACAAATTACAATACCATTATATGGGTAAGAATATAAAATGAAAGTGACCATACGTAGCACATTAGGCAATGCACTTACAAAGAAGAAAATGAGATGCCTGAAAGCTGTAGAAAGTCATGAAAATATAGCTGTCAATGTTTCTCAAAACAATATTTGTAAAGGTTATCAATCTATAAGTATGGAAAGAGAGAGGAAATATGATCACAGCAGATATTTCACAGGGAAGTAAAAGCACACTGAGAGACACAGAGCAAGGATTTAACATGTCAGATTTCAGGAATGCTGGGATCTTTCTAAAATATTTTCATTTACTAAACAGCTTGCTAAGAGCAAAGAACGAATGTGATAACTAACATGAATATATCTTTTTTCTATTAATTTAAATCCTCAAAACACTCTGCACACTTATCTGGCATTATAGTCTCCATCTCTAATTACTAATTATAAGAATTAACTTAATATAAATAAGCCTAACATGTTTTCCATGCAAAAATTACAATAACATTTTTCCTACTGGTCTTCCAAGGCAGCTTTTGGTAATTCTTCAAGACTGCCTATAACATTGTATGTGCTATAGTTACAACTTTACTGCCTGAAATTTAAAAATTACTACTACTTATTAATTCATATTTGACTCTTTGTACATACATATTTAATCATCTAAATAGAACAATAAATTGATACTGTGAAGTTGAAAATGAAACATTTCAGATGAATCTACTATTTACTGGCTTTCTCTCCCCTTTGTCAAGAAATACATTCAGTTTCAGGCTGTTAAACAGAGCAAAATTGTCCTGCAAATGATCTTAAATGATGAATGTTAAATTACACTCAGGTTTAAAAAAATCTTTACCTGTCCTAAAAGATAAAGGACCTTAACTTGCTTGGTTAAACTATGCTTAAAATTAAAAGAGTTTTAATAAATAATTCAAAATCAATTATCTTCTATAATCACTCATAGAAATGCAGATTTTCATTTGAGAATTAAATCTGTGATAGCAGCTTTAGTTTCCCTTCATTCAATCTACTGAAAATGAGATTATCTTTATTTTCAACTACTTTAACTACAGTGTCTCTTTCCTTCCAAGTAACAAACTCATCTAGAATTTGCCATTTGTTTTATTCTAAGTAGCTTTTAAACACCGGTTTTCTATGCTAATGAATTACAATTGTCTTTCATGTTAGCTAATTCTCTTATCACTGTAAACTTTTATTGCCATTTACTCCAAAGAGTTTAAAAACTCACTTTGAGTAATTTCCCTGTCTGCCTCTAAGCAGATGGATCAGACCTTGTGATTCAAAAGCAGTTTCTTCTCCCACGTATCCCTTAAAGTGTTGCAAAAGTAACCTCAGGCAACTGTTTCTGGAAGAACTTTAGCTAACTTCCAGTTACCCTTTGTCTCCTTTGCATAGTGATTTTTTTCCCCAAACATTTCATCTTTGTTAAATTCTTCTTGTGTCTTCCTGCCTTTATTTGCATTGTTTGAGGGGAGATTTCATACATGGACTCTATCTTTGTATTACTTGCCCTCTGTGAGGACTGGAGTCAGTTCTAGGTGAGTTAAATCTTTAGTATGTTGTAGATATGGGAAGAGCCATGTCCAGGACTCCAAAGTCTCACACACATGGGAAAATGGTCAAAACCTTCCCAGTAGGCTTAGGGAAATGGCACAGCCTTTCCTGAGTGTTCAAATTAGAGTGGTGACAATGTGAGCAGAAAATATCCACAAGAGTCTGTCTCTACCAACATTAGCTAAACCTGTCTCCCTGATACAGAGGCATGCCTTAAACCCTGTCTGCTTTCTTGTTTATCTGTTTAGTAACCCCACCCTCTTGTTCGCATTAAGCCTGTCGTTGAGATACTGTGATATTCTCTAACAGAGATCACAGTCTACCAAAACCCAGCGCTCTCTCTCTCTCTCTCTCTCTCTCTCTCTCTCTCTCTCTCTCTCTCTGTCCATTATTTAGCCTATTCCTTTTCATCAAGGGTTACTTGAGAGCTTTTTCATATTTACATTGGGATGGCAATGTGCAGGTTTTATTTAGCCAAGATATTATTTTATGGGACCTTCTCCTATCCTGTCATGTCTGGACAATTTCACAAGAGACATCCTGGTCCTCTGGCTCTTGCGATCTTTCTCTCCCCTTTATACAATATTCCCTGACATTTAGTCATAGAGATGATATTGTAGATGTATCACATGTGGCTAGGGAAATTCCAGTCAGCTGTTCTCTCCATTTTGATCGGGTGCTAATTTCTATGATGATCTCCAATTGCTGAAAATAAAAAAGAAAGAAAAGAAAAAGAAAAAAGAGAAGTTTCTTTAATGAGATATAAAAACTACACATATCTGTGGACATAAAGACAGATATGCAGAATGCAGCTGGGTATTATACTGGTTAAGGAAATTGGCCATAGTAGGTTCACCTCTGGGGACCATGACCTCACCAGTCACAGATAACTGGCTAGGTTCATATTACCAGGCATGAATTCCTTCTTATTGAGCATCTCTTAAGTTCTTTGATGAATGTTGATTTCCTCAGATATAATTATCATTTTTGCAGCCTTGGGTGTATCTTGCATTGCTGCTTATTGTTGGGATTCATAGGCTTTATTGTTATGGAACCCTACCAACATTTAGTCAAGATAGATTTTATGAAGAAAGAAAATTGAAGAATAATTCTGCTAAATCAAGCACACAGATCAGAATTTCAACTGGTAGAATCCTCAGTATTCCCACACACTCTGATGTAGTCAGTAACTAATTCTGTTCTTCCTACCTTTTCTATATATTCCATGAGTATTCCATGGATATCTTCATGATGCTGTTAGATACTGATATTAACAATTATGACAAAAGTATTCAAGTTTTTTTTTCAATATGAACAGTGTCTTAGAGTCAGTGATCTATTTCTGTAAAGAAATAATATGACCACAGCAATGTTTTCTTATAAAAGAAAACATTAAATTAGGGCTGGCTTACAATTTCAGAGGTTTAGTCCATTGTCATCATGTCAGGGAGCACGGCAGCATGCAGGCAGGCATGGTACTGGAGAAGTAGCTGAAAGTGCTACATCTGAAACCACAAGCAGTAGGAAAATAGAGCCACTGGGCCCCGCTTGTTCTTTTGAAACCCAGTGACACACTTCATCCAACAAGGCCACACCTCCTAGTTCCTTTGAATAGTAACACTCCCTAATGGCTCAGTATATAAGCCTGTGGGGGCTATTCTTAATCAAACCACCACAAATACCATTATGATTTAGGTGTCTTTATACTAAGTGTTAATTCTCAGCAGAAAAAATTCATTTCCTAGGGCACATTTTGCAATTTCTGGAGCCAGGTTAGGACCATGAAACTAGGCAGTATTACTGGTATCTAGTATATGCATTCATGATGTTTCTCAGCCTTCTAGGCTGCACTGTATAACCCTCCACAGCACAGTACTCTCCAGCCTAAAATCTGATGTCAAAAGGAGAAACCAATATAGACGGAACTAATTTGGGATTCTCATAATTTGACTATTGCTTTGTTGTTTTCTTGTTTGAGAAGTCACATGATTGATTTTTCGCTCCCAAATAGCTAGCTCTCTTATACATTAGCTTAATTTGAGATGTGCTGTTCCTCACCACTGCCTCTGTAAAAGGCTCAGAACAGTAGAACTCCTATTACATAATGAGATAGAGTGCTCTAAATTGTTCACATAGAAAAGAGGAGAGGACCATTTCAGTGCTGATGTCTCATGAAAATAATGGCTATTACTGTATTATACATTATGTGAGTAGCATGAAAGCATTATGTAGTGTATTCTGCATAATTTACACATCAACGCAATACGTAGCGTTCAACATATCCTGGTTGAATTTTAATGGCAAAAAGTAGGGATAACTATTTTCCTCCTAAATGTGTTTAAACATTTTTTGTGTCTTTAACAATCAATATCTGTTTTAACATTCTTATGCCCTAGTAGACAACAAACATAATTCCTATAGATATTTTATGTCCATTATGTTATATGGTTGCATTTCTTGTTTTTCCTTGTTATAAGTCTTGAATTCTGAGTATTTAAGTCAAAATAATCATTCCAAGCTATGTCTCAATTGAGAAAATCTATTAAGAGTATTGGGATATTTAGGAAAAATATATGAATAATGTTTTAAAGTATTCAAATGTAAGTTAATTTTTTATACTAAATTGCTTATTTTAACTTTATATTTTATATTTTCAATTCACATATTCTAACTTCTTTGAGTATATACTGAAACAAAAAAAGCCTAAAGTCCATGTTTAACTCTAACTAGGAATTTTTTTTTTTATTTTTATTTTTTCCTTGGTCAATGACCTGAATTGTGAACTCTTTTCTCACAATAAATTTATGGGAGAATCCTTGTTCAATGACTTCTTTTTCTCTAGAAGAAGAGCTAGTCACTTAAAACAATCACTTGATAATAAAGTATTAGTCTATTAAATTACTAAATCACATTTACATCTATAAGACACTAACATCTGATGAGTTTTTGCTATTGATAATACAAGAAATACAACAACCTTATGTGTCAGCGTAGAATCTATACTAAAGCACTATTAACTGGTTTTGTGAAAAAGAACTCTGTATATATATCTGAAAGAAACTATTTAGCTGATAGAATGTAAGAAGCAATCTTTCCCACTTTTAACAGTCATGTAATGTTGATCAGATATATCAAGAAGTAACTCATAAACAATTCAAATGATAGTCAAGCTAGCCAGATTTCTTCTATATATGATATGACATATTCCAGATTGTGACCTAAGATATTAGGCTATGTCTCTTGACCCCTTATATTGACTTTTCTAGCAATATATTTTATTAGCATCTGACAACATTACAGCCTTTCCATTTTTAGATTTTTGTTCAGAGAAATATTATTCACAGCTCAATTGTAAGTATCATGTATTTCTAAAAATACCTTGGAGATTGCTTTATTTTTTTTTTTATTGACTTGAGTATAGGTACAGTTTCAGTCCACAAGTCTGATTGCTTTTATGGTATAGCAATATCTCATTCTGATAAAAGACTTTTTCTAAACATGCAATTAAGATAATCTGTTTATAGCCTCCAACTGTATGTATCAGGGGTATTTGGCATTGGTTAGGATTCTTCACCTTGAGTTCTTAATGGCTCTGACACATCAAATAACAACTCCCAAAGCTAGAATGAAACATATTTTTATTATGTCCTTTGTGTAAGTGTTTTCCAGAATGCCTAAGTGCAGAGAGAAATACAGATGTGTTATTATGAAATTTTGGTTTAAGTTTTTTCTCAATAGTAGTTTAAATTCCTTAAAAACTGAACACATAATTTAAATTGCTTCCTTGCAAAACTCACTTAGCTAATGTCTTATTATGATTCTTTATTTTTAGGGGACCAATCTTAAATTAAAGAAAACAAACAATGTTCCAAACTGTAGTGAGTTAAATAAGTTTGATTGTAATAATTAACATATGCATCTTTCTTGTTCTGGCTGAAGATTTCAGTTAAAATACTGTGGTCAAATTTCTGTTTTATGAAACATAAAGATAGTGTCTGCTGTAATATCTTAGTAAACACCTTGAGCTATTGTAAGATAATTATCTCTTTTCTTTCAAGAATAACTAGGACAACTACTAAATCAATAATATATTTATATTTTATTTTAAAGCATGGTTTATTTTGAGGCTTACAGAAGTTATTCCCTTATATGGTTCATCATGAAAATGTATTTATGATTCTTTCCTAAATATTGAGATAGAATGTTTAATAAGGTATGAGTGTAAAATGAGAAGTTTTTCAGCTTTTCATTTAATTAACAATGTGGCAAATATGATAGCATAATTTAGTCTTGTAACATTGAATTTCTTTAATTTAAAAGATCCAGGGCATGATGGGTCTAAGCAGCTCTATTACTTTAAGTTCTGAAAGTATAAAATTTTAAATGTTTATGATACTATAAAGAAGGAAAATAAAAAAAAAACATAATGTTCCCTGAAACCTTTTTTATTTGAACTTTATTTGGAGAACTTTAAATACCAATAAACTTGTTTCACATGATAGTATACTGTGTATGAATGAGAATGAGTTATTACAAAAACCATCTTTATTTTGTCATATTTTACCATGGTCATGAACCAAGACAGAAGAAACAAATGAACTCCTATTTGCCAAGCTACACTACTCCAAGTCTTATCTAAAGTACTCTCTATCCCACCACAGAGACATTAATATATCCATGTTTTGATACTCTACAATAGCAAGGGAACAATACTAGGTTACACATCTACCAACAGATAAACATCATATACACATATACAGTGAAATCTTATTAAACAGTAAAGAAAATAAGAAGAGCCTGAAATTTGCAAAGAATGGCTATATCTGGATATTATTATATTAGATGAGGTAACCCATATTCATTCAAAGTCTCATAGTCTTTCATAAGCAGATTTTAATTTTTATCTTGTATCTATGTGTGATATACAGATATGGGCTGTACTAATGTCATGAATTAGGAATTGAACCAATAGAGGGGGGAAACTAAAGAGAAGGAATGAGAAAATCAATGCTGAGACGTGAACAAGGCAAAAGTATTAGAGGTGCAGGTGTACATATATGTATTGCCTGAGACAGGCATCTGTGGAAAAAGCACACACAGAGAGGAAAACACAAAAACTAAGTCCCTGAGAAAAAGGCACAGTAGAAACTATTATTGTGTGTGTTAGCATAAATGCAAAAAAAAGCAACAACAACTGTATAGGGCCACTTGCTTAAAAGTTAACAGGTGGCCAATGTTTTCATTAGCACTGATGCCCCTTCCCCATCTCATTTGAACATTACGGCTGGAGCTGGTCCCTGGCAAAAGATGCTCCATTTCTGCTACTTCATAATGGCCCCATGGTAGTCAGGTAAGGATATTTACCACTTTTGTCTAAATGTGTATCCCCTGATAGGTCAACCATGTTCTAAAGTAAAGCCAAATATACAAAACTATTGTGTTGCAGGCTTAAAGGGAAAAGGAAAAAAAAATTGGTGAGAAAGAAGGGTCAGGAGAATTTGTGAAATTAAAAAAAAAAAAACAATCTTGTGAATTTAAAAAAAAATATGTACCCGTGTAGAGAAAAATACTGAATGTTTAAAAATATATTTAATTCATTATCTGCAAATGACCTCCTGTAATCTAGTGTTAATTCTTCCTCCTTTGCCCTAGGGTGGTCAGATAAGGACCTTTGTCACTTTTAACAGTTAGACAAACATAATTTCAATTGATTGGGAGGTAATTATTAGTGATAGTCAATGAATTTTATCTTTATGAATACTTGTCAAAATTCATTCCTAAACATTGATTTGAAATGGAATGCTATTTGGGAGGGGCATATAAACAATTAGATATCCAGTATTGAAAAATTATCAACAGAAGTACTTAAGAGTTTTCATTGCCATGTGTTTCTTTCACTTTTGTATCATATGCTCCACTTATTCTGTAGTTCACGAGGAAGCTGGGAATAGATGTACATCATGACGCAGGTATAGAAATCTTGGGCACATCCTCAAAGAGCACAATATCCTACTACAGAGACAGTTGCTCAACCATGTCCATTGTTGCTTTTTTACTAATAGCCAAACACTGGAAACAACTTAAGTGTCAATCAACTAATAGCTGGATAGTGAGATGTGCAATATTTTCCCACTGAAATATTATTCATAATTTTGGAAATGGCATTATGAAGTTCACAAGTAAATGAACAGAACTAGAAAAAATAATCATCCTGACTGAGGTAATCCAAGCCCAAAAGGACAGATACAGTATGTTTTTTCTTATATGTGAGTGTTAGCTTTCAAGCATTTCATAGGCATGCTAAAAATCTTGATAATCAAAAAGAATAGATGCATGTAAGGAACTGGAGATAAGGGAGGCTCTTCCGAGGAAGGGAAGCTATAACATATAGATGTGGAGGAGAGACAGGGAGTATAGAGAAATGGGAAGATTAAATGGAGGGTGGGATGCAAGAGAGTAGTAAGGGAGGAGATACAGGGAGGGACACCTAACACTGGGGGCCATTTAGGAACTTCTTAAAACATATACATACATGAGGGATACATATATATGTAGAGACATCAAGTATTAGGAGAGACAAACAATGCCCCAAGTAGACATCTTTTCCACCAAGTAAAACCTCCATTTTCAGAAATTGCTATATGTGGTTGAATTGTTTGCTAAAAGGACCCCATTAAAACATGTAAATGACTCAGGCTATTGCCCACGCTACTGGTAGCTGTCCACAAACTGATGGTAAGGTCCCATTACCGAAGATAACACTTACAAATCACACTGAATATGGAGAAGTTGAGCTGGTGCCAACCCAGAGTCTGAACCTTTATTCACTAGTATTCATGGTACTGGAAAGTACTCTGCACATGACCAGAGGAGAAAGGTAATCATCAACCAAGCTACAAGTCCACAATGGTGATCTGTGTATAAGACATGATGTAACTTAGAAGAATAACTGCCCTCTGGGCTTGCCTTGCGATATCTCCAGCTGTGACCAAGGATGGACTCCCCAACCCATTTCCAACTGAAACAAGAAAGGGTTTGGGTTGGGCCTTTTTCTTTAAAACAAGAGCTGAACATTAAAACTTTGAGCCTTGATCAGAGACCTTTGTCTTGACTTCATCTTTTTCTCACCTTCTGTCCCTTTCTTCATTCCCAGCTCCCCTTTCAGAAGAACCCAGTTGATCCATGGCCTCAGGCGGCTATAGTTTCCAATTTTATGTTTTTGAAGGAGTTTGTTATTTGTGTCTATGTGTGACAATTTAAGTTTATTTTTATTAGTTTTGTTTGCATGCCTTTAAAAAGAAAGAACAAGAAAGGAAGTGGAGCTGGGGAGGTGGGTAGGAAGCATTTGGGGAAAGTTTCAGGAGGGAAAATACATTCAAAACATATATTGTATGAATTTTTTTCAATGAAAAAGCAAAAAGGGTTATACCAAAAGAAACAAAACCATAATTATACTTCTGCCATTAACATTTTTGAATCAAGCAATTGGTGTGTCATACTGCAGCTGACAATTTGGCAACCACCAATGTATTAAACACCAAGCTAAGAAAGAATAATTACTAACATGATACGAGTTCCTATGCATTTTTATATTTTATCATTCCTCAATAACATCAGGGTTTATTTCCATTATCTGGCACAAGTCATTCTATGTGTATTTATCATTCATATTACGGACACACATGCACTTTTAGGAGATTCTTTTCTTTGCTTGTTAGAAGATGTTTGCTTAACCTCAGCTGCCTGGAGAAAGGCCAAATTCATGGCCTTTCTTAGTTGCTGGGTTAAATTATAACAGCTCGCCTTATTTCCTGCATCATTACCTCATGAGAGACATGATCCTCATTGATTTTCATGGGAAGCTGAGGGTCAGGAGATCTCATCTTCAGTAACTGCTTCCAGATGACCAGTGTATCTATTCGTTACGTATTGAAGATAATGCAACTCTAACCTTAGCTGATCCAAATGAGATGGAGACATCAATTGTTTTTTGTCTGAAATCTACTAAAATAAAACTGGAGGTTGACAGTTTCTTTCATTCTCAGGGTCTATTCACAGTTGAGTTATCATGTTTCTTTGAATAACTAAGAAAAATGTTATATTGGTTATTTCTATGGCTTATGTAGTTTATATGCAGTGTAAGATACACAGTATCTTAGATTTCTTCTGGCGTTGTAATAAAGGCCTTCAATATTCTAATGTTGCCATTTGTTTCCTAAAGCAGCAATGTTCCCGTGGGTTCCCAGCATCATATATCCGTACACATTCTTCCAAGAAAGTTCCAGCAAAGTCTACTTTTCCTTCTTGAAGTTCACAGCCATATTCTCAAACACTTCCACCACCAGATCCTGGCTCTGCTGAATTCTCCTTGTAGGAATCCTCAAAGCAGAATGCATGTGCCAGGATGTACCTTCCTCACACCTGGAGTGGAACCCATAGCACCAGAACACTAGAAAGAACAGAACATTAACTTTTTTCTTAATATTTTGCATTTAAGTTTTTTTTTCATGTTGATCTCTTATTCTTACTTCTCCTTAACTAAACATATTCTTACATAATCCCAAATATAGTGATATTAAAAATATACTTAGCATGTGTGTTTGTGTAAGTTCCACATCATAAAAGTGGAGGTTCAAAGGTAACTTACTGGAGTCAGTTCTCTTCTTCCACCTTCCCAGAGACTCAGAAAATCAACCCAGGCTTTCAGGGTAAAAGTGTTTGCTTACTGAGCCATCTTACAGACCCTGCAAACATAGTGACTTATTTAGTCCTGTTTGTATTGTTGCATTCATATGTTTGCCAATAGATACATAGATAGATGTTAGATAGACATATGGACAGAAGATAAACATTACCCCCATACAGGGAGTGATCTTTATGTGGACAGTCATGTGAGATTCTCTGGGAAATATTTCAGGATTAAAATTGCTGTTTTTAAGTAATGAAGACGTCCAAGATTACAATTTATATTCAAATACAACATCTTTGTAAACAGTTGTGTCAACTTACCTTCTTACCAGAACTATATAAAACTTTCCATTGTTTTTATATTCTTTCCAGAATGTACAATCTGGACTCATATTTTTGATCATGGATTCTGAGATATAATACATTTTTGTTTTATATATAATATCTAAAATCTCATTAAGGATTTGAGCATTGTGGAGTTGAAGAAGGCTTATTAGCCTATGCCATGCCAGCTTATATTTATGATCCCAGAGTTTACAATATTCATTAACTGGACCTAAATTGGTTATGGGGTTTTATTTTCTGCTCTAGTGACTCTCAATAGATATTCCTACAAAAATATCATGAGGATCATCTAGGAACTACTTACAAGTGCAAATTACAAAGTACCACCCTTGGGCAACTATTTCTGAAACACCATTGTGGTAAGATATGCTCCAGCAGTGTTGGTTTTGAAGTAAAATTAAATCAGAGAACCAGCCATCTTTACCATGCAAGTATCTTCTCTCTCTCTCTCTCTCTCTCTCTCTCTCTCATTGTATCCAGGTTCTACTTATGATGTTCTTTGGGCTTTATGTAATTTCTATGGTTAACATTTAATTCACAAGTGTCCCCATCTTTCCGTATGTTAAATCTCATTGTTCATCATTGGCCATATTTTGGGAGTCCATGTTAATAATTGGAAGTGGAAAATAACTAATGTAATTAAGGCATTATGGGTAGGTTTTTAAAGGCTAGTTCTACTACCTAGTTCTGAACACTCCTTGCCTCCTTGTATGCTGTGATGTGAGAAAGTTCTGTCGCATATTCTCGCTGACACAGAAGGAGTTGGTATGCCATGCTTCTCCTGTGTGATAGATTGTAATCCTACAAACCATGAGCCAAAATAAAGTACTTTATTTCCTTTGGTAATTTTTATTGGGTATTTTGGTTACAGTTATGCATAAGTAACTACGACATTTCCCATGCCTGATGTGTTGAACTTTTGGGCTTCTCCCAAAATGTAGTAAGATTACTGAGTGTTCTAGCAACATAGAGGGAAAGTTCCCACATGAAATATTACCACTTTATATATTTGAATGTTTTGACTTCTGAAAGATTCTGCTGTTTGCTCTCCAGGGGAAACGCCAATGTTTCCATAAAGCCTCTCCATAAAGAATGTTATGTAGAACTACGTGCTCAGTGTCCCCTTCACATCATCATTATTTCCTGCCTAGGCCATGATTCTGACACCATTTACAATGTCCAGCCATAATTACATAGTTAAATGAGAGAGAAATACCACAAATGTATGCTTTCATGTCTTTCTTCCCATCTGGATTACAATTTATTTATTTTGGTGCTGTGCAACATATATCATAATAACTGATTTGGATTAACATCTATTAATTAAATAATTATATTCCATTTGACATATAATATTAAAACTAATTCTTTAGATATACCAGTGGTGAAGAAAAGATATCGAAAGTTTGATCTTCTCCATGAATTCCTGACAGTATATATGGGGTGCGGAGGGGTGGTGGGTGTTATTTGTGTTCATTGCACATTTGTCTACCTATGTGAATATGGAGGCCCAGAGTACAAACTGGGTGTTTTTCTCAATAGTTTTCCATCATAATTTTGAGGTAGAATCTTATACTTAACCTTGAATTTTCTGTTTAGGCTAGACTGGCTGGCCAGCCAGCTCATGGGATTCACTTGTCTTTGCCTCTTAAAATGGGTTACAGGAACACATCTTCACCACCTTTCCTCTTTTGTTTTATATAGATGTTGGACATAAGTACTCATGTCCTCCTGTTTGGATTATAAGTACTTTATTTACAATATCTCTCTACTTCCCAGAGTTTATCATTTATAGAAGTTTTCCTTGAAATTTCTGTCTTATGCTTATTATATTCTACCAAGCAACCACATTGTAATTTATAATCTCTTAACATTCATGTCCCATTTCTAACATATGTAGCTATTCTGTATGCCACACCGATTTATCTCAATTCACTTGTAAAACACCTAAAAGTTAAGTTTTAACTTTCACTTGGTTTACTACCTTTCTACAATGCCTCTTTCAAGGTTAAGCCTAACTTCTGTTTAACCATTTTGTCTTAATTTTTATGATCTGCATCTTTATGGTAAAAAGGAAAGGTCAAAACTACATTAAACTTTCCTTAAACAAAATTGAAGATTGTATTCCTAATGCTCTCCATTTGTTTGGTAAAGTTCATGTAGTTTTACATGTGGACAATGGCATTTGAAATAAAACTGATAGAAAATTTTTCATTTATTGCCTATCATTATACACAATAGTGACTCAAATTGCTTTTATATTTCTAGGGTTGAAATAAAAAAAAAAAAACAAGAAAAAGTAATATTTTTTTCTCATTAGATTTTATTCTCTAGAATCTTATAAAATAGTCATAACTTTTATAAATATCTTATATTTAGCATCTATATCACTACATAATTTCTGTCATAATTAAAAATTGTAAGAATAGAGTACATTATTTTTAACCACTGAGTTGGTTCTGGGCTTTATGTAGTTAATTGGTAAAGATGCACCTTCATTTTTTTAATTTTAGCAATTCCCCAATACGTTGTCTATCTTACTTCTAAAGCCTAATTTTGGTCAATAAATTGGTCCTTGACAAATGTTGAGACACGATTAGCTGGACAAATGACATAATCTCATTTTTTAAACAAACTAATAAATAAACAAATAAATAATTACATAAATAAGGTCCATTTGGAGAATGAGGTGCCAACAGAAAAGAGGGTTAAAGAGATGGCTTAGTGGTCAACAGTAATCACATCAGTTCCAGAGGACAAGTTTAACTCCAAGCACTCCATATCAGGCAGTTCACAACTATCTGTAAGTCCACCTCCAGGGGAGACGTTCTCTTCTGGATTTTTACCTTGTATACATATGGCATACTCTTATAAACAGCCTAAACATTTATAAATCTTTAAAAATACTTTTAAAAAATAATCTTATGCAAGCTCAGGCCACAAAATCTTTGTCTCCATAGCAAGCAGTCGATGCATTATAGTCTAGGTGCCCTCCGTTCGTTGTAGGGTGGAGAAGTTGCAGAAAATTTACTACAGGACGAAGAGCATGTATTAAAAAAAAAAAAACTCACACATCAGAAAAAGCAAAATGAATCTCAAGCCTCAGTAGTATGAAGGATCTGACGGTGGCTGCTATCCTAGATCAGCCAAAGGATCTATAACTCTAAGGGAAAAAAGGTACAGTGATAAATTGCAGTCAACAACTATTAAAATGTATATTGCAGGGGAGGGGGAAAGAGAAACAACACAGAAACAAAGAAGAGCTAGAAGAGCTAGAAGAGCTAGAAGGAATTGGGAGGCTGAAAATGATTAAACCATATTGTGTGAAACTTTCAAAGAATTATCAAAATGACATTACTTGAAAAAAAGTATATTATGGCTATTTAGAATACCAGCCATTTTGCTTTTTAACTAGGTTGATGCCACTAGGTTGACTTTCACTAGTTTTCCCTCCACTGAATGGAGAGCACCTAGACTATAATGCATCTGCAAGTTTATAATCAAAACTGTTCACTTCTGTTTGTATCTTGAACTTGTTATTACAGAGTAAGAGTCTTGTTTCCAACATAGATGAGTAAATATGGCTTTGAGAGATCAGGTTGTTGTTACTGGAATATGACATACAGAATGCAGCTGACCAAGTGCTTACATTCTGGTTTTGTGATTCTATTAATTCTAATTTAGTACTATTCAGCTACTTCTCATGTTAAACTTATATGAGAGGTAGAAAACCATAAACCAGGTGAAACTGTGGGATGAAACAAATTTATACAAATTGTTTGTAGGGATATTAATTAGTTCAGCCACTATGAACAAAACTGCATAGAAGTTTCTCAAAAGCACTGAAAATTTAATTTCCATAATATCCAAGTAAACACTATTGAAAATATACTTGAAAGAATGAACATAATTACATAATGAAAATACCACTATTTACAATTAGCAAGTAATAAAATTAGCTTAGTTTCTCAACAACAGAAAACTGAATGAATATGTTTATATATATATATATATATATATATTTATATATATATATATATATGTATATATGTGTATATATATATTTCTTGGTTGTCACCATGAATACATCTACAACTAGAATCCAAAATAGAGAGTACCTGTGAATGATTTTTTCCTTAATTTGAAGTAGAAAGTTCCATTCTAATCTGGATCTTTGAGTTAAGAAAAAAGACCTTTAATTTAAATCTTGAGACATCAAAACACAAGTTTAATCTGGGCCATACATTCTGCTGGAAGCTTATATAAAGACATGGAAAACAAAATCTTTTGCTCTTTGAGTTGCTAGCATTCTCATACCTTCACTGACATTAAAGCCTATTCTTTTGGGATTCAAGCATACAATGAAAACCAGCAGAAACATCCAGCCTTGTAGAATGAGCAACTACTAGACTCATGGACTGTCTACTCACAGACAGATGTAGCATTACCCAAAGATGCTACTCAGATCGATCCAGCAGCAACAGTGTGTGGCGCATTCCTCACTATGGGTTCCCAAATGTAATACAGACACATGTAGCCTCTTATTTGAATATTCCTTAAACACCTCAATGACTAAGCAACTTCCAAACTTTCACATGGCTAACACACATCCCTCCAATATTCCTGAGTTATAACTTATTAAAATCCATATTTCATCTTTGTTGCTCTAGACACAGTGTGGGGAGGGGAGTTGGGGCCACTCCTCCCCAGCTCCTACTTATTGGCTGTCTCTTTATCCAGCCCTTTTCAGGTGAGATATTTTCTCTCCTTCTCTGGAATGACTGCTATCCCCTTCCTCTCTTTCCTCAGTCTCTTGCCCCGGAATCATACAATACTACTTCTGTCTCCCTGCCCAACCATTGGCCACCTGCAACTACATTTACCAATCAAAGCCAACTGGAGTAAGGGTTCTTCAGAGGCTTATGTGTGGATTCTCATGCACTTTGGGGGACTAAATTAACATAATAAAAGCAGCATTAGACAAAATCCACAATACCAGGTAAGTTGAATTTGCTGGACTGCAGCCTGTAAGTCCTCCTAATAAATCCTCTTTTTATATATAAATATATTCATTGTGAAATTTCTGCTATTCTAGAGAACCCTAATAATAATCGATAATATGTGATATGTGACATATAATAAACAATATATAATGTGTAGTATATAGTGTATAACAATGTATAGCATATAACACATAACACATAATAAATAACAAATAACATATAATATATGATACATGATATATGATGAATGATGTATCTTATCTACTGGAGAAAGTATGTCCTTGGTACTCAAAACCCAGACAAAACCTATGGCCAAGAAGTACATGGGCCCTAGGAGGAAAACCTCACTTTGTAGTTTAGCTAAATGAACATGTCTCCAAAACACAGTGTAAACTCTAAACTGATATCATTGACAAAATCTGCTCTCACCCTTAATCAGAGAAGTTTCTCTTTTCAGCAAATGGCAATGGTGTAAATATTCAAGCTTATAAGAAAGCCATGCTGCTATGGCCTAAGTCTGACATTACCAGAAAGCCCTGAGGTAGGTGCAAAATGATGCACTCCCTTTGTCCAAAAGGCTTCCTGGGGCATCCATGACCCCACAGCCTCCATCTACAGAATGTCTTACAGCCTTCGTTAGATAATAGGTTCAGTTTCCTTTCTCCTGATAAAAATCTCAGCAAGCACCTGAGATTCCTGAAACGTCTCCCTGTGATAATGAGGTACCACAATACCTTAGCCTTTAGGCAAAGACCTTTACCCACCCAGGATATTTCTACCCCTTTTACCAAAACTATATAACCATTGATTCACTCTAAGTAAACTTGATCTGTCCTCCCAAAGATGATCCCATTATGTCATTTCTGTTTGGACTCAAATCCTCTGTTCTTGGCCAGTGCTCCATTTGCACTCGTGAATCAATATTAGCTAATGATCTTCAGAGGCAGAAAGGGTCACAGTGGCTGTTCACGATGCTTAGTGTAAACAATTGTAGATTACTCAACACTAAATAGGACATGTATGCTATCATTTTAAGGCTTTAAGTGAGGATTACAGAAGAAACAGAGGGAGTTAAGAACTAGATTAGAGAGAGGATGCAAAATGCTATCTCCAAAGCATGACACGGGCATAGCAAATGATCTCAAAGAAGCTCTGTTGGACTGCATTGGGCCCACCCAAAACTTGATTGGTTAGCATATCATAGCATAATCGTGAATCAGGGAGGACCTTAAAGTATCCAGTTTCTCCAAGTTGAATCATTAGCAGATGATGAATTCTGGAGAAGAGTCATTATTTTCATTGTTTATGAAATGGTGAGCCTACCAGATACAAATGAATAGTTTCAACCCTATAGCAACACAGACAGACCTGATTAAAATCAGTGTGTCACAAACAGAACCAGATTCTATGAATATGAGAAAAAGACCTGAGGAAAAGTGTATTAGGAGTGTGGGAGAGGTGAGAGAGAGTAGGAAACAAGAACAAACATAGTGCACTCATGTATATGTGTACACTTGTGTTTGCATGTGTGTTGGTGCAAGTGTGTGTGTAAGTGTATGAGACAGAGAAAGAGAGAGAGAAAGAGAGAGAGAGAGAGAGAGAGAGAGAGAGAGAGAGAGAGAGAGAGAGATGTTTTGAACTGCGCAGGAATGTGTTTGGTTTATCTTTCATATTTAGAGGTATCTATAGATGCCCGGTTGGAAGAAAACTAAGCAGAACTGTCATCATACAGTTTTTAAATTTTCTCTCTGAAACTTATGGCAAGTAAATGGAACACAGAAACTCAAACCGTTAGCTCTTCAACATCCAGGAGAAGCAACAGTGGTCATTTCAACTTTGGCAGGGTTGTTGCAGCTGCAGGCTTTTCAGCAGGTTGCAGGAAATTTGACACCCCATTGTGCCAGTTTGGGACTGCAAATATGAATTTTCTCCAGCATAAAAGTGAATCCCTGCTGCTTTGAAAACAATAAGAGCTTCACTTTTCCTTTGCCATGGCATGAAAAATGCCATTTCTGCTGCAAAAGAGATAAATTTTAACCTGCAGTGCTGATGACTGAAATGGGAAATGAGAAGACGATTTCAGAACTTCGAGCTTATTGAAGAGCTTGCAGAGTGAATATAGCATATTTCAGCAGCAGTGAAGTCAGCATGGTATACGCTTTCCAAATAACTTCACGTGCTCTCAGGGTGATGAAACAACCACTCAGTGTATTGCAAAGCAAAGGTAGCAATGAAAGAAGGGAGTTGAGGCAGAGTCAAACCACAGGAGAACAAAGCTTTGGGTATGGAGGCTTCTCTAAGAAGCTTTCAAACTTTCTGCAGGTGGTAGTACTTTAGTCTGTAATCCAGTACTGGGAAGCAGAAGGAAGAAGATTAGTACAAGTTCAAGGACAGCCTGCTACACACAGTGGAACCCTGTGTCAATAAAACAAAACAAAGGACAAAATAGTTTGTTTGGTAAATGTGCTCCTATTCAGAGAAGAACCTGACTTTGGTTTTAAGTCACATAAAAAGAGTCAAAAACCTTTGTAGAAAAGCCTCATTCCTTCCTCTTACTGCATGCCAGAACAACACTCCTAACCCTCACTATCCGAGATCTGTTTTACTGTTTAATTCTTTAAATTATAATTAAATAAAGGATAATAGCCGTCCAGTTAGCAGTCTCCTCATGTTCTTCTATCGCTGGTCAGAATAGACATCTGAAGATGGATACAAACCATTTATTGATTGGATCTAATGTTTTGTTCTTTACATTGTCTTCTCGGTTTCATGTGATAGACTTGGAAGGAACCTCTAGACATTAGGTCATCATCCATTCTACTTGAGGTAGGACAGATTTCCATTACACCAGACTGCAAGGCGTCTGTCAAAGGTGTCCAGGAAAGAAGATCTCCTTACCTCCTTTGGAAACTTGCTCCAGTACCAGCATCCATGATGCCACATCAGTCTGTTCTCACACATTTCTTGTTACCATCCCATTCTCCAGCAGTGTTCTGTCAATATTAATAGCATTGATCATAAAAATCCTAAATCCCACCAGCTAAAATTTAAGCTTGTATGCAGATGTTTTCCTGCTTAACAACATCCCTTGTATAATAACCCTGTACACATTTAAGACTTTTAATTGACCTTGGCACATATGCAGTAATAAAAAATATGCCAATTGCTTAAGACCAGTGTATCTGGTGCCGGAGTTGGCTTTCTTTAATGATGTGATTCCATCCCTTTATAATCTCTCTTCCAGAGCATAAAGTTCAAGGACAGCTAATTGGGATGAGTGTACAAAGCCATTCTTTCTAGAAACTGCTTTAATTTGATTAGCATGGAGGCCATTTGAGGCAGCTAAGTTAAAGGAATAGTAACTTTTACCACAAAAAGAGTTTGGCATTTATATTTTTCATGTAAGCTTCTTAGCAATATAGTCAGACACTTGGAAAACAGTTGCGGGAGAGGCTTAGGGTACTGCATTTCTTTAATTTTGATAGGAAGAGGTGCCTTTATATATATTTGGGGGTGGGGTGGAGATCAGACCAGTGGCCTGAGAGGGAAAATAAGGTGGGAACAGCTGATGGTGATGGAGACTGCAGGTGAGAAACATGCTTCTGGGAAAACAGGCTTCATTGATTCAAAAGAAAATGAGCAAACAAAGGTAAATTTGTTTCTTCATAAAAGCATCTTATTGAAGGCTCCATGAGTGTAGTCAGAATATAGTCTCTCTTTCTGTTCCCATTTTATACCGTGGAACATTCTGGACTCTTCCATCCCTCTCAATCTCTGTTTTAACATTTCTTTTTATTAGAATTAAACAGTCTGTTCCATTTAAAAAGATATGTGAGTAAGCATAGAAACAGATGTCTGACCTTTCGTTTAATGATAAGCAATAGTAAAGATTCACCATCAGCTTCCCATAATTCTTTGTTTCTTTTTAATTCTTATATTCTCAACTGGACAAAATAAAAATGTGACAATATTTACATTCTAAGTATATCTCTGGTGTTTTTGTTTTGTTTTGTTTAGAGTTTCTTGTTCTTCAAACCTTTTATACTTTCTGTAGCCACCAAAGCATTTGAGGCTGAAGGAGACACTTTGTGGCAGAGCCCTTGTTTCATGGTCTTTGACATTGACATTTCCCCAGCACTGAATGACTGTGAAAACATCCCCCACCCATTTTTTTCTGTTGTTTTTAGGTAAGCATGATGTGAGGTTTCCAGACTAAGCAATAGACGAATAAACGAGAACACTGTCTTTAGAATTTGCTAGATGAGTGTAAACACTGTTGTACCACTTGGTTTTGTTCAGACTTTGAGAGCCTGTGTGTGTGTGTGTGTGTGTGTGTGTGTGTGTGTGTGTGTGTGTGT
>JANHMN010000021.1:23926922-23949422 GCA_030674055.1 Rhabdomys pumilio
AGAGCAGTTGGGCAGAAAATGCACAATTAAGGTCTTTTCCAAGTCATTGAAAGGAAACCCTGGAACACAATGCTAAACTAGTCAGTCATATTTTTAAGATGAGCATTTTAACGATGATCTTAAATGGCCCTGGTTCTTTTTTGAGAGGTAAGTAGGTGTTAAAAATACCACACAAAATTACTTTGTAATAAAGACATATTTTAATAGAAATCGTTTAAAAGTACAATATATCCAGATAATAAAATTCTCACAAAAGAAAAAATCTATCAAGAATTATTTAAAATTTCTTGTTTGAAGAACAAAGGATTTCTACCAATTAAATTTTACCAGGCACAGAATCCCAGCAAAATATTTGAAACCGTACTGTAAAAAGAAAATTTATTTATTAAGAGAAATAAAGTTTTTATGTTTTACCAAGTGCTTACAAAAAAAAATGTTGAGTTTTCTGATTTTTAGCAACATTCACATTTAAAAGGGAATTCAAACTTTTAAGACAAACTATCTTATTGGTAGAAATTTCAGGGGAAATTGGATACGATTTCAACCCGATTCTTGTTCATAAAGAATAATGACATTTTTATTATCTTAAAAGTTGTGGCTAGTTATTCCCCCCTTTAACCATATTTCTTAACAGACTTTCTTTCTTTAGATAAACAATGATAACTAGCATATCACTTCGTCGGGGCCACTCCCTGAAATAAATAAGTTACTATTCAATTAACTGGCCTTTGCCCGAAAGTCTGGACTGAAATGGAGCAATAGTTGGCAATAAACATAGGCGAACTTTCCTATCAATATCAGGTTTTATACTGTTTTATACTCTCTTCCAGAAATTCTCGTCTACATGACGGCTGTATTTATCTTGTGTTACCACTTGAAGTTTAAGACCTTAGATAGAGTAGTAGGTGCTTTCTCTCTGTTACATCTAATCACACAGAAATGTAGAAGGTAAATAAGTATTAGATTTTATGAGTAGAATATATTTTATACCCAAAAAAATACAACCTTTGATTTTTTGAAAAGCTAAGTAAGTAATCACAGGTTTTTGTTTTGTTTTGTTTCGGGGGGAGGTTCCCAGAGCAGTGAAACTCTCTGTAGGTCCAATTCAAATGGTGTCCCTTACTATATTCCTTACAAAAGCTGAAGAAGGCATTCTTCCTTTAGAGAACTGGGACATAGATACAATTTTAAACTCAGTACAGTCTGAAAATCTACACAAGAGCAAAATTGATAAAAAAAAAAAAACTGAAATTCTAACTTTGAAATTTTCTTCTTTTTGTACTAATTATTTTATTTATTTACATTTCAAATGTTATGCCCCTTCCCGGTATCTTCTCTGCATACCATCATACCCTTTGCCTCAAAGAGGGTGCTCATCTTCACTCACCTACTTCTGCCTCACCCCTCTAGTATCCCCCTTGCTAAGGAAACAAGTCTCCACAGGACCAAGTGCTTCCCCTCCCATTGATGCTAGATAAGGCAATCCTCTGCTAAATATGTAGCAGGAGCCATTGACTGATGGATGTATATACTCTTTGATTGGTGGTTTAGTCCCTGGGAGCTCTGAGGTGTTCAGTTATTTGATATTGTTGTTCTTCCTATGGGGTTACAATCTCCTTCAGCACCTTCAGACCCTACCGTAACTTTACCATTGGACTCCCCTGGCTCAGTTCAATGTTTGACTGTGAGTATCTGCATCTGTCTCAGTCAGGTGCTGGCAAAACCTCTCAGAGGACAGCTATACTAGGCTCCTACATATTTTTATTCATTCTCCTGACCCTCTGGACTTTACTCCTATCTCTTCTCATATTTAATCCTGCTCCCTCTTTCTCCCTCCCCCTCCCTTCTCCCACCAAGGTCCCTTCCTCCTTCCCTTGGCCTCCTGTGATTATTTTGTTTCCCCTTCTAAGTGGGATTGAAGCATCCACACTCTGGCCTTCCTTCTTGTTAAACTTCACATGGTCTGTGAGTTAAATGGTGGGTATTCTAAGATTTTGGGCTAATATCCGCTCATCAGTGAGTGCATACCATGTGTGTTTTTGGGGGGTCTGGGTTATCTCACTAAAGATGATAGTTTCTAGTTCCATTCACTTACCCATCATCTCATATTATTCAATAACACTTAATATAAAATATAAAGCAGTGTGTTTATAAGGTTATTTATCTATTCTATGCAAAATTAGGAGCCATAATTGAACAGACTCATAAAAACCATGAGGAACTCTCATAATAGTTGCATTTTATTAACATACTCTTATAATTTTGTAATACATTTCCAAATATACAAACAAACATTTCTGGATATTTCTGTTGGTATGAATTTTTGAATTCCTAAATATAATTTTCAGGTATATAGACATTTATATAATCATAGAAATATTTTTCGTCTGTAAATACAGAAACTATACAAAACAATTTTACTCTTTCCCCTCAAGAGTAGATTAACCAGAGTTAAAAGGAGCGTAGAAATAAAAAAAAGAAGATGCTGATACTTCATTAAATTTGATCCTCGTGATTTCATGGTAGCTTTAATATTAATATGTTAAATGATTAAATATATGCTTAAGAGTCAAGTACAGGTAAAATATTATTTTTTCTCAAGCACTGATCATAGATTCTGGAACTGAAATGTAAGTATACCAGCAGATGAATAAGTGGGCCAGTGTACTGAAGGAAGAATAAGAATTACCAAGTATACTACAAATGAAAGACATATTAAAGAACTGGCTGCACTTGACGGTCGCCATACTGGAGTTTTAAGTCAGACGTTTCAGTATACGATCCATTAAGCTAATGTTCAGACGCATTATACAGTCAGTGAATACTGGGGAAGTATAGATTCACTGAGTCATAATATTTGAGAGTTAGTCAGTGCTGATAAACCCATAGCACTGTTTGGAAAGAAAAATGACAACAAAATGATGCTTTGGAGATGATGCCTAAACAATGGATGAGGATGAGGGGAGTGTCCTAGACACTAGTAGATGCTCTCGATAGAAAGGGATAGTATTAGAAATCCAACAAGAATTTAAAACCTAATATAAGATCCTTGAGCAATATTTTAAATCAAAGATATATTAAACCTGTACACTTGGCTTAATTGAAGAAATAAGAAAAGAACTGGCTTATCAATACAGCTACTGGAGATATCCAAGAAGTATAATCGTGTCTTCTAAACTTCATGTCCACCGAGCACCACAGAAACTGATCTTCCTTGTTATACCACAGGACACTAGCAGATGTAACTAAACTAAAATGAGATCATACTGGATTAGAATAGGGCTCCAAATCCAATAAACTATGTAGTCATAAGATTAAAAGAGGTATAGAGAGATAGTACAGTGGTTAATAACACTGGATGCTCTTCCAGAGGACCTGGTTTTTGGCACCCATGTGGCTCACAACCATCTATAACTTTAGTTCCAGGGGATTCAATGCACACTTCTGGCTTTTGTGGGTACCTGACATGTAGTAAAGGCAAAAAACACATACATATAAAGTTATAAAAAATTAATTTAAAGGGAATATAGGACACATGGGGCACAGAAATGAGGGCTAAGAAAAGCAAAGGCAATGTTTGGAGTGACATTTCTATGGTGTTCAGAATCCATCAGCACCTAGGGGGAAGCATGGGCATAGTGTGTTATATGGCAAAATATAGTATCATTTATATTTCATAACTCTAGATCCTTGGATATTAAAAATTATGTTTGTTTACTTAAACCATTTTGTATTAATTTGTGAATGGCAAAAACTCATATAAAAGAAACTAGGTTATCACCCACACTCATAAAAGATGAAATAATGAAAAATCTGAAGCTCTATATTTTAGCTAACACAGACATGAACTGACATATTTTGCCTGGCAATGGAAGGAAATAATTTGTTTGATTCATAAGCACTCAGGACTAATATTATGGAATGCAATTTGACCTATAGCACCAATTGTTCCAAACAGAAAATGAAGAGCTGGGAGGCAAGCTTAGCATATTAAATATTAGCATATTCACCTGAAAAGGCTAATGAAACCCATGAACTCTCCAGAAGTGAAAAAAAAATGTTAGAACATTTTATGAATAACTTCTGAAATGTGTCAGAATATCACAGAACTCAGAATTTAAAGGCAGATATACTTTACATAGCAATTCTTTCTCATTAGCAATTTATGTATATTTGGAACATTTATTTATTACTTTTATTTTAGCATCTCTGATTCGCACTTTGCTTTTTTACAAAATGAGAGCATTACCCTACGAGAGTTGGGATGATGCTCGTGGTGTGATAGATGCTGAGTTTGCAGCAAATTGAGCTCAGTATATGAAGTATATTATGATAAGGAAAGGTGAACAATTTCATAGGTTTGTTGAAAATTATACACATGGAAAAGTCACAGGAAGCACACTCTATCTATTACCTACTGCTTAATATCAGCATATTATATTTTTTTGGATTGTTGATTAATTCCAAGTTCCTAGAGAAGACGTACCTAGATTAGTGATCCAGTACAGTAGATTTGCTTCTTCTGACAGTCTACCTGAGATTTCAGCCCATTGGAAAACATTAGTTTAATACGATTTTACAAAAGAAAATATAAATATGAGTAAGAAAAAAAATACTCTCAATCCAAGTTACAAGAATGTGTTGTAGTTTACACCATTTCTGAGGCATGGTCAACTCAGGCAAAATGTGACCATAACATGAAAGACTTCATTCGTAAAGTCATCTTCTTGGAGCACTGCTGTATTTTAATCACAGTTTGTCATTGCACAAGGGTGTACACAAAGACAACAAGAGATTGCTCATTATGGGAAGTACCCAAAGCATAAACACTTATTCACAGTCTCTGAGGTACATTGTTCCCAGAGGTTCACACAGGGTAAAAAGTGGGTGAGAAGAAAAACAATAACCCAGTTCAGAATAAAACATAAAACTTCTCATATAGGAAAATATGACATTATGTCATTGGCATTCTGACCTACATTCTACATTGATAAAACATATCTCTAATTAGCTACAATAGTCATAAAGTATTTTCTAATTCCCCTCTTCATATTTTAAATACACATTCAAAGTTGTGACCTTATACACCATCACTATTTCCCCTGAATGCATAGACTACTTATATTGTTACTTGTATTACTTGTATAATCCTTTGTATCACTTTGCTTTTATGCCAGGCAGGTTATTTCTCCTGTGCATGTCCTAGAAACATGCACTCCAAGTATTTTTAAAGTAATTGACAATTGTGCTGGTGATAATAATTAGAAAACAATAAATCCTACAAATGAAATAAACAAAGGAAAAGAAATAGTTGTAGCTGCTGAGGGTCTGCAGATATTATTGAAAGATAATTCTTTTAAAAAGTAGCTTCCCATAGTTATTTTTAGTGCCCACTCTACTGTAAGAGGATCTACCAACATTTAGTCTTCAGTTTGGGAAAGACACCCTGGTAGCTTTGCTTTATCGGATGGCAGCCAATGAATGTATGGAAGGCCTGGCTGCCAAGGTAGGAGGAACAAAGAGAGTCTTCAAAATAAATCTACGCCATACTTCACAGTTTTGCAGAAATTCATTTTTTTTCTCTCAAGGATAAGTATAAAAACATCCATTGCAAATTAAATAGAGGAAACCAGGATGTAGACATGTATAAAGTGATCATTTTTATAAATATGTTTGTCTTATTCAAATGTTCTTCATTAAAAAAGAAGCAGAATTCATCCAATAAGATAGCAAAAGAAGATCCCTGCTCCATAGGACTTAAGGTCAGGAGTTGTGACACCTGGAAACACAGAGAAGTGAAAACAAGCACCAGGGAAATGTAGTAAATATCAAACTTTGTATCATATTCATATTCCGATGGTGTGTAAGTATTCTTGTTTTAAAACTAAAAAGAACACACAATTATATTAGACTATATCACAACCTTCTTTCCTAATGGAGGCTGCTGATCTATGCCACACATAATGCTAGCTTTCCACAATTGGATTTAAGTTAGAATGCAAATTTATATTAAGTTGCAACTTTAAAATCCATAATCAACAACAGACAGCACAGCGACATTCTTCCTCTAAAATTTCACAGAGATTATATGTGATAATACATTCACCTTTCTTTAAATAACATTTTATCAAACACTGATGACACTTGTCATGAGTAGGTGGGAGGTTCATTAAAATAAATAATAAATTATTAATTAGCAAAAATTTGTCTATTTTTTGAAGGGAGCATGTGTTAAGTTAAGATGTTAGAACTAAAAGCACAAAAGAAAGCATGTGGACCCACCTCTCCTTTTCACTGAATGTTCAAGATTTTCATTCAATAAACTCATTACAGACAACTTCTTTAAATTTTCTTTGTCATGTTTAATTTGAAATTGCTACTCTAAAATAATATTATTTATATAATGAATGATTAAAATGAAGATTGAGTAGCTATTAGAGAGAATAAGAAATAATTAGTGTTTCTGTAATGTTTATCACTGTAGGAATATTTCATTTGTAAATACTTGATGACATGAATCAATAAAAAAAAAATCATCAGCTATTTTTAACAAAAAGTCTCCAAACCTAATTGCTAGTCAAATTGTATCTAGCCTTGTATTTTATACAGAATAAATAGTACATTGTGTCTTGGAATTAGTGCAGAATATGAACTAAGAATGTAAAATATGACATAGTAAACCTGTCTCATCCTGTGTACCACTTCATCCTGGCTTGATTCCTCAAAGTAAGACTGAAAATGAACACTCTTGGAGACTCTGTATAAAAGTTCACCATGTTGGCTACACTTAAGAAATAACAGAGCAAAGTGTGGATGCTTCAGTCCTTCTTAGAACGGGGAACAAAATTCTAATGGGAGGAAATATGGAGACAAAGTGTGGAGCAGAGGCTGAAGGAAAGGCCGTCTAGAGATTGTCCCACCTGGGAATCTATGCCATATACAATAACCAAAATCAGACAATCTTGTGGATGCCAAGAAGTGCTTGCTGACAGGAGCCTGATATAGCTATCTCCTGAGAGACTCTGCCAGAGCCTGACAAATACACAAGCAGATGCTTGCAACCAACCATTGGACTAAGCTTGAAATCTCCAATGGAGGAGTTAGAGAAAGGACTGAGGGAGCTGAAAAGATTTGCAAATACATAGGAAAAATAACAATATCAACCAACCAGATCCCCCAGAGCTCCCAGGCTCCAGCTGGATATGTAACAGAGGATGGTCTTGACGGGTATCAACAGGAGGAAAGGCCCTTGGTTATGTGAAGACTAGATGCCAGTGTAAGGGAATGCCAGGGCACGAAGGCGGGAGTAGGTGGGTGGGTGTGAGAGCACCCTCATAGAAGCAGGGGGAGGAGTATGGAATAGGGGGTTTCCGGAGGGGAAACCAGGAAAGGGGATAATATTTGAAATGTAAATCAATAAAATATCCAATGAAAAAGAAATAACAGAGCAACCATTTCATATGGAATAGTAGTCACCTAGTTTTTATATTCTACAGTTTGACACAAATTTTAACTTTTGAAGGGGGAGGAAAAGCCAATAACAATGTGTTGCATTTTTAAATGACGTTTTTACAGTTCAACTGTGTAATTGATTTTCTTTGCTGAAATTTATACTACACTTTTTTTTCTTGCTTTTAAATTTTTTTAAAAAATGAGATTTATTTATTTTACATATTGGAGTGCTCTATCTGCATGTGCACCTGCATACCAGAATAGGGCATCAGACCATATTATATATAGATGGTTATGAGCTACCAAGTGGTTACTGGAGACTGAGCTCAGGATCTCTAGATAGCAGAGAGAGTTCTTAATCTCTGAGTCATCTCTCCAGCTCATTTTTCATCTCTTATAATAAGCTGGCAATCTTAACTATATTATGTAACAGAGACTAGAGAAGAGGAGGCCTTAACAGACATAGAGATACATTTGTGGGTTATCATAGAATACATACCTACATAATGATAACATTTAATATTCAGGATGTCTCCTGAATCCTCAATTTTTTCTTTGAGGATTTTCCATTTAGAAAATGCCTGAATATTTAATTTCCTAAGACACGGTTCTAAAAGTTAGTCAGAGAAACTGAATTTCAAGTTGAGCTGTTTAGAAAGTCAGGCTGACTTTATCAAGTCATTCCCAAGACTGTACTACTTTTGAATCTTATGTGTAATGAGACCTTTCTGTTTAATTTCTCTTACTCTACAGAAACAAAAACCCAACTGCACTTTGAAGGCTTATGGTGTGTTAACTGATTAAATTATTCTTAAAAAAAACTCAATTGGGAAAATATACACTCTTTTCATCACAGACTCAAACAAATATAATAAAATTTATTTCAAATGGTTAGAAAAATAAGGATTATATCATCCCCTATAAATAAGGAATAGTAGTTGTCTTGCATTTTGAAAATTAGAGATAGCTTAAGTGAACTTTTTTAAGTGAGAAAAGTCTTTTTCAAGGTTATTTACATTATTGCATCTTGTGAGAAAGAAACTTCCTATAGTTAAAGGGGAAGAAAGGGTTTGCTGACTGAACTCAATTTACGAAAAGCACATGAGTAAAATTCTATTTATGACACCTGCCTGAGAGTAGGCCAGAGAAGCAACTTCCAACTCCCTCAGGCATTCCCCCTGGAGACCCACAATCTACATCTACCACAGAAGTAAGTAGACCATGGAATATTTAACAACAACAACAACAACAAAAACAACAACAAAATGTTCATGGCCACTCCCATCATGACCCACTCAAGATTATCATTGAAACAACTTACCCCCATTCCTCATCTCCCCAATTGTCATATTCTCTCATTTACTTTCCCTCCATAAAATTCTCATCACCAAACAATGTTTTATTTTGTTCCTTCAGCAATACATTCTTTTATTCTATTCTACTCCATGTTATCTATTGCATTGCTTTGCTTCTTTTGATTGGAAAAATAACCTATTAAAGTGAAGTCTAGGGGCAGCAAACTCTCCCAACCACTAAGCCCAGTAACCAACCATCAAACTTGTTATTTGAGTTCAAACCCTGGGGCTCACATGGTAAAGAAACAATCACTCCTCCAAGTTGTAAAGTTGTCCTTTGACGTCCATGTCGAAGTCATAACACTCATGTACCCATGTAAATATATGCACCTTCATATACATACATCAGAAGAAAATGTGTGTTGTCTAGTAGGCATGTCATGCCAGATTCATTTTGACCTCAAGAAACAGAAATGCTTTAAGCCATTTTTTGTGGTAGCTTATTACACAGTGCTAGAAACATCACTTATTATTTTCCTTTGGATCATCCCAAATGATACTGAGTACCACCATTTCAACAAGATATCTATCAATGAAGACTTTCTTGATAAATTCAACAGTGATATTTAATCCATCTTCACCGCACCACATAGTACCCAGTCTCTTCTACACTGTGAGAAGCTTGAGCATAGGACCTCAATCCCACTTCATACATTTTCTTCAACAAGGCCATATCTACTCCAACAAGGCAATACTTACTAACAATAGTACTTACCATAGGCCAAGCTTATTTAAATCACTACAACCCATTTTGAAAGTCGATTCTAGTCTCCTTATGTTGTTGACAATATTAATAAGACATGCCCATGAACCAGAAAGTTCATTCCTTCTTAGTTTCACTTAAAATTTGTTTTCTGGACATGATTTAGAAAATCTTGTTTTATTTCCAGTAGAGGTATACACAATTTCTTCTTAAATAAAAATCATATTTCCAATTTGGAAAATCAAGGAGAAAGTTACTCTTAAATTTATTTCATTGCCTTAATCACATATATAAAGCAATGGCTCCTAAAAGTGAAAACCAGATAAAAGAGACTTAGGAGATTAATAAATCAAATAAGTGCAATATTGAATACCAAGTGACTGACAGTAGCCATACACATAATGATAAAACAAGATATTTTATAATTTTATTCTCTAATATATATCCACTCAGGTAATATTTATAATTTCCATCTTAATAAAACATTAAAGAAGCAAAATTTAAAAGATAAATTCATAGGTAAATGAAATAAGTGGTAAATAATATAGAAAAGTATAAATAGGCCTTTTGATTTAACAAATATTTAATCATATTCTTTTAAAAATATTCTTAATCGCCAGGCGGTGGTGGTGCATGCCTTTAATCCCAGCACTTGGGAGGCAGAGGCAGGCGGATTTCTGAGTTCGAGGCCAGCCTGGTCTACAGAGTGAGTGCCAGGACAGCCAAGGCTATACAGAGAAACCCTGTCTCAAAAAACAAAACAAAAAATATATACTTAATCATCAAATACATGAAAATTTTATCACTTCAAAGAAAAAATCATATATTTCTCTCCTTATGAATGCAAATTAGTATTACTTCATTTTCTGTTATCTGTAATTAAGAATTGGAGCAATGGGCAGTATGAATTATTTCCTTCATAAAGTTGAATGATGTGAAAGAAATGCTTAATGTTAAATTCAGTGAGCAGCTGTCTTTTTTCTCCATGTGCCCTTCCCATCTTTACATTCTAAATTTACAAATGTCAAACAGATAAGTAAATTCTAAATAGTTAGTAATATAGTCAAATGTGAGCTGATAATTAAATTTTATAAATTAACAGCTTCAAAACATTTTTCAGACATGCTCCCAAAAATTAAACTTTTATCCTGTTAGTAGCACTATACAATATAGGAGCTGATTTGAAAAGACACATTCTGCTTGCTTGATTCAATTATCGCAAAGAGATTTCTATCAAGGGAATAATTTAGAAATAATAAAAAACTGTACTTAAAATAGTGATTTAATAATATTTAGTTGACACACACACAAGTAGAAATTAAATTTCCAGTATTGGATATCTAATATTCTGTTACTCTAATCCAAACCATTGCTAAGATTTGTGCATTTTAAGGGTTTGTATAAGTACACAAACCTTTTATATCACTCATGTTGAAACTGCACACCCAACTTCATTAAATTCTTCTGTGGTGAATATGCAGTTGGAATGGATACAAATGTTTAATGGAGTACAAAAGGATTTGGAGGGGTTATAAGAGTAAAATTTGCATTTTTGTTTCTATATTATGTAGAAACAAAATTTCTAATAAAATAGAAACTAGTTTGAAAAACAATGTCTTCTTATTTATTTGATTGTCAAAATAACAATGATATCTAGTTGAGGGCAGATAAAGTGATGAATCAGAGAAATATTTGACAAAATGAGTCAGAGATAGGAAATGTCCAACTCTCAGGAAAACAGACAAGAAGGAGAGGTTACTTAAAGAGTAGTGAGGGGAAAAGATTCAGTTGAGTTCAGTTCAGTTTGAGGAGTTCAGCAGCAGTCTTTCCAGGCAGAGCAATTCAGTCAGAAGCTGAGAAAAGCCAATGTGAGTCAGTCAGATTGGAAGGAGTTTGAACCCCACAGGCTGAGTTGACCCAGGCAGACAGAGTTTAAAAAGACCTAAAATGTGTGAGCTTATTCAACAGTATGTATTGGAGGCTAGAAGATGAAACTATCAAGGTTTAGGTTGTCAGAAAACTGGATTGTATGGAGGCGATATGTATCCTCCAGGCCTAGGCCTAAAGACAGTTAAAAAATAGACAGCAATTTTATGTATTTGTAAAGCTTGGGATTGGCTCACATCGCATCACTTTTGCTGAAGAAATAAAAGTGATGTTTACATTTACAATAAAAATCTAATGGTTCCGTGATAAACAGAAAGGGGAAATATGAGTTTCTGGAAATAGACTGAATGATGCTTTATTAGCTTTAAATTTTTGAATGCCAATAAGCAAGAACAACAGCTGCTGAAAGACACTGGATTATAGAAAAACTTATGAATTATTTCAATTTGCATACCTTAAAGATGTTTAAACATCAGAATGCAAGTCAGTCAGGGAATGTGTTACAATGGGAAAAGGTTTAATATATATATATATATATATATATATATATATCCACAGGAGGAGAAAGAAAGAGGGTCAAGATCAGATTTAAATAAGAGAAGCTTCCACATGAAGGGCAAGGATCAATGAAGAAAGAGACACAGAAAAATAGCAATGCAGATGAGGAAGAAACCTGACCCCATCTTCTGCTATGAAGGAACATCACATTACTTCATCAAAGAAAAAAAAAGCATCATTTACAACAAGGACTTTAAGTACACATCAGCCCCAGGGAGTTCTAATGTTTTATATTCTCCATATAGCCTTTTTTGAATTCACAAAACGACTGATCTATTTCTACTACACCCAAACAATTCAGTCACTACCTACCTAACCTTCAACTGCAAGTTATATTTCAGTTATGTAAACATTGTCAATCCTAGCTTGACTGAATCATTTACACAAGAATTTATTACTTTAATTCCATTTTAAAAGCATTCAGTAATTTTCTAATTCCTATCCTCCAGAATTAAGTGAAGTCTTCCAATCATGAGTTTTAAACTTAGCCCCCAAATACTCAACTATTTTTCTAAAACTGTCTAATTCGCTCTACAGCCAAATACATAAAATCACTTCTGATAGCTCTGTTTTTCACATCTTCCTTAATATTGTGTCTGTATCACTTGCCCATTCTGGGGTATCTTCCTTCATATTCACAAGGTTATGTGTATTAAGATGCCTTTTTTTCTAAGAACAACTGGTGAAGTCCTAACTAGAATATTTGTTCAATAATCATAAATAATTACAGTTACTTGATTTATGGCTAGATTGGTTTATTTTATCAATTCTAAAGTATGTCATTGATGCAAATCCTCTACCTTATTCTAACCACATGAAAAACATAAATTAAAGAAATTATCTTAATTACATAATTGCTTAAATCTCCTGATTTTAGATAATTATTAGAATATAAATTTATGAAGCCCATTTGATGGATTTGTTAATTTTATAGTGAGTATATTCTTTCAGTTATTAATAAACTGTTTTATAACCATTCTATAACTACTATCTTTAATGAAACAGCTTTTTAATTCAGTAGTAGGAGACATTAAACTATTATTTATTAATATATCATTTAGGTTCAAATGTCAGACTTTAGACTTATTATTGATACGCTCTGTCAAAATTCGGTAATAATACAATACTCAATAAAGTGCATAAACATAATTTCCCCTCAGAAATAATAATTTAGCTGAGTATCGCAAACAATAGGTCAACAAACAAACAAGACCCTCATTTCAGAATATATTATATTCTATGAAGGATATCATATAAAATTAGAAAACCGACAGAGAATGAACTGAGTTGAAAGAATAAACATATTCACATGTATTTTCATAGTTTATTTTCACTAATGGTCTGTTTTGAATTTTAGGGTTTGTTTTAATAAGTTTTACATGTTAATTGAGCTAAATTGACTCATTCCTCCTGTCTGTGTAATATGCAGATAAAAAGTATTTGTGATTACATGTTTCCAAAAATTCATTACTCAAGTTGCAATTGCAGCCAGTGCAATTTTAGTACAGTATTCCATTGAGACATAAAATCTAAAAAGCTGATCTCCATGCAATTATGTGTTATGAGTTTGCTGTACACAGTGAGACATCAGGCTGTAGTCCATTCATATAATAGTCTATAAGCTCATATAACTCATTATATTTTATGCATCATTAGTGAAAATTGGCAATATGCTGTACAATTTTTAATGTAGAAGAATAAAGGCTACTGAGGAGTAGATGACTCAGGAGATCATTAGTGAACACCTCCAAGCTGACTCAAGCTTCAGTTCTATTTCTTTTGACAATAAATATTATGCAGCAACAACTAGCCCAGAAGCTTGAAATACCCAAGATTCAACTCGCAGACCACATAAAGCTCATGAAGAAGGAAGACCAAGTGTAGGTGCTTTGGTCCTCCTTAGAAGGAATAACAAAATACTCAAGGGAGCAAATATGGAGACAAAGTGTGGGACAGAAAGTGAAGGAGGGACTGTCTGGAGACCATTCCACCTGGGTATCCATCCCATGTGCAGTCACCAAAGATAGACGCTGATGTGGATGTCAGGAAGTGCATGCTGACAGGAGCCTGATATAGCAGTCTCCTTAGAGGTCTGCCAGACTCTGACATATTCAGAGGCAGATGCTCACAGCTAACCACTGTTCTGTTCAAGGGGTTCCCAATGGAGAAGTTAGAGAGAAGACTGAAGGAGCTGAAATGGTTCGTGGCCCCATGAGGAGAGCAACAATACCAGCCAACCAGAGCTCCCAGGGTCTAAACCATGAGCCTGGGAGCACATAGGGAGGGACCCACAGCTCAAGCTGTATATATAGAGAAGAATAGAGTTGTCAGGCATAGGTGGGAGAGTCCTTGGGTCCATGGAGGATTGATGCCAAGTGTGGGGGAATTCAAGGGTGGGGAGGTGAGAGTGGGTGATAGGTGGGGATACATCCTCATAGAAGCAAGAGGAGGCGGGATGAGATAAGGGGGCTCCTGGTGGGGGGTAAATGGGGTAAGGGAATAATATCTGAAATGTAAATAAAATATCCAATAAAAAATTTAAAAAATGGTTTACTTAAAAAGAAAGAAATAAAATAGCAGTGCTTTTGATTCAGCAGCTAATAAACTATAATCTATATTATGAAACTGACTGTAAAACCCAATTATTCTTTGTTTAAAAACATAACTTGTGTAATAGATTCACATACACTGATGAGGGATAATGTTTAATTCAACAGAATCAAGGAAAATACCTGGAACTCACAATTCTGATCTCATTTTCAATCCAGTGATCATTTCTTGGAAAGGAATTGTCAGAGTAAATATGTTGATTTAAAACTAGTGATCAAGATATATGAAATGTAAAAATCAATAAATATTACCCAAAAGATACCCCCTCCATACCAGAGGGACATTTTCTCTACGATGTTCATAGTGGCCTTATTTGTAATACCCAGAAGCCAGAAACAATCCAGATGTCACACAGTCACCAAAGGAAAAATGGATACAGAAAATGTGGTTCATTTACACAATGGACTACTACTCAGCTATTAAGAAAAAAGGCATCATGAGTTTTGTAGGCAGATGTGTTGAACTAGAAAATATGCTCAGTGAGGCAGGACATACATGGTATGTATTCATGAATAAGTGAATATTAGCCAAAAAGGACAGAATACTTAGGATACAGCCTGCAGAATTTAAAAAACTATAACAAACAGAAATGCCAAGTGAGGTTGCTTCAATCCCACTTAGTAGGGGGACAAAAATAATCATGGGAGGCAGAAGGAGGGAGGGATTTTGACAGGAGATGGGAGGGGAAGGGGAAAAGGAGAACAGTATCAGGTGGGAGGTTCAGAAGAGAAGCCCAGAGGGCTAACAGAGTGGATTAAAATATGCAGCCTCAGAAGATGGGAGGTGAGGAGAAGCTCTAGAAAGTACCAGAGACCTGGGAGGTGAAAGAATCTCAGGACCTTAGATGAAATGTCCAATACTGGGGAGAAGGAACTCAATGAGTCCACCTCCAGTAGATAGACAGGGCCTTAAGAGGAGGGATGGTGCTATCAACCAACATTCAAAATTTCTGACCTAGAAGTGTTCCTGTGAGAGAGAGAGAGAGAGAGAGAGAGAGAGAGAGAGAGACAGAGAGAGACAGAGACAGAGACAGAGACACAGAGTGAGAGAAGAGAAAGAGGAGAGAGAGAGACAGAGAGAGAGGGAGAGAGAGAGACAGACAGAGACAGAGACAGAGTCAGAGACAGAGAGAAAAGACTGAGGGAAACGACTGAGGGAAAGGTAGTCCAGTGACCAGCCCAACTGGCGATCTACCTCATGAGGAGACACGAAGGAATGACACTGTGACTGATGCTATGATGTTCTTATAGACAGGAACCTAGCATGGCCGACCTCGGAGAGGCATAACCAGCAGCTGACTGAGACACATGCAGATACTTACACCCAACAACTGGACCTTAGTAGAAGATCCCTATGGTCAAATTAGAGGAATGATGGAAGAAGCAGAAGTGGAGGGTGACTCCATAGAAAAACCAACAGTCAACTAACTGGATCCCTAGGATCTCCCAGACACTGAGCTGCCAACCAGACAGCATATCTGAGCTAGTTTGAAGCCCCTGACACATATGTAGCATAGGATTGCCTAGTCTAACCTCAGTGGGAGATGTGCCTCCAGACACTTGAGGTCTCAGGGAGAGGGTAGGCATGGTTTGGGAGGAGCATCCTCTCGAAGACAGGGTAGAGGAGGCATGTGATGGGGAACTGTGGGAGAGGGGACCTGAGGGGGGACAACCCTAGATTGGAAATAAAAAGACAATATATGTATGTATAGGCTTATATTTTATGAAAATATATAACTTCTAAGAATGAACATTGAAAATATTAGCATATTAGGAAAAGCAAAATTAAGGCTTTATGTATATATGTATATTCTTCTTATTTGGCATCACTCAAAAATATAATATATGCATTATATATACATACTCACAAATATATATATATATATATATACATGATCAAATACTCCTCATTGTCTGTCTACTAATGTCCTCTAAGACTAATTGGCAGTGATTTTTTGAGCAAGTCATAGTCATTTTGCAAACTATTATTTTCTGTTTCTATATTTTACGTGGAGTGGTATGTTTTCCAGTAAATTTTCATGTTAATGGTTCCTGATTTCATTCAGTCTTCCATATTGTAAGCTGTGCTTCCTCTAATTTTTAAAAAAGAGCAGAGTGTGCATCAGTGGGGCTAGACACCACCTAAAACTCAAGAAATTTGGGGGAAAATTTAAAGGGCTAGAGGAACAGAATATCTACTATGAGAATGCATCTCCTAATGTAAGAGAAATTATACTCATGAAATCTCAGCAACATGGCTTCCTAAACAAAACCAGAACAAGGATAATATCAACATAATACTACCTAAGGACCTAGCTATACAACTCCTGGGCATATATACCCAAAAGATGCTCCAACATATAACAAAGACACATGCTCCACTATGTTCATATCAACCTTATTTATAACAGCCAGAAGCTGAAAAGAACAGAGGAATGGATACAGAAAATGTGGTACATATACACAATGGAGTACTACTCACCTATTACAAACAATGACTTCATGAAATTCTTAGACAAACCGATGGGATTAGAAAATGTCATTGAGTAAGGTAACTAATCACAAAAGAATACACAGGGTATGCACTCACTGATAAGTGGATATTAGCGCAAAAGCTCAGAATACCCAAGGTACAATTCACAGACTACATGAAGCTCAAGATGAAGGAAGACTAAAGTGTGGACGCTTCAGTCCTTCTTAAGAAGGGGAAACAAAACACTCAAGGGAGAAAATATTGAGACAAAGTGTGGAACAGAAACTGAAAAAAAGGCCATCAGAGATTGCCCCACCTAAGGATCCATCCCACATACAGTCACCAAACCCAATTATTGTGGATGCCAAAAAGTGCATGCTGACAGGAGCCTAATATAGTCGTCTCCTGAGAGGCTCAGCCAGAGCCCGACAAATACAGATGTAGATGCTCACAGCCAACCATTGGACTGAGCCCAGATTCCACAATGGAGGAGTTAGAGAAAGGACTGAAGGACCTGAAGGGGTTTTCAACCTCAAAGGAAGAACAACAATATCAAACAACCAGACCCTGCCTAGAGCTCCCAAGGACTAAACCACCAACCAAAGAATACAAACGGACCCATGGTTCCAGTCACATATGCAGCACAGGATGGCCTTGTCTGGCATCAATGAGAGGAGAGGCCCTTGGTCTTATGAAGGCTCAATGCTCCAGTGTAGGGAAATGCCAGGGCAGGGAGGCAAGAGTCGGTAGGTGGGTGGGTGGAGAGACACCTTCATGAAGAGGAACGATGAGATAGGGGTTTCGCGGGGATGGAGCTGAGAAATGAGATAATGTTTGAAATATAAATAAAGACAATATCCAATAAAAGATAAAATAAAATGATATGTTTGTGTGTCAACTTGACAAATGGTAGGTTGTGAAGGTTAGATTTTTTTTATTGGTTATTTTATTTACATTTCAGATTCATCCTCTTTCCCCATTTCCCCTCCCTAGAAAACCACTATCACATGCCCCCTTTTCCTTTTTGCTTTTATACAATTTTTAAAAATGTTAGTCAAAGGTTTTATAAGTTTGGTAATGCTCAGTCAGAAGTGTAACCCAATACTCAACCTAGATATATCAACTATCTTTGACTGGTGGAGACACGTGAATGTCTGCCTCCATGTCTCCTTCCCTTTTTCTCTCTTTCTCTCTCTCATCACCTAGCTTCTCCTGTCCTTCTCCTCCTCTCCTTACTCCTTCTCTTCCTCTCCATACTCCTCCCACCTTAGCTCCTCCTATATATTCCCTTCCTGTTAAAAATAAAACTTTTTTCTTAAAACACAATTAGTACATAATTGTGCCGATTTGTACCAGTGAGGTACTAGTTAGTCCTAATAACCAGTCCATCATTTTCTTGACTAACCAGAACTTCTGTCACCTCTCCTAACTAAAACACTTAGATCTGAACCTGGATTTTTTCTTGGCATGGAATGAATGTCAGCTGAAAACCCTCTACTCAAGTCTTTTCTCTCAAAGTAAATAGCCAGGATTGGCTATGAGCCTATAAGTTTTCAATTCCGTCAGAAATTCAAAATGACTGAGTTAACTGAAATTATGGGAAGCACAAAGCATAGCTTCTAAAACTTATCCAATTTATAAAGACTGCTGAACATCTGGACAGTCCCTATACTTCATCTGGTCTTCAGCCTTCTGGCCAGGATCTTCTGACAGACTATAGTGATGCAGAATTATTAAGGGCTGATTACTCTGTCTAGGCAGATATAATCAGTCGACTATTCTGTTAGTGCGTCCTTTTCTGGACAGTAATTTGTCTGTAGATGGGAAGAGGCAATTCTTGTCCAGTGGCTGTCTCACCACAACTGGAGTAACTCCAAAGATGCTCAATTTGTGAAGGTTAGTTTTAAATGTTAACTTGCCATGAAATAAAATCATCTGGTAAGAGAGTCTCAATTGAGAAAATGTCTAGATTTTTGTTTGTCCTACCTTAAATGTGTCCAAAGTTAGTTCGGCAACTGTTATATAGAATATATATATATCTAAATATATATATATATATATGTCTATATCTAAATCTATATCTAATCCATATCTATATTTATAACTATATCTAGATCCACATCTGTGTATATATGTATGTATATATATATATATATATATTCAGTTATACTTGTTCTTTCTTGCTATTGTAACAAACCATCATAAATTTAGATATGTTAAACAATACTGAAAGGCACTTCTGCAAACTCAGAGATGCTTTTTGTCCCAATTACATTCATTTGAGATGAGATCACGTCAGCATGGCTGATTCCTTCTAGAGCCTCCAAGGGAAAATTTACCCTTTGTCTTTCCCAGCAATAATAGCTCTCTTCCTGTGTGTTTCTATGTGTGTGTTTCTCTGTGTGTTCATGTGTGTGTGTGTGTGTGTGTGTGTGTGTGTGTGTGCGTGTGTGCGTGTGTGTGTGTGTGTGTGTGTGTTGTGTGTCTTGTGGTGTGTACATGTGTGCTTGTGTGTTTGTAATTCAGCATTATCTATTAGTAAATTTTTATTGTTTCAGAAGCAGTCAGTATATGACTGCAAAGTATCATATGAAAATATGTACAGCCAGGTGGTGGTGGCGCACGCCTTTAATCCCAGCACTTGGGAGGCAGAGGCAGGCGGATTTCTGAGTTTGAGGCCAGCCTGGTCTACAGAGTGAGTTCCAAGACAGCCAGGACTACACAGAGAAATCTTGTCTTGAAAAACCAAAAAAAAAAAAAAAAGAAAGAAAGAAAATATGTACAAAATGATTTTCAGTTATTTATGGGATATGAGTTTGGGAGATCACCACTGCTAGTTGGATACTGCAAGCACTAAGCAGTAATTATTCTCTAATAACTTTCTACTATGTACAAACCCTGCAGAGTCCTCAAGAGAAGAAAATAGGACAGGGTTTACTATCATAATTAGTTGTGTTATATGACACAACAGACTTAGACAAGGCAATCATCCAGGTTGTCTTCACCCCTCAAATGGGCTCTTTGCAAGCACAAGATGGTATCTTGATATTTGTAGAATTGGACACGATAAAACAGAAGAGGCCTAGATGATTACATTACTGGTTTGAAGGCTCTTGACAACTTTGTGAAAAAGACACGACTAGGTCCAGTTTCTGCCAGAAACAGAAGTGTGCCAACTCACTAAGTGAACTCTGAACAAGAGCTCCCCTACCTTCCCATTTATCCATCCTCAGTATGGGTGTCACCTGGATTTGACTCTGTCATAACCTGAGTAAAGCAGCTTACATATCCAAGTGGATTGTTTTCATAGATGTATTTTCATGATGGTTAATTTCAGTTTTCAACTTGATTGGATTATGAGCATAAGGGCATTAATGGGTGTGTCTTTGAGGGCTTTTCCAAAGAGGATTAACTGATGGAAAGACATTCTTTCTTTAATACACGTGGCACCAACTTATGTGATAGGATCCTGTAGTAAACTAAAAGAGCAAAATGAAAAAGCAAGCTGAGTTTCTCTCTGTTTCCTTGTCCAGAGGAGCAAGCTCCCATAACCACAGTGAGGATCAGCACAACCATCTTCCACGGAATCCCAGCCAATGAGAGCTACTACCAAAAAATTATCTCTCAAAATAAATCCTATTCCGTGGACTTTTTAGTGCATTGTTCATTGTTTGGGCATTTTTTTTATTGGTCATTTGTTTTGATTTCATCTTTTCTGTTTTATTTTTTATTGTTGTTTGTTTGTTTCTTGGTTACTCTTTTGTTCTCCTTTCTTGTCCTTGGTGTTCAAAAGAGAGAACAAGAAAGCAAAATTGGTGGGTAGAGAGGTGGGAAGGATCTGGGAGATGTGAGGGGAAGGGGAAAACATGATCAAAACATATTGTATAAAAAATCTTCAGATAAAAAATATGAATTGTTTATAAAAAGAAAAACTAAAGTCTTTTTCAAACGAATATTTTGTTTTAAATTATATTTCTGTGTTTGTCTAACTGTGGGTTTGTACATATGTGGGCGTGTTTTATGCCCTGGAACTGGAGTGACAACTGATTGTAACCATTCTGGTATGATTGCAGGTAACCCACATTTGTTTCCTGCAAGAACAGCAAGGAGAGTTAAACACAATCTCTTCAGCCGCCAGAATTTTGTATTTTTCAAGTTGCTGTTGGTTTTTAAAAAATAAAAAAAGAAAGGTGTACTAGCTGAATTTGTCTATCAACTTGACTCAGGCTGGAGTTATCACAGAGAAAGGAGCCTCCCTTGAGAAAAATGCCTTCATGAGATTCAGCTGTAAGGCATTTTCTCAATTAGTGATGGGGGGAGGGCCTAGCCCATTGTGGGTGGTGCCATTCCTAGTCTGGCAGTGTTGGGTTCTATAAGTAAACAAGTTGAGCATGCCAGGGTAAGCAAGCCAGTAAACACCATTCCTCTAAGGTATCTGCATCCACTCCTGCCTCCAAGTTCCTACCCTGTGAGAGCTCTTGTCCTGACTTCCTTTGGTGATGAAGAGCAGTGGAAATATAAGTTAAGTAAACCCTTTCCTTTTCTACTTGCTCCTTGGTCATGATGTTTTCTCAGGAATACAAACCCTAACTAAGACAAAAGGGATGGAATAGAAGAGTATTTGGTTCCTTAAAATTAAAAGAATGGAATATAAGTGGTATTTGGTTTCAACTGGTGCATTATGGTAATTTATTCTCCACAGTAACAAAACTCTATTTAGGGACAGGAATAGTATATCCTTATTTCTACAAATGCAAAACAAATTCAAAAGTTAAAAAAATTAGTCAAGGTTCATACTTGTCTAGCATCTTTTAACCTTGAAAATAAGTAGGTTTAAAATATTCATTAGAATATTAGTCTTTCACAGTATAGAGGTAGAAAGGTGAGCAAAAAGTCTTGCTACTTACTGGAGTGTAATGGCATTTGATAGCTACTACAAGAACAACAGTGTGGTTTCTTTAAGGGTGTGGTCTTTATGGGTTGAACACACACCAGTGCAGGCCCCACTTTCAAGAGTAGCCGGACAACTAAATCTACATTCTACGAGGAAAGTAGAAAAGTCAACAACTACAAAAATATCTCAACATTTAGTGGAAAGGAATGGAAAAATGGTATTGAGGGGGAAAAGAAAGAAAAAAAGAAAAAATACACTGTTCTGAAATAAAATAACTTTGAGAGCTTTTCACTAAAAGGTATGAGTTTATAGAAATAGGGAAACACATTACCATTTAATTACAACGCTCAAGGAAATCACTCTCTAATGTACTTATACCTACTACAAACAAATATTAATAATAACCTAACAACTGTTGCTATTCTTCTGTGAATAGAACTGTGCATAAAAATATATGAGAACAAGATAAGGTCGTTTATAAAAGAAATGAGTGTAGATACACAATGTTTATAGATTTATAATAATAAACTGAAAAATACTCTTCAACCACCACACTGAATAAAAGAGGA
>JANHMN010000021.1:23951922-23960842 GCA_030674055.1 Rhabdomys pumilio
CTTAGGAATTTAATAAATGAGTTTACAATTCACTCTTATATGATCACACTGTATTTGAAATCTATTATTTGGCCCGTACAGTTCTGAATTTTGTAACAGGTGTGCCTTAGTATATAGTAATTAAATTATGATTAAGTCAATTTAGATAAATATCTCCTAGTGTTTTTGTTTAACTTTGAAGGCAATAACAGTACTAGTCATAGTATATACTAGCCACACCAAATTGCCTAATGAGGTATCCTTATTAATACATAAATATTATAAACTATAATTTAGGAAAATATAAACTTAGCAAAAGACATAAATCAAGCCATGATGTCATAGCTTCTATAAATATAGATGATGATTTTGTTTTTCCCTAAAATCCATGTGCTTAAGGTATCATGGAATACTCTTTCAAATATATATATATGAACTAAGTTATCACGAACTAAGTTCCAGTACCTCAAACATAAAATTAATTTATGTACCTTCTTGAGTATGAGGAGAAGCAAGCTTCACTTTTCATTTAATTATAGAGTATCTTATTGTCTACTTTCTAAATTACTGGGGCCTTTTGCTTTTGATTATAGAGGCCAACGACATAATCAACCAGCTTTGTGTTTTTCATAACTCATGGTCAGTGATGTATTTTTCTAACTGTCACACATGCAGCTGGTTCCTATTTAGCCAAAATAATGTAAATACATTATTAAATTATATAGGTAATAGGTGGCTATGCAGCTATGCAAATACTCATTGTATTTTTAAATTTATTTATTTGCATTTGTGATGGTGAATCTACATTTTTTAAAATGCATTTTCTATTAATTCTTACCTGCTGGCTTTCCAAATACAATTATGCCTTGTCATGTTCATTTGAACATAGTTTATTAATCACATGTAGTTTGCAGTAGCTCAGGGTAAGATAAAATAACAACAGATATTATTTCTAGTTTTCGATTATTGTCCCAGGGTTGGGGTGTTGTTCGTTAGTGGTTTATATTTCATGTCATTATGTAAAGTTAACAACTATAAACATACCCTGTTACATAAAACTGAGCTCCAATAAAAGCAGTAAAAATTAAGGCTTTTTGTTTTCATTCTAAAATATATCACTGTTATTCTATAGTTTCTAAAAACAGACCAATGCTAAATAATCTGTCTCTTTGGGACTACTTTAAAGACTAGTAGAATAAATAGATATACCAATATCTTTGGGTTTCAGTACTTCATACATTATGTTTAAATCATTTTTTCATAGCCGTAGTGATTGTCTTGTGAGCTGAATGCAGATGATTTCTAGTCATGGATATTTTGATCCAGAAAACTGAGAATAGTTTTGGTTAAAACAGAAAGTAAGTAAATAAATTAAAAGGACTTTTTAACAACTGATTTAATAGTCAATACAGGCTTTCCAGAGTGGTAAGACCAATAATTCATGTAGCTCAATGTAACACAACTACAAGAACCCAAAGCAAAATATTTTCCTACTACTGTCAAATACTATACAAAAAATATATTATTGTAATCAAAATTATTGCTTAAAAATAAAATCAGAAGGATTAAAATTATACTATCCTCACTTCTTCAAGTTTACATTTAAGCTTCAGAAATGAGGCACTGGTTTTCTCACCAACGTAACAAGAAAGAGTAATGATGCACTCTGGTTTAGTTCCAGGAACTATGTACTTTTTTTCTTTTTTTTTTTTTTTAAATTCTGATCCAAGTAGTACAACATGAGATACAAAAAGTGTCTAATGATAGGCTCCCATTCTCAAAAGCTGCCTCACAGAGGCAGGTCAGAGTTAAGGACATGACCAATGGCTCACAAAGTGCTAGCAGAACAACCTTTACCTAAACTTTTACAAAGATCTGACCCTAGAAAAGATAATGCACGCTGTAACATTCCCAGACAAATAACTCTCAGTTCAGGTCCCACCATAAGGAGAGAGAAGCGGAAGCTGGGAGGCAAATGGGGACATAGGAAGAGAGCTAAGTGACAATAATGGCCCACTTTTCCCTCTAAGAGTAGAGTTACTCACCCTTCTGCTTCTCACACATTACTGAGTTCTGCGATATGTTTTACTGCCCTTGATGCTATATTCAGATTATCTTTCTTAATATTATATATTCACCTTCTAAAATACACTGTGCTGTTGTGGGAGATAAGCCACAGTTATGTTTCTATAATACACTGACTGTTAATTTTTCTCACATGCTTCATTTATTTTACCAAGTCCCGGGCAAAAGCCCCAAAAGGAAATGTCAACAGCTTACAACATTTGCTCGTCAATAAGTTTCTAACACTAGGAAATTCAATAACCTGTTCAATAGTGTTTTCAAAGGACAGCACAGTTTCCGTAATTTTCAATGTTATAGAGAAGTTCAGCTTTTCTGTGTTTTGTTTCCCTTAAAAGGTAATTATCTTAGTCTTATCATTAGATTTTTGTTGCAATATTTTTTCCTGAAATTCTCTACAGAAACTCGACTCTAGCTTCAGGGGAAAACACAAATGAAAGGAGTGAAGGAGTGGATAAAGAAAATATGCCAGTGACCAGGCCATCATCATCACAGGGTTCCAAGAAAGGCAATGAAGGGATATGGAGCCAGCAATCAGGACAAAAGATTTTTAATTTTGGCAAGTATGTCCAAAATTCTTTGTTATCCTAAGGCCAAAAGCCACTGGCTTTTGCTAATAAACTCCTGCTAGCAGCAGCAAGGACTTAAGAAGAAAAAAGGCTTAATTGCTAGGGCTCTTTTCTCTCTGCCCAAGGACCCCTCTCTGGCCTTTTCAGAGGCTTGGAACTAATTAACTCTTCATGAACCAGAGAGAAAAGAAAAGCATTTTACACACATATCAGGCACACACACACACACACACACACACACACACACACACACACACACTGATCTATCCCGACCACCTGTCTCACCTTTATCACTTCCACAAGTGTTCATGCATACTTACATACATACACATATACCTGCACGTGTGTACACACACACACACACACACACACACACACACACACACACACATTTGTTAAATCAGACTGGGCCTCAAGTGCCATACACATATATTTGGCTAGATGGGGCAGAGCCCCACGTCACCATTTTACTTCTTCTCTCTGTCCTTTTTATACCTTCTTAGACAAAAGTTCTTTAGAAAATTACCTCATAGATAAAATGTTACACAAAGGGGGAGTTACAGCAGATGCTGATAGTAAATCCACTGTTTCATCCTATAAGCTCATTATAAGTTCAAAGCAACAGTTTTATATGGCATCTTATCACAGTACATATCAGTTCTATCATCTAGTTCAGATCATCTTAGATCTGTCCTAGAATGAATCCTTTTCGGTGATCACAAATTTGTCCCTCACCTATTTTACATTTTAGTGTAACTGTGAAAGCTCATTTTATTCCTGATTAAGCAACCTTCACTTACTATTCTAAGAGGAGGGGGCATCTTCTATTCTTGATTCTAACTTGATTATGTTTTTCTGGCAAAACAACTAAAACTATCTCCTTAAATTTTCTTCTTAAAATTATTTTAATCAAATCAGGAATTTAATAATGTCTCCAATTCATCTAAACAGCATTACTTCATGAAAGTTCATCTTCATGTTGGTCTACAGAGAATTTGCCCAGCAAGGTGGGCTAATGCCCAGGAATCATTAGGCTATGTAATATTGACAGGAAAGGCATATCAGTAGCAAGAAGCAATTCTGGAATCCAATTTCTAAGGACTCTGCATTCTTAGAGCCCACTGATTGCAGCCCATATAAAATGGTGGGCTAGTTCCAGAAACCTCATTTCATGCCTTCAGCCTTTCCTAGATGGCTTCTGAAAAAACTATGTTAGACTTTGTCCAGAATATAAAAAGCCTAGATTTTTTCAATCTTCATTTGGCATTCTTCACAGATTTTACATAAAGCACGCTATAAATCGAAGAACAAAGAATGTCAAGAAAAGCTAAGACACACAGTAGCTGTGCATGCAGATTCTTTCAAGATTATAATAGGAGACATGGGGGGCAGGGGGCTTTTACAAATCTCTAGGGCGACAACAATCTGAAGAAGGTGTCATTTTTTTCCCTAAACTTCTGGTATATCTAAAGGGAGACACCAAGACCTGCTGTATGCAGGTGAACTCTTTGGTTTTCTCGGGGAGGATTTAACATATGTGGTTCCATAGCAGTATGGTGGTTTGAAGTAGCTCCCTAGGATCAGGTGTTTGTATGTTTTGTCTCTAGCTGGACTACTTGTAAAGGATTGAGAGGTCTGGTCTTGTTGGAGATGTGTCATTAGGGTTGGGTTTTGCAGTTTCCAAAAACTCTTATCATTCCCAGCCCAGTTAGTTCTCACTCAAGTTATTTCTCAAGTCCTCTCTCTCTCTCTCTCTCTCTCTCTCTCTCTCTCTCTCTCTCTCTCTCTCTCTCTCCCTCTCTCCCTCTCACTTTCTCTCTCCTCTTCTCCTCTCTACTTCTGATTTCTGATAATATGTAAGCTATCAACTATTGCCCTAGCACCACTATGGCTCCTTGTCTCTTGCCCTTTTTATTTTTCATGATGGTCATGAATTCTACTGCACTCTGGATATATGAGCCCCAATTAAACGATTCATTTATAAGTTGTCTTGGTCATGATGGTTTGTGAAGATAATAGAAAATTAGAGAAGATAGCATACAAACGACAGGGCATCCTACAGCTGGAGGATCCTCATCCTTATAATTCTAGGTATTGAGTAGGGAAAGTCCTTGAGGACTCAGCAAAAGGGTCGACGGGTATTGATAGGAAAGCTTGTATCAGTTGGCACTTGTAAGTTTTGTATTTCAGATGTAAGAACCCTGTGCAGACCTGGGTCTGGGTGGGCTTCATTTTAAGATGTTATTTTAAAGCTAGGAAGTACCAGGGGCAAGACTAGAGAATACACAGCTGAAACATGCTTTGTGAGACTGAGAAACAACTTGATTTTTGAACTTTCCATGCACAGGTGCCCATTATTGAGTTACTTGGACTGCAGACTATAATTGTTACAATAAATTCCCTTACTATATCAAGACATTTTATAAGTTCTGTGACTCTAAAGAACCCTGACTACTTCAAGTCTCAATTGGGTAGAGTTTCTAAGGTAAATCGTTCCTTTCTGATCTCTTTAAGAAACCTATTTGGCACGTCTTTTGTTGATATTAAGAATGGTACTTCTTAACTTCACATAGCAGTCATCCACTGCTTTTCATCCTATGCCACCATTTCCTCTTTGCCTGCATATTCTGAACTCTTTCAAACACATTTTCAAAGTGTGTTTTAATTCTGGTATTCCAATTTAACTTTGACAGCTTCAAATTGTATTGAAAACGTCAAGGAAAATAACATCTCATTTTTCACGTTTTTTCATATGTAGATGGCTGAATGGTTCTATGAATTTAACACCTGAGCCAAATGATGTGAAAACTAATAAGCAGTTTGTTTAAAAGTTGTTATCATGATGAGTTTGTAACTGATGGAAAGTTTTCTATCACCTAATACTTATATACTTTACTTGTCCAATCAATACCCCATTATCTCAGATCCTAAGATGCATGATAGTGGAGAAAGGATGCTAATTAAGGTAAAAGTCTACCATTATCCAGATACCCCTTCTGACCTTGGCACAAAATGTCCTACTCCCTTTCCCTCAGTTCATCTTCTCCAACCTATCTCCAGGAATTATAAGCATATACCACCAAATCTAATTCATGCATACTGGAGGTTGAATCTTGGTCCGCACAAATAATAGGCAAGCACTCTACCAACCAAGCTATAGCCTCCTACAAAGGTTAAATTGTCTTACCTCACATAGCATAAGTTCAATCAAAGAATCTCACACATTTATATTTTATTGGCACAGAATAAAGTCTGGGGAACAAACAAGAAACAAAGAAACAAGAAACCCCACCCCACAAACTTAAACAAGCACAACTACAAAGTAATATTATTTTTCTCCTAAGAAATATAACTAAAAGTATCTGAAAGTCGCTTTTCATATTTTTTTTCCTAAGATGCTCATTCCAATAACATTTTTATTGTTGTACAGGGATGGTTAAGGATGATTACACACATGATTGTGGAAATTGCAGACTCTAGGCCCTTCACTGGAATGTAAGGGCTTAACACAAGACAATAAATCATGGAAGAATCTACGTGCATCCTGTAGACAATACATAGGTAACCCATTGTCAGAATTATCTCCAGCCAAGGGAAACCTGACCAGTCTGTGTGCTCCACAAAGTTTACTTTAGGCATAAATGAACATTGAGAAATAGCTGGTTATGACATCTTAACAATTATCTGGAGAACATTAACAAAGATGAAAGCCAAAAGACTTAGCTTTATGTAGAATATTTTGTTGTTCCAATCTGAAGTAATTACATAAGCAGACTTTGTGTCAATACAATACATTTAACACATACCTTTGTTCTTCATTTAGTTGGAATTGTGCTTTCTCCCTCCCCCCCAATGCCAGTGTAATAAAGCAGATTATTAATTTTGGAGCCATAAAGGTTGTGATATTTAAAAATTGTGCTTCAAGCAAACATTGAAAGGAAAGATATCAAGCTTTACAAGCTTCTGTTCTGCTCTCATTTTGCTCTGATTATTGTTTTCCATTTCTCTCCCTCATCTCAGCCTTTTCTAGACATTCCTGCACTATCCAGGAGCTGAGAACTGCAGTCACTCATGGAAATGCAGGAGACTAAAGAAACTCTCTCGAATATATATTAACTTTCAGCTCAGAGAATGCTCCCATTAGAAACTCTTGGTAATCTGTTTCCTAGCATTAATAAAAAGAAATCAATACTTTGAATCAGGTCAGTTAAGTTATTAGTTTGGTAAATATCACAATGTTTTGTCTATTAAGAGATTAGCAAATCTGCCCCTGACCTTGTTGCTCTCTGACATGAATTTCCAAAGACAAGAAAACAATCACCTTTTCTCTTGATCACTATAGCATACCCACTCATATCCATTCTTCCCGTTTGTCAGGAGGTCTGGTCTCAAATAATTTTCATATGTTAATTTATAAAAATTCTTCTGATGTTTTGAGAATAACATACATATATATATATATGTTATTATAAAAATATATAAAATATATAACAAATATATATATATATATATATATATATATATATTTGACTTTTTTGTGAAAAAAAATTCACCCCATATTTCTAGGCTGTAGTCCTGGGTAAAAATTAAGAATATATACCAGTTCAATGGGTGACAGTCAGAAGAATGTCCATTTTAAACCTCTCAGCATCCTAGCCTCTCTTCACACTTGTGCTCAGGTTATGATTTCAGGAAGGACTAATTGAAGCCTAAGCTGTGAGATTTAGCTTTAATGCACACTTTAATCAAACTCGCTATTATACATGTGTGGCTCAGTGTAACCACATTCCTATTCTTCTGACTCCTCCCCCATCCCTGTTCAGTGCACTTGTTTGAGTATCAACCTTCTCAGAACGATCTTTTATTACCAATCCTGTTCTCTTTTCTGATTTAGCTCTGTGGTTCACCAGATGACATTCAAACTTCATATGATGAATAATCTTTGTTGGTTTGTATGGGCCGACATTAGGACTTAACTTTAGTAGACCTTTGATGAATAGTCATAAAGATTGCAAAATTGAATGGATAAATAGATCATTAGTTAGATAGACCTTTTCTCCCTCTATGTTAGGCTTAGAATTACTCTCACTGAACAAGTAAGGAGAACATTCTGACCTATAGGCAATTTCTGAATTAGCATAAGCATACTCAAAACTAGCTCCCTAACCACAGAGCCTAATTTGATTCATTATCTCCTTTTATTATATTTCATTTTGGATTGCATATCTTGATCACATGATGAAAACAATAACTATATGCAAATTATCAGGAATGATGGTCAGCATGTGTGTGTCTTCCAGACTGTTCATTGCTTTTAATAACAGGTATCTTACGTGCCAATCATCCACTTGTGCTTTTGATAAATGTCTCAGGAAAGCACATGTCTAGTTTTAATGATTTATAATTTCAATTTGTAATTTTCAAACTATGTTCTTGCAAAAACAGAGTGTGTGTGCACTGAATATTTATGACAATATTCCTATACACTATTAAGAAATGTGTGCTCTAAAGAACCAGACGTTTACTCTGACTACATTTTTGTGTATTTATACATAGATTTCATTTAACAGAAATGAAAAACAGTTTCTGAAACTTATTAATGCTAATGAGCTTTGCAGGAATTTTTATTAGATATCTTATTTTACTTTGACAGTTAATTTATTTTATTCATATGTCAAAGAAATGTATAATAAAAAATGTTACCTCCAACTTTCTACTAGTTCTCTCTATCAAGGTGTGCCATCTAGTGGTACAATTCGAAATATATCAAGAAACATTTTTTATTAAAATTACTGCTCTAGAGTACATATTTTTGTGTTAAGTATTTTAAATTCATGTGTATGCATTTATAATATTTCACAAAGTATAAATTGGCCATACTCAATAATTACATGTTTAAAATTTTACAAAATTTCAAAATTTACAAAATTTTACATTTTGTTCAATTACTTTTTGATTATTTGTTATATATATATATATAGCCACTTGTATAGATGTCACACTTAGGAATACACAAGAACATAAAATTAATGAATATTTTTAACAAGAAGAGAAATTTAATTTTGAACTTAAGTTAAATGAGACATCAATTGAGAAATTGACACAAAGGTATCCTACATCACATTTCCATACCTTTCTCTTTTTCTAAGACTCAACTCTGAAGCAGTAAGTCTTTAAACCACTCTGAACTCCCAGATGGTGGTCATGCTGCCCGACCCAGATGCTCTGGATCCTGGACAGAAACACACACACACACACACACACACACACACACACACACACACACACAC
>JANHMN010000021.1:23960852-23971335 GCA_030674055.1 Rhabdomys pumilio
CACACACACACACACACACACACACACACACACACACACACACACACTGCCTTTTATTTTAATTTTTATATGCCTTAGCTAGCTCAGTGGCCGGGCCACATCTGAACCTCCATGTGGCTATCACATTTCCCTCCGATATTCCTGAGTTAATACTTTTTAAATCTATATTTTGTCTTTGCTGCCCATGGCTCCTTCTGGGCAGCCCTTCTGGGAGCTGCTTTCCCTTTTGTATCTACATTTCAGACATCTCTCCCTCCTGCACCTTCCCATTGTGGTCTGTCTCTTATGTCTGTCATCTATCCCATCTCATGGCAAAATCCCTTTCTTTCTTCCTTGAATCTATGATTCTTGTCCAGGAATCCTAAAAGTCCCACCTCTGACTCCCCGCCTAGCCATTGGCTGGATGGCAGCTTTATTTCTCAGTCAGAGCCATCCGGGTGACAGGCTTCCTTTAGCTTACATGCTAGACACTGCAAACAGGTTTTAGGGTAGCATAAATTAGCGTGAGAACACAAGATGCCACAGAACTCAACCCTATAAAAGAAAATATAAAAAATAATTAAAATCAAATAAAAAAGACTGGGAGATAGAAGCAAAAGAAACTATTCTGTGTTTACCACTACAAATTTAAATGATAAGTTTCATATTTTTAAATTTTTATTGAAAATGGAAATTTTTTTCATACAATATATTCTCATTATAGCTCTCTTTTCCCACAAGACCTCCCTGTTTCTTCTAACTTTCCCTCCCATCTGGATTCAATCATCTTTCCGTCAATTGTGAGAAAACTAAAAGCTTCTAAGGAAATAATATAATATAATATAATATAATATAATGTAATATAATCATGAGATAAAACAAAAGCAATCAAATTAGAATAAAGCAAAACAAACAGAAGAAAAAGAGCCCTAGAGGTACAAGAAATAGATACAGATATAAAGACTCACTTGATTACATACGTAGGAATCCCATAAGAATACAAACCTGGAGGCCATCATATATAAGTAAAGCAAACACAACATGATGAGACAGAAAACCTCCAAAGCTGCCATTCAGTTTACTTTCTGTTGGCTATCTACCACTGGGCAAACCACTTACTTACCTAAAGAGTGGTTTGTTGCCCTTGTTAAGCTTCCCTAGGAGAACAATAGATTTTCTTCAAACAAGTAGCTATCCATTGGCACTAGCTTCTGGGTTAGAGTTGGAGCTTGTGTCCACCTCCTTTCAGCTATAGGATATCATCTGGGACAGATCAGTGCTGGCCCTACGTGTTCTGCTTCAGTTTCTGTGAGATCATGTCTATCAGGCCTGCTGTGTTTAGAAAGCCTTGTTTCCTCAGAGTCTTCCATCATCTCTGGTCCTTCCACTCCTTCTGCCTCATCTACTGCAGGGCTCCTGGAGCCCTGAGGAGAGAGAATTGATGAAGTCATCCTGTTAGGATGAGCGTTCCAAGGTGTCTCACTTTCTTTATATTGTCTGGTTGTAGGTCTCTGGATTTGTTTCCATCTGCTTCAGGAGAAAGCTTCTCTGTGAAGATGGCTGAGCATGGCACTGATCTGTGAGTATCACAGAATGTCATTAGAGGTAATTTTACTGCTGTTTCTTTAGTAGGACAGAAGTATCAGGTTCTTGGTCACACAAACAGTGGTAGAGTATGGATTCTCCATCAAAGAGCAGGCCTTAAAATCAAATCAGACATTGCTTGGCTACTCCCACTAGTTTGTGTCACCATTGCATGGTCAAATTATTCGAGGAGGACACCATGGCACACTGAATGATAAGCATTTTTCTATGGTTGAATGCAAAGTACCTTGTGTGCCATGAACATTACCCAGTAGATGTGAAAGCTCTCTGTTGACACTAACTCAACTTCTCCATGCTCAATGAGTTGTGTAGGCTTTGTCTTCAGTAACAGAACAATGATTTCCATTTAAGCAAATCCTTGACAACATCATAGGTTGTTTGAGGGTTACAAAGGGAACCCTTTAAATATCCACTCAATTAAATAAAACCAAGTCCCAGTACTGGGAGTTTCTTTAGATGGGGAGAGATCTCCACTTGGGGCTCTGTCTCCTTATTATGTATGAGTTTATTTAGACCACCTTTGTATATGTATATGCATATGTATGTATTTTGGGAAGATTCTATTGCTTTAAGTTTCCATACTACAATTCAAATGGCCCTTACTTCTAGCTGTCCCTCCTTTGTCCCCTGTTCCTTTTCATTACCATTTTTATCCTCCTGTTCCAACCCCATTAATCATCAATCTATAACTGCCTATTCTATTTGTCCCTACTAATCCCTTTATACCTAAACACTGTGGTACAATGGACTGTAGGCACCAGTAACTTAAAACCTATTATTTGCATATAAGCAAACACATACCATACTTACCTTTAATGTCTGGGTTACCTAACTCAGAATGATACTTTTCTAGTTCCCTCTATTTACATGAGAATTTTATAATGTCATTTTAAAATAACTGAGTAATATTCTTTTACTTAAATTATTACATTTTCTATACCCATTCATCTGTCAAGGGACATCTAAGTTGTTATGAATTTCTTGCTATTATAAAATGAGCAGCCCTGAACATGGTTGAGCAACTTTCTAAGTGGTAGGATGAAGCATCCATTGGGTATATGCCAGGGTAGTATAGCTGGATCATAAAGTACATTGATTTCTACCTTTCTAAAGAAGTGTCATACTTACTTCCAAAGTAGCTATACAAGATTGCAACCTCATTAGCAATGGAGGAATGCTCCTGGCTAGCCTGAGCTTTCACTTGGATCTTCTTGATTTAGACAGGGGGTTTAACCAACATCATTTATTGAAGATGCTGGGTTTTTATTTTTCCTTTTCTCAGTATGTATTTCTTGCTTCCCTGTAAATACCAGGTGTCTATAGGTGTGAAGATTCATGTCTATGTCTTCAGATAAATTTAATTGATCAACAGTGTGTCGTTTCTCAGCTAGTATCATGCTGTTTTTATTACTATAGCTATGTACTACAAGTTAAGATCAGGGATTGTGATACCACCAACATTTCTTTTATTATTTAGTTATTCAGTGATCTTTATGTTCTGTATGAAGATGAAAAATGTCATTAAGGTCCCTTAAGAATTGAGAACAGGTGAGAGGTACAGGGGGGTCAGTAAATCAAATAAAAATATGTAGCGGTAGGGGATGAGGAACTGAGAATAGCCACTGGAGGGTACCAGACTCCAGGGAAACGAGAGGCTCCTAGGACCCAATAGGGATGAATTTAGCCAAAATGCGCAGAGAAGGGGAGTTAGAACCTGTAGAGACCACCTCCAGTAGACAGGCACGCCCCCAGTAGAGGGATGGGGTCACCCACCTATCTCCATGTTTTTAACTCAAAAATGAGTTAAAAAAGGAAGAACAAGGACAAAAAATTAGAGCAGAGACTGAAAGCAGGGACACCCAGGAACTGCCCCATTGAGGATCCATCCTGTCTGCAGATACCAAATCCAATACTGTTGTGGTTGCCAAGAGGTGCTTGTTGACAGGAGTCTGGTGTGGCTGCTCCTTGGGAGGTTTGGCTAGCAACCAGCCAATGCAGATGTGGATGCCTGGAGCCAACCATTAGGCTGAGCAGAGGGACCCCAGTAGGGGAGTTGGTGAAAGGACTGGAGAAGCAGAGGGGTATTACAACCCCATAGGAAGAACATCAGCTGGCTGGACCACCTAGTACTCCCAGGGACTAGACCACCAACCAAGGAGTACACAGAGAGGGATCAATGGCTCCAGATACATATGTGACAGAGGATGGCCTTGTCTGACATCACTGTGAGGGAAGGCCCTTGGTCTCAGCATAGGGAGATGATGGAGTGGTGGGGCATGAGAGGCTGGATGGGTGGGAAGGCACTCTCACAGAGGCAAAGGGAGGGAGAAAAGAGTGGATATGGGATGGGGTTTCTGGATGGGTTACTGGGAATTAGGATATCATTTGAGATGTAAATGAATAGAATGATTAATACAAAAAGAATTATTTTGGAATTTTGAAGGGACTGCATTGAATCTGTAGATTTCATTTGGTAGGATGGCCATTTTTCCTATGTTAATTCTACTGATTCATGTGATTAGGAGATCTTTCCATGTTCTGATATATTCTCAATTTCTTTATCATTTAAGACTTTCATTTGCTTTGATAGAATTACCCCCAAGATATTGTATAGTATTTGTGAATATTATGAAAGGTGTTGTTTACCTAATTTTTTCTCAGTCAATTTGTTATTTATGTATAAAAGGGCTACAGATTTTTGTGACTTAGTTTAATATCCAGAAAGTGTTGATCAGTTGCAGAAATTTTCTAATAGAGACTTTAGGGTCACTTATTTATATTACTATATGATCAGCAAATAAAGATAATTTTACATCTACCCTTCTTTTTGTGCCCCCTGATCTCTTTTATTTGTCTTAATGATCTAGCTATGACTTTAAGTACTTTAAGCATATTGAATAGATGTGGAAAGAGTGGACAACATTGTCTTGTTCCCGATTTTAGAGGAACTTCATTGAGGTTCTCTCCATTTAAGTTGGCTATGGGCTTCCTGTAAACTGCCTTTATTATGTAGATGTATGTTCCTTGTATCCTTGATCTCTCTAGGACTTTAATCATAAAGGAGTGTTAGATTTTGTCCCAGGCCTTTTCTATATCTTTTGAGATCATCATGTGATTTGCTCTTTTTGTTTCATTGTTTATATGGTAGATTAAATTCATTGATTTATGTATATTAAATCATCCTTAAACCTTTATCATAAAGCCTATTTGACAATGGTAAATGGTCTTCTTATATGTATTGAATTCAATTTAAAATATATTAGCATATTATTTTATTAATTCTTTGGGAATTTCGCATCATACAACCCAATCACACTCACTTCCCTGTCCTTCCATGTCCCCATTCAACTTTCTGACACCCTCTAAAAATTTGAAAAGATTACAAAAAAATTAAATTGTGCTGTCTATAAACTCACTCTAGACCATGGTATTTTAATGAGAATTTTTGTATCTCTGATCATAAGGAATATCAGTCTGTGATCCCTTTCTTGTTGAGCCTATGTAGTTTAGATATCAGGGCAGCTGCATCCTTATAAAATGAATTTCTAAATGTTCATTCTATTCCTATTTGGTGTAATGATTTGAGTGATATTGATATTAACTCTTTTTTGAAGTCTGGCAGACTTTTGTTCTACAGCTATCTGGCAACATACTTTTCTTGGCTGAAAGATTTTTAATCGATGTTCCTATATCTCTTTGGACCTATACTCCAAAATTGCTTCTATATAAAAATTGCTTCTCTGATCTTAATTTAACATTGGGAGATACCACATAATGAGAAAAATTATCAAATTTTTTTAGATTTGATCAACTAGGGGGACTATGGTTTTTAAAGTATGTCCTTATGTGTCCTTATGCTCCTTGGGTTTTTTTTTTGGGGGGGGGTGTCTTTAGTTATGTTACAATTTTTATATTTAAATTTGTTTATTTGAATCTTCCCTTTGTGCCTTTTACTTAATTTAGCTAAAGATTTCTCGAACTTTTCTCAAAAAAAACACTCTGTTTCACTTATTTCTTATATTATATGTTCTTGTTGCTGTTTGTTTCTGTATTATTGATTTCAGCCCCGAGTTTTATTATTTCTTGATATATGCTTTTGAATCTGCTGTCTTCTCTGTTCTAGAGCACGCCTGTGTTCTGTTCAGTTACTAATATGAAATCTCTCAAGCATTTTTATGTAGCCACTTAGTGCAATGAACTCATTTCTCGCAACTTTCTTCATTATGTTCCACAGGTTTGGGATGCGGTACTTTCATTTTATCTAATTCGTGACACTTTTTACTCTATTTCTTAATCTCAGTCTTGATTCATTTTTCACTTAACAGTAAGTTGTTCGGGTGTCCATGAGTTTGTAAGATTTTCTTTTGTTTCTGTTTGAGATCTAGCTTTAATCTGTGGTGGTCAGCATGGATCCAGAGTGTTAACTCGGTTTTCTTGTTTCTGTTGACACTTGCTTTGTGTCAAAGCATGTGGTCAGTTTAGAAAAAAAAATCCACTAGCTACTGAGAAGATGGTATATTTTTGTGTGGATGAAATGTTCTGTACATATCTGTTAGGTCCATTAGGTTTACAACGCCAGTTATATCCATCAGTTAGAGTTGTCTGGATAACATATCTATTGGCAAGAGTGAAGTACTTAGGTAACCACTACCTGTGTTTGAAGATACATTTAAGTGATTTAAGCTCTAGTCATATTTCTTTTATGAACTTCACTGTGCATTGAGTTTGGTGCATGGGTGTTAATGATTAACAATGTCCTCTGTTTTTTTTCTTTTTCCTTTGATGAATGTGTAGTACCCCCCCCCCTCCCGTTTACATTGCATGATTGGTTTTCATTTGAAGTTATTTTGCTCCCTATTAAAATTGTTACACCTATTTTCTTCTTATATTCATTTGCTTGGAATATCTATTTTCATCCTTTTTTTTCCTGAGGATAGATATCGATCCTTCTTGTTTAGATGTGTTTCTTGGATTCAGCAGAAGAATGGAATCCTTTTTCCATCCATTCTGTTATTCTGTGTCTTTTTATTGGGGGATTGAGACCATTGGTGTTGAAAGTTATCAGTGAGTACCGTTTCTTGATTTGTGATATTTTATTCATGTGTTTTTCCTCCCAGCTCTTTTGCTTTGTTAGTCTAGAATCACTTATTTCTTGTGTTTTCTTGTGTGTGGTTAATCTCTTCAGGTTGATGTTTTATGCTTCTGGACCCTTCTATAGACTAGATTTGGTTTTATTGTTGAATTTCATTCCCCATTTATTGTAAGTGACTGTTCTGATGGGTATAGTAGTCTGGGCTAGCAATTGGAGTCTCTTAGAATCTATAGAACATTTATCCAGTACATCTGTGACTTTTAGAGTCCCTAATTAGATATCAAATGTTATTCCAGAGGTCTCCCTCTATACATTATTTGACCATTTTCTTTTGTACCTTTTAATATTCTTTGTTCTATACAATCAGTGCTTTGATTTTTATATACTGAGGACAATTTCTTTTCTTATCTAGTATATTTGATACTCTGTATGCTTCTTATATCTTAATAGAGACCTTGCTCTTTATGGTAGAGAAAATTTCTCCTATGATGCTATTGAAAATAATTTCTTTGCCTTTGACCTGGGTTTCTTCTACTTGCTTTATCCCTTTTATTTGTACATTTCCCCCTTTATAGTTTCCATGATTTCCTGAATTTCTTACCCTAACAAACTCAAGTCCACTGCACTCACTGAACTCAGCTGAACTTCTCAGAACTAAACTGAACCGAACTCAACTGACTCCATTGCATTGCCTGAACTCCACTGCCTGAAACGATTCTCTGTTTTAGAAATTAAAGGTGTGTGTTAAGCGTGTGTCTGTATTCCAATAAGAGGATTTAAAGGTGTGTCTATATTCTATCCAGATCACACAGACCTAGAAGGTCTTTAGATTGGATGGCACGTTGCTGAATTAAAATTCCTCTACACTAATCTATAAACAACAGCAAGAATATTTTAAGTGATTTGCACCAATGTGAATAAGAAGACAAAGCATCTATAGCAAATTGAAGATTAGGTGAGTAGCTGCTGCTGAGCAACTACCCCAAAACTCACTAGGTATCTTATTGCATACTATGTTAATTTGTGAGTGGAAACTAGAACACAAATTGTTGGAATTGGGAACACAACTTTTAGTTTTTGGTGAGTGTACACTTAGACACAGAATGTTAATTATGGGGAAGCAATTCTTGAGTTCTGGGTGCTCATGATGAAAACTCAGAAGAGTCAGCTGCTCAAGACAAAAATTTGTGAGGAGGGTGAGAGGAAGAGTTCACTGCATGTGAGGAAGAACATGAGCACTGTGCCCCAGCTGACCCAGTACCTAGAGTCTCAATTTGGTTTCATGATTCCAACAAGGAATATTCAGAGAACACAGCAAGAGCTGCATGCCTTCAGAAGACTTAGACTTGAAATTCACTTAGCATCACTAGAGTTGTACTTTTAGCTGCCAGCCCATACAGAGCCACATAAGTAATTTAATTCCTGATACATAAAGGAGGAAATAATTTCCAACCATCTTCCCAAACCACCAGGCATCAAAGGCAGAATCATTGAAGTGATTAAGACTGTGTCATCGGTAAAAGAGGCAGAGGTACCTGTGAATACCTTCAATTATTTAAAGGGTAACCAAGGAAACTGAGTCCTCCTATCCTAACCCAGAGCAGTGATGTTGAGATAGGAGATGAAATAATAAGCAAAGATTTTCAGTTTCAGCAGAGTTTTATGATGACTAATGTCCACTGAACTCACAGGCTGTTTTGAGTCATGGTGAACTAGTCTTGCACAGGCAGCAGTCAAAACTGCTATTGATTTGCTGCCGACATTTTGGGACAGTTTAGACAAATGATATTGAGGTTTCAAGCACACAGTTCTACTAAAGGAGGCTCTTCTTCTTGCCTGTATCCTTAATTTACATGTCTCTGAAGGAAAGGAGAGTTATCTAGAGTAAGAGTCTAGTAATTGTGATGTAACACGGCACTCTCCTGTTCCCCAGTTTTGCTTAATTTTTTAAAGAGGACAAGATCTTACTATGTTACCATGTACCTAATGTTGATCATGAATTTGCAATCCTCATTCTTCAGTCCCTGAGTGCTAAAATTAGAAGCACCTCCCATTTTCTGAATGAAGAATGGTCTAATTAAAATGCATTTCTGTGTAGGAAATACGGATACTAATTCCTTATAGTTTCTCTTCAGATTCATATCATCAAGGAAAATTTTTTCAGACAAAAATTTTTCTAGTTATACAGTAGAAATCATCAGTTACTCTATGTGGACTGGCTGTGAACATTAAGCTTTATTTTTTCAATTCCCCAAGTTATTGTAATGTCCATTTTGGACTGAGAACCAGTGAGTAAAAAGAGAGGATGCTCAGGCTCTCTAGCCTCATCCTGTAAACTCTGTGTTTATAGGCACAGCCTCTGTAGAAAGCTGAGTCATGATTTATTACTAAAAACTAGAAGGAAATTACGGTATACTTTTATCCAATATGCCAATAACAAGACATGACTAAAACATCATGTAAAGATTGTATAATTTCTATGCTGCCTTTGCAGCAGAGCAGTTGAGGAAAGGTTACAGTTATAAATCGCATATGGTGCGCAGAGGGAGAGTTCATTCAATTACAGACATAGCCATCTTGTTAAATCCAGACAGACTACGGCCAAGATGAGAATAGAAACCAGACCACACATATTTGGGAAACTTCACTGTCTAATACCCTCATCTACATAGCAAGATATCAATAATCACATTTCAGGTTGAATAACTGCATACAACAAACTGATAGATAGTATACTTTGAAGATATGTATTAAAAGGTCACACTATAGAGATAGAAGCTCATTAGAAGGAAATATTTGCAAATAACAAGTTTTCCAGCCATGTGTGTATGGCTAGCTATTTTCGTATGAACTTAATCAACACTGTTATGTCAATTACAGTGTTACCAGTTACCTAGTTTAGAAGTACCCTCCCCCACTTACGTATTTTTGAGATTTCAGGTCATTATTGAAGTTATAGAAGGGACCAAATAACCTACAAAGTTCATTGAGTCCAAAGCTATTATTTCTACTAAACTGTTCCATGTGTTATTGAGTCTAAAATTCTTTCAAATCCAAGTGAAGAATAAAATTAAATTTGCCATTTAAAAGTAATGAGTTGAACATTGTAAATCTCTCAGACCCACATCACGTCTCAGTTTGGGGGCTGGTTTGGGAGTGAGTATATGAGAAACTTACTGTGAATGTTGGTGCAAGAATTGTAATTATTCCTCATTTTTCTTTTAGAAATTGCTAGTTGTACCACTGGAGTGAGTCAATTATCAATTCCAAGCAGCAGACCAGTGTTCAGTCAAGGTACCTCAGGTTGCATTCATGGTAAGTGTTCACAGCATGCTATTCTGACACTTAATAACAGAAAACTCTTATAAAGGGTGCTTGGCAGTCACATCAATCTCTCATAACTTCAACTAGGAATTATTTTATACTGTGATCCATGAGGAATTAGTAGACTGCTGTGTTACATTTTTCTTGGGCATTGTTGCACAGAAAAAAAAAATCATTTGACAGTCTTACTTTCCAGCACTGAGGGTGGAAATTTATGTAAATCAAAAATTATTTGAATGTTTGTAAGGCTCTTATTTTTCTTAGTGTATCTTACTGATGAAAAATTATAGTTTTTTTTATTTTATGAAATGAGGAAGATCTATAATCAGAATATACTATATTAAAAGCATATTTTCAATTTTTAAAATGTTATTACTGTATAAAGCAGAAGTGGAAACAAAAAAATGTATGTCTCTTTGGTGAAGAGAATGTGAGTGCTCATACATTTTACATTTCTAAACAAAGGGTACTAAGCATTGAATG
>JANHMN010000021.1:23971345-24029400 GCA_030674055.1 Rhabdomys pumilio
CACACACACACACACACACACACACACACACACACACACACACACACCCCAGTCTTAAATCTAGGTTATGAATACCTGAGAAAAGTAAAATGTGTCTCTTTCTGCTCACACTTTAGTGCACTAGCCCTGCATTGCTGGAAATTGAAAACTTAACTGACTCAGGAGTGCCACCTAGTGGACATTTCTAATGCGACAATTACCCCAGGCTTTTCTTAAAAGTAAAATAAATATATTAAATTAGGAGGAGTGTTCTGTCCAGAAAATGGTATGTTCGAGATAAAACCTGGAAATTAAAGGAAGCACCTTAAACATGTCATAAGCATAAGACAATGATAGTTACGGTTACTTCCCTCTCCTTTTACCAAACCTCCCCTCTCTAAAAGGAAATCTGGAGGCTGCAGTGCCTTATCCCGTGCATAGAGACTGGGGAGGTTATTTCAGTGTGCATAGTTTTTTGGGGTGAGTGAAAGCTGTCATGACATAAATATGAGGCTGAAGAAATGAAAAATGCAGTAACCAGGAGTTGGATCAAAAAGTTTCACTTTTGGTCAAAGGGCTCAAAGCATGGTATAGATATGACTGCAGTAAAGAATTTTAAAATTACTGTTAAAAAATGAGCAAGAGAAAGAAACACCTGATGGATGTGAGAAGAACAATCATTGACCCAGAGCAGGAGAGAGTTGTATACTAAGACAAAGGTGTCCAGAGCAACAGGTAGCCAGACATGTAAGATTCCTATTAAAGGATCAGTGTCTTACCCCTCTGAGGTGCACATACAACTCACACCTTTCTATGCAGACATGCTTGTCTTTTCTAAAGTTTTGTCTATTACAAAAGAATGAGGCTTTTGCTACATGCTGTAGTTTCCTAAATGTTATCCAGACAGTTGAAAAACATGGATGCTTTCTGTTAATGCACTATAAATGTACTCCTTAAAGACATAGGCCCCTAATTTTACTTTTTCTAAATTGTATCATAAGGTATCTGTTAGAAATTTAGTTTTCCGGGCTTTATTATCTGAGGTAAAGGCATATGTCAGATGGAACTCAAGGACTTACATTTTCAAAACTATCCATGTTCTGATGCAGAAGTGTAAAAGAAAAAAAAAAAAAAACCAAAGATGTCTACTGAGCCTAGGGGCAATCAACAGTGGCTTCTCATCCTGTGGAGAAATGAGCCCATGTAAGATCTTGTGCTGTTGGTGGTGCCTGCAGGATCTGAAATCTGAAAGAGCAACTACTCATCCTTGTTATACTGGAAAATTTCTGGTTTTAATCCCTAACTAAATTTTTTCTTTGTTTTGATCTCTATTTCCTCAAAAGAGTCACCAATTGTTGAAGATACCAGAAGAGAGATTGGCAAGAAATCAGAGGTCCTCTGATATGACACAGACTGGGGACATCAGCTGTTAGGAATATGTGATAGATATGTCAACAAGAAGAGACTGAGTGCCTCAATGGGAGAAGCTACATTTCCTGACAGCAAGGAAGGGCAGGAACACAACTCAGAGCACTTGATAAATGCCATTGTCACAAGACAGTAGATGCCCTGCACTGTTAGAAGACAGATATTCAGCTTTTAAGATTTAGCATTCTCTTCTCTCCCATGACAAAGTTAGGGATTATGAAAAGCAAGAGGAATTTGACAAAAAGCGTGGGTAGAAAGACCACAGTGGTCTTTAAGTATTTTGAGGCATTCCATTGTAATACTATTCATTTGCACCACATGGACATATAAAGTGATTTTTCAACACAGCTTTTCCAAAATAAAGATGCATCTCTAGTGTATTTTGATACCAAGAGTTCATTCTAGGCATTGATGTTCTAAGATATTACTAAAATAGTCAGTAAAGTTGTGATGAAAGGCAAGCTTAGGAAACAGATGTGATTCTGAAATCAAAAAACGAGGCTACACATGTAAAAATCGCTGTATATTATAACAACATGTATGCTTATGTGTTAGATATGAATGACTTCAATTTCAATGATGAAAATCAGGAACTAAAGAATAGGACATTCTCTAACTAGATCTGTATTCTGAGGTCGAATGTGCTCTTGTTATGTGCTATCTAAGGATAAGATACCCTTTCTTAGACCAATGAAGAATGGGGGAATTAGCAAAAGGCATGTCAGAAACAGCCAGTGGCCAATGCAAGTGTGTCTTCTTGAGAAGCATATAGCCAGTCATTTCCTTTAATGTACCTATGGCCATTTGACTCATTTCCATCCAGTGAAGGGAAAAGGAAATGACATGCATTACCACCAATATGGGGCTGTGGCAATGTATTACACATTATTTTCTACAAACATTTTGTCCATGCCATCTAGAACTGTGACGCAGAAGATGTTCTCAGAAATATCTCTACAGAAGCTCACTACCACCTATCCCAGGAGATGAATGACATCTAAAAAAGGATTGAGAGCAGGAGCTTCCCTGGAAGGGAATTTCTTTTAAGCAATAGCAAGAAACTTTCCACAGTAATAATTTTTGGGAACATTGCTAAAGTACTTAGATAATTTTTATTAGTTTCAACCTAATCCTAGATTAGATTGAATTGTGAAAGGACTCCTTCTCCAACTTCCTATAGCCAAAGATATCAAGGAAATGAATATAAATTTTGTTTTAGATTCATGTCCTGTCAAGGAAAAGTACACCTCCTAAGCCCATTCATTTTCCAGAGGAAATATACTTACATGGAAAGTTATTTTGCAACAAGCAAGCAAAGTTTCTTTTATAAATTTATTTCTACTAAAGGTATTCAGGATTACTGTTTTGTAGTATTTCATCACAGGGAATTTTTCATTCTGCTTATACATAACATTTCTTCAAGTTACAATTCAAGCTAACCATAGTTTTTCAAATTATCAGTCATTTGAGGGTTTTTTTTTTTTTTGAACTTAGTGCCTGGATTTGAAGATGCGTTTAACAGTCCTAAGGTGTCATAGAGTAAGGAGTGACTCCAATGTGCCAACTGTTTAAGAAAAGAAAGCTCTAAGTGAGGCAAGAGTTGCTAAGGAAAGGAAAGTTCAGTTTGGTTGAGGACACTCTTTCATGGTCATAGCCTTGGGTTTCGAGCAGCAATGCCAAGATTAAGGTTTATAATTAGATCCCCATTTTACAACAATGTCAGTTTATTTAGTGGTTTTATGATTTAATTACTGACTAAGGCAACTTACTGTAAGCACGAGTAGTTTTAATAGTAAAGTATAGCTTTGATTACTAACTTGACATTCCAGAGGGACGGCTCTGAGAAGACTTCCCAATGTTCAAAGTTGTTCTCACTCTGTGCAGGGCATTTCATGACTCAGTCCTGCAGTTTCTATACAACTAGTTCAGAGCAGCAGTCGCCTTGCCTCTCCATCTTCAACATATACACATTCCCTCTCCTATAAAAATAGTTATGCATATTTGAGCCAAGTCTACTGGAAAGGAGGACTTAAACATTTGAATCTACAAACGTTTAATGGCTCAAATGATCATAGTATCCCCATATGTTGATAGCCTTATAAAAGAAAAAAGACTAAACTAATAAGTAGGATATAGTGCACTAGGCAACAGTGTGCAGGTCATGAAGCATGTTCATACAGCCTTGTTAGATGAAACTGTGGCCCTGTGTACTCAATTGATGACCATGGGGAGGACCAGGAAAAGACTGTGTCCCAGAGAGATGGTGAATTTTGCTCTTGTAATAGAAAGCAAACTAAAAGAGAGTAAGTAATGGGCCTGAGTAATAATGATTTGAGTTAGCAGAAGTGAGAGGGAATTATAGAATCATCCAATACATTTTGTAATTAATATTTCTCCTAAGACAAATAGTTATAGAATCACAAATTTCATTAATAGAACCTAAACTGAGACTACACACACTTTATAAAACTCTAAAAATAGAATTCAGCTAAGTCTACAATAGTAAGTTGAGTGCCACTTGTGGACAAACATACACACTCACAGAGTAATGAGTAACTTAATGGTGGTGATATACTCTGAGAAATAAGCAGCTGGGTGATTTTGTCTTTGTGCAGACTTTATAGAGACACCCACACAGATCTATTGAAATAGCTTGCCACACCCTCAGCCTATGTTCGTAGCTTATGGGGGTGCTATTGTGTATAGTGTGTTGCTTATATAAACAGAGTTATTTTTATGTAATTCATAGTGATGTTTCATAATTTTTGAGGGATGAAGAAGGAAAAAGAGATAGAAACAGAGAAAACATATACATATATTATCTCCATGGATTAGACTAGGTAAAGGGTTTGGATGATACAGAACTAAGAAACAAGATTAATGAAGTGAAAACACAAAATGGGGGCAGTAACACACTGAGGTTAATATCAAAACTACATGGTGTTGTAAAAAATTTAAGAAAGCCTCTCTCTCTCTCTCTCTCTCACACACACACACACACACACACACACACACACACACACACACACACAAATACACAGTCTTATATTTTCACAGCAGCTGGGCAACTGCCTACCCTCCCTGCTAGTAGAATCTACTTTCCTACTGATAACTCTGAGTTACTAATTTCTATGTCCCATTTGGCTGCTCTTGACCCAATTGAGCAGCCTTCTGAACCACATTCTCTTGGTCCTTAGCACATGGTAACTCTTCTTCTCCTTCCTGAATATCTTTCTCTTCCATGAAAGCTTCCTCTTCCTTCTCTCTCCTATATGTCTTCTTTATCCAGTGGCTGCTCTTGCTTATTCCCTTGTTTTCTCCTCCTCCTCGTCTTCCCAAGTCCTAGAAATCTAAATCCAGCCTATGTCTTTTCTCCTCAGTTATTGGTTGCTGACATCTTTATTCACCAATCAGAATTAACTTGGGGGCTGTTCCCAGAGTCTGAACTCTAGATCTTAGACAGCAACATTTAACATTACAATAAACAGTAAAAGACAAAACCTCAACAACATGGTACCAAAGGAAAAGTTGTATCATGTGATATGAAACTTGAACTCACTAAATTCAGTCTCAGCTCTCTCTGTAGTGGTTAGGTGGCACTATGAACTCACTTCACATTCCTAGGCCTCACTAAGGGATGGAAATGCACAGTCTCTGAAAGCCTTCCACTTCTAAACTCGTGGTTTTAATTTTACATTTAAACAAGGCAGTAAGAAATGGTTGTATTCTCAGAGGGCATTGGAAGAGAACAAGTCTTGAAATGGACTATAACCAAAGAGTAGGTTCTAGAAAAAAAGAACGAAAGGAAGTAAGGGAGGGAGGGAGAGAGGAAGGAAGAAATAAAGGAAGGAAGGAAGGAAGGAAGGAAGGAAGGAAGGAAGGAAGGAAGAAAGGAAGGAAGGAAGAGAAACTAGGAAACCTGGTGTATTTATTGGGAGTAGTCTGAATTAACAGGGGATCTGTGCCAGAGGCAGGAGTCATATCATAGGAAACGTTCTGGAAGTCAGGGTGAGAACAATAGTGTATGTGTTTATGAACCAAGAGAAGTAAAATACTTAGAGAATAATAGAAAGGCCTATCAGTTGAGGAAGTAGATCAACAGAATCAAATATTCTAAGGAACAAAATGATAACTTTATATATCAGGTTGATTACTGTAAAGACTGGTTATTCAAATTGAATTTTTTTGAATTAGAATATAATTATTTAAAATGTAATGTAGATATACCAGTCTTACACTATGTCTAGTCAATGCAATGAAAATACAGCAAAGTTATGAGTATTTCTTATTTGTTCACTTTATGAGTAAAGAATAGACCGTCATTGTGCACAATATGGCACACTTATGACCTCATCCCTTAGACTGAGGCAAGAAGATTTCTTTGAGTTTAGAACTGTATGGAAAATGCTGTCTCAAAATGCCAAACAGATCATGAAAAAAGTAGACAGTTATATTCAGCTGTATCTCTCAGCTGTGTCTATAAACACAAAACAACCCTGACATTCAATATCACAGAGAAACAGTAAAAATGACCACTTGAGTTTTATAAAAATTTCAATGACCATAAATACGTGTAACCATCAATACTAATATGTGTAACCATCAATACTTTATCGTGTTTAGCACGATGACACCAAAATGAAAGCGTTGGCTCATAAGATGCAATGTTCTAACTGTATCATTATAGGTAAGCCAGCTTTTACACTGTAACTGATAATCTGATGATAAGTTCAAACATGAAAGAAGTGCTTTGAGAGTTTCCTGGAAAGGAAGAGAGGGTTCTTGGCATTTTTAGAGTAGATCTTAATCAATTCAGAGACAGTTCACTGGAAAATGCCATGTTCCAGAACAGGGTGTGAAAACAAGAAATATACAAGAGAGAAGACACGTCTGACTCAGGCAAGTGAAGAAGATGTTTAGTACTTCGTGTGAAAAATTGCAAAAGCTGAATTTGTTTGGGAGGGGTTGTTTTCTGTAGACAGGAAGCTACACAGCACTTAGGTATTCATTGTATGAATTGCTTCTGTATGAAAGAAACATAAGCTGGGAGAGGTGTTTTTATCATCACAGTGAGCAATTGTAGAGCTGTTCACAAATCTCACGCACACATCTATCTGTCAATGGAGAATAATGGAATAATAGCACTCAGAGATTTGGACAGGAAATATTATTTCTAAAGTCTGTCTGATGAAGAGTGACAAAATACAGCATTCCACTTGAATACTGAATATACTGTGTGTTCAAAATGCTTTCTTCTAAGGAGCTATAATAGATGTTTGTGACTGTCTTACATATTCATCACTCTCAAAAACCCTTATCCTTGCATTTAAGAAAAGAGTTTAATTACACTCTCCAGCAATATAGTGTGGTCATAAATTACAATCTGTCATCATCTAGAAAGAGTCACCTCATGTTTAGAGAAACGGTGCTGTGGGTGTCATTGGATTCACTTACTAGTAAACCTCTTTCAGGTTTACTGAGTTGTGACTGTCAATCAGTATGCTGCACATACTCAAACAATGGTATGATGTACGGCATGCGATCTGTCTTGTCCCCATGAAACTACTACCACAAAGGATGTAGCAACAAGAGAGGGAACACTGGGCACAATAGAGATGATCGTAACTTTGAACTATGTAATTAGTGACTTAAAACATCAATTAATAAGTCCAACTCACTTAGTCACTCTAAGTAATGAATACAGTAGGTGTTATGTTTATCTTTCTTTAAGAAAATGATGGCATAAATCAGTGAGGTAAACGGCTCAAGGCATCAACTCATTAATGCCAATGTGAGTTTGAACCTAGGCATTCTAGAAAATAAATTATTCATGAAAAAGATATTGTTCTTCTTATATAACGATGGAAGTACGAGGTAGAGAAAGAATTTTTTTATGTAAAACTAAACCACATTACAAAGGCATATGTTATAGTAAAGGTTGTAAATTTTATTTTACTTGGATTTAATAAAATATACAAACAGAGGTAAAAATGAAGAAATCATTGAACTTTAAATAAATTTTACTTCATCACTACAGATATTATTTTAACAAGATCCTTATAAGCTTAAAAAATAAATTTCTATAGGCAGTAATATAATAAATAAAAATCAGGAAGCTAATTTGGTTGGTCTAGGGTCCCTGAAGATCTAGAAGTAAAACACTATTTAACTCTAATGCAGAGGCCTCTTAATGACAGTGTTTGGGCAAGCTGCCACATCAGAGAAACTCAGAGCCCTGGAGGCAGGTCTAATTGTGAGAGTGAGTTGTTTTAAACCATTGAGATTTTTAAATCCAAGAAAATATTGTGTTCTGGCTGTGCCATGCGCCAGGTTACTCCATACTGTGTAAAACAATGCTTTACAGCCTGTGCCTTGTCTTAAGAGACTCCATTTTATAAATAGCTTTTGATGCCATTTTGAAGTTGAAGGACAACTATGCACCAGAGTGAACACTAAGCCACCATATACTGAACACTGCACGTGCAGCACAGATTGTTATTTCTGGAAGTGAAAATGGTGCCTACCTGTAAGTTTCTTTGGGTGAATTTGAACTATAGGGGCATGTGATCATATTAAAACCATATCAGGTAATCTAGGACCAAGACCTTATAAATCACACAGGACCAAGGAAAGCACATAACTCCCTCAAGTGAAGTTCACAGAGATGGACACAGAGTGTATCAATGATGACATCCCCTACCCACCTATTGAGGAGCTTGTAGCTTGGAACCCTGTCTGTCTACTGGAGGTGACTCTTTAAGATACCTTTCCCTATTGTTGGATGTCCCAAGAGTCTCAAATGAAAAAGTTGACATGTTTCAAAACTTTCAAAGACTTATTTTCTATAAACTATTGTTTTGAATCAGCTTTTAAGTAGAGATAATATATAAAAACACAGATTATCATAACAAATGAAGAATATATTTATAGACTTTTATATTTCCTTTTTGATATTTCTTATTGACAATAAATAATAAAAAGTGGCTATTTAGTTGAAATTTTTTTTGTTTCAAAGTAATAGCCACAAAGATGATAGTAGTCATTCTCTGAGTGAGTTATAATATTTGGGCAATTATGAGTACTTTTTAAACTTTATTCATTATATAGATTTGAAAAGAAATTTTCAAACTGAAAATAAATGCCTTATTATTTTTAACATCCTATGTCTACTTACTAGAAGCAGGAGACTAGAGATACCAAATAAGACCTAGTTCTGACAACCTCTTTATCCTCACAGCATAGATGGTTTTTAATAATGGACTGTTCCTGTTGACAGAGAATAATGAAAAATTATTATTTCTGGAATTAATATTTTTATAGTACAGAGTTTGTAATAACACTTGCAGGAAACACTGTGTGGTGTGAATAAAACCCTGCAAAGGAATGTTATGTTAAAGTCAGAGAATAAGGAGTGATTTCTTCTGAGAGAGGATGCTATGGAGAGCGTAGTAGTTTTCTATATAGCAATGAGCTTCATGGGCCAATTCCTACTTTCCATTGACTGAGTAAGAAAAGATGAGGAAAATATTTGAATTTTAGCATCAACCACAGACACAAAATGTTGGCAGATGGGTCAAGGCAAACAACTTGTGTGAGTTTAACATGAATAACAGAAGACTTTCATTACTGCCTATCCCCAGGAGTCCATATTTGTAATTTAAAATACATATATAAAATAAGCTACTGACTTCTCTGTGTTTAGTCAGATTAAAACTATTGTAAAGTGAACCCTTATTTTGGCAAGGACAAATGAATTTTGGTCACTGGGTTTTTGGATTATTGTAGCTCAGTGATATGTGTGTGTGTGTGTGTATATATATATATATATATATATATATATATATATATATATATGTATATATATATATGTGTGTGTGTGTGTGTGTGTGTGTGTGTATGTGTATGTGTATGTGTATATATATATATGTATATATGCATATGTGTATACATGTATATGTATATATGTATATGTGTATATGTGTATTGTGTATGTGTGTATGTGTATATGTGTGTATGTGTGTATGTGTGTATGTGTGTATATGTGTATATATGTATATATGTATATATATGTGTATATATATATATATATATATATATATATATATCCAAGAATTCAATTTGTTTTCAGTGGAAGAAATTTATTCAAAGTGATTTTCAAATAAATTATGTTCTTTTAAATCTTTTTGTGGGTGGTTTACTGAACAGTTGAACACTTAAAGAGGAAGAAAGCTTAATTCCAACTTGAGTATACTGCGAAACTTATAAAAGCATGCAGACAGTGAAAGGAAGTGTAAAGCTTTTTTATTTTGAAGCAGAGAGCTATTCAGGAAAGGAGCTTCTGTGCATGGATCAAGACATCTGGGAACAAGCTTTCTGGCCAGTACCTGTTTGATTCTCCTTGTCTTACGATTGGTGTGTTGTCTTCCACAAAGTAATCTTACCATCAGGCTCCAGGAGGGGGCAACAAAAAGCAACAGCAATCATTTGTATTGCTTATGAGATCTCTGGAAATTCCCTGACCAACATCTCTAATGGAGGTCTCCTATACCTAGCATGAGGCTTTTTATTTGAGAACCAATATTTTCTGGAAGGAGTGTGATTTCCCATGTGTAATAAGACCATTTAAACTCGTTTGGTGTAGGCATAGTTTGGAAGTTTATAAAATAGTAGAATTCTATATGGCTTTTCAGACATATTTAGTGTCATTATGCCTGTCATTTTTCATTCTCTGCACTACTCTCTCCACTTATAACCTTTCCCATAATTATCCCATCATCCTTGGTATCAACCTGTGTTTTACTATCTCTCCCTTAAGCTATTTTCTCCCTCATATCCCAGTGTTCCCTTTTTAGTCTCCTGACTTCTACATTTACTCCAACCTAACCACATACATGTAAATGTCCACAATTCCACATCTAACAGAGAACTAATATCAAAATTATAATGAATTCAAGAAACTATATATCAAAAAGCAATCCAATGAAAAATTAGGTACACATCTAAACCGAGAATTCTCAATAGAGGAATTTTTGACTGGCTGAGAAACACTTAAAGAAATGATCAATACCTTAGACATCAAGAAAATGCAAATCAAAACTACTTTGAGTTTCTGTCTTACTCATGTCAGAATGGCCAAGATCAGTAACACAAGTAACAGGTCATACTGATGAAGATGTAGACCAAGAGAACTCTCTTCCATTGCTGATAAGAGTGCAAAATTCAATAGCTACTATGGAAATTAATATGGCAGTTCCTCAGAAATTTGAAATTAGGAATATATCTCAATACCCACCTATATCACTACTGGGCATATGCACATAGGACACTCAATCTTACCACAAGGGCAATTGTTCAACTATGTTCATTGTGGCTTTATTCATAATAGCAGAAAACCAGAAATAACCTACATGTCCCTTAACCAAAGAATAAAGAAAGAAAATATGTTACACTTCCACAATGAAGCTAATTAGCTATTTTAAAAAATAACAACATGAGATTTACAGGCAAATGAATTCAACTAAAAAAAAAATCATTCTGAGTGAGGTACTCTAGACCCAGATCTAAGACAAATGTGGTATCTATTCATTTATAAGTAGATATTAGCCGTTAAGTGAATGATAATAAAGTTAGAATCTACAGACCTAAAGAGGTTAAGTAAAGAAGAGAGCTCATGAGCGATGCATAAATCTCCCTGGAAAGAGTAAATAGAATAGATTTTGCAGGTGGACTACAGGCATGTAGGGACCAGAACAGGAGAGAGAATGTGTTGGGGTGAGAATAGCTCTGAGTGTGATAACTAGAACCAGGGACCATTTTGAGGGTAGTATGAAAATCTGCTGTAATTGAAACCTGCAATCTATGAGCGTTACCCTAATGAGTCCTCCTAGTAATAGAAGATACTGAATCTGAACTGGCCATCTGTTGTAGTCAGGAAAGACTTCCAGTGGTGAACCAGAGTTGCACTCAGTCAAGTATTTGAATGACAGTTTTTTTTGCTGTTGTTGTTGTTTGATTTTTTGTTTTTTGTTTGTTTGTTTTTCAAGACAGGGTTTCTCGGTGTAGTCCTGGCTGTCCTGGAACTCACTCTGTAGACCAGACTGGCCTCGAACTCAGAAATCCGCCTGCCTCTGCCTCCCAAGTGCTGGGAGAATGACAGGTTTTTATGAAGATCCCCAAACAACTAGGACTAATGTGAGGATAAAGGGTCTCATTCCAAAAACTGGCACCAGGCACCATTGCCTAAGACAATATCCACACAGCTCATTGAATGCAGAGAGGTGATGCTGGTGTCTGTGTGGAACCTTCAACCCTACTTTGTAGTCTCTTTATTGTGGGAAGTTACTCGGCAGTCTACCAAAAGAGAAACTTGGACAACAGCTCAGCCATAAAACCTTTCACATATAATCCTTTCCTACCTACTGACTTAGGGTACGTAGAACCAAACAAAACTGGGGGAAAAAAAAGTCAATCAAAGTATTCTGAAGGATATTCTGTTATGCTCATAGATCGGTACCTCGTTCAGTCGTCATCAGAGAGGTTTCTTCTGGCAGCAGATAGGAGTCAATTCAGAGACCCACAGGTAGACATTATGCAAAGAGAATCCAAGTTGGAAGTCCCCATCTCCTTCATTAAGAGGAGAATAGATTGTAGGCATTAAGTAGGATGAAGGATATCAGGAGAATAAGACTCACTGAATCAGCTAAACAGGCAGGGCTCATATGGGCTAACAGACTTTAGCATCAAGCATGGGACTTCCCTGGGTCTGCACTAGGTCCTTGGTATATTTGTTAGGGCTGTTAGCTTGGTGTTTATGTGGGAGTAGGGGTGTCTCTAACTCTTTTGAGTGCTAGAACTCTTCCTCCTATTGGATTGCCTTGTCTAGCCTCAATATAAGGGCTTTTTCCTTGTCTTAATATATTTTGTTTTGTTGGTTTTGGTTGCTGTCTTTTGGAGGCCTTCTTTCTGGATGAAAATGGAAGGTGAGTTGATCTGGGGAAGAGAAGGTCAGGGGAGGACTGGGAAGAGTGGAGAGAGGGGAAATTGTGGTCAGGATGTATTGTTTAAGAGTAGATTCTATTTTTAACAATAAAAGAAAGACCTAAAGGTTCAAAGCTTGGACCCACATATAAGGAAGGGTGTGTGGAGTATTTATTTCTTCATCTGGATTACCACTTTTAATGTGATTCTTTACAGTTCTATTTGCCTGCGAATTTCATTTAAGTTATTTTCCATGACAACTGGAAAAAAATCAATTGTCTATTCATACTATGTTTTCATTCTATGTTCATCAGGTTATGGACAATTAGCGTGTTTTAATTTCTAAAGTATAGTGAATGGAGCAGCATTAAAAACAGATAAAATGGATGAGTGTCTCTGGAGAAGGACATAGGGTCCTTCTGGTATGTGCTCAAGAATGATAAAGCTTGTCTGTACACATAGATATATTCTAGCTTTTTGAGGACATGCCATGGTGATTTCCGCAGGAACTGCATTGTTTTGCATGTTCACTAACAGTGAGCAAGTTTTCTCCCTTCCCCATATCCTGGGTATTACATGTTGTTTTTGCTATATTTTGTGTTCATATCCTTGATTGCTAAGGATATTGATAACTTATTAAAATGATTGTAAGTTCATAGTCAATCTTTTGAGAACTCTGTTCAGTTCCATTGACCATTTTTAAATTGAATTGTTTGGTTTGGCTTTTGGTTTTTAGTTTTACTCTTCTCTTTTCTTTCTTTCTTTCTTTCTTTCTTTCTTTCTTTCTTTCTTTCTTTCTTTCTTTCTTCCTTCCTTGCTGGCTTGCCTTCTTCATGCATTCCAGAGACTAATGTGTCAATTGTATGGTTAGCTTAGATATTTTACCCATTCTCTAGACTTCTCTCCACTCTATTGATTGTACCATATGCTGTACAGAAGGTTTTTATTTTAATGAAGTCCCACCTGTCAATTGTTGATTTTATTTTCTGAGCTACAGAAAGTCCTGTTTATAAATTACTTAGCTATATCATTACGTTGAAATTTACTTGCTACTGTTTCTCCTAGCGGTTTAGCATATCAGCTCTTATTTTTAGGTCCTTTACCCATTTGAATTTGAGTTGATGTTCAATTTTCCCAATGCCATTTATTTAAGATGCTATCTTACCACAAAAATTGCATATAATCTGGTCCCATGTTTCATATATTTTGCTATTTAGTGTGCAGGTCTTTGGCAAACAGTCACACCTGTTGTCATTTTATTTATGTACAACTCCCATGTTTTGTCCAGAAATCACTCTCTTTGTGTAGCCATCCATTGCTCTCCCTTTTAGAATGTTTCCAACCCACTCTTCTGTCATGACCCATGAGCCTTGGAAGAAAGGTATGTGATGAAAATGTTCTATTTAAAGCAGAGCACTGGACGGTATGTTGCTTTGTGCAAGTGGTGTAACTTGCCAAGTACTGCAAAAAGCTTCCCTGATAAGCACTGAGAGATACACTAACAGATGGGTGTGATTGGTGTGATGGGAGTCTTTAGGAGTTAGTTTGATACTATATTGTTTCTTAAGAAAATTATTGAGTACAAAAATTTCAGTTGGGCTGTATATTCCAATCATCCAGATTAAAAATAAAACCACTCCCCTTTATGGCTTATGAATATAGCCCTTTGCCCAATAATAATATTTCTGTCAACAAAATATAGCACATACATAGTTGATCCTAGCATATTGCTTTACCTGGTGATATCTTGATTCTCATAACATTTGTACCACTATTACACCAACAAATCTTGAAGTCAAGTTAATGTTTTGGTCACAGGGTTCTCAGATGCTCACCCATGTTCTTATGGCTTCCCTATCCCAAGTCACTTTTCTCTTCTTTCTGACACTCTTACTCTGCCCTTACGTATACAGAGAAAAGAGTAGTTAAAAATCACGAGTTCAACTTTCAGTTTCCTTATCTTTTATCTATTTCTGAATATCTCAAGGGTGTGATTCCAACACATGAAAACTTTCTCTTCTTGTTACATTTATGGTAATTATAAAGGAATAAAATAGACAATTCAGGAGCGTATTTTGAAGCATTTAATTCAATCTACTTTTTTTTCCCAGTCTTGAAAATCTTGTTGAATTAGTATTTAGTGGTACTATTATAGCAAACAATCTCATCTCTCATTTATTTAATAGGTGCTAGGAACTCTCTCTAGACTTTGTATGCTTAATGACTATGTGATAAGGCTGCCTTACTAAAAAGATTTCAAAGGTGAAAAGAAGTAAATTCATAGGCTCTACTGCAGAGTTACTTTTAATGATTAATACAGGACTTGTACTGCTGGAACCACGCGACTTACCGACTCTACTGACCATTCCATGACTACTCAAAACTGTTCCTGTTTGCAACAATTAAAATGGAATGGTTATTATAACAAGTGAAGTAAAGGAATAAAGTAAGATAGAAAGAATAATTTATTTAAGTTATTGATATTTATTAACTCATAATAGTGGAACCTACACTTTTATATATCCACAGAACACCAATAGAAACAAATTCTATCCATCCCTGCTCTCTTTTCGGTCATGTATATTTTAACATGAATCAACACATATGAATTATATTTCCCATTAACTCTTTAAAATAATATGTAGTATGTGAGCAAGTTATGGGAGTATACAACTTCTTTTTAAATGGTTTTCAGGCCTACTTCATGGGATGGAATCTGCACCTGACACTGTAAAAGTGGTCAAGGATCTGAGAGTGGATATGTCATGGACCCTCTGGGGAAGCCTACTGCTCTTAATCTGATAAAGGAACATAACAATAAAATAACTCCTAATGACATATGGCTATACCTATAAATCAGTGCATAAGTCAGATCTCATCAGAGAAGTTTCTTGTAATTAACACAGACACTCACAATTTGACAAAGTACACAGAATGAGAGTCTTTGGAACACTCATCCCAAAAGGAGATGTCTTTCAAGATTCTGGGATCTATGTGGGAGAGGAAGCAAAAAGATTGTAAGAGCCAGGGGTTATGGATGATTCAAGGAAGCAAAGTGTTACAGACACAACAAGACTGATGCTCATATGAACTCATAGTGACTGTGACAGCACATACAATATAAGACTTTCATAAGTTCAAGTCAGATGGAAGCATCAAGTCCCAGACCTTATACAAGAAACTGTTTACAACTGATAACAGATGGGAGAAGAAAGACAATGTTTCCTCATTGGAGTAATACTTGGTATATCAACCACACTCCAGGGAAGGCACCATGCTCAGAAGTAGTTGGCTCACCCAAAATAGACTCCAATTTTTGTGTGTGCTTTTGTTTTGCTAATTTTTGACTTGGGGTGTTTTGCTTTGTTTTGTTTTGAAGAGAATAAACATGAAGTAAGATGGATCAGAAGGAAGTGAGGGAAAAGGAAGAATATGCTAAAATGTATTGTTTAACAAATCTATTAGAAAAAATTCAAATGAGAAGTTGGGTGATGAAGAATAGAAAGACTGATTCATAGAGTACAGAACACTGTATAGATACAATGGAATGTTGACATGGCTCCATTGTAATTTGTGTGTGTGCGTATGGAAGTAAGAGGCTGATATCAGGTCACTCCCTTAGTTTTGAGAAAGGATCTCTTCTGGAACTTAGACTACACAGACTGGAATAGTTGATCAATGGCTTCTTGCGATCTACCTGCCTCTGATCCCTCCAATTCTGGGATTACAGGCTGTGTCTGGCTTTCACCTGTATGCTGGGTATCAAACGCACATCCTCAAGCATGCTGAGAAAGCATTTCAGCAACTAAGTCATTGCTTCAAAGAAGATAAAAGAAGAGATTCTTTCATCTCTATTCAAGGCCTTCACAGAGCAAAGAGAATGGAGATTATAAATGCTTATTATTACTAAAATAAAGTAGAGCCACAGGGTCATATATGGAAAATGTACAGAGCATCTCTGAGGGAAACAAGACACATTCGATTTATCTTTCAAGCACTTTTGGAATATTTTAAATGTGTACTATGTATCACTGAGAAAGAGATTAATGTTTGATTTTTATCTTCAGATTAGATTCCTAGAAGCTTCATATATATCCAGCAACTGAAAAGATAACATTACACTTCTACATCTTGGATAAGATTGCTTTAAAGCCCTTTTAGCACACAATCCCATAGTTTTTTTTTTAAACCTAAATCCATTAATTTAGTGAACATATATATATATATATATATATATATATATATATATATATATATATATATAATCTTGTTATTTATTTGGTTTTCCCCTAAAATTGAGTGTGTCTCTCTCAAGAAAAGAGACAGTAGGTGCCACTACAGCAGCAGTACCTCTGGGCTTGCCACCTCTGAATGAAGGTGAGAGGTGACATCTGCAAACAGTAAGAGCAAAGCTGCCATCAAAACGATGTGACTGTTCTCTCTGAGCATGTGATTAAAACACACATAATTATAAATTCCTGGGGAAAAGCTGAAAATAGTAGACCACTGTTGACACAGAAGACATACTAATCAGTGTCTCAACTCTGGTTTTGCTCCAGCACGAGGGTAAAGGCTTTCCTTGTCAGACTGATGTTTTCTTCCAGCTTCAGGAGAAAACTGGGTCATGAGTGGAGGGTTTGACTTGGGAGAATCTACACCACAGTGGATGGTGAAATTAAAAAAAAAAGAACAGGTTGATATGTGTATCTTTCCAACTCTGTTGAATAAAATCATTTCAGATATTTTATATACATTTGTCTAGCTCCATACTTGCTGCATAAATGATTCTAAAAAAAAATACTGAACTAACTACATTACTTTAATTATACTAAAATTCCCATTAAATATGCTTGGATATATAATATAATAGAAGACACTTCATGAAGTACTTATGCAGGACTCGCATAAGTGATGCATGTACAAGGAGCACAGAGATACGTGTCTTTAACAAGGTGGCAGTCCTGTCACGTAATTACTTCATGCTTGGATCCAACTACATTCTTACTTTCTTGAATCCTTGCTGCATTGTGTTTAACGGGATTAGACCTTTGTACACTGAGAATATGATACTGGACTTCAGCCAATATATCCCGTACATCAGAATGTCTTTACAGAGTCCATACAATTTCCTCACTAAAATCATCTCAGTTTATTGCCCTGAACATTATACCCATTCCTCATTGCCCTTGTTGAATGTTTTCATTGTTTATATCTCCCTTTCCTCTCCTTCTACTATTCCTCAATGCATCTTCTGTTTAGGGCGGGTAGAATGCAAAGCAGTTTTGCTTAATTTAATTAATGGAAAGGAAATGGCTATCCTGACAAGAGAAGCAAAGTAAACAGTCTCAGAATTCCCTCTGCCAATGAATGAGACTTTTATTATCATGTGTAGATAACGGTTAAGAATAGCAAGAAAATAAAGGAACCAGACGCAGAAACTGAAATAGTTTTAAAGTTATTGAATTATTTGACGAAAATTGTTTTAAAATTCTATTTATAACTATGACTTGGTTGTATTTATATTCTGATTTTGAAATATAACAAAATTTTGTTTTAAAATATAATAAGTTTTGAAAAATAATAACACATTATAGAATGGTAAAGATTTAAGTACAATGAGAAGTAGAATATATGCAATCTAACAGAACATACCCTCGCATTGTGTTATTTAAAGATGTCTGTTATACTACTGGTAACATCAGAAGTATTATAATGGTATTTCAAGGTTGTATAGCAGATTTTATTCTTCAGAACTAGATTATGTATTATGTAAATTTTTGTTAGGCATAGTGGTGTACTCTTATAATCAGTGCTGGGAAATGCCAAGGCAGGAGAACCTCACGTTTGAGGCCAGCCTGGAATATATAGGGAGATACTACAAGAAATCAAATGAAAAACAAAAAGTTAAAAATGTATACAAGACAAGAATCTTAGTTTTTAGATGCAGGCTAAAAGTCCACAAACATCTGAGTTTATAAAGTTTCTTTAATTATTTTAAAACTTGAAAAAATATGGAGATAGTGATACACACCAGAAATTCTGCAGTACTTGGAAGAGAGCAGGACTTGAAAAGCACCCTCAAATCTACAGCAAGTGTGAGGATAACGCAGGCTACAAATGATCCTGTCTCAAAGAAAAATATATATTATTTATATAATAGTCAAAATAAATTTAAAAAAAGTTACTCAGTAAGTCAAAATTTTATTTAATAAGAGATTTGTGATCACAGAATGAGCTTGAGAACAGACTGGCTGTGCTGTGGATACGGAATAATTAATGTACCAACGACAGAGATTTCATGTTTGGCTTGCTTTACATCACATCCCCATGATAATTTAACTCTATGCTCAGGTGAATACACAGCAGGGTTAAAGGTTTTGAGCTTGTGTGTTAAAAAGCTAACTTTGTCATGTCTCACCAACAGGACCACCCAAATGTGAGCTGAACACAGATCCCAATGAACATGGCAAACTGTACAAGGAAAAGCCCATGAAGCTGAACCCTGAGGTTACTGAGGAACTAAGGAAACAGAGAAGAGCCAAGAGCAGAAGAGGTGGTCCTTCCTGGTGAAGAACAAACCAACCGCTGTCCAATGCCAGACAGTCATTCCTCAAAACACACATATATGTCAGATTTTAGCACTCATCAGGTTATGTTTAGGAATATACAAGAATATACAATATTTATATGCACGCAAATACAACTTAAGATAAAAGAGACCACGAATTTGAAGCAGATGAGAAAGGCTATGTGGGAGCAGTTATAGGGAAGAGAGGGAAGGGAGGAATGTGGCAATTATGTTACAATCTCAAAAATAAACAAGAACAGAAAAACTATATGGCAGTTTGAGACATATGTAATATGAAGTTACACTCAAACTGTTTCTGAGTTTAAAAATGTCAAATCAATAAAAGCGGTTTCTAAAACTCTGAAAAATTCCCATATAGATTTGCCAACTATCAACTGCTTTTTCAAACATTCACATAGATATAGGTGAGATTCATATATACATATACATATGCATATACTTACATTACATATAGATTTATCTTTCTATTAATTTCCAGAAAAAAATCAAGAGTAAATAGCAAGCATGAAGATAATTTGTACCTAATTAAATATCATAAAACCTTACACATTGTCTACTAGAAGAACATTTTCCACCCTTGAAAAATCAACATTAGTAAAATAAGTTACCATGTTAATGCATTAAAAATATTCTCAAGTATTTCAACAATGTATTTTTTCTTTCATTAAATCATTAATAAAAATGGAATGTTCTATCTATTCCCTTGTCCCATTATCTTCTTTCATCTAGAAAATTTTCAGACTTTGTGACATTTACATTTTTACATTGGAGGACAGTTATATTACAGAATGTCTAATAGCTTTTTCAAAATGTATTTTCACTAATATATTCAGGATATTTAACTGATATTTTGAACCAACATTCCGCACAACCACCCCAGCACCACCTGGGAGGGAGAACCCTCCTTGCTTACAAAAGTGAGCCCCAAAGGACAACGTGGGAGGTTATTTAACCTGAATATATCATGTACATATATTATATATATGCTATATATAATATGTATTATATGTGTGTATGCTAACCAACTTGTTTCTAAATTATATTGTGTGGGTTAGATTATATTATATATTTGAATTTGTCGTGTCACTGGTGACTCTGCTCTGATTCATTTGAAAGTGATGTAACTTTCTTCACATGGAAGCAATTTCAGTTGTTCTGATCGCTGCGTAATCTGCAATAATAGATGTAACCAGTTTAACTCCAAATTCCAAGCCATTTTTTCTTTTTCTCTTTCTTTTTCTCTTTCTTTCTTACTTTCTTTCTTTCTCTCTTTCTTTCTTTTTTCTTTCTTTTGTTGTTTCTTTCTCTTTTTTTGCCTTACTGGATGATAGTATGTAAAATGATTAACTTTTTTTCTAAATCAGTTATTGTATCAATGTTTAAAACTGGTGAATTTTTTTGTTTCCAAAATCCTTATTAGTCTACTCATTTGATAGTGATTATTCTGCAACCTACTGTTTTCATTATTTTGTGATTGGTCCATGGGAAGACCAGCAGTCTCAACTGACCTGGAACCCTGAGATCTCTCAGACACTGAGCCACCAACCAGGCAACATACACCAGCTGATATGAGGCCCCTGACACATATACAGCAGAGGACTGCCTGGTCTGGCTTTAGTAAGAGAAGATGCACCTAACCCTTGAGAGACTTGAAGTCCCAGGGACTAGGGAGGTCTGGTGAGGTAGAGGGTGGGGACATCTTCTTGGAGACAGTGGTTGGGGAATGGTCTTGGGGGCACACAAAGAAGGAGATGAAGACTGGACTGTAAAAAATGATTAAAGGAGTAAAAAATAAAAATAATGAAGTCCAAATGTTCAGAGGGCTAACCTTGGAAGCTCTAACTTAAAAAATATAAAATGGAGGTAATATGCTTTTTGTAACTTTTTCATGATCTCATTACTCCATTACTCTCCATGCTCTTTTGTGGATTCTGTCACAGAAGGACCTTTCAGGTTCAACTATTGTGTTTGTCCCAACCTGAAAACCATTGCAATTTGCAAGGTCTTCCTGAAGGTGGTAACATTTTAGATAGCAAGGTCTTAGAACTCAGACTACTCGGTTGTGACTTTGGAGACACACTGCCATTGTGTCTCCCTGTGGCTAAAGCTAAGGGGAAATACTATACATGCCTATATTCTGAAGTCACATGACACTCAGACTTTTAAGTGTTATAAATGATTTGGCAGTATGATATTTTTAATTTTATTGCAGTTGTGTGTGTGTGTGTGAGTGTGTGTGTGTGTGTGTGTGTGTGTGCACATACATATTACAGAACATGTCAGAGTAACAGGTGTGAAAGTCAGTTCTCTTTCTTCTTCTACCATAGGTATTCTGGGAATGATACTTAGATCGTCAGACTTGGAAGCAAGTTCCTTAAAACTGATGAGCCATCTCATTGGCCCTTTACAGAATTTGATGAAGAAAATCTTTAGCTCTTGTTGTTCCTTCTGCTAATACATCCACACCTAGGTCACAACCTTCCATTTTCATCATCCTTTGTGTATCCCAGACATGAGGATTTCTACTATTGTAAAAATACTCTCAGGTGCCCTTTTCATGTATAGATTAATATCTTAAATAATTAGCGATTATTCAAGTAAATGTTATATTATCTATTGACACCTGAAAGTCTAATAAATTAGGTCCTATGATAGCTCAGTTTTACATTATTATTTTCTATGATTATATTAACAGTCTAGTATAATATTAATGTTGTTTTAAGATAGCTTTGTTTATCCTTATAATTTAAATATTTTTTATTATTATTATCTTTATTTTTTACAGTCCAGTTGTTATCGATGTCACAGTCTGCCCTCCCACAGCTCCTCATCCCATTCTTTCTCTGCCTTGTCTCCAAGAGGATGTCTCCATCCTCTCACCCCACTCCACCCTCCAGACCTCCCCACTCCTTGGAGCCTCAAGTTTCTCTAGGGTTATGTGCATCTTCTCTCACTGAGGCCAGACCCAGCAGTCCGATGCTGTATATGTGTCTAGGGTCTTGGACCAGCTAGTGTATGCTGCCTGGTTGGTGGCTCAGTGTCTGCAAGATCTCATGGGTTCAAGTCAATTGAGACTGCTGGTTTTCCTACAGGGTCACCCTCCTTCTCAGCTTCTTCCAATCTTTCCCTAATTCGACCTCAAAGGTCCTCGCCTTCAGTTCATTGGTTGGGTGTAAGTATCCACATCTGCCTCAGTCAGCTGCTTGTTGGGCCTCTCAGAGGACAGCCATGCTAGGCTCCGGTCTGTAAGCATGTCATAGTGTCAGTAATAATATCAGGCCTTGGAGCCTCTCCTTGAGATGGATCCCAATTTGGACCTGTCACCGGACCTCCTTTCCCTCAGTCTCTTCTCCATTTCTGTCCCTGCAGTTCTTTTAGACAGGAACAATTCTGGGTCAGAGTTTTTGACTGTGGAATGGCAACCCCATCCCTACACTTGATGCCCTGTCTTTCTACTGGGGTTGAACTCTACAAGTTCTCTCCTTCTCCCAACTATTGGGCATTTAATATTTTTAATATGTAAAATGCTTACACACATAAAGTTAAAATTCTATGAGATAATATGTCCACAGAGGTCTTGCTCTCTTCCATTTTCTATACATTAAAATGAAGAAGCTTCAGTCAATATTTCAATTTTAGTCCAACCTGAGTTTTGTTTTGTAATACTAAAAGCTGTAACTAGTGTCATGGTACCCAGTTTCTTTTATAATTTACTGTTTGATTGAGTTTGAAATGAAATCTGCCTAATTAACCAAAAATCAATATACATTAAAAAGAAACCTATTTATATTTAACTCATTCAAACCTATTTGTTGTTAACTTATTTATTTGTTAAATAACAATAAAAGTAAGGTAAAAAATAATGTAACATTTTTTGACCAAAACTAGCAGTCAAAGCAATGCAAAAAAGGTGGGCTATATTTGGGAATAGTTCCTTGTTATGGGGCAGGCAGGGGGCAGGTGCTGGAGACAGTTGATCTCATTTTATCTACAAGCAGGAATTACAAGAAAGAAGCTGGTACTCTGCTCACTTTCTCTTTTATTCAGTCCAGGATCACACTCTGTAATGGCTATTTCTGGTTGTCAACTTGACTATATCTGGAACTACAATCCAGAATTGGAGGTCTCACCTGTGATCCAGATCTTGAGGCAAGAAAACACAAGTTTCTGACCTGGATCTTGGTATGGAGATCTTGAAGCACAGTGGCCATAAAAAGCTTAGGCCCGGGCAATGTAGTATATGCCTTTAATCCCAGAAGACTAAGGCAAAGAGATCTCTAAGTTCAAGGTCAATCTACAGAGCAAGTTCCAGGACAGCTAAGCTTAGGCAGTGAAGGAGTTGGAGAACAGAGAGCTGTCGATAAGGTAATAGAACAGGGGGCCATGTTCCAGCTCCTGCAAACAGCAGACCTCAGCAGCTTCAGTCACGTGGCTCTGGCTTTATAGTCAAGATGAGGAGACTACTGAGACAATTGATGTTGGTTAGCTGGAGCTAAGAAATTAGTAGTGATTAAGAAGAGACCAGCATCACCGAGGTGAAACCTTTGGGAAGTGTTTTCTCAGAACACAAAGAAGCTATGTTCCAGAGATAACCAAGGTTGGACCTCGTGCTGCAGCTGTACTTGGTAACATGTAAGAATTACCCAGGTGGTACTGGTTTTGAAGGCATGAAGGGGTCATAAAGAATAGTTGAGCCTTGGCCCTGTGAGAGGCCATGAAAAGCCATTGGTGAAGGTGCAGCCTCAGTTGTAGTTGGTGGCCAAGGACTAAAGAGGTCATGCAAAGAATAAAAATATCTGAGGCTTGACACCATGAAAAGAGCCTATAAGAAGCCAAAGGAGGACATTGGTATTCGTTTTATATCTCTCTTCTTTACTCCCTTAAGACATGTTTTTCTCACCAACCTGGACCTAGGGGTATAGCTAGCAAGTCTTCACCATGAAAGACTGTTTCTCAATCTTCCTAATGTCACAGCTAACTATCACAGGGCCTAATGCTGTGGTGACCACCAATCGCGAAATCATTCTGTTGTTGCTTTGTAACTGTAACTATGCTATTATGTGATAACAGTATACTATATTAAATATTATATATATACATATATATAAAAATATATATATTTATATATATAAATATATATATATATGTATATATATATATATGCAAAGGATTTGTGACCCGCAGGTTGAGACCCACTTTTCTAAAATGCTGCAGTGCTGGGTGTGTCAGTGATCACATTTAAACATTTTACAAGGTTGCTGGAGATTAGAACTCAGAACCTCATGCTTCTTCAGCAATCACTTTAAGCCCTGAGCCATATTCTTGACCCTTGACCCCACAGCTTTTTACAAGTCTCATCACCAAAAAACAAAAAATAAAATAAAATAAAATAAAATAAATCATTATTTTACCAAAAAATAAAGTTTCGTCTTTATCGTGGATATTTCCATTGCTTGGTCTAAATTTTTATACAACATATACAAGGATGAAAATTTTATGTTACACCACGGTAAATGCTGCACATAATTGATATAAGTCCCAAAATAAATAATTAAATTTCCTGAAAAATTAAACACTACATAGTGCAGCAAAATGTGTCACAGGGTCATTGTCATTGTTTTTAAATAAAACTGTATAGTTTTATCCACAAGATGGTGCTATTTCCCTACCAGCAAGCTTATAAACTGATCTGTGGGAATGAATATGTAACTATAAAATGCAGTATATGAGACAAAGGTAAGTATTCTTCTATAGGAATTAGAATCGCAAAAAAAATTATTGTACTCTTGTCTATATGCCTCAAATACTCTTAGATTATTAATATATTTCTTAATACTTGAGTGTGATCTTAGCATACGAAACAAGAGAGAAATTTCCTTTAAATGAATTAGACTCAAATAGATTTATTTTTTCTTCATGTCTGTCTTCCTCGAATACTTTTTTCTTAGAGCATCAAGCTATATTAAGAGTTCCATGCCACATCCCAGGAAATACTCAGTTTTCTCCCAACTCAATGACACTCATCACAGACACACGACATCCAAACATTGAGTTCTTGAAAGACAAACCATTCCAGCTGCTTCCAAACCTGCTCCAGTCATAGTTTGCACATCTTGCCCTTGTAGAACTTACATCTTCAGAACATCTGCCTCATCGAGAGTGCAGGTCTGGAGCATGGATTCTTTCCTTCCTCGTTCCTCAACTCTTGCCATTCCTTTTTTATTTACACAAGTCACAGAGCCTCCTTGGTTGTCTGCAAACACAATCAGAAGTGTGTATCCACTCCAGGTCTCCCTTTTGCTCAGTTAGAATGTTCACTAAGATATCTGACAACTCATCCTCACCTCTTTTTCAAACAGACATTCTATGGTGAGTCCTAACACTCTCTCCCCAGATCTTCGCTACCTTCAAGCACTGAAGTTAAATTCTACAGAGGATTTAACTAGAATTACTTTATTCCATGAGATCAGAGTTCTTGAGCTCATAATAAATTTAAACCAAAGGTCTTAAATAGGAGATAATATCTGTCAAGTGAGTGAATTTAATCTAAGTATTAATGCATACTGTTGAAGCAAAATAAATTTGACTTGTAATTTTCAGAAGTCTCTCTATGTAAAAATCTGAAAATAATAAAATAAGATATCAATTTTATTACACAATTGGCATGTGTCAACAGTAGGTAAAATAGGCACTCTTGAAGCTTCCCCAAGCCCACTGGGCATGATATGCTATAATCTGATCTCATTCTTACCCTGTGGATGATAATAGAAGTTGAATCAGAAGGTTGGGAAAGACAAACTAAGTTTCCTAACATATGTATTTCTGTGACACAAATGTATTTGTCACATAAAGGCACACATGCACTTCCATTTAGTCTCGGCTTTTGTTTTATGTGAGGTTTTAATTGTGGCTTTTATGCCTAATCTGTGTATGTGCTAAGTGGAGGGAAGTGGTTGTGGCTAAGAGAGTCAGTTTGTCTCATTCAGTAAGACATCACTGGGAGAAGCTGATATGGGATATGTAGGTTTCTAACAATTACACAGAAATGGGGTCAGGATTTTCCAAACCAAAACTTCTGGCCATATTCAGCTCTGTCAGTGTGTTGGATACGGTTGAGGCTATAACTATATGTTTTATCAATTTGACTACTTTTCGTAGTTTTACTACTTTGGCTAAACACACTTGCTATTAGTTTTTTTGACTAAATTGAAAAATGAGTAGTTCGTAAACTCTAAAATTAGTTAAAATGTCAAAACTGATTACGGAGATTCAGTGCAAGTACTCCATAAAAAAAAAAAAAATCACTGTTCCCCTTTCTTAGAGCGTTCACTTTGGATTCTAGTGTGTGGCGTCTGGTTGTAGCCCTGAATCTCCAGCCACAGTCCCAACGTTGGCTATCAACTGTATGTTCATAATCTTCTGCACATTTGTCAATTTCAGCCCTAAAGTTATAAATAGAGTATGTTTTATGTCTGTTTCATACTTAAGTTTATAAAACTTATGAATTGCACCTTTCAAATCTATTGTGTGAACGATGGGTAGGGATAAAAAGAAGGGTGGATAACAAATAATTGAGCCACATAACAAGATAATTTGAAGCACTTGGGTTCTTGGATATTTCCTGACCAATTGCATGTCATTAAAAAAAAGAATAATTTTTCCATTTTTCTGTCTTGTCTGATTTAGGTTTGCATACTCAATCAAACACCTGAAACACTTTTTTATTTCTTTTTAAAGAATACATTTTTATTAATCATTTTATTTGTTTCCATTTCAAATGATAGCCCCCTTGTCAGTTACCCCTCCACAAGCTCCTTCATCCCATTCCTCCTCTCCCCCCATTCTTTTGCCTCTATGAGGGTGCTCCTCCACCCACTCACCCACTCCTGCCCCACTGCCCTAGTATTCCCCTACACTGGGGCATCAAGCCTCCCTCTGATGCCAGATAAGGACATCCTTTGCTACATATGCATCTGGAGCCATGAGTCCCTTCATGTGTACTCTTTGGTTGGTGGTTTAGTCCCTGGGAGCTCTGGGTGGGCCAGTTAGTTGATAAAGTTCTTCATATCGGGTTGCAATCCCCTTTATCAACTTCAATCCTTGCCCTAGCTCTTTCATTGTGGTCCCTGGGGTTAGTCCAATGGTTGGCTGTGAATATCTGCATCTGTATTGGTCAGATGCTTAAAATGAAAGCTTCAGTACAGTTTTTCTTTTGTTGTTGTTTTATACTGTTTTGTTTTAGTGCCGTTGCATGTGTTTGACTCTCTTTCTATCCAGTGTGTGCAAGACTCTGAATACCACGATGTGTGTTCAAAACCATTGTATATACATAAGGCAAATGGCTATGAATACAAATTGTTATTTGTAATCTGGATGTTTTGAGAGTGAGTTGGGCTCCCGTTGACCTCTTTTTTCCTGCTGGAGTGGTCCTGAGTAGCGTAATTCCAAACATAGTAGAATCTGAATTTAATGAAAGTCCTTAGCTGATTTCCTGCAGTAATGGTCCCACTGATGTCTGAGATATGTGTGGATATTTAGGAGGTAAGTTTTAGAGTAGCTAACCATTTTGACTAATTGAAAACTATAAAATTATGTCCTGTTTGTGAAAAAATTATGCTACCTTATCACTATTAATCACACAGCTAGTAATCTCTTACACATTTTATTTTATTTCAAAATATTTAGCACAACAATCTCCCATGAGACTGCCACCATATTGTTAATTATTTAATCAGCTGAGTATCTACTATCTGGCAGGTAATATGATAGGGCCAGGGCTACAAAGAGGTACGGGCTCTATTCCAACCAAGTTTAGAATCTCCTAGACAGCCAGCTAACAAATAAAAAACACATCAATCCCATATGACAGATTCCCTGCGGGAAGAGACTGCAGGTCAGGAAAAGGGTGTGGTCTAATTGGGAAACCCAGGGAGGGCTGGCAAGAAAGATGTGGGTAAGAAGTCTGAAGCCGAGATCAACATCAGTGATGGAGGACTGGACCTCTGCAAAAATCTCCATCTTCCTGAAGAAACAAATCTACAATGACATCATTGTCTGGCTGAGAACACACACAACTTTGGAGCCAACGCTGTAATTGCCAACAACTTGATCCAGAGAATGAGGGCTGGAAGTTAACATTTAAGGTAGGGGGAGAAAGCTTATTTTCATGCTTGTAAATTGAAGTCTAAAGTTGAAAACAAGTAGGAGCAAAGAAAATTAATTCTCTCCCAGCTCGAAAAATTCAAGAAACTGCACATTTGGCAGGAAAATTCTAAACAGTCTACAAGTGCCAGTATCAGAAGAACAATCTTTACACTATGTAGAAAATTGCCAGTTAATCCTTCTCCAAAAATTTAATTTTATAAAATGAAAGCAAGTTCTGTGTTTTAGCTATGGTAAAAAAAAGAGTGTATAGTTCTCTTAAATGATTGGAAAATGTAAGTGAGATTTCAAACTGATTATTTCAAACAGCTTTAGACGACAATCTTCCTAATACACCGCCTAATCCTTTGTGTTTATAGAGTGATTGAGGCGATCCAAAACATTTTTATATACATTATCTCATTTGATTCAAACAGATGAAATGTGCACATAATTACATTAAAACGTAAGAGTCGTGGCAATACCATCACCCTGAGAATTAAACGTGATTCTGAAGTAAGTCCAGTCTGTCTGGGACCAGAATGAAATAAAAATCACGTTTGAGAATGGTATCAAATAGCAAAAGACAATGAAAAAAATCAAGCAAGCCCTGGAAAGAGGCCTTACAAATTCAATGTCCTCAACTAGCATAAGGATCCTAACGATTCTGTACAGTCATAAACTGTTAAAGACATTAACACAGTCCTCTTTTCAGAATCCGCATTTCTCCAGCAAGAGTGCCTTTGTAATAAGACTTTCTCCTTTTTTGTCCCTAAATGTCTTCTGAATGCATCAGAACCCATGAACTTAATTTAAAACAGGATGATACAAGGGTACTTTAAATGTAGAACCAGATGTTATCCCCCCGCCCCCAGACACTGTTTAAGCACTCCTGAGATTTTTACTCCAACGTTCTCCTGAAACTAATCGCCTCTTTTGCATGTGCTCTTGTTGTCCCTTTTTCAGCAGTTCATCCTAGCAGTCATTAGCATCTTCCTGCTAGGATGCTTTGCAGGTTATTCAGGGTCATTCAGGACATCCCTGCTCACTATGTGCCTAATATATCCTACTGTCCTCTCTGGCTCACTCTTCTCCAAACAAGAAGGCCCTGCAGAATCCTCACAGTGCTGTAAGTTCAAATCTGGCCAGCCTAAGATGTGGGATGCAGGGTAAAATGAAAATACACGTCCCTTCTTTCAAAAAAGAAAATAAATTTAAGGATTTCAAGACCTTGAGCATCTCCATTGCACATTTATAAAATCATCTCTTAACGAATGTGGAGCTTATTAGAGCTGGTAATGTACCATGTCTAGAAGTTCAAAGATATCCACAGGTGAATATAAATTTCAAGTTCAGCTTTTGCTACAAGGGGGTCTGCTTTCATCACCATTAAAAAAAAAAAGATTTTGGAAGCTATTGAATCTATATACAGTTGCCTTGAATACTTATATGTTAAATTTTGCCTCATCCTCTTTGAAAATCCTTGTAGAATGGCTGCTTGCTCTCCATTTCTTCAGTGTTTTTATCTGTCCGAGTCTATTCTGGCTGCCTTAGCATAGTCGTTTAGATTGCTTGACTGTACTGGTGTGTTTGTTTGTTGTTGTTGTTGCTGCTGCAGCTTCTGTACCTGCTGTTGTTGTTGCTGCTGCTGCTGTAGCTGTTGTTGTTGTTCTTGTTGTTTTTGTTGTTGGTGGTAGTGGTGGTGATTATAGTGGTGGTGGTGGTGGTGGTTTGTTTTCTATTTTCTTTATCAACTTGCCACAAGCTTAGAGTCATTTGGGAAGAGAAAATGTCTCTATCAGATTGGCATTTAGGTAAATCTGTGCCCACTATGGATGATGTCAAGTGTGGGCTGGTGGAACTAAGTGGCATAAAAAACAAAATAAGCAAGTGGAGCAACCAAGGAGCATACACCAGGAAGCTTCGGTTTGTCTGTGTTTGCTTCCAGGATCCTGCTTGAATTCCTGGCCTGAATTTTTTCAATGATAGATTATGATCAGGGCATAAAGGCCAAGTTAACCCCTTCCCCCCAAAGTTTCTTTTTTGGCCACTGTCTTTATCATAGCAACAGGAAATAAACTTGGGCAATACTTCACCATGACATGAAAGTACTGCTCATGGTTCTTCAGCTGTGAGGTTCATATTTAAAGCAGTAGGATATTCAAAGTCAAATGAGGATCCATTCCTTCTAGAAAGAGTCTTCCATCTAGCTATGCATATCATGACAGAAAGGAGGCAAAAGATTCCTTTGGGACTGTTTAATAAAAACCATGTTCCCATTCATGAGAACAGAGACCTCAGAATCGATCATCTTGGAAGACTTCGCTTGTTACCACTATCACACTGGGAGTTGAAGTCAAACATGGGGATTTGTTGGGGTGAGGAAGACACACACTTACACTATAGAGGCAACAGAATTAGTATTGATTATAGAGAGTGGTCATTATTATGGTCAGTATGTGGAGATTTTGATGGCGGAGTAATGTCATGGTGGCCCCGTATGCAATAAAAAGTGATAAGATTAGTAAGCTGGTAATCTCAAATGAAGCCATATGGATGATGGGTAGTAAAATATATTACATAAAATAGGAGTGCATCTGTATAGAATGGTGTGCTGAAAATTAATAATTCAAGAGGAGCTAACATCACTGATCATAATTGGTTCATAAGCGCTACCTAATATTTTACTGTAGTTTGGCCTGAGAAATATTCCTTCAAAATCTATCTGTTGAAAGTTTAGCCCCAGTGGGAGCAAATTTTGAGGTGATGGAAGCATTTGGAGATGGAGCTCAGCGTCACTCACTTGAGATGTGCTTTGGAAGGACTAACAGTGACTCTTCTTATTCACTTGCTAGCTATCGTAATGTGAGAAGTTTCTTTCTTTCTCATGTCTCCTACCATGAAGTTAAGCCTTGCCATATGAGTGAGGTAACTGGTTGAAAAGATTTCTGAAACCATGAGCTAAGTTTCATTTTTCTTCCTTTTTAGTTGATTTTTTCTGGGTTATTTTGTTACGGCAACAGAAAGCTGACAACCACAGATAGTCCATGCAGTGATTCCAATTAAAGGAATGCATTTCCTTTGTGTAGTGCTTTGGCTGACAGCTTTGAATACAGCTTTCTACATCTTATAAAATGTAGATTTGTCAGAATAGATCTTATCAAATAACAAAATTGCAGATATGTTCTGAAGTAGTATGTCCATTTTTAAAAAGAGAGAAAACTCGACACATTCATCAAGAAATAATTCCCCATTAAATCTCCCATTCTTTCAGAAAAACAAGCTGTTTCTTATTATGAGCAATCCTGTCCAGAATATTTGTATAGACAACAGCCCAACACAGAGACCTTTGCTGCCTCTCCCCAGACTGTATGGCAGTATATTCATTGTCCTAAATAATAGATTCTAGTTTTCTGAGCTTGTAACTCCTCTCTAGAAGGCAAACTAGTGTCTTTTCAGGAATGGAATGGACCACTGTGCATTATCTGCTGAGAACCAAAGCAAACAGATCTGAGAGAGATATGCTGACATCCCTGTTAAACGATGCTTTTCAGTCTCCAGTCATTTTTTTTTCCTTTCCAGTCAACATCTGTAAAATTGTAGCAGGCCATGCTGGAAGCTGACTAAAGTGCAACCGTCAAATTGAGGGTGGTCCTTGACAAACTATATTGCACACTATTTTATGACAGTTTTTAATGGTTATTCATTATGCGTGATCACATTCTATATTCTCCTCCGTAAACACATGTCACATCCCCACTGTCCTGAAGCTAAGGTATTCTTCCTCTTAATCTTTGACAATAGGATTTTGAAATCTGTGACTTTTGAACCGGAAAATTTTCTTCAAAAGCCTTCTGGGTTCTCATGCCATTGTCTCTGGACTAACAGACCGACTGTCAGCTTCTTTATTTCTCAGACCTTCAGCTTTGGACTGATCCACTCTGGGACTCCTGAATCCCCAATTTGCGGCAGGCATTTCATGGTTATTTTTGGCTCTCATAATTATATATCCAATTTGGATTTTCTCCTTGGATAACAGTAACAAATATGCATGTGGATGCGATGAAGGAAGGCTAGATGGGACATGAGGAATAGGGAAAGCTGGTAGGATAGTTGGGATAACTACTACCTATAAAATTTGATTTTTTTTTCTAGCAGTAAAAGCTCTAAATGAGTGCAGAGTACTAAGACTGTTTAGAAGATGCCAACAAAAATCAAGGTGAATAGACAATCTAAAGAGTCTTTAAAGGATGCCAACATGAACTACCAACTACAGAATTAGACTCGCATATTAAATTATATCTATTGTAGTCAAATAAGCTGGCAAAAGTATCTCTATTGAAGAACTAGGGAGAAGTCTGAAGGACTTTCAATAAAACCACTCAGAAACCCAAGAACTCACATAAGCCCGAAAGTTCACAGAGCATGGAATTTACTGATTAAATTTTCCCTTGTCAGTCATGACCATTTTTCTTTATAGGAAAAAAAAAGTAAAGATGAAATTACACCAGGACCAAGAAAGACTGAGAACATATGAAGTCCAGTGTTCCTGAAGCCAGAAATTTTTATTCTATAAAGCAAAACTTTGTCAATGTGGAGTGTTACAGGATATACTGAAGTCTTAACAGACACTCTCACCACTAAAAGCATGAGTTGTTTCACCAAACAGTTCACTTGTGAATGGATCTAAGATCCAATAAATTGTGTTTTAGATATTTAGGTCAAATAACAAAAATTCTAAAAATTTAACTACAAGTAAATATGTTTTACTTCTTAAATATTTCCCTACTTCCACTTAAGAGTAAAACAGAACATGTTTTTTTTTCTTTTTAATATTACGATAGAGCAAACATGACATTGTTAACTACCATGCATTAGATTTCCAACAAGGCCAGTGCTGCTTCACAATGGGATAAGACATGTAAAACAAACGTATTCTTTTAGAAAAATGTGGGCACATATTTCCTGGTCTCGTAATAGCCATAAATAGGAAACTTAGATACTTGGAATACTCTAACACTGAAAATTCCTGTTCCATAGAATATATCGTTATAAAAAAACAACAGAGTAAGAAGGGAGATGTATACTCAAAAATGAGTACAAACATATATGCATTTAATTATCACAATTTTTCATACTGTGCATTTTGATTGTGTTTTTCCCCTACCCCAACTCTTTTCACCTCACCTCCATACCCACCCAAATTTATGTTCTTCCCTGCCTCCAAAACAAGCAAACAAGACAAAGAAATGGGACTGGAATCTACCTCACTAGACAGTTCATTTTTAAATTTTAGATGACTTTAAACTTCACATTATTATTGGGTTTGAGGGATTCAAATTCCCTTCATTTCACGGTTAATACACTGCAATAGACAGTTCTGATGGTCACAATGGGAAACTTACACATCATTAGCAAGAATCTTGTATTGCCCATGTTATCCTTCCTACTGTTCATAATATTTAAATTTACTCACCCAATTACCATATGTAATTATTATTGAAATAGTTAAATGACATTGTCTTAATCAAGCTATTTATAAATTATCATTATATTAGAAAATATCATTACTTTATACCACCTTAGGGAAGTACTATATAATGCTGAGGTGGGAAAGGTTTAAACCCCATGGATTTCATGGGGTTTTGCTTGTTTCCACGTATGTCGTCATTGTAGTTTTTTAAAACTTGTTTTAAGTTATTCAAAATGACTTTGCAAAATAATTGTGTTAAAAATGTTTATGCTGTGTAATTTGAAAGGTATTAAAAGGGAATTCTGCCAAAAATCTTTTTCCATTGTGGTGGATCATAACCCTAAGCCTTCACAAATATCTTTCTTTTTGCTGTCTAAGGATCCTTTGAACTTTAGAAGATAGCCTACTACTACTGCACACACACACACACACACACACACACACACACACACACACACATACACGTATGTGAATGTATGCATGTATGTATGTATCCATGAACTTTAAAAGATGTAGGAGGTAGGAGCGACACAGGAAGAACAGAGGTAAGGGGAAGAATGCTGTAAATATGCTACTCCTGTGTGAAATTCTCAAAAACTTAATGAAGCCAATAAGAAAGAAACAGTGCTTGCATTTAGCAGTGTCAGCATTAGAACTGTTTTGTCAAACCCCAAAATCATCTGCGTTAGGATTCTGTCTTCACAATGACAACAATACTAATAGCACATTCTGGCTGCACCCAGACTCAGATGACCTGTTAATTGCGAATGACTGATCACTTCTCTACTGCCAACACGTGTCCACTTGAAAGCCCCTTCTCCGTCTCAAGGTCTTTTCAACTTGAAAGCCCCATACACTTCCACCCTCCATTTGTAGAACTAGGGAGAGTAAAACAATCACAGAACTCCATTATAGAAATGTAATGAAGTTGTTAACCCACTAAACACACCACAGTGCTCTGCCTCCTGAGTAATCAGCGAAGTTCATAAGACAACATTAAGAACAGCAGGTTTCTCCAAACCACAGTTCTCTAATGTAAGAAAGGCAGACCTCCAAAGGACAATGATGAGTTTAGGGTTTAATGGCTGACCCATTTAATCCCAGCATGCAGGAGGGAGCTGCAGGCAGATCTTTGAGTTCAAGGACAGCCTGGTCTATAGAGTGAGTCGCAGAACAGCCAGACCTACACAGAAAAATATCCTGTCTCAAACAACAACAACAACAAAACCAAGAAAAGGCAATACTTATATGAACCACTCTTCCCAGCTGAGATTTCCTCTGAACAATCTCCAATAAAATAAAATCAATACTAGCCTCAAATTTATTAATGAGTATTTTATGAGTTGTTTGAACATACATGCACAGGCAATCTTAGGATAAATAAAACTTCACAAAGGCATTGCTTTGTAGATCACATTAGTGTTTGTTTATTTCCTTAGCTGCAAGTCTCAATGTCTTTCAACAGAAATTCATCTTTCTATTTTTAAGTTAAAATAGTTAGTTGTGTTATGTTGTAAACATATGGCTGAGTATATCTGCTCTGCTTATTGCACAGAAATGACAATTGATGATTCAATACACACATTATTTAGTCTTGATATTTTTTTTTAATTCCAGTTTATTAGCTGTATCCCTTAAGTTTCTTTATGTTCTCAAATGTTGAACTATTTTCAACGGCTCAGCAGGCTGCTCAAAAGCAAACCAGAACAGAGGTCTAAATGGCGTTTGACACTATAAATTAGTAATCTTATTAGAATTACAGTAGTTATGAATTAATCCACTCAAGTGAAATCTTTTAAATTAGATTTTCAGTTTCCGGTCTGAGTTGGCTTCAGTAATACGGCCTTTGTGCGCCCTCCAGTGGACAAATTTATACGGCCTTCACAATTTAAAGACTATTTGACCGTCCAGAACCCAATATTTAATATATAAACTCACGACCATCTGGATGAAATCTCATCATGGGAGAACTTGCAGTTTTCATTTTCTCCTGGAGCCTGGGGATCCAGCAGGACTTGGTGTGGGTACCCTAGAGGAAACTCCTCCAAGCTTTTCTGCCTGCAAGCATATGGTTAGAATCAGGGGCTCGCCCAGCGCCAGCTTATGACAATGGGCGTGCATAGGAGTAACATGCAAGTAATCAATCGAGAGCTGGCTTTCATATTCTCCACTTGTAGAGAGTGTTTTTTACACCTCATGGAAAAGGTAGGTTAGGCAGGGCTAATATTTTTCTCCCCAGTTAAGGCAACGGGACCGCAGCTAAAGTGACGTGTAGAGTCTCCTCTTCAGCTTCTGCTTTTCAGTACTTTAGCTCTTTGTCAGAATCACTTACGAGCAACAGCAACAGCAACAACAAAATCCATACCAGTTATGCTACATGCCAGGCTGAAACATTCTCATTAAATAAATAGTCTCAATGGCACTGAGTGTCGTTTCAGTGGTGGTGGAGCAAGCAGAGGACCACAATAAAAGATTATTTTTTAAAAAATTACACTATTCTTTCCAAGTGTTTTGGAAGACAAATAGAAGAATCATGAAATATAAAGTTTGGCCACAAACTTGTGCCTATCAAGGCATACCTAAGCATTCAGATTATTATAATGCCATACAGGGACCTCATACTGTAAAATTGGGTCAAGACGGCATGCCCTGGTCCTGCCCTTCAAACTGACACACACGTGTCGTTCAGAAAATATGCTTAAGCAAATGATCTTAAGGTCTGCTTGCCCTGGTCAGAGTTGCTTGAAGCACAGCCCGGGCAGGTTGAGGTTTCTGTGGTCTGGTCTCTCCCTTCTTGCAGTACCTATTACTGTGATTAAAAAGGAGGAGTCTGCACTAAGAAAAGCTTAGGTCCTGGGTATTCAATTAGTTAGGAAATTTTTAAAAGAAAAAAATCGTATTTTAACTTGAAGAAACTCAGTTGAAGGAGGCTTTACTTCTGTTTCACCTGATACATGCGTCCATTGCGTAGCGCGGCTGTTGGGGCCTCAGCTTTCCACTTTCCTGGCTTCATTTTTTAAAAAGAAACTGAAGGATCAGAAGAAGGAAGAAGAGAAGAGGGGATGGGAAGGAGAAAGAGAAGGAGGAGGACTAAAAGTAATCCAGTAAATTTAATATTGGGGGAAACCTGCGCTTTGGCCGTAGAAACTGATCGTTAAACTTGCAAAAACATTTAACATTTTTTTAAGGGTTTGGAAAAAAAAAAACATGCAGCAGTTTTCTTTTTGTTTTGTTTTGGTTTTAAGCGAATGGATGGATTTATAGAGAGTGCTATAATACCAAGCGGTATTTTGGGTGGATTTATTTCAACTTGTATTTGAAACGAGAACGAATATTTGTCATATATTTAACTTGTCTTATAATATTAGGGCAATGCCTCAACCAGACTAAAATGATTATAGTCTAAGCATCGTGTCTAACGTGCTCCCCACCCAACAACCTCAACCTCAAGGGTACCAGAGTTCCAGACATAAATTTTAATTTCCTGACTTGTGAGGATGGATGTTAGTCCTGGTGTCCTTTGTATCTTTTTTTCATATCTCTCTGTATTTCCTTGCATTCGCCTATGTGGCTTATTCATGCTAGAGATTTTATAGGTTTAAATGATTTTCTCATCACTTATTTTGTCCATCACTCAATGAAAGGAAGAATTAACATAGTTTAACTTGAGATCATAAGACGCCACTGCCTAGGAAGGCTGGAGCTTTCAGATGCCAGGCAGGCTGCTAGGATACACTGCTATTATCATCCCCTTGAACCCCAGACGTTATCAGTCTGCAAACGAAACCCAATCCAGAACATAAATTGCATTTCCTAAAAAAAACATAATCTTGCCTTAAGATACCAACCTCCCTGATTACAGGGAATGTCTGTGTTTACACATTTGTACAGAGCATGCTGACTATATTAGTGTGTTAGGAAACAAACTGCGTGCCCCACAACAGACCTGCTGCAAGCACAAGGGAGAGAAAGAGAAAGAAATGTTGAAATCAGACTCCCGATCTCTAACTCCTTTCAAATTCCTGAAGCACACTAGCTTTACTACTGCATGATGTGTGCGGGAGTATTTCTTCTAATGCAATCTGACTAAAAGTTTAAATGAGTTTAATGCATGAAATGTATAAATAAAATGTGGCCTTGATTAAATTTAGACTTAATACATAACTTAAATGGGTAGCTCACGATCAATCCTGGTATCATGTGTCCAGACTATTTTGAACTTTGCAAAAAAAAAAAAAAAAAAAGTTTGGATTTTATCAGTGGGTATAAAACCCTTTCTGTCAGAAGCACAATATATGTGCAAAGCTGAGTTATATGAAAACCCTAAAGTTTTTATTGAAACACGCAAGGAAGAGAAAATTTAAAAGGCATTAGGAACTGAATGCCCACATAATCCTCAAGCATCGCTTAGCAAAGAACAATTTATATATGGGAAAAGTTTGATCTGGAATTTCTACATGATGCCTCCTGATTTCAAGACCTGGAAAAAAAAATCTTTGAATTTCCTAGGTGCTATGTTTTCCTCACTTGAACAAACGTATCAAATTCCTTTTCTCGCCACCTTGTTGGAGTGATCTCGGTGAGTGTGTGACAGAGAGACCGCAATCATATTAACCCCGACTTTTTTTAGCATAGAGCTTACCTATTTGCATCATAGCTTTACAAACCTGGTACATTTCCTATGTAGCATATAAGATAGATAATCCATGATGGAAATCGTATAATAGATCGCGTATTTGCAAATTTCATTAAAAGTAAACAGACTAAAATCTCTTGGGTTGACCTTAACGGCTTAACAGACAGTTTCCCAAGTTCATAGAGCAGTGTATGGTCTTTGAATGGGAGCATCCTCATCAGAGGTCCACGCTTTTCACCGCCCTAACAGCAGTAATGTACATGTAAATTTGAGCAAGTTAGCAAGCCTTCCAAAACATGCTACCATTTGTAAATGGAGATAAAATGAGTCTTTAATGTCATCGCTATGACTGAAAAAAAACAAACAAACAAAAAAAAACACGTGTTACACCTGGTATGTAATAATAAATGCTGAGAATTCTTCCCTTTTTTTTCCCATTTCACATATATCATGCAAATAACACAATTTCAATCCACTCACTCTTGCAGACACAGAGATTATCCCATTTCTTAACACTGACGAGTTATTCTTCATTAGCAGTTTGGGAATGGAATATAGATGCACTGGTCTACAGAAGACAAGGCAGGAGGTGTACGGCACAATAGACAACTATCACAGGAACTCAAAAACAGAGAAGAGAGTGGCAAAATGTTTTCTTAAACCTTAGAATTCTAGGCTAAACCACAGCCAAAGGCTGTTTACCATATTTTTTTTTTCTTTTAACGTTTGTACAATGCCACTCAGTTTCAGGCATTTAGCAGAATGAAACCAGGTGAGTTTGAGCCAATTTTGCTTTTTCATTTTTCAAGCTTGTTTATTACTTTACTTAAACCACAACATTTTGAGATCTCATAAGAAAAAAATCTGTTTCTGTGAAATTTTCAGCCTGATTTCCAAACCAGAGAAAGAGGTTCAAATAAACTTGGGTCCATTTCAAAAAAGCATCTGAGATCCTGACTGTTTATTTGAAGCAATCTGGACTCCTGACCTTTTGAGGTTCCCCCACCAGCAATAAAGGCAGCCTACAATGAATTTACTGTGCAAAGGGCCATGCTTCAGTGTCTGAATGGATGAACATTCCATCGGTCACAGGGAAAGCTGTTTCGGGAACACATTCAGTGGAATCAAGCCTTAAGCACATCTATTGATACCCTCCTTTTAGGAAAACGCACCAGCCAATCAGTATCCTAGTTCAGAAAACCTGTAAACGGATGATTTATTCAATATGCCTTTTGAGTTTAAACAGTATTCCTCGGTTGACACCAGCAAGAAGAGGCTCTTGTTGGAAAGTCTGAGGCTTGAGTATTTCCTGAAGCACTATAGACAAATTCAGACCAAACTGCCTTTCTTACAGAACTGCCTTTAACATTAATGTGGAACTTCAGAAAGGGGGCCAGTCCTCTCCGAGCTCTTAAACCTTTTCAAAACCTGAATTCTGCCACTTTTGAAACGATGAACACTGAGAAATTGGATTTGAAACCACAGCATTAAATGCTTAAAATCTGATCCTCCTGTCAGGACCTGGGATAAATTAAACTGATGTACATTATTTTTAAAGAAAGGAAAAAAAAATATGGGAAGCGGGTTTTGAAGCCCGAAGGCATAGAACAAAACAAGTTATGCAGCTGATACAAACCATCTTCGTCCACTCCTGTAATGGCTTCCTGCTTCCATATGGTGGCTCACGGTGGAAATAATTCTTAGGAAAACACGTTTGTATGTGATAAATAAAACATTATTTTAGAGGTTTCTGTTTTTATTTTTCAGACATTGCTACTTCTTTATTCAGTGCTCAGACTGCTGTTTGAGCCTTTTAGTTCTAAGTTGGGTGTTCGAGTTTATTTTTCCAAAGAAAGAGACAGGGATCATGTGTAGATAGAAGGGTATGAGGTGAACAATTATCAAGTGTTTCTGTCATGTTGGGTGCAGCTGTATGCTGTGTTGCAGAATTCAATCAAAGGTAGGGAATTTAAGCAGCAAGAGGGTTAGGATTCTTGTCAGCAATTTTTAAACTTTTGAGTAAATTATTACCTTATTAAATTATTATCTTATTATATTATTTTGAGTAAATTATTATCTTATTAAATTATTATTTTATTAATATCGCATAGGTTTTAATAATCTCTGATACAAGAAATACACTGTGAGAAGAAACACACTGCGGAGACTGGTTAATCTCGGTTACTTCAGAGGTAGTATTTCATTTCATGACAGAAACAAAGCTGATTGAAGGCTTCCCAACTTAAAGAAACGTCTACAAAAAGATAGATGATTCAGGAGATAGCAATCAGGTAAGTTCAAATATATGAAGAGACAATAAGCAATCATCACTTACACAAATTCCAGCCTTCTCAAGTGAAGTCTATAGGACATATTTCTGCCGCCCCCCAAAACAAGCTGACCCTAGAATAGATTTAAAGCTTTATACTGATCTTAAATATTTTTAAAGCAAAAAGTGAGAAAAGGATGTCTAATCAACGTTCACTTTTCAAAAAGAAACATCTACTCATTATGCACCAACATTGTTATCGTAAATAGCACAATTTACCAACATTATCCTAAACAGCATAATTTACCAACATCGTTACCATAAGTAGAATAATCTGTCAACAGTTTTTTTTTTTCATGTGGTTTCTCAATTTATGGGTTTTTTTTTTTTTTTGCAACATTTCCAGGAATTGTATTTGAAAGCCTTATATTATCTAGCAAAAATAATTAGAACACAAATTATCTAAAATCAGAGGTTTAAAAACAGGAGACATTGTGCAATGATGTCTAGATGTCGTCTGTGAGCCTCAAAATATCTAAGACGAACTACTTAAGATTATACAATATATATGAATATACAGACTGAAGGAGGAATATTAGTGACCTGGAAAGTTGGTGGTGGTGGTGTGTTAAAATAAAACCCGTGAAGTTCCTAGAACATAAGTGGATATTTTCTCTGTATCACTCGGAATTTGTGTATCTTCTCTAGTCAGACCCAAGGTTTCAGGGAAGAGCTACTGATTGTTTACTGACAAACAACAAACTGGTTGAACCTGAGACTCGGCCACACCCATGCAGCCTACGTTTCAGGTTGCACTCCGTATCTCATTTTCAGTCAACTGCTGTATCTCATTTTCTGCCATCAAAGGTGAGCACAAAACATACTCCTAAATCAATTAACACAACATGCAATCCTTTAAAAGAAATAACCTCTGATTCTAAACAGTGCCTGTGAACTGAAGCAAACTGTAAAGCAGTTTTTTGACAAACTTGATCTCTGTGTGCAGTCAACAATTAGCTCTAATTATCCAAGATCTTATACCCTAACTCTTGTGATTCGGAGCACAAAGTGCCTACATGTTTTCTTTCATATTAGTTTATGTAGTTAGACTTGAAATATCAGGGGAAAGCTACAGAATGCTACAAATCTCAAGGTTGCAAATGTTCCTGCAAATGTAGGAAGCTCCTTAGATATCCTGACTCTACGTTCAAAGGAATCACGTCGTTAAGACGAAGCAGAATTATCTATATAATCATTCTACCCTAAACCAATGACTGGAACAAAATTTAATCAACCTTTCTTCTGTTATTTAGTTTTGTTTTGCCAGTTTATTTTCAAATTATTTTATTTTGTAATATACTGGGTACACTTCCAAGACGCATTCTAAAACTACATACTGATTCTTAATATTTTTCCCAAATTTGTGATCTCACAGTGGAGTTTATATATTGCGGGTACCTTGGAAATATATGACAAACATTCATTCATCAATTTTATGTCAATTTTCAAAATATATGTTATATCAATACAGAGAAAGTATGTCTGTAATACATCAAAATTCATCAGAAAGCATTTTTAATATTTCAAAAGCTTATTGGGAATGAAATGCCCAAAATATTCTCATATATTTTTCCCATGATAATTTTAATTTTGTTTTGATGGAAGTATTTAAACAATTCAGGTTTTATTGGAAATTATTTTTGTACATTAAATTAGGTAAACTATTAAAATTTAGTTAATTGGCTTTATACAGATCAAAATGTATTCTAGGTATTATCAAGAATTTCATACATACAAAGTCTACTCTGATATCACAAATATGAGGAAAACCTTATGAACCAGCTTGTAGTTTTAGAATGTTTCTTAAAAGTGCTCAATATATCCAATACATTATAAAATAAAATCAAGCACCTTATGTAGTAGGTGTCATTGACTGGCTGTCAGCTGAAAGGAAGAACTGGTTTTTTGTTGTATCCAGAAGACTCAAAGTACATTTCAAGCTACGCACTGCTTTAAGTTGAAATGCAGCCATCCTGGAGAAACTGCATAGACTGTCAATCACTGCATGGTCACTATATAGCTGATGGCAAAATAGTGGATTTTTGGCAACCATGGCAAAACCCTTTTTATATCAAAAATACAGTGGTGTCATTGATCTCAGAGAACGAAGTCCAAACTTCTTGGCTTTTTCCTCAGGATTCATCCAAAAAAGTGTACCAAATCCATTTCTTACTTTTAAAAAGTCCTTTTGAGAGAATTGACCACATGACACAGAAAAGAGGTCTGTTAAGAAATATTCAATCAAGAATTTTCCTCTTGTCCTATAGTTTGCCATGCCTTACTGGGATGTTGCTTTTATTAAAACCTATTTGCATCTGGTATTCCAAATACTAACTTCCAAGTAAAACACTCTCTCTCTCTCTCTCTCTCTCTCTCTCTCTCAATCTCTCTCTCTCTTCTCTCTCTCTCTCACACACACACATACACACACAGAGAGAGCAGAGAGAGAGAGAGAGAGAGAGAGAGAGAGAGAGAGAGGAAAGTTTGTACATCTGTATGTATTGGCTGCACCCTTATGTAGTAGTTAAGAAAAATGTTTCCATAATTCTTAAGAAACAATAAGAATAAACTTCTAAAAGCTGGGTCTTCATTTGCCATTCCCTTCTTTATTTTTTGAGAGTTAAAAATGGAACAAAAGTCTTTCTTGATTACTATTGATTTTTAATGAAAAACTCTAGTCTCAAAACAAAACAAAACAAAACAAAAAACAAACAAAAACTCCAGCAATTTAGTAACTAGCACCTCTCAGTCATTATGATATATTCACAATCCAGATAACTGCTGTATCATTGCTACAGATACCCTCAGTATTTCATGACATTGGTCTTTATTCCGGTTGATCATTAATCTCAAACTGGAACTGAAAAGTGAAATTTTATTTCTTGAGTACCTACTATGTGTCTGTAATGGTCAGAGACCAACTTTCTCACCTCTTCACTAATCTGCACTATAATCCTGGAGATGGGGTTTGGTGGATGGCAGAACTTCTAGTTGTTTTCTGCTCTTCTCCATGAGGTAAAGTGAGTTCCCACCCCATTCCACAAGGCTCAGGTCTGGGACTTCCTCTGGCCTGTCCACAAATAATTAAGAGATGAAGGACCCAGCCAACTGCTTCTCTCAGAAGCATCCACTGATCCCATCCCTCTTTCCTCCTTCTTCTGAGACCAATACACCCCAGGGAAGAAGCAGTTGAGGATCATTGAATATACATGGACTGAAGACAAGCAAAGAATGGTTCCTGTTGTAAGCCATGGAGCTTTCGGCAATGATTTTAAAGCACACTGCAATTAACAGAACATAGATAATTGACACTATCCATCATTTTACAGAGGATGGAATAAAGAATTCAGTATGTTACCCAAAGTAACACATTCAGAAAACTAGACATCAAAAGAATACTGAAAAATTGTCTGGCCATGTATGTCATGTTCTACCTTACGGTATTTTAGGTGGTCAAAATCCGTGCCAAACCACTCTCTAGGAAATTTCTCACATGCTTAATTCACTGGTAAACCGCAAAAATATTCCTCTGCTTTACCATATGGGTCTTCTGGGTCGACCCTTGCATGTGCCAGGACATCACTTCTGTTTCATTTACTTTATTATTCTATGTACTATTTTATTTCTATTTCTATTCTATGTAATTTCTTTCATATATTCACTTATATAGTTTATTGTTTAAGCAAACATTCAGTTACACATTTAGGTTAAAGCACATACCCTGAAATATATTAACTCTATAAACTCAGTAGGTCCTATTTCTTCTTATCTATCATGGTATAAAAGGCCCTTCCATCAAGTATCTGTAAAAGCTAATAATCCCTTGGAAACTGTAATTTTAGGTTCTCAATAAAGAATAGCATGTTCACTAGCACATTATTCCCTATCTCTGTGGGATCACGTATTTGTAAATAGTAAGCAAAGATATGAAAACCCAGTTTCATGAAAAGCAGTCAGTATCACTGAAGTCAACTCAAGCCACTAACATAATTTGCTACACCTGTTTTTTTCCCTCAATTTAGACATTTTTTTCTTAACATTTCCTCCACAGATCTCTCATTATATTAGATCCCAACTTTTTGATTCATTGGAGATAATAGATCTCTTCTAATTAAATGTATTCTACACTAAATGTGAAATGTTACAATATATTATCTACGAACTTCCACCTGGAACTTAAGATATAACCCCTGCCTGCCATTTCAGCCTTAACGAAATATAACATCAGGGTGACCCAGACTCATTCTCCTCTGATGTTAAATTGGACTTAAATGTTATTCAATATGTCCTGGGTGACTTTCATAAACCTCTGATTTTATGAGCAGTATCAAAAAGAAAGATGATGTCCTGGACAACTGGAGCAGATGCTATCACAAAAGCTGTCACCTACATGGGAGAGGCTCTTCTAGCTGGGCTGACATGTGTGGCCTCAGTAAGAGAGGATGCACCTAGCCTTGCACAGAATTGATATGCCAGAGTGGTGGGGGGGTGATACCCAGTGGGGACCAGTGGCTCAAAGAAGAGGAGAGGGAAGATGGAGGACTGTGGGAGGGGGTGACCAGGAGGGGAGCAATGAGCAGGATATAAAGTAAGTTCAAAAAAAAAAAAAAAAAAAAAAAAAAAAAAAAAAAGCAAAGAAAGATGATGAATGCCAGCCTCAATGCCTGAATCATAATAAGGATTCTACCATTACTACAATAAGACCAAGCCTTCAGTTTCTCTCTAAGTTAAGTAGGATGAAAGAACCAATCCAAATGCTGGGATTAAAGTTCATGGTTCAGGTCTTCCTGCCATTTATCTCAAGTAGATAAGAGAGCTCCTCGTGGGTGTACTGTGAAACAGAACAGAGTCAGGCAACAGAGAATCCCATCTGTGGGGAAGAACAGCGAGGCTGATCCTTTACCGTGTAGTTCAGTTTTACCTTTTCATTCTGTGATGTACATATTATGTTCAATTTCCTTTCCCATCCCCTATTGAATTCAGTGTCCAACTTATTTTCATTTCTGTAACTCATCAGTATTCATCAAGAATTATTAGTGCTAGTATTTTCTGCTCAAACAAATGTGAAACAAATTTAAAACCAAAGGAGCTGATCTTGAAGTAATCTTAGAAGAAAACATGGTTTTCAAATTCTCCACAGCCTGCACAATAAATTAGGTTGAGGAGAGAAAGGCTTTTTGCAGAGAAACCCAACAACATATGTAGAATACTTATATTTTTTGTCCCGGTGCTCATGTTTCTAGATTATTTTTCCTCCTATACTATAAAATGACATTTGATTCAAACTGAACACTTTTTAAAAATGAAGCATAACCAGGACTCACAGGCCTGCATATTACCTATTTATACATTGCTAGGTACTTTTGATTCATCTTTCAATTATCTGAGACTTTTTCTCTTGTGCCCATAATAATGTATAATCACAGCTCTTGAGTGGTTGCTTTTTTAATGATTTAACTTTAGGGATCTGAAGTATATAAACTAACTAGCAAGAAAAATACATATGATTTAGTTAAAAAATGATGATCTACAGGTTGGAAATTTCTGTTAATTATCACCAAAGCCATACTGTGTTGTACTTCAAAATGCAGCACCAACATTTCCCGTCTTGGTTTACCATGCTATCGACCCATGGTCTTTGAGAGATGGCATACTTTCAAATATTCCAGACTGGCTCACAATGCTGTCATATGTCACATTGGATTACCTCAGCCAGCTTGTGTTATGTTACATCAAGGATGTGGCTAACATTAACCACATGGAACACAGCAAAGCAATATTGTCCGCCAGGGAAATTTCTAAATGGCATGGTTTTTAGAGACCAGAATTTTAGTAATATCTGGTCATTAAGGGAGGAGGAAATAAAGATCTTTAAATAATTTTAAAAGAGATTTCTATTTCTTTTCTGTCTTTACTCTCGTTTTCAAAGGAGTTTGCAACTGTAGGCAAATTACAACTTTCCATACTAAGATTTCAAATGAGAGTTGTACAGAAAAGAAAGTGCCTTGATACATCACAAGCATTGCCTAACACAACTGACTGAAGGTTAAACGAAAATTCTACAGAAGACATGAAGTGATTTGTAAATGAAGAAAATAATTTTAATGACAGAAGAAAAATGTCACGGAGTATAACTACTTCAGGCTCCAGCCGTTTCATTTTGCAAATAATTATAAATTTAGCACATTTTTCCTCCAAGGATTAAAATGAATTATTTTGTTTACCAACAAAGTGAAGAAATAAATATTTTGCTTTTGAACAAGATAATAAGATAAACAACACCAAATATATTTTTATGTAAGTAAACTTGAACTTATAGGAATAAATAAATCTACATATTGAAAATTCCCTTAATATTTCTAAGTTACTAATAGTGATTTCAACATTAATAGTTAAACCAAGCCCTAATACTCTGTGAAATATTAAAGACTCTCTGAGAAGATCATAGACCTTATTAGCATCTAGTAATAGGGCTTGTAAGTAAGTAAACAGTAAGTAGGCTTAAGAGCTAACACCTATAGTTTCAACAAATGAAAGGTTAGGGAAAAAGAATTACTATCAATCTGAGTCAAATTTGAAATATACAAGCTGTGATAGCCAAGAATAAACAATGAGAATGATTTTTAAGTAAACAAGTAAACAAACAAGTCATAACGAGACAGAAACAATCAAATACAAAGGACCCCTGGTTCAGTTTGTGCCCTAGTTAATACTGGAGTCACAAACCAGCCTTCTTTACTAAAAAGGAAATCTATCTACAGTTTAACTCTCAGTTCCATTCACAGATATGTAGCACTAACTGGTATTATAACAAGGACACAAAACTGCCAAATTAGAACTTGCTAGTAGTTTCTACCTTATTAATAAGGTCTCTTATTTCCAGAAAATCCCATCTTCAACCACTCTGAAATCTATAATTCTTCTTGTCTTGTTCTCCTTCTCTCTTGGATTTGCCTCTTTCTAGACTCACAATAGCACGTACAAGAATGTTGTGTTCTTGTTTGCATTATCCACTTATTCTTATATCCATGACAATTATTCCAATTAAAGAAAATTCCCTGAGCCTTATATTTTGGAGCCAAATTACATTTAAGGTTTCTGGTGTCAGCATGGCTGTTCGGTTTCCGTGTTTCTTCTTGCTTCCTTTGCTTACCATCACTGAAGCCCTCAGTCTCAACAGGGGATCACTTTGCAGATGGCATGTTAGGCAAGGTCTGGAGACATTTCTAGTTGGTATGGTTTGAAGGTTAATCCTGACATCTGATAGATAAAGGTTCAGAATGTCCTAAACATCCCAGATGACACAGAAAAGCCACAAACACCACAGAATGCCTAGATAGAGGAGCAAAGGTGAAGTTGAGAAAATATGATTAAACATATGTCTTTGCATTAACGCTTCATTTAAACAGTCACTTTTTAAGTATTTAGACCCAAATACCTGTACAATGTATTCGTTTGCATGTCCTCAAACCACTTATATTCAACTTGTTACAAACTCAATTTTTTTTCTTGCAGGTCCTCAGACCCAACAATTGTGCTGTCATTCTGTACTGAAAGAAAAAATAAAAAACTCACACCTTCCTTTGTGCCTCTCATTTCTTTCCTCAAGAACAGGACAAGCTCATTTCTACACTCAAGGTCATTTCAGATAAACTTGTTTCCTTCCAGTCTAGTATCAACCCAAGCTATAATTTCACAATTTTATTTCTCACTACCTCACAATTAGATTCTAAAGTGAATTGTAAACTGATTATATTGACAGCCACTACAATTTTATTCTCTCTCTCTCTCTCTCTCTCTCTCTCTCTCTCTCTCTCTGTATGTATGTATGTGTGTGTATGTATGTGTTTCTCTCCAAACAATTATTAATGCCACTAAAACCATACTACACTTTATGGAGGGATAGGGAAAGAACTCACTTGGAAGAGTGCTTGTCTTTAATGCCCAAGATCCTAGGTCCAAGACCCTGTTGCAGGATGTTTGAAAACACTGTGAACCCTTAGATTGTGTTATTTATTGAAAAAAAAAAGAATGTTTCTAGTGGAGGTGTGGCTCAGCCCTTAGCATACACTTTTTAATCTCTGTAGCTGGAATACAGACTTGCCCTTAGTAGACACCTTTAATTCAAAACAATGAAAGGAAAGTGAGTTTGTAGAAGGATGCACTCAGGGTCGAAGGTGATGTCTCATTGAGTGGCAGACAAAGTGATAAATCAGAGAAAGATTTGACAGACTAGGATATGCCCAACTTTCAAAAGGAGAGAAAGGAAAAGGAAGCTACTAAAGAGAGCAGTGCAGAGTGAAAGAAAAGAAAAAAGGGGAAAGAGAGATAAAGAGAGAGAAGAGATAGAACGAGATAGGGTTCAGTTTTACTGAGACAGTTTTACATAGACAGGTTGCTGAGGATGAACAAATTAGACATAGGTGAAGACATAGTGAGCCAGAGAATGTGAAGGAGCAAGAAAATCACAATGGATTGCTAGAGTTAGTTTAAGGCCAAGAAGCACAACTCATGAGATGTGAATAGAAGACCGATTGAACCAGTCAGCTTGGAAAGGAGTTTGAGCCAGAACAATTCAGTTAAACCAGTCAGCCAAAGCACAAAAAGAACTAGAGACTGGAAACATATTAGGCATAGAACAGATTGTATAAAGGTTAGAAGCTTCCAGGACTGGGTCTAGGTTAGCAGACTAAGGCAGTAAGCCTAGGAGATAACAATTACAACAGAAAAGCAAAAAAAAATTCTTACACTATCTCACAGAGCAGCAAAACTGTGAGTTAGAGATAAAATGGGTTATTCAGTGAACACTGACAAAAGTAAAGTTTACTTCATATAGAAAATTAGTTCCACAAAGATAACAATAATAAAAAAATTCTGGTCTGGAGGGTTTTCATCAATATCTAAAAAATGAAAGATGTCACAGAGCAAGTGTTTACAGTATAACAAGAATTTCCCCATACCTACTTATTTTAAAGTATAAATGTACAGAGGATTTATAGGTTAATTACACAAAACACTTTTATATTCAATAAGTTCCAGATACTACTTAAAAGCTTTAAAATGATTACATCTGCTGACCTAAATTTCATTTATAGTAATCTTTCCAAAGTAAATTGTGCTAAAGTGTCCATGTTCTATAAACGAAGTGTTTGTTTCTACTTTATTAATTCATGCAAAATTTGTAAATGAGTTTCATGTCCAACCAAACCACTTCTGCTGGGGATATTGTGGTCTGCTTCTGTTCTTCTTCGGCAGTTTTATCTACAATTCTGAAGAATAAGCTCTACTGTACACCAACAAACACTGGATCAGAAGGTCAGGAAAACCGCTCTGTAAAAATCAGGAGTTTTTGTATCACTTTTTTATATCTGTGTTTGTTTTGTGTCTGTGTGTTCCTTTTGATACCTCTATACATATTTTTGTGAATTAATTCGATCCGGAGATTTGTCCTGACACGTTTTCTTTTTTTAGCTTCTGTCTACTGTAATTAACAGTATATTCACAATTATCCGTTTCTTCTTCAGTAGGCTAATTATATAAAATAGTTACATGAAACACTTACCGTGTGTGTGGTAAGGGGTGTGTTGAGTATACATTAAACCATGATGTATTTCTTTCCTAGGATTCATGAACAAACCTTTCCTGTTCTAGTTATAGCAGCTATGTTCCTGGATAAAAGCTTAATGTTTATCTTGAGCTACAAATTAAGCAATTTTCAATGAATATTTTGGCTAATGGGGGCTGAGAATTTAGATTAAAGTGTGTTTCTGGCCTGCGGACAGAAATTGGGACCCACGTTCTGTGATCTAACTTCTAAATGACACCATCCTTACTTTTACTTTTATCAGACTTAAATTATTTATTTTAAATTAATTTATATAATTTTACACTTGGAACGTAGTAAGGGCTGCTTTAGGGATCAGGAAATTTGGCTTTGAACGTGTTACATTGAGAAGCAAGTAGAAGAGAAAGGCAAATTCACTAATAGTGTAAGAAAATTAATGTTCTGAGTTGAAATGAAGAACATATTACTGATTTAGCAACACACTTTCTTATTTGTGTTCACTCATTGTACACAGAAATTTCAGTCCTTTTCCCAAACCAATTATTCTATTTTAATCATGGCTACTCTTTGGCTTACAAACTATGGACCTCATTATCATGAGAATCTATGTGACCCAGGCACCCTGCCTAGATCTACAGATCTTACCAAATTTAATTGTCTGAATGGGATAGTAGCTAATTTCCATTTATGTAGAATTTTGTTTTCACTGGGAGAAACAAGAGATTGCCTGCTGCTCAATCTAATGTTTAGCAGTTCTAGGTTTTAGATACCCTTTGCTTTCATTTTCCTCTTCAGCAAACTGGTAATGAGGTTGGCATTTCTCCTAAGTGTGTTTGATAAAACATGCAATAAATTAAAACATGTAGATGTGCAAACGAACAGACACAAAAGTAAAAACCCAGAGCCAGCCCTCCAGCAGCTCTTTCTGGGTTAGTTGGTACTGTTTATCTTCTTTCAATTAAATATGGTTTTGAAGCCATTGATAGGAGCTAATAATTAAGAAGCCATCGACTAGTGTAGACTTTAAGTGCAGAATTAGCTTTGACCATTTGCCAATTATAAATTGTTGTGGATGTTGTTGTTTTCACACCAAATGCTGACTAGTGTTCCCAGCAGGGAGAAGAGTTAGCAAAATCACCAATTAGGGTCTTGTTTATACTTCCAGTGGGAAGGATGATTTGTTAGCTTAAAAGAAACCTCTTGTGTTGATTACAGGTGTCAGCACATCAAGTTTGGATTGTGCTTAAAACCTGCTGTGTGATGCATGACAGAAGAGCACCAACCCTAATTATTTTCACTCGGTAATATTTTTATTTACAACTCTGTTGACTGCTTTAGGCTCAGGAACTAACATGAAATAAAAATGTAAAACTATGACTAAATAATTTATTTATTGAATTATTTCTGAAAAAAATAGCCAACCATTTACAGTTAGATGAGTGCTAGGTACATATATATATTCTCTTATACAAGCTAGCATTTCAGTTTGCCTGTGAAATGGACTACTATGTTTAATTCCTGTGAACATGGATGGACGTTTGTTTTTCAGATAGAAAATAAAGGAACTAAATTCACACTAAATCAGAAAAGGGTGCCTGTAGGAACTTACTAAAAACGAACAAAATAACCTCTTGAAATACAGTTTATACAAGTTTGAAATTCCCTGAGAATGAATTTTAAATTATGCCATCCTAGTTTTCTCTGAATTTTATCTCTGTTGTGGAATATGAACAGAGGCACAGATTTGCGGGCAGTAGTAACTGTCTGCCTAGAAGGAGGAGGAGGAGGAGGAGGAGGAGGAGGAGGAGGAGGAGGAGGAGGAGGAGGAGGAGGAGAAGAAGGAGAAGGAGAAGGAGAAGAAGAAGAAGAAGAAGAAGAAGAAGAAGAAGAAGAAGAAGAAGAAGAAGAAGAAGAAGAAGAAAAAGAAGAAGAAGGGAAAGAAGAAAAAGAAGAGAAGGAAGAGAAAGAGGAAAAGGAAGAAGAGGAAGAGGAAGAAGAGGGGAAAGAAGAAGAAAAAGAAGAGGAGAAGGAGGAGGAGGAGGAGGAGAAAGAGAAGGAGGAAAAGGAAGAGGAGCAGGAAGAGGAAGAGGAAAAGGAAGAAGATGATGATGAAGAAGAAGTGGATGAGGAGGAGGAGGAGGAAGAAGAACAACAACAACTTGTGTCCTGATATCTATGAAAGCCAACAAAATATTATTTTACTCTAATGCATGCATTTCCCTGAAATGGCTTTATAAATATGCACAGTTTAAAATCTCATGAGAGGGTTATTTACTGTTGTTTTGTAAGCAACTCTCTATGAGTCAACTCCCAAAGCAAATCTCCTTGATATTTTGTTTTCCCTTATTCATATTTTAGTGACTGATGTCATTTTATTGAACGAATAGAGATGGCAGACATTTAGGGAAAGAGAATATAAAGAAGGGAAGAGCAAAGGAGGAAGGGGTGGGAGAGGGGAGGGAGGGAACGAGGGAGGGAGGGAGGGAGGGAGGAAGGAAGGGAGGAAGGAAGGAAGGGAGGGAGGAGTGATGAAAGCACTAGATTATAAGCATCTCCTCTTTAGCTCTCAACAAACCAATGATCTCTATTTTATTGAAGTTAAGTTTTGGGAGTCTAAGCTCAGGCTGTAATAAAACAAACAACCCAGGATTGTCTTTTCTGTCTAAGTTAATTTGAATCAGAATAGAGTATTTACCTTTTCTTGGAATTTGTGTGATTCGAGGTTAGTCTGTTTGGGAAAGGCTGAGTGAGACTAACCTAATCCTTTCCTGGATCCCATTAATGGGAAGCAGGACCACACTCAGGTGTCTTTTTCTAAGCCCAAGAGACAAATTAAGAATTTAAATGAGGTGAAAACTCCAAAACAAGATTCTTGTTTTGTGACTCCTTTTGTTTACACAGTAACACTCTAAAAATAAAGCTGACACCACAGGGTGGAATTTCACTAGTTAGCTGATAAGCTTTGCAGAGCACATGCTGGTTCTCTGTATCCCTGCTCTGAACTGAGAGAGCTTGGAAGTGATCTATGGCAATGCTCCCCTTTAACCAACAAATCTACAGTTTTGACATCAGTGGATAGAGTGACAGATATGTACAACAGATAATTACACAGATAACTGAATTGGACTTTTCATTTATTTGTTACTCAGTATAGTCATACACTGTGAAAGTTTTATCTGTTTTTTTTTAAGCTCCTTTCAGAGAGTGAGAATACACTTTCACTGGGCATGCAAAGATCTGGAACAAAACTTTTTTTTTTTTTATTGTGGTGCAGTGATGACACAGTTAGCAAACGTTCACTATTGAAGCCTTCTCTAAGTGAATGTGCATTGGATCATAGAATGCAGTTCTTAGACTCCCTTTTAAAAGGCTGATCTTGAGGGTTTACATTTTCAATTAACCAGAGAATATTTCTCATCAGTGACCAGAATATTTCTTGAATCTTTGAATTACTCACAAAATGATAGTTTAATGCATTTCAACAATAGAAAAGAATAATGCCAGGTCAAAATATTGCCAATCATTTTTATCAAGTATATGTTTTTATGCTAAAAAAAACGTTATCAGTAGTGAGTCTACTGAAGACAACGCCATACTCACTGGACATATCCTATTATTGCTTTCCTTCTCATGCCTAACTAGTTAGTAACACAGAAGACTGGGCCATGGCACCAAACTACAACTGGAAACTTGGAATCTTAGCGGCCTCCAGTGAAATATCCTACTCAAGCTTTCAGAGGTTTCCAGACTGAGCACATGGGCACCAGTTTCTTGAATTATATCCCACTTCTTCTGGTACGTCTTGACAATTACCTGTGCACAGTTTCATTGGCTTTGTCATTTTAAATCTAAGTGACAGTGACGGGGTGTGCTGATCCGCCACTACCTTTAGCACTTTTGCTAAATAATTTTGTAAGTATTCTGCCTCTTTCAGTAGGTCTCCGTTAGCAGCTTTAAGTTTGAAAACAAAGTAGTGTCATCCAACAAAGGTAAATTACTTGCTAAGATCAGAGATCACATAATTATCCTTGTAGAATCACGTTTCGTTCAGCTTTCCTTCTTATCTCATAGAAATATTGGATCATCATTTATTTGATTCACATGAAATATAAAAGGCACTTGAAAATAAGTGGTAGCGTTTTGGTTTATACCATTTCAAATCGAATTCTGTCAGCTCTTATAAAAAGAAAGCATATGTTATCAATAATTTCAATAGCTATAAATGCTTATCCTGTTAGAGTCTGCTGAAATCTCTAGATTCTATCTTGTAAAATATCACTTCACCATAATTGTAGATTTGCTTCTCAAAGAAGCTTTACTGGAAGTTTTAGTGTCTTAGAACAAATTCCATATATTTATTATATACAACTTAATAAGTTAGAATGTGTGTTGTATCCATGAAGCCATCACCAAAATATAGTTAACATATTCATCTCTCCAGATGAATCTCTTCCAAGCCTCTTTAACCCTTCCTTTCTGGTTTGTTCCTCAAACTTCCCTGATATTCTTTACTCTCACCCCAAAAAACCTCCATTCCACTTCCCACTAACCACAGGGGAGAAGGAATTTTTGTAGATTGACTTATAAAATGTTTTCACTCTTTTAATGTTAATGACTTGTAATACTTGCACATAGAAAGTATAGTACACAAATTTCACACAAGCATAGGGATAAGATCAGAATTAATTAGTACTTCTTTAAATACTAACTTTACATGTTGGAAACCTTTAGGCTTTCCGAATAATTCTAAAATAGATGACAAATTGCTGCATAGTTATCATGCTGTATATAATACTAGATAAACTAACTGTCTCTCTCCAGTTGGATTTTAGTATCTGATTTGTAAACACTTCATGACCCCTATCCCTTCTCCTTTTTCTGACAGTGGTCACTACATGAGTTTCTATGACAGTAATCTTTTTGATTTTTTGTGGATGATTGAGAACACGTAGCGGGAGGGAGCACTGGGAGGGGCAATGGCTAGACCGTAAAAAAAAAAGTTATAATAAAAAGAATGAACATGCAGTTTGTCATTCTATGTCTTCTGTATTTTATGTAACATATGTAACATGGTATCCTTTGGGTCCATCCATATTGACTCACATTATGGTATTTTCTTCTTTATAGCTGAATTATAGACCATCTCCTACACACACAGACACACACACACACACACACACACACACACACACACACACACACACACACAGAGAGAGAGAGAGAGAGAGAGAGAGAGAGAGAGAGAGAGAGAGAGAGAGACAGAGAGACAGAGAGACAGAGAGACAGAGAGACAGAGAGGAGAGACATCATATTTTCTTCACTTACACCTGGTTTTGGTCTAAAAAGATCACATTTTTTTTTGCTGTTTTTGAGTGGTAACTAGCATTTTGTGTTTAAGTAAACCAGCTAGGTTCTCATCAGGGATGAGAACTGACATCGTCTCCATTTGGGACTATTAAAGTGTGTAGAAACATGAATGTATACATTTTTTTCCATGTAGACACATTTTACTTTCACACTGAGTAATTACCTAGTGGTAACAAAGCTAGGTTATCAATGGGCACATGTTAACTCTCTTGGAATCCGTTGCTTATTACCTGACTTGAGTTTACTCGTTAGCATGCCAGGCAACAGCAGGGGCATTTCATTTCTTTGGGTCTAATTGATTTTGTAGTCTTTTACATTTGCTTTTCAAGTAGATGTATAAAATATAAGACAAGTTCTGGCAGGGCAGCAGGACATGAACATTAGCCCCTTGTTTCTTTGTTACTAAAGAAGTAGTAGTTCATGAGATTATAAATATTTAAATTTAGGAGGACAGTGAAGCGACATGAAAGGGAGATGAGAAAGCATTTCTGAAAATTAGGCATTGTTGGATGATTTGACAATATCTAGCTAGAAAAGAAAAGGCCAAGGCATAAAGCATGAAAGATAATGGCATTTGTAGAAGGAGAAAAGATCTCCGTGATGATGCAGGGGGAGGGGTTATAGTTGATGAGAATGAAGAGTGGAAAGTAAGAGACAACAACGGACAGAAGGTGAATGGAGGGTGAGGATCTGGAGGTGAAAGACAAACCTTTCAAGTCCTGCGCATTTGAAAACAAACAGATGAACTTCCGAAGTTAGAAAAGAGATTCTGGGCCAGAGGCACTTACTAGGCCACTGCAATGGTAGATTGTCAGCCCTGATGTCACAGATATCCAGATAACAACAAATGACTCAGCAGGTTGGACTTTTATATTTATGTATAAATGTGTAGGTAACAATAATAATTAAAGAAAAGGAAGCTATGAGTTTGAGGGGAGGGCAGGGGAGGTGTTAGGGAGGAAACAGAAGGGGAAAGAAATGATGTAATCATGTTTTAATTTTTAAAGAAAGATGCAAAGTCTAGATCTATGGCTTAGTTTTCAAGGACAGAAACATTCTTCATGGTCCATTTTGAGAAATAACTTTAAAATTAACGCCACTTCTTCCCACAGTTGATTTCCCAAAGGACAAGGACATTTTATTGACAAACTTGCAATAAAATATCTTACTTAAGGATGCTTTGAAACCTTATCCTCCACCTATTCTTTTAGAGATTTCAGCCACTATTTTTTTTCTCTTAATAAGAGAAAACCCACAAAACTGTGAAACTCTTAGCACAGCCTTTGGAGGCTCCACAGAGGGTTTTCATTATACTAAATACATCGTGTGATCCAGGGCCACATTCTCTTCGGTAACCCCATTAAGTAGGAACAATTATTTTTGCTGTGTGTGAAGGAGTTCCCTAAGCAAAAAGCACAGCATGTGGTTTGACTCGAATCAGTCGTCTTAATAATATATATATATATATATATATATATATATATATATATATTCACATTAAAGTGATGTATGGCATGGTAAATTTATCAGTAATATTACTGCTTGGGGTATATAAAAAATCTATCATTTATGACTAAAAAAATGTAACAAAGCCTTTTCCACAAATTTTATTATTCCATAGGAATGAACAGTAATTTTACAGTATAATAAAGTGGCTACATATATGTACTATCAAACCTATCTTAATGTGTTCCATACCCTATAAAGCATTGAAATGTATTCGGATTATTTGCTTATTTGCACACATTCTAAAGGATAGGAAGAATGTAATCAGAAAAATACTTCCTACACATTACAGAGATACCGTTGCTATACAGCAATGACTGCTAACTTGCTTTGAGTATTACCTGAGTCTTTAGCCTTTCTCCCCCCCCCCCCACACACACATACACACTCATTCAAGCAAGTCCAGTGGGAATAACTGCCTGCATCCATCCCCTAAGTACCTTTATTAAGGTACTTAACTTAAAATATTTCTATGTGTAAAATACAGAGTTTAGCCAGAATGAATGAGTCTCTGGCTGACTTTCTAAAAATTTACATTTTCCATCACATCGTTGATATGCTTTCCAGGATTAAGTTACTTGACCAACTTCCTACTTCAGGGATTTTTAACATTAGCACTGTAAGCATATAAAGCAGGCTGATTTGTGTGTGTGTGTGTGTGTGTGTGTGTGTGTGTGTGTGTGTGTGTGTGAGACAGAAGATTGTGCTATACAGTGAAAGACAACAACCTCTCTGGTCCCCTACCCACAAAGTACTAGTGCTTTTTCCTATTTACACCAGCACAAGATGTCTCCAGACCTTAACAAGTGTCTCTTCGAAGTAGAGCCAAAGGGGAGGTCAACGCTTTTGGAAGTGCTGCTATTCTGAAGCCAGAGGAAAAATGCTTGTACGGAATACCTTTAATCCCATTACTCAGGAGGCAGAGGCAGGAGGATTTATGTATGTTTAAAGCTAACCAGGTCTATATAGTGAGTTCCAGAACAGCCAGAAATACATAGATGCTGTCTTGAAAACCAAGAACTAAATAGATGGATGGATAGATAGATGATAGATAGATAGATAGAT
>JANHMN010000021.1:24034427-24077853 GCA_030674055.1 Rhabdomys pumilio
TTGAAATTTAAATTTATAAATGGCCTGATGATACCTTTAACACAGCTGAGTATGTCTTTCCTAAGTGAGACTAACTCCTATACAAGTCATCCTGACAGAGACATAAATACTAAATAAAGATCTAAAATTGGGATCAGAAAAGAAAAAAAAACTAGAAAAAAAGGCACAAGGGGGGGGGAGTTTTGACTGGCTAGATGGTTTGTAGTAACTATTTTTGTAGTAACTATTTAAAAGTTGCTGCGGGAAATGTTGAGGAAAAGCAGAAGCCAGTGTAGAAAGCAGTGAGCGTCCAATCCTTATCAACAAGTGCCAGAGTTCATAATGAAACCCAACAGTGACAAAAAAGGAAAACACGCATACATAACAAAAGGAAACTAAATTAGAAAGGTAGTGAGGAACCTGTGTTTAGTGACAGAACACTGCTAGGAAATTTTAATATGTCTGTGACTTCAGGTGATTTGAGCTCTTTGTATGGGCTAGACCTCAGTTTCTCATGCCTGCAATTTCTCTTCACATTGTAATACATTACTATGCAACACGAAGTAGACCCTCTTTCCACCATCAACATTTCTCAATGTGTTGCTTATGGCATCTTATGTCACGATTTTTCATTCCTTTACAGATTGTTTTTAACTACATTTTATATCTGTCATTACTAAGTGTCAGGACCTCCAAGGAGTAGCCAATGTCCATATTGCTGACCATAATCTCCTGAGTATTGAGGGCTAGAATAAGCACAAAGAAGAGAATATATGTAGCAGAAAAAAAAATGAGGGAGAGCTTTGCGGCAAAGGGAAGTCATTTTAACTTACATGCGTTGGAACTCAAGAATTGAGTGTTTTAAACTATTCCTTTTTAGATGTGGATGCTAAAGGCATCTGAATCTTATGAATCTCTACTTTCTATTGAGTTCATGGGTAACTCTTGAGTTATGTTAGCGATAGGTAAGTGCTAAGTTATGTCATGCGATTGCTGTTCTAGTAGTAATTGTGATGAAGGAAAAGGAAAGATATATTACTAAAAATCTTGTAGCGCTGTTGGGTAAAAAGAAAGACAGGTATGGAACAAATTAAAAAAAAAGAACAGATAAAAATCACACAACAAGTGAATGGGATTCATTTCAAGAGCAGATGTGAATTGAATTTAGGTACCAAACAGTAAATAAGACCCCAGATCATCTTCATCTTGAAGTGGATAGACTGAAGGGTAAAGCATGGCAGTTCCCCAGATGGCTTTAGTTTGGTTTGACTCTGAAACACAAATACTGTTCTCGTATAGAAAAAAATGTATTTCACTATCCCTTTTCCCACAGAAAGAAAAATACTGAATCATAAATTTTGAAAGAGGATGTTCATTTTCTCCAAACTTTTAGCTCCAAGTCAAAGATGACAAAATGCAAATACAACCAAAATTGATGTTTTGTATAAGAACTTTTGAACATCTCAACTTTTAATCTATAGTAAAGGATTTTATAGTATTTTGTAATTTGAAAATGTTTGTGCTTATGAGTATTTAAGTGTTGTAATCGTTTCTTTAAAAATTACTGAAAATTTTTGGGGTCAAAGAATCTGTGAGTGGGTTGGTGTACTTATCCCTCCACTGGGACTGTGTGGCTATAGGATGTAGCCACTTTAGGCTTCATATCACCCATTGTTAAAAGTCTCAAAGAAAGTCACCCCCAGAGACTCCCAGGAGTCTTCTCCATCTCAGGTCTCTGGCATGTCCTAAACATGCCACCTTTAGCCCCCTACTGATTTCCATTCATTCTCCTAGTCCTCTTCTTGGTGGTGGCTATCCCCACACCTGATCCCCTTTCTTCTTCCCATCTCCTCTTCTACCCAGATCCCTCTCTCCATTTACCTCCAATAACTATTTTATTTCCTCTTCTAAGTGAGATTCAAGCATCATCCTTTGGGCCTAACCTGGACCCTTGAGGGCATGGAGAGATTGAATTACCAACCAAAGAGCATACATGGGCTGTACCTAGGGCCCCCTGCACATATGTAGCAGATATTCAGCTCGGTCTTCAACCAACTGGAGTGGGTCTGTCCTTGACTCCATTGTCTTCCTGTGAATCCTATTTCCCTAACTGGGCTGTGTGTCTGCCTCAGTGGAAGAGGTTGTGCCCAGTCCTAAAGTGACTTGATATGCCAGGGAATAAGGGGAGATGCATCTTCTCAGAGGAGAAGTGGAAGGGAGGTGGGGGATGTTAGAGGGGAGGATGGGAAGAGAGTGAAAGGCTGTGAACAGATATATGGTGAATAAATAAATTACTACAAAAATATTACTGAAAAGGTTCCTGAAATATGTAAATGTTCCTTTTACTTCCTCTGATGAAGAGATGAGATGAGAGCTGAACCCAAGCTATACAAATACATTTCTATCTCTGTGTTAAATATTCTAGGCTTAAACCTGGAAACTTCTATCCTCTGTACAATCTGATCTTCCAAATTGACTGATTCAATCTGTCTTCTCTAGACTTTTTGACTGAATTGGTCTGTCTGGCCTCGTACTAACTTTGGCAATATATTATAATGTTGTGACTCCTCTCATTCTCTGCCTTGTTTTATGTTCATCTGTGTCTAGCTTGTTCTCTCTGTAACATGTCTCTGTTAAACTGTCCCTGTAAAACTGTCATTCACATACACATCACCAATCACCTATCACACCATACCATTTTTCTCTTTTGCAACTTTTAAATAGCCTTTCTTCCTTTACTCTTCTAGTGTGAATTGGGCATATTTTGTCTCTGAGTCATTGTGTCAAATATTTCTCTGATGTATCACTTTGTCTGCCCCTCAATTAGATATCACATTCAAAGGCGGCTGCATCTTTTTACAAACCAGCTTTACCATCAGTGTTTGAGATTAAAGATGTGTACTAATAGTATGACTGTATTCCAGGCAGAGGGATTAAAGGTGTGTCATTCCAGCTGGATCAAACAGACCTAGAAATTCTTTGGGTATGATGCCTTGACAGAGCAGCCATATTGCTCTACAGCATATAAAGAAAAAATATTGAATTATGTAGGAGTGAGATTGTAATCATTTGGAGTAATGAAAACTTTAACTAAAATCTATTCCAATATTAATATAATTCAATATCACAGTGGCTTTCGTATAATATAGATACACAAGGAATGTAAATCATGTTAAAGAGTTAAAATATATAATGGACGATAAGTTCTAGGGAACAATGGTAAGGAGAAAGATTAAATGTATGAAATTTAATGTACTTATTAAACAAGTTCCTACAGGTTTCATTTTGGTTAAGATCTGGAGAAAATATATATGTTTATTCTGAAGTTCAGTAAGAAAAATAACTAAGCAAAAATACCCAGTGACACTCTAAATAAAATACAGCATAGAGAGGCCTCCATTTAAAGAGGGAAACAAAATCATCAGTGTTTTGGTAAAGCAATGTGGTCTGGAGCACACAGAGTGGTATCAGAGTATTTAAAGTGACCCAACTGCTTCTCAGCCTTTTGGCTAAAATCAAGTGCACAAAGGTGACCCAACTTCCCTGACTGTCCTATTTAATTATGAGGATCGCCTCTTGATACCTGCATCAATACAACGTTTCCAATGTTTAATGTTTGAAGGTTTGACAAGTGTTCTAGGAGTACTGGACAACTTTCCATGATTGGTTATGATTGTCCTACTAATAAACGTACATGAGTTAGTGTAACTAAGGCAGTCCAACTAAAGAGTAGCATGAAACAGCTTGTAACTATGCAAGAACAGAATCTCTCAGAATAGAAATAAATTAGAATGAAGAAAGAACTAGACTTAATACTTTCATATACAATTGTCGATGATTTTTTTTCCCTGTCGAATGTTATCAGATACAAAATTACAAACTAAATAGCAAATCGAGTTTCATGTCACACACAGAAGTCCAATGGCACTAACAAAGGCAAGTCTGAAAGAAGCAGCAAAGTAAATTATTCATGTTTTCCAGAATATTAAATCCAGTGACTTTTAAATACTTAAATTATATTTACTCCATTAGCCAGAGTATGAAAAAAATATAAACTCAATTATTACTTTTTAATTCTAACATTAACAAAATTGAAAATGTATCCATACTTGTTTTTCAAGATTCTAGTGAAAGAAACTTGGTAAACAAAATTTGAAAACCTATAGAAAGCAAGGTAGTAGTTTCAAACAAAGTTTAAGCATACTTACTCTTCCACACACAAATATTTGGACCCATATACATGCTACCTTATTTTTGAAACAATATGCATATATATTTATTTATTATAGCATTAATAATAAGAAAATCTTATCATCAAATTAATCTTTGTATTTAAATTTAGAGGAGTAATAAGATAAACCCTCGTGCTAGGATATTATAGAGCCAGAAACAAATGAACAGAAAACAGCTTTTAAATATTAAAATGAATAGCAATTCACAATATGTGTGTACATTTACAAAACAATGTACGTGACTTGCTCCATTTTGTATATGAGGAAGAAAAGGGGATAAATTATATGTACATTTGCATATTCACGTGTCTGTTGTTTTCTTTAAATTGAAGAAACACTAAGAATACAAACTCATACAGGGATACATACATACACACACTCATACAACACACACACACACACACCCTCACATACCAGAAGAAACACAATTTAGTGAATCAATCAATTTATAGACAAGAAAAAGTTCTAGAACAAAAACTAAACAGCCAAAACTTTAAATTATTTCAGTACACATCGTGACTATATCCCCTGTGAGTAATATACAGAACAGTTAATTTGATTGAACTCAGATTAGTAGTGATAATTGAGGCAGTTAGGCAGAAATCCTTATTCATTCAGAAGTAAATGCCCTTGGCAACTAATCCATGAAAAATTGACTTGTCTGTCTCGGAAATTTCACCATGAAAGAAACACATATGTAAAGCTGTTTCTAGAAGGGGTCAATTAATTTCAAGTCCAATAAAACCCATTATTCAATGTTCTGCATTGTTGTTCTGATTATAGTTTATGGTCACATTAAAATTTGTGAAATAAATTATTATTGAATAAACTGACAATTTTTCTGAGTCATTTAAAACAATTGCTTATGCTGAAGAAATTAATAACTACTTTAGCAAAACCAGAGCATAAAAATCAAAGTACAAATTTAAGGGGATTATACTCTAGTCTGGTATTTTCAAACAAGTAATCAGAGAAGCAAAGGTGTCATCAGTTTTCTTTTTATTTTTTCAAAAGATTAACAATCAATTAGATGCCAGCTAACCAGAATAAGATGTGGATTGGAGGATTTAGCATATTCCTTACCTAATGAGAGGTCTTGCTGTGCTATCCTGAGTATTCTAGAGAAGAAATAGGTGTCAAATATTTGTGTCTAAAAGCTGCTCTCAACAGCCACTAAAGTTCTTGAGCTGCCTAGCAGGATGATTCTGAGATAGTTTATCGTGGATTAGTTCTCTAAGAAAACATTAACAAGTGGCTTCTAATTGGCCTCCTGCAATGGTTAAAGATTAACCAAAGGGGGCCTATTTGGACAAGAAGTGTTCAGATTAGACCTGGAAAATTCCTGCCAAAACAGATAGAGAAAATGGAATAGGGAATTTAAACCTAACAGACTTTTAGAAATGTTAAAAATGGCTTCTCACCACTGGTTTTGAATGTTTTATCTATGAGATGTTGGAACTGAAAACGAAATTGAACTATTCACTTCTTGTGTTTGTTCAGTACTCTCGTGGCAAGCAAAGTCTGCTAGCCATGAAGCTTTAATGCATCTATCACCTCCATACCAAACCCGGGAAATTAAATGAATTTTTTTCATTATCCATCTGCTTAGTTATGCTAATGAGGTAGAAGAACATGCAAATGACAGGGAGAGATTGTGGGGTTCATCTGCACGTTATGAAGAATAGTCGATGCAACGAAAGGAAGATTCAGAATTCTAAGGTCAACAATACTATATAGAAGGGTGATATAGAGAAATGAGATGTCTCAGGTAACAGAAGTAAGCCATAATGCTGCTGATGACATATAACTGAGGGTTCACCTTATACCTCCTAAAAGTATCATACATAACTATACACATTTAATATTTTTGAAGAATCCAAAGAAATTATTGCGTTATTACTGCTACTCCACAGGTAATAAAAGTAGAACTGAGATTGTTTCCTTAAAGGGGATTGTGATATTGTCTCTACTCCTCTCATTAATGCTCTGGCAACTTGCTATACCACATCCTCATAGAATGATATTCTGTAGGCTAGAACCTTACAACTGTGAGCCAATTTAAATCTCTCTGTCCTTCGTGCTGATTATTTCTGGCCTTTCCTAAAGTCACGGAACAGTTAAAACACACACACACACACACACACACACACACACACACACACAGGATACACTATTATTAACAGTAAACAGTAGAGGAAAAGAGACATTTTGGGGAGGACTGATGTTTAAAATTTACTTCTATTTATGTTGAATTTTAAAGGTTCATTGGAAGCATAAGGGGACTAGACTGCATTTAAACACACCTGGACCTGGGGAGTACAAAATTAGAAGCACGTATTTGGAGGCCATTGTGTAGATGTCATTGTTCAGAGTAGCAGGGATCTGGGGTGGGGCCAAGGCAAAGGGTGGGGGTAAGAAGCAAGCTATTCTAAATCAAGTTGTCCAGAAGATAGAGATAGAAAAAAAGAGGCTAAGGGTGTACGGGAGATAGCATCACACTAGAAAACAAATCTAGGTTTACTAAAGATAAAAAGGGACGATAGTTTGCTCTTTAAAGAGTTTTCGAAATGCATTGGAAATAAACGAGAGGAAGGTGAGGAGCAATAGAGAGACACCCAACACAACACTGGATGTATCCAGGAGTGCTTTCACATGTGTGTATGCATATGTTCACAAACACAGACAGACAGGCAGCCATGCACACATGCATGCACTTGTGTGTGTGAGCACAAACACACAAATACACAGAGAGACTTGGCAATCTGAGTTTTTTTTCTTTTTTTAACCTTTAAAGCACTACCTGTCAGTACACAATCCTGTCCTTTTATGTTCTGCTTCCTCTTTCTATTAACACTTTGTATCTTCCCTGACTGGAAACATGTAAATGTGTATCCGTCTAATGACGAAAGGCACTGAAATCATCGTGAAAGCCTACTCTTTACAAAGCAAACAAATAAAACAAGGCTGAATGCAAGAAAGTAAGGTAGCCATTGATTATACTCAAGTTATTCAAGCCAGATCATTCATATTTACATAGTCTTGTAGCCTAAAGGAAGTGCTGACTCTTAGAAATTGAAGAAATATGAAGACCAAAGCTTTAGGGTTGAAATACACTCACCCTGTGTCACGTGGCAAGTCATGGCAGAGTACAAATCAGATAATATGTCTTCCAGTTCCAGAGCCACTGATCTTCAGGATATATTATTTGTTGTCCTTTAAATTATTAAATATATTAGTTTGTACCTTAAAATTCTGCATAGTTTGATCAGGCAAATACATGTTTATGTACATATATATTCACATTAGCATGAATATATTAGCATATATACTTATATATGAACCAGCATATTTGGTCATGCATATTACTTATACTGTGTTGTATATGATACAATTATTTCAATATTACTGTGTAATGTTGTGGGTAAGCTCCATTGGCTAACAGAAAGAACAAATTGTAAACAGCTTCCTTATTTTCAAATATTATGCAAATTATTTGAATTCTCATTACCAATTATTATTATTTTCTTGATATTATTCACAACAGCTTTGAAGTATGAACAGAAATCTAAGAACAAGGTCAATGCTCAGCAGAGATTTCTTGTTTATACCTATGACTATGGCAATACACAGGCCTTAATGTAGTGATCAAGAATTGCTGTGTTTTTCTTTTATAAAGGGCTCACATTTATAGAGACAGACTAGCAAGACAGCTAGCTCAATGGCTGAAGGCCATTATGGTTTAGAGTGATGACATGAGTTCAATTCCAAGAGCCCACGTGGTGAATGGGAAAATCAGCTCCCACAGATAGTTCTGCAACCTCCACATAAGTACTGTGACATACACACCTCTTACTCCCCCGACACTCACACCAAATAAATAATTTAATCCATAGATAATAAACAAATAAATTTCAAACATAAATTTTAATTAAACTTAAGGATATTGGTATCTTATTTCTAATTCATTTAATAAGAGTAGAACCAAAAGAATAAGATCAAAAGTTATCACCACTGGGTTTTTAAACAGGTAATCTCACACTTATAACTGTAAACTATCATGACATACGACTAAGATAAGTTGTAAAAAAATAAACTCAAGTGCATCAAAGTCCGTGTTCTCTCTTCTACAAGCATTTCAATTAGTTACTTTCTGGTAAAATGTCTATATGCCATGATTTTGGGGTGTGATTTGTCCCCCAGGAATGTTTGTATTTTGAAGGCTTATTCTCTAGCTGGTGGGTCTTCTTAGAGATGATGGCATTCTGAGGTTTTCATTATCATCCACAAGTAAATTTATTATAAACTCATATTAAATTGGCTAATAGGAGGTAGATCAAGACAAAAAAAATATAGGTTTCTAAGCACTGAGAGCATATCGCTGCAGGCTATTCTGTACCTTGGCTCATTCTGTCTCTGTCCCCCCTACACACACACACAAACACAAATACACACACACACACACACACACACACACACACACACACACACACAAACAGACACATCCTTTCTGTCTTGAGATGAAAAACCTTGTTCTCATCCACCGTAACATAGTGCCTCACAGCAGTCTGTAGATGAGAAAGGCAGTTGACCACAGACTGAAAACTCTGAAACTCTGATTCAAAATAAAATTTCCTCCTTTGGAGTTTTTAGATCAGATATTTATCACAACTATGATTGTACAAACACACCATAATCATCAGTATTGCTTGGACAAAGGTGCATATCCAAGCATTTTTTACACAATAAATGAATATATATATATTTGAGTGTTTTGTTTTTATTTCTTAAATACAAAAAGTGTTTACAGTAAAAATTCCCAGTGGTGACAGTGAGCTATGAGCAAGAGCTATCATTAAAGTAAGGGTACTTAATTTACCAAAATGAAATCGTTTGATGCTAAAAATATGCTTGTTCTTGCTCATCAACAGCTATTAGCTGGGCAATAGGCTTGGAGCCCATAGGACAACTCACTTCAGAGGCTTTTATTTAGTACTGAGTAAAATTGTCAAGGAGTGACTGGCGGGGGGGGGGGGGGGGATCATTGAAAACAAGAAAACATGTACTAAGATGAATTACACAAATGACCAAATAGGTAAAATTTACAGAAGTCTGAGTTCAGGGTTATCAAAGAATATAATCTTTTTTGGAATTTGGGAGTGAACGTGTCTGAGAACGCATCACATGAAAATGTCAATGGTAAGTTATATTTTAACAATAGCTTAAACCCCATTCACTGAAAGGACTATGAATTACAATGTCTTAAAATTAGCACTCCACATTATATTTGTCAAATGTGTAAGTCATCAGTGTAGTTTCCCCTGGCACAAACTACTTCCATAAACTGTTTTCTTTTTTGCACCCCCCTCCACCTTTATTGTGAAAATCTAGTGATATGTTTCCTGGGGTATTAGTGATCGCAATATGCACACAGAATTGGTGCGATGGATGACAAATTACTAGACAAATATAGATTTGTTCCAGATCATACCGCATTCCACTGCATTCAAGGGAGGGGTGCTAGATGCCTGTTTTCACATTTTACCATTCCATAGAAAATGAAAGAAAAACAATGAACCATCAGAAAAAAATTATAAATGTCAAATATAGAAGTCACAAATATGTGGCTTAGTAAACCACATCAGAATTAAAGCATGAAGTATTGATGAGGAAGCACATCAGGATTAGGGAATGAAGTATTAGCTTAGAATTAGGCTCCAGATATTTCCAGATACTGATCTCAGGACTGCACAAGTTTTAGTTTGTTCTGTTCTTCTTCACAGTCTACTCCACTTGTTTAGTCCCCTCATTCACTCACCGCTAAAGCCAGTTCCCAACAATATCCATGCTTCTATTGATCTGTTTATCCTGTTTCTACTCATCCTCCAAGGCAGCTAACATTCTCCTCAAAGGACCCATCAGTTATTTGTAGAACTAGGTGTACTTTAAAAATGTTTTTTTTTTTTTTTACTATGAAAAGATATGTATTCCCCATGCATATTGTAAGTATATCTCCATGTGAAACAAATCACATAAAACGATATATCGGCTGAAACTTTCCTCTGAGATAATTTGAAACTCAAATCAAATTTGGCCAAAATGCAGAAGATCTAGTTTTCTTTAACCTAAAATATGTAGTAGTTAAATTCCACAGAAGATTTGGCAACGCAGTAATGTGTTTCTAACCAGGGCCTAATTTCTTGTTATTACCAGTGGTTTCTTTTCAGAGTATTACAGTCAGCACATTGTAAAAGGCATTTGGTGAGCAACTCCCCCACTGCCAAGTTTAAATTGGGATTTCGTTCTTAGTAACCTATCTACCTAGATCTTTACAGGCATCCCCCCTTCCCAGACTGTGATAAACAGAAACAAGCAGAGATCAGACAAACAAAACAATCTGTGTTCACCTTCTTTTTCTTCCAAATTGCTTTCTTACTCCTGAGAGTGAACAAGGCGACTTACAATCAGAATAAGTATGGAGCCAGAGGGATGAAATGCACAGTATCTTACCATGCTCTAAGCACAAGAGTGAGGCATACCACAAAGGCTAGAACTCATGAGCTATTCTGGAAATATTTATGAGCCTCTCGAGGGTAACCTTAGACAGGACACTTGACTCAAATTCCTAAGGGTTTCAATATGTCAAATGACCAGATAATGATATATTCTTTTATTTTATAAGCAAAAGAATTTACTGGGAACTGGGCATAGTGCTAGACCTCACGTAAGTAATATTGAATACAATATGTTCTGAAGCTTGCACTTGCTCTAAGCTTAGGAAAGAAATAATATTGAGCTCCTCAGAGTGTGATAATTACCATGATGTGAAGAAACCTTGAGAACCACTTTGGAAAATTAAAAGGGACTATAAAACGATTCAAGTGTCAGAGGAGAAGGATCCTAGAAAAAACGGAATGCCACACAGTAGATATTAATATTATTACTCGCATAGTATAAAGGTATGTTATTCCTCTTGCACAAACCAAGTATTCCTTGCATGTTAGAGAGTTATACAGAGGTAGATCTTATATTTTCAAAGTTAACAACAGAAAATGCAGAGCAGCTGATTATTAATTGAGTCACAGAAAAGTGGTTTTGAAACAGGTTTCTAGAACCTTCTTGTTTGGTGTAAAAAGGACTGGATTAATTATAATCATAATGTGGTTATAAAGAGATGCGCCGTGGAAGAGAGAACAGGAAGATTCTAAGAATTAAAGGACAAGGACTTCTACTGTGAGACAACATCATCTTAAAAAATAAACGCAAAGAACATGAAGTGGGAGGGGTAAGGGAGAGGATTTACATTCGGGAGAAGCTAGACAGAAGAGTAGAATGTGAATGTGCTCAAAATAAACTATATTCTCAAAGATCTAATAAATATACTGATAAAAGAGAAGTAAATCCTACAGCAAATTAAACCAGTTTTATTATTATTATTTTTGGTGGCATGTGGTTCCTCATATAAATGTCAGTATATCAGAGATGAAAGAGAAAACCAAAAATCATAATTCAGAATATTAAGTCAAGGGTCAGCAAAATACAAGATATGGTTGATGACCAATCTCCTGCCAGTTCTTATAAATAGAGCTTTTTCTAGAACACAGACACAATGATCATTAAATCCTCTTCACAACCCCCTGAATATGACCAAGCCAGCATGGGGTAGTTGGCAGTGATACCTCATGAGCCAAAGATTCAAAATTCTTATAATTTGACTCTCCACAAGGTTTTCTAATTTGTTATCAGTCTGCTAAAAATTTCACTACTGGCTACACCATTTAGTGACTTCCTTTCCACACCCAGGGAGAATTATTACCACTATATTTATCTCTGGACGTCTAAAATACAAGGAAACCTACTTGAAGTTTTATTCCCTTTTCATATTTCATATTAGTTACTTTATATTTTCATTGCAAGTTGCTCATATATAATAATCCTTTTACTTTTCTGATAAGTTCACTTAGCAATTTATTATTCATAAACCTGACAGAAACCATTATGTTATTTAAAGCCTGCTCGTTTTATTAATTTTATAACCTCCTCTTTGCCTTATTAAATTTAATGCTATTTTAAATATGATCTCTACTCCCACATGGGAGAAAAGATCTTAGTGAAACGCTAGCAACAAATTCTAGATAATAAGAACTAAAGCCAACCTAATATGTATGGAAAAGGGGATGAACTGATTTATAATTTATAGTTCTGGTCTAGTACTTATAGCAATAATTGATCTAAGATGATAAATAATTGTTTAAATACTTTCATGGGAGGCAGTATCAAGGTGGAAGTAGTGGGCCCTGAGTTTTGTAAGATTGAAGACTGCTGTGAAGCTACGGTACAAGAGAAAGAGTTTGGATCTATAAAGAAAAGACAACTTGGTGGCTTACAGCTCCTACTGCCAGGCAAAGTCTAAGTGAGGAAGGGGGTTTGCTCCATGGGAAAAAGAAACAGAAGGTTGGAGATAGAGAAGCAGCTGATGTCTGCTCAGAGTGATAAGGTATTTTATGTGTTGAGCTGTTTGTTACCAGCCAAAAAGAATATCCTTACTTCTCTGATACTTGGCCCTGATTTAACTAAAGTTGATATGCACAGAGCCCAGAGTGGGGAAGCCTAAAAAAAAGTCTCATTTAAGTGTGGACATAAGCTGTTTAGCTGCTCATGAAATGAGAACTGAACTAGCCTCCAACCTCAAAACTGGGGGAAGATTTCGTTTCAAATAGGTTAAAAATAGCATTAGTAAGATGACTAGGAATGTAAACTCTTTACTCTGAAAGCTTTATGACCTGAATCCAATCCTCAGAACCCACAATGGAGAGAGAGCTGATTCGCTTGCTTACACACACACACACACACAGAGAGAGAGAGAGAGAGAGAGAGAGAGAGAGAGAGAGAGAGAGAGACAGAGAGAGACAGAGACAGAGACAGAGACAGAGACAGAGACAGAAAGAGGGAGGGAGGGAGGGAGGGAAGGAGAGGAGGAGGGAGGGAGAGAGAAAAGATGAAGATGATAATGATGACAATGAGGAGGAGGAGGAGGAAGAGAAGGAGGATATGAGAAGAATTCAAAAAATATTCTTACAAGCCCAAATTCCTGGATTCAAGTCTGATTACAAGGAATACTTGCTAGCTCTGAGCATCTGAGCCATTTGTACAAACACTTAAAGTTTCTGTTTCTAAACTTTTAAACAACAAAACAACTGCTGAATTTCACAGTTTGTTGCATTTCAAAAGAAGAGATTCGTACCCAGCTTTTGGTGCAGCATCTGGTTCCTAGCAAGAACTCAGTGCCTGATAAGAGCTATTATGGTAGACATTCTCTCTAAGCCAGCCCTGAAGATACATTATTACAGCATCCAAACAGAATGAAGCATTATTCTAGAAAATGGCCTATTATGCAGCTCTGTGACTGTTATTATGCATGCTTCTTTAATTATAGAAAAGCTAATGGGTATAAACTTTCTATAAAGCCGAAGCACATTTTTCTTTAAAGGTTGTTTGGATAAAGCTTTTCTGATGATCACGTTATAGTTATCTCAGAATTGGTCATACGGAGAATCTGAAGCAGTTGTTGATAATTTTGAAAATCACAGCTCAAGTAAAATTGCTTTTTATTGATTTCAGTTATACAAAAAAAAAAAAAAGAAATCAGTAGCATATAATTTTAGTTTTCTGCAATAGCCATCATAAACTGGAGTACAACAATGGTATGTGGTATCTTTTGAGGCTTAAACACAATTGATTTACCCACTTGCTCTTTTACTGTATGAAGGAAGCAAAGATGCACCTGGAGCTTGTGAGATATGACACATACATAGGCTAGTTCTTCCTCTGTTTTATAAGTGGTGACTGTTATAATGCCACACCTTGACCACGTATCATAGTTTTTTTTTTTAAAAAAAACTTTATATAATAAATTCATATGAACATTCCACATAAATAAGGTGTAGATTTTAAGTATGTGTGCATTTATAAAGAGATGATGGAATAGCTGACTTTTGTGTTATTTCGTCTTACAGTTTGAATGTAAAATGTCTCCCGTAAGCTTGTGAGTTAGAGCTTGTGATTCTCATTGAGGAGGATTGCCTTGGAAATGGGTGGAACCTTTGGGACTTAGGCTAGGCAGCAGTGGGTAATTAAAGATCCTGCATATTTGGTCTGTGCTTCATCTTCTGCCTTGATATGAAGTGAAGAGTACTAGAAACATGCTTGTGAACCTATTACTATGCCTCCACAATGCTGGTCTGCAATTCCTCAAACCATAAGCTAAAGTAAATCTTTTCTCATTTAAATTGCTTATTGTCAATTATTTGGTCACAATGACAACAATAAGCATTGAATGTAATACACCAATGCAATACATTCAATATAATACTGTACTAATCTCACCATATGATTTCCAAACATAATCCTTCCTCTTTCAGAAACTTTTAGTGAAGGTGACTAGAGAAATGGTTATTAAGATAAGAGCACACTACTTTTGCAGAGGCCAAGGGTTAAACTCTGTGCACCAATATGGTGGTTCACAACTAATCATAAGTCCAGTTCTAGGGATCTAACACCCACTTCTGAAGTCTGTGGACACTAGTTACATGCACGGATCACATTCATACATGAAGACAAAATTCATACATAAACATATCATGTAAATCTTAAAAAGAAGGAAAGAAAGAAAGAAAAATTCCTATGAAGAACAATGGTATCTCAACATTATGTTATGTAACTTGAGCCTATAAACACAGCTTAGCCAGGAACTGTGCTTTCTGAATTTAGATGAGTCTCAGATGTATATTTGAACAGGTTAAAGTTAAAATGACTTGTTCTCACCTATTTATCAACCATTTTAATATTAATCAATGTTGGGTCCATTTGTGAGTCTCGTTTTCCCGCCCCAAGGGGCTAGGGCTGCTGTTTGGAGAGGCAAGACTTGGGAAGTTGACTGTGTTCTCCCCACACTGGCGCCAGTCTATGTGAAGCCGAGCGACCCAGGTCTGGGGTGGGAAGTACAGTCTGAGGTCCCATGGGGAGCTGGAGCTTTTGGCTTGGGGGTCTCCTGGCCAAAAGGCGGCTGGGATCCAGCTGGTTCTCAGGCTCTTGGATCCCCAGGCACCACTGGGTGGCCTCAGAAGGGCTGAGAAAGAAGTGGGGGAATACAGGCTAGATTGGCCCATAGCCAAAGTGGGAGAAAGGGAGAGAGACTCCGGCTGTGCCCTGCAGGGAAGAGAGTTCTTGGTTGGCTGGGTCATGGCTGATCACTTGGCTTGTTTGGGGCTGGAAATGCAGAAAGTTTTTCTGCTGGAGATTAGGCAGTTGCTCTGGTTAAATACCTTTTGCAAGGAGAGTCTGGGAAGGAATGTTTAATTAGCTACTCCCCTCTGGCCTTTAGGTATCTCATTAATATGGAAATCTGTCTTGACGCTCTGTAGCCTGTAGTCACTTCCTCTACCTGTGCAGGGGCTAGGGGGCGTTGTCCTACACGACTGAAAGGCACAGATCTATGGAGATCTGTGGCCTTATGTCAGGAGCTTTGAGTCTGGGAGTGTTTCGAAATGCGTACTGTCCCTTAAGGTCACCTGGGGTCTCCAGCAGTTTCCAGCAGGTGCTCGACCAGAAACCAGGTTGCCTATCATGGTTCTACAAATCAAGTATCTTGTTTCATTAATATTGAATTTGCTGTATGTCTCTGGGTTATCTATATCTAATCTGTGGTTCTTGGTCATCAGAGCAGTACAAAGTACGAGTTTTATCTCCAAGAGTGGACCTCAAGTCAAATCAGATATTGATGGGCTATGCCGACCAGTTTTGTGCCACCATTGCCCCATTATGTCTTGCAGACAGGACAAATTGTAGGTCAAAGGTTTTGAGGCTTGATGGTGTTTTTGTTTCTCTTTTGGTACCCTGCAAAGTACCTACCCACACCTATGGCACTAAAAGTAGTGACGAAGGCTCCATGTAGGGACCGACTGAATTTCTAGTTATATGTTGAGAGATAACTATGAGTAAATCAGCAATGAACATTGTTGAGCGCCCAGCCTTGTAAGGAAATACCACACTGATTTTTATGGTTGCTATGGCACTTTGCACTCCTACCAACAATGGAGGAGAGTTCCCTGTTCTCTACATCCTCACCAGATATTTTATATTATTTGAGGCTATTATGAAAGATATTGTTTCCCTGATTTCTTCCTCTGTCTATTTGTCATTTCCATACTGAAGGATTCTTCCTTAGACTGCTGAGCTTTACAGTCTCTGATTCCTGAACATCCAAGCAGTGTTGGGCATGAGTTGACTCAAGTTAAACCAGACATTGGTTAGATACGTCCACAATCTCTTCATGATCCCTTGATCCAGTACACCTTGTAGGCAGTACAGATTGCATATTGATAGTTTCGTGGCTAGGCTGATGTCCACGTTTCTCTTTTGGTAGTCTGTAGAGTATCTATCTGCAAGAAAGATATTAGAATGCATGGGTAAAGGCTCCATGCAGGCACCTGCTCAGCCTATCTATGTTTAGTGTACTATGTAGATGTTGTCATCAGAAATGGGGTTCTGCTGTCTGTATTCTGAGAGCTACCCTCTGCCCTAGCATCAGCTTGGGTTATTTGCACATTTCTATGGGATCCCCTTGGTCAACAAATTGACTGAGCACAACCACTATCCACCACTGGAAGCCTTACCTAACCATGAAAGATGGCTAGTTCAGACTCCGTATCTTACATTCTTAGGAGTCCTCACTAGGATCATCCTCATAGATTCTAAAAAGCATCCTCTGGGCTAAGTTCCCAGACTACCCCATGTCCTCCCTCAGCTTTTAAAGTATGTCTTTGTGATTCTCAGTGTCTGTTGTTAAGTCACCCTTTTCATTTCTAATTTTGCTTGTTTAGTGTCTCTCTCTCTCTCTCTCTCTCTCTCTCTCTCTCTCTCTCTCTTTCTCTCTCTTGTTTTTAGTTAATTTGAATAAGTGTCGATTTTATTTATTTTTCTGAAAGAAGCAATTCATTGTCTCATAATGTTTGTTTCTATTTTACTTATTTCAGGCCTGAGTTTGCTTAAGTCTTACCATCTACTCCATTTTTGGGTGTAATTTTGTCTTTCAGTTCTAAAACTTTCAGGTGTAAGTATGATATCTCTCTCTGTCTCTGCTAACTCTGTCTATCTCTAGCTATCTCTCTGTCTCCCTCCTCTCTCTCTGTCTCCCTCCTCTCTCTCTCTGTGTCTCTCTCTCTCTTTCTCTCTGTGTCTCTTTCTCTCTCTCTCTCTTTCCTCCTCCTCCCCCTCTTAATGTAGACATTAAGTCCTGTGCACTTACCTCTTGAAAATTCCTTCATTGTGTCCCAGTAGTTTGGGTGTGTGATATATGTATTTTAACTCATTTCTAAAAATTCTTTAATTCATTTCTTTATTTCTGTCTTCTCCCATTAAGGTGTTCCATTTACTGGAGTTTGTAAGGTTTCTGTTGTTGATATCCAGTTTAATTCTAGGTGATCAGATAGAATATAAAGTATTATTTCAATTTTTATATCTGTTGAGACTTCCTTTATGTCTGAGTATGAAGTCAAGTTTGGAGAACATTCCAAGCGATCCATACAAGTTATATTCTTTTGTATTTGGCTGAAATATTCTGGAAATATCTGATAGTTACATTCGGTTTATAATGTCAGTTTACTCAAGTACTTCTCAGTTTGGTTTTTGTCTGGATGATCTGTCTATTGGCAAGATTAAAGTACTAAAATCTCCCACTATCATGTAATGGCCAATATGTAATTCAAGCTGTAGTAGAGTTCTATCATCAACTTGGATGTTCTTGTTTTGGGGTACAGAGATACTCAGAATTTCGATGTCATTTTGGTGGCTCTCTCCTTTGATGAACACAGTGTCATTCCTTATCACTTCTGATTAGTTTTTGTATTGATGTCTATTTCTTTAGATATTGAAATGGCTACAACAGCTTGTTTCTAGGTCCATTTGTTTGGGCCATCTTTTTGAATCTTTTAATCCTAAGGCGAGTTCTATCTTTGATGTTGCACTGCATTAGCACTGCACTTGATACAGCAGAAGGATGGGTCCATTTTTCACACCCCACCTATTAGTCTGTGTCTTTTTATTGGAGAATTGAGACCACTGACATTGCGAGATATCAATCAGTCTATTTGCTTCCTTGGTGTGTTCCTATGGAATGCCTGCTTGTGTTGGAGATGAGTGGAATGAAGGAAGGTTGGAAGAAAAGGTCTGTGGGATCCATTGTAAATGTAGTTCAGAGTAGAAGGCAAGACCACAGTAAGCCATTGGCTAAAGAGCTGGGGATAAAACTAGGAAATTGGATTTGGAGGACAGGTAGTATAGGTGCAGTCAGCCTATTTGTTTTTCTGGTGAGAGTGGCTTGGGAGTTTCCAGGGACTATTTGCTGGAATTAGGTGCTAGAATAAAGTGCAGAGTGCAAGCAAGGATAGTTGGAGTAGGTCTACAGTGTTTTGTTGGAGAAGAAGGCAGAGGGAAAGATTAGAGACATCATATGGTCTATTACAGATCTGGGCTAAGACTAGTAGACTGGACTTGGAAGGTTGGAGGGAGAGAAGGAAATCTATAGTCAGCCTACCTGTTTCCTTGGATGGACTGCATGAGGTATTAAAAAAAAATAAAGTATGGAACCAACATTGATTCTGTAAGAACCAAAAAAAAAAAAAATGTACCCTTAGTAATGATGTATCTAAAAACCAATAACCTAAACAAGTATTGAGTTTCTATGTATCTTAGCTCATATCATGGGATTAAAAAAATTACAGTTTTAAATAACATTTAAAATAATATCTTCATGGAATAATCATTGATAGGAAGGAGGCTTGCAAAAGGAGTTTTTCACTTTAAGCATCTTGCTCACAGAAATAAAATCTAAAGGCAGCTCCACCCTGAATACATGAATAAACATTTGTAAAGGATGGCCAAAACCAACAACATGTTCCTGGATTGCTGAGCTAATTCCATCACCCATTGGTTGGCCTTGTATCTGCCTTGGCTGCTTATCCAGAGAGTTGTTTATTCTCAGAAAAGAATGGACTTTTGATTTTTTAACATAATTTTTCTTCAATTCTGAAAATATGGAAAATAACATGATGAAATTATATATTGAAACAGTTATTTTCATTATTCAAGACATATTTTATGTAGTAAATAATTGATATTGGACCAACAACAATAGCCACAATGCATGCAGAGAATATTCTTTTCCTCTCAATAACAAGGAAGCAACTGAAGATTGTTTTTGTCAGAGGACCCAAGTTCTTTTAGTATAGAAGAGAACATGCATATTCTCTCAGGTCAGTTTTTACACCGATACCATTTTCTTCACTATCTTTCTTCATCTCTGAGGTTCTCATAAAACTTCCATTGTTTCAGACAGACAATGCCTGTAATGTATAAAAATAAATGACATGTATGGAGAAAATTTGGATTTAAAATATATGTTTTCACAGCAGTAAAGTGACTTCTGACGATAAGGATATGCCCACAGAACCTCACATTTATTAACTCTCATCAGGTACTTGAAGTAAATGCCAATACTACAACTGGACTATATGCATAGAGTAAGAAACATTTGTGTTCTCAGATATGAATGAGATGGCTTTATCACATCCTTCCTCTTTAGCCTCAGAAATCTATATAAAAGAGGAGGTAAATGATTATAAGAGCCAGAGATAGTGAAAGAGTATATATAAAAAAAGCCAACCAAGTAGCTGTACATCTGCTACATATATGTGAGAAGGCCAAGATAAGCCCATGCTCTTTGATTGGTGATTCAGTCAAAAATACAGGTTAGTTGATTCTGTTTAACTTCCTGTGGAGTTCCTATTCCCTTTGGGAGCACAGTCTCTTCCATAAAAATACCCAAGTTCCATCCACAGTTTGGCTGTGGCTGAATGTCTGTGTCTGAATCAGAGGATAGCCATGCTAGACACCTGTCTACAAGCATAACCGAGTATCATTAATAATGCCAGGGATAGGTGCTAGTCCATGGGATGGATCTCAAGTTTGGCCATTTATTGGTTGGTCACTCTCATGCAGCTTCATCTTCATGTGGGTCCTGAACAAACAGAGCAAGGGCTATCCCAAAAACTTTTTGCCTGTATGTTGGATGTATTCTTCTAACTGGGCTGCTTTGACTGGCCTCAGTGGTAGAATAAGCTCCCAGACTTACAGAGATTTGAAGTGCCAGGATTGGGGAATGCCCAAGGGAACCCCCACCAACTCAGAGGAGAATAAGAGAGGGGATGGAGAAAGGATTGTGAGAAGGGGTGTCAAGAAGAAGCCAGTGAGCAGGATGTAGAGTGAATAATGCTCCAAATGCAAGGGCACCCACATTCATAAAAGAAAGTTTATTAAAGCTCAAAACACACATTAAATCTCACACGATAATAGTGGGAAATGTCAACACCCCAGTCTCACCAATAGACAGGTCATTGAAACAGAAACTAAACAGAGACACACTTAAACTAACAGGAGTTATGAACCAAATGGATTTAATAGATATCTACAGAATATTTCATCCCAACAAAAGAGAACAAACCTTCATCTCAGCACTTCAGGGAATCTTCTCTAAAACTGACCATATAGTCAGACACAAAACAAGCCTCAACAGGCACAAGTATATTGAAATAATCCCACACATTCTATCAGATCACCATGGACTAAGTCTGGAGTTCAATAACAACAAAAACAACAGAAAGACCACATACTCATGGAAACTGAACAACTCTGCTCAATGATAACTTGGTCTGGAAAGATATAAAGAAAAAAATAAAAGACTTTACAGAATTCAATGAAAATGAAGACACCACATACCCAAACTTATGGGACATAATGAAAGCAGTGTAAGAGAAAATTTGATAGCAATAACTGCCTTCATAAAGAAATTGAAGAGATCCCATACTAGCAACTTAACAGCACACCTGAAAACTTTAGAGTAGAAAGAAGCACACATGGCCAAGATTAGTAGACAAAAGAAAATAGTCAAACTCAGGGCTAAAATCAAGCAGTTAAAAAAAAAGAGAACAATACAAAAAACAAAACTAAGAGCTGGTTCTTGATTAAACTAACAAGATAGATAAACCCTTAGCCAAAATAACTAAAGGGCACAGAGGCGGTATCCAAATTAACAAAATCATAAATTAAAATGGAAACATAACAACAGAAACTGAGGGAATTTAAAAAATTATCAGATGCTACTACAAAAGACTATACTCAACAAAACTGGAAAATCTAGATGAAATGGATGATTTTCTAGACAGATGCCAGGTACCAAAGTTAAATCAGGATCAGATAAACTATCTAAAAAGTCCCATAACCCATAAGGAAATAGAAATAGTCACTAAAAATCCTAAAGTAAAACAAAACAAAAAAGCAAGCCCAAAACCAGATGGTTTTAGTGCAGAATTCTACCAGTCAAAAAAAAAAAAAAAACAAAAACAAAAAACAAAAAACAAAAAACTAATGTAAATACTTCTCAAACTATTCCACAAAGCAGAAACAGAAGGAACACTACCCAACTCATTCTATGAAGCCACAGTTTCTCTGATACCTAAACCACACAAAGATCCAACAAAGAAAGAGAACTTCAGGCCAATTTCACTTATGAACATCAATTCAAAAATACTTAATAAAATTCGCACAAATAGAATCCAAGAATACATCAAAACCATCATTCATCTTGATCAAATAGGCTTCATCCCAGGGATGCAGGAATGGTTCAATATATGAAAACCCATCAATGTAATCCAGTGTATAAACAAACGCATGAAAAAAGTCACCTGATCATCTCTTTAGGTGCTGAAAAAAGCCTTTAGCAAAATACAACTCTTCATGCTCCAAGTCCTGGAGAGATGAGAAATTCATAGTACATATGGAAACACAATAAAAGCAATATATAGCAAACAAACAGCCAGCATAAAATTAAATGGAGAGAAACTGGAAGTAATCACTAAAATCAGGAACAAGACAATGTTGCCCACTCTCTCCCTACTTATTCAATATAGTATGTGAAGTTCTAGTTAGAAAAATTAGACAACTAAAGGAGGTCAAAAGGATACAAATTAGAAAAGAAGAAGTCATGGTCTCACTATTTGTGGATGATATGACAGTATACTTAAGCTACCCTAAAAACTCTATCCCAGAAATTCCACAGCTGATAAACAATTTCAGCAAAGTGGCTGAATATATAATTAACTCAAACAAATCAGTAGCCTTCTTTTATATACAGGATAAATGACCTGAAAAAGAAATTATGGAAAGAACACCCTTTACAATAGTCACAAAAATATCTTGTAGTTACTCTAACCAAACAAGTGAAAGATCTGTATGAAAGAGGGCCTACCTGCAGCTGATTGAGACAGAAGAAGACACTTATACACAACCATCAGACTGAGGTCAAGGACTTGTAAGGTTGAATTAGGGAAAAGACTGAAGAAACTGAAGGAGAGAACGACCCCATAGGAAGACCACCAGTCTCAACTAACCCAGACCCCAGCCAGGGAGCTCTCAGACTGAGTCACCAACCAGGAGCATACATAGGCTACTCTGAGACCCATGGACCAGCTATAGCAGAATTCTGTTTGGTCTGTCCTCAGTGGGAGAAGATGTGCCTAATCCTGGAGAGACTTGAGAAGAGGGATAGCTGGGAGCAGGGGTGGTGTACCTTCTTGGAGGAAAGGAGGAGGAGGAATGGGATAAGAAACTGGGGGGTGGGAGGGGACTGAGGGGTGCAACACCTGGAATGTAAATAAATAAAAATAATTTAATTTAAGACAAAAGAATATTAAATCCCCAAATTAAATTGGGGATTTAATATTTAATTGAAGAAGATCTCAGAAGATGGAAAGATCTCCCATGCTCATGGATTGGTAGGATTAATATAGTAAAAGTGACCATCTTACCAAAAGCAATATACAAATTAATGCAATCTCCATCAAAATTCCAGCTCAGATGTTCACAGACCTGGAAAGAGCAATTCTCAACTTCATACAGAATAACAACAACAAAAAAGAAATTAGGATCGTGAAAACAATTCTCAACAATAAAAGAACTTCTGAGGAAATTACCATCCATTACTTCAAGCTGTACTACAGAGCAATAATGATAAAAAACAAGCAAACAAACAACCAACAACAACAACAACGACAACAAAAAAAAATAAACAAAACCAAAAACTCATGGTATTGCTACAGAGACTGACAGGCCGATCAATGGAATAGAATTGAAGACCCTGAAATAAACTCACACACCTATGGATACTTGATCTTTGACAAAGAAGCCAAAACAATGCAATGAACAAAAGAAAGCATCTTCAACAAATGGTGCTGGTCTAATTGACAGTCTGCACATTGACCCATATTTATCACCTAGTACATTGGTTTCTTAATTCATTGAATTCCAAATTAAAATCAGTGTTTGTGCACCCAAAATGATTGGGTCTCATCACTTAGCTGTTTCTCTAGCAAAGGCAGCACAATTCTCAATGTTTAAAAGAAGCTTCAGTTTTTATAAAATTCTCAAAGTTATCACAGAATAAAGCTGCTTCGGTTGCTAATTCATAGAAAAGTTCTTAGAGTGAGATTCAATAATAACTTCCATTTTTCTCTTTTTAAAAAATTTTATGGGATTTTTTTAATTTTACATTTCAAATGTTATTCCCTTTCCCGGTTCCCCCCACCCCTTAAGCCCTCTCTCTCTTCCTGTCTTCCCTGCTTCTATGAGGGTGTTCCCCCACCCACCCACTCCTGCCTCCCCGCCTTGGCATTCCCCTACACTAGGGCATTAAGCCTTTACAGGACCAAGGGCCTCTCTTCCTATTGGTGCCCAATAAGGCCATCCTCTGCTACATATGCAGCTGGAGCCATGGGTCCCTCCACTGTGTACTCCTTGGTTGGTGGTTTAGTCCCTGGGAGCCTTTTGGGGGGGGGGGTCTGGTTAGTTTTCAAACACCTTCTGGGCAAGGGAAATGGCTTATTCAATTATGTCCATGCCATACAAAGAGACCTGAGTTTGGATCACCAGTACCTACATGAAAAACTTGAGTGCTCTATTTTCAGCACTGTGGAAGCAAAGGCATGAAGTTCTCTGAGTTTTCTGGCAGACAATCTAGTTGAGTCACTGAACACCGTGTTTAGTGAGAGGAATCTTAAAAATTAGGGTTGAGGCTAGAAAGATGGCTGAACAATAAAGAGCACATATCCTTTTTTAGAAGACCTGAGTTTGATTCCTAGCACTTGCATGACAGCAGATAACCATTTGAATCTCCAGTTCCTAAAAGTCTGAACCATTTGGCCTTTACAAAACTGTGGTGCACGGACATATATGCAGGCAAAACACATATACACACGAAATAAAAAATTTAAAAAATAGTCTGATGTGGAGAGCACTGAACGAAAGCATTGAGCATCAACCTCTGATCTCCTAACACATGGATATTTATGTACACACACACACACACACACACACACACACAAACACAAACACACACGTACACATATACACACACACACACACACACAGAGAGGGGGGAGAAATCTTGTGTAATTTGTATTTATTGGCATATAGAGATAGAAAGACACACTTATGCATATTTTGTACACATGGTGTGTTTGGGGTACAAGGAATAGCTAATGCTTATCATCAAAAATCTAATTGTTAGACAAGTAGCATAACAATCGTCTCATGGAGAACTCACTGGATTATCATCACAAATTTATCAATATCTACCAGTGATTTGTATGAATATTGTTGTTTAAAAGCTACTGTCAAACTTAACAGTATTGTTAATTTCTTCCCAGACTCGAAGTTCCATAAATTCTAGATAAATCTCTGTGTATCCAGTTTATAGTCATGATCTCCACACATTCTGTGTTCCTGAGACACAAAAGAGAAGAAGACTATGCCTCCTTTGTGTATATTTTCTTTGCAGTTATTGCTTCTTGCTTAGTGATTCCATTAGTGAGATGCTAGAGTTATGATTGGTTAAGATTAACCAGCATTTTCTCTGGGGCTATGAAGGAGTCAGATTTCTTGTAGACACAAAAACACTCTCAGTAGCTTTGCCACAAGTATTTGGCTGCTTCTAGTTCCTGATTCAACAAAGACGTGTCATGAGACTCAGAATGATACCACAGGAATCCTGTTCTGTGGGAAATGACTGTAATTCAAATGTCAAATATAAGTCTTAAGACAATAATAACACATTGTCTCTTTTTACTAACTTTTGTAAACTTAAAAAGGGGCATAGTGAACATAGAAGTTTCCTTTTCACATTTTTTATCCTGTTGTAGACAGAATATAAATATTTTCTTATTTAGTCTGAACAGATAGGAAAATGAAAATGATAACCAGGTATTTGTATTGTTTTTAACCTATATTTTAGGAATAATTCACACATCATAAAATTTATTGATTTGAGGTATGTAATCCAATGTATTTTAATATGTGCCCAATTCTACATATGTCACTTTGATCTAATTTTGTAGCATTTTTGCCACCCATTAAAGAAGCTATAACTTACCAATGTGTATGCCTACATATACACAAAATATCATGGTCAGATAAAGACAATTGCAATAATCACTGTCTCAAGCAATTATCATTTATTTGTGGAAGAACATTTATAAATTTTCCACTACCATTTTTGAGATGTGTAATTAACTATTGTCAACCATATTTTTCTGACTGCTTCAGAACTTTTGTCTTCCTATCCAGTTCTATCTTTACACTTGATAGAACAGTCCCTCCCTTCCTCAGATACTTCTGAGGTATTCTGCTTTAAGATGTTTGTTTGTGTTTTGGATTTTTTTTCTTTTGAGGCAGGGTCTTTCTGTGTGTCCCTGCCTATCCTGGAACTTTCTCATGTAAACTATGCTGGCCCTAAACTGACAGAGATCTATATGCCTCTGCTTTCTGGTTGCTGAGATAGAAGGCACTGACTACTGTCTTACTTAGGGTTTTATTGCTGTGAAGAGACATCATGACCAAGGCAACTCTTATAAAGTAAACATGTAATTGGGACTGGCTTACAATTTTAAAACTTCAGTCTCATTATGGTGAGAAGCATAGCATAATCTGGGCAAACATGGTACTAGAGACACAGCTGAGAGTTCTACATTTCGATCTGAAGGCAGTCAAGATGGTGTGTTGATCACAGAGTGGGGGTCTCTTCTGCGTTGGGCAGATCTTGAGCCTAGGAGCCCTCAATACCAACTTACACAGTGACTTTCTCAAACTACCTCCTACTAGTGCCACTTCCCATGGGCCAGGAATATTCAGACCACCACATTCCACTCCCTGGATCCCATAGGCTTATTCAAACACAGGAGTCTATGGGGATCATACTAGTATCATCATGGTAGAAGGCTCTTAGTACCAACTTCTGTCTTAGCTTGGGTTTTATTTCTATAAAGAGACACCATGACCAAGGCAACTCTTATACATAAAACATTTCACTGGGAGTAGCTTACACTTTGAGAGGTTCAGTACATTATCATTATGGTTGGAAGCATCAAACCGTGCAGGAAGACATTAGTGTTAGAGGATCCAAGAGTTTCATATCCAAAGGCAACAGATGAGGCTGTGTTCTGTAAGTAGCCAGAAGTGTCTCATTCCATACTGTGCAGAGCTTGATCATAGGAACCTTCAAAGTCCTTTATCAGAGTTCCTCTGATAAGGCTATACCTTCTCCAAACCCTCTAATAGTGCCACTTCCCATAGTCCAAGCATATTCAAACCACCACAAGCACTATGTCCAACTAGCTTACTTCTTAAAAATTCTTTGATTTATATTGAAATGTCATTACAGAATTAAATAATTTGTAATTTGTTTTTATTTTGTTTGTGCATGTGTGTGTGTGTCTGTGTGTGTGTGTGTGTGTGTGTGTGTGTGTGTGTGTGTGTGTGTTAGGCTTGTGTGGGTGTCTGTCAGGGAGAGACAGGACCTTAGATCCTCTGGAGTCAAAGTTACAAACAGTTGTGAATCACCCAACATGGGTGTTGGAAACTGAATATTCACTCTCTAGAAGAGCAATAAAAGTTCAAAACAACTAAGCAATCTCTTCAGTCCTATAAGTAGTTGTTTTGCTGAACAAGTGTGGTGTATAAATGGTATTGTTTACATGGTGAGTGTGTGAGGATTAGTGTTGAAGTACAATCCTGATTATTTGTTATGTCTTGCCATGGTGTTCTCACAATAATACCTAGCCACATGAGTTGCTTTCTTATCACTGTGACAGACTGTCTGACATAAACAAGAGAACAGATTTCTTTTGACTTAGAATTTCAAAGTTTCATTCTATGAGCACTTGGGCAGAACCTCATATCATGGAAACATGTGGTGAAGACTGTTCTTAACCTCCGGATAGGAAGGAAGGAGAATGGTCAAGGTGGTGGTGGCACACAAGGACTCAAGGCAATATACAACTCCTAAGACCTTTTCCATCTCCCATTAAGGCAGTTATGAACCCATCAAGGATGAAGTTACTGACTAGGTCAGAAGCTCTATGATGCAATCATTCATACAATTGCTACCATAGACATACCTAGATGTTTTACTCTTCCTGGGGATTTCTTAATGCAACCACGATGGCAAGCAAAACTGTTCATTTACGGAGCTTCATTTAGCCATGATCTATGGTCACAGACTGTGTATATTCATTATAAGGGAAGAGAAAAATAAGGAAGAGAGAGGGGAAAAGAAGAGAGAAGAAGGCGAGGTAACCAGAGGAGGAAAGACAAAGAAATAGTTACAAAACATGAAATATGTCCTCTTGTACAGCTAGAAAGTTCTGGGGTTTGCCCAATTGCTTCTCAGTATTTGAACTCTAGGTCAGTAAGCTTTCTATGGCCTGTTTTGTTCAATGAAATAAACTGTATAGATTCACTTTCTTATAGGACAAAAGCCACTAAGCTTTAAAAATTATTTGCTAATACTGTGAGAATCTTCAGTTTGGGCTTGTTTTCTCATTGTACACCTGTGAGAAGCGGTTGCTCATTTACCTCGTACAAGAGTGGTAAGAGTCTAGACTTACTGAAAATTGAAAAAAATCAGAACTTGAAAAAGATCACTCACCACAATGGTTTTTGTCACCTAAACCATTATCATGCTAGACCCTCAACCAAGATCTGACCTTAATACATACATGTAATTAAAATGGTATAAAAGCAAAAGGGAGGAGGGGGTGAAATAGGGAGTTCTAAGGAGTGGAAATGGGGAAAGGGGGTGACATCTGAAATGTAAATAAATAAATAAAATATCCAATAAAAATTAAAATCAAAAGAAGAAAAAGAAAATATGTCTAGGATGCTTGGTCTTTCTCAAAGGATACTTAACGAGATGGAATAGATAGTAGAGTAGTCAACACATCCTTTGGTGCTTGTGTTTGTTGTTGTAATTCAGTGGGCCAGCAGTCAAAATTAACAGGTAATTCATTTGAAACTTGAAACCTAGGCTGGAGAAATGGCTCAGCAGTTAAGAGCACTGACTGCTCTTCCAAAGGTCCTGAGTTCAATTCCCAACAACCACATGGTAACTCACAACCATCTGTAATGAGATCTGATAGTCTTCTGGTGTGTCTGAAGACAGCAACAGTGTACTCATAGACATAAAGTAAATAAATAATTTTTTAAAAATCTTGAAACCTTTAGCAAAAGTAAAAAAAAGGAATTGATTTACATTCATGCAAAGAGAGGTATTTGTGTTGTTGAGAACTGGTTTAAGCAAATTTATCTAAATATCATTGTAACCATTAAGGACTTCAACAAATGCAAGAGCAAGATTCCTGGTGTGAATATCAAAGCAATGTTTCTTTTTCTATGTTACTGTGTATCAGAAAACAGAGGTAAAAAACAAACACCAATTAAAGAGTCAGAAATTAAGACTTTTACTTAAACATGTAATTTTGGAAAGTTATTTAAAATACTTTTCATGTTAAGCTTTTCAGTTTGAGAATAAGAACCCATGTTTAATAAGTTTTATTAGTCATCTAGTAGCTAAATAGTATGACTGATGACATACACTGAAAATTATTTAATGTCTTATTGTAAATACGATCACTAAGTCAGGTATCGCCTGATCTACAAGAAAAACAAAACGGTCAAAGAACATTATGCATTAGAAGGGCAGAAAGATCACTGCAAACCTTCCATGCATGTCTGCTAAAGGTAAGGGGAGTCAAAAGGTATATAAATCATCTCCTACATATGCTGTCACTGTTTCTTCTCATGCTGACTTCTGAGTTGGAAAGATTGCCGGGGTTTCTGAGGGAAGCTTAGCTCTCAGACATAAGACAGATGGAGCAGGTTATCAGCAGCAAGTTTGGGGAGGCTAGTTTATAACTTTTCAGTTTATAGCAGGAGCCTTTCCAAATTCCATTAGAAACCTGGACAGATGTATTTTGTATAACTTCTATTTTTGTCAGATGATTTCTATTTCCCAAGCACTGATTTGGAGTGGTTGGTGAAGTTTAAAAGTTCTATTTCCTATTGTTCTGTGGCTTTTTGTATGCCATAAGAAGCAAAGGACAGAAGAGAGGCTGAGATAAAACCTGTATGAATTTCAGAAGTTTGGGCCAGGAGCTAAAACACTCTCTTATAAATAATATTCACAAACTCTCTTCTACGGCCAAGGTTATAAAAAAAAATGGAAGCTTTCTCTCTTAAAAGACCTTAAGAAATAAAGTGTTATCTCGCCAGATGAGGTCAGTGTTGCTTGTGACCTTAGAGCTGGCAGCAATGGAAAAGTCATGTAGGATTGCAATATGCTACTCACATGGAAGTTTTTACAAAGACATAAATGCACATGTGATTTTGATGGTTTCATATGAGATAGAAAGGTGTTACACTGTAGTAGGAGACCAGAAAGAGTTTACTTGAAACTTCTCAGGCAGAGTGCTAAAGATATTGCCTATACCGTATCTAACACGTATCTAACACCATATAATTTATACAGGGTTTCCCAAAAGTTGAGCTGCCTGGTTCTCAATATAACTAAAGCCATCAAGGTTTCAGAGTTTGGGGATTATTTGGCCTCGAATAGTCACAGAAAAACAAAGCACTAGTGTTGATTTTCAGAGATTTGGAACAGAAAACAATCCCCAGTGAGATTAGCCATAGGAATTATTGAAATGCAATCAGGAACACAAACACAAATACACACACACACACACACACACACACACGCACACACGCACGCACGCATGCATGCACACATTTAATAAAGAAAATGTTTCTCTATGACAAAATCATAGATACTGAAGTATTTATAGAACATAGAATATGCACACATAACAGAATCTTTAAGTACAAACAGTTAAGATAAGAAAATGCAGCACAAATAAGCCTTCCATCCAGGAATCAAACTGTAATGGGTTACTGGAAGCCCTTGTTCTCTCTCCTGTTGATAAATTTTTACCCATTGCATTTTAAAACTAATAACCCAAGGTCATTTTGAGACAAAAGTTAGAATACTGACTCTCATTTTCCAACTTAAAAAAAAAGTTTCTTTCCCAAACACCTAGGTATTTAAATGAATTTTTAAAAATTATTTTGAAAAACAAACAAATTTACATGTTTTTTAAAACACTCCCACACCTAAGGCTCAGGGAAGACTGCCAAAAAGAGTGCAGATAGATTGAAAGAGTCATAGAAATATGGGAGTTTGCTGTAAGATAATGTCTCCTAGTAACATCAGAAGGTGCACCAACGAATATGCCAACGTTCATTTAAAGCACATGAAGCCTCAATGCCATGGAACTACAGGCAACTATAGAAAGCTGTGGGATGGAGGTGGTCTTCCTTAGGTTAGAGCACATCAATTAGTTATCCAGTGCCACACGGTCAGTCTGGAAAGCATATATACAAGTAATATAAAATAGACTGATCAGGCTACAAATATATATATATATATATATATATATATATATATATATATGTTCATATGTACATATATATATATGTTATATATATATGAACATATATATATGTTCATATGTACATATATTCTTATATACACATATATTACACAAATACATAAATGTGTTCAATAACAAGTGATGTATAAAAGAGGCCATGAGTTGGAAGAAAGGTGGAAATGAGTATCTGAGATGGTTTAGAGAGAGGATAAGAAAGGGGAAAATGTTTTAATTATAGTATTAAAATTTTTTAAATTAAAATTAAAAATTATATTTATTTCTAAACACTTAGATTTATGCCTAAATAATTAACTAACCATCATAGAGTCTTCTTTATATGCAGCCAAGTGATTTGCCCACATTTCTCTGACTTTAGTGGTTACTCATAGACACATATCAAATATTTAATTTTATCAGATTGGTCCTGCTTTGTTAATGTTCCATGCAACTTTTCAACACACAGCTCCTTCAGCCTTTGTTATAATAAAAGAAAGAATATTAAAAATATAATTCAGCAAGATACCCATCCCGTTGTAAAAAGTAGCTCCATTGCTAACAACCTTCATATTTTAGAAAATGATGAGTCATATTTTTCTTCCTGGTTTTTTGAATTGCTACATGGCTAAAACTAAAAAGTACATATGTATCTGAAACACAGTTCGTCTTAAAATATAAATGAATAATGCATTTTAAAATATTTCAGTGCTGTCATTTTTAAAACCAGCTGTTCCAAGGTTAAAGAAATACTGGGAAGTACTTCAAGAAAATTCCTGTTTGTATCATTTGACACCTCTGAGATTCAACTATTTACCTTCAGACTCTGACTCAGAGCTCATATTATTTCTCCGGTCCTTTGAGAGCCTGTGTCATTAGTTACAATCTCATTTTTATCTTTAAATACTTCATCTCCCCTCAGTCTTTTTATCTGCTTTCATATGCATCCTGAAAACATACAAAGTAACCCATACACACATGGACACACTATCAAACTTCTCTTTGAACTTTGTGTCTCTGTTATCTTGTTTATTATTTTAACTCTACTATATTCTTTATCATCCTCAAAGTCTCTATAGCAGTGGTTTTTAACCTTCCCAATGCTATGACTGTTTAATGCAGTTTGTCATTTTGTGGTGACCTCCAACCATCAATGTATTTCATTGGTACTTCATAACAGTAATTTTGCTACTGTGATGAAACATGATGCAAATATAGGATATGTAGGATATCTGATATGTAGGATATCTGATGTGACCATATCAGATATGTGAAAAGGCCATTCTACTTCAGAAGAGTCATGATCCACAGGTTAATCACTGCTGCTCTTATAATATTTAAAAACAATTTGACACTAAATGGTTTTGGGAAATATGCTAAGGCCCAATTGTTTGAGCTCAACAATCCAATAAAAGGTTTTTCCACTTGCACAGCAAGGGACTTAAAGAGTCTTTAAAGCTGAAATATTGTTGGTGAGACAAAAATAGTAAGCACATTTTGATGTCTCATACCAGACAAGCTTACAATAATAAAATTTATTTATTGCTAAAATGTGAGCTGAATAAGGATATCACCACTGAACATGTCAAATTGCACATAGGAAAGCTAATGTGGTCTCAATTCTACAAAAAGAACTATAGCAATTGTGGGGAGCCGGGTTAGGAGAACTAGTCTTCCTCTAATTAAAACCTAGGACTCAAAATACCATGCTGATTGCAAATTTCATAAGATATGTTATGGTTTCACTTACATGAAATTCAAGAACTGACAAAACTTAGAATGTAAATCAAATGGAGGAGTTACATATTAAATAAACACTGCATGTATGTATTGTATCTATATGTCTTGTAAAGATATAATGAAGTCACATATTGACTTTAGAGTATAGATTGGTAAGAGCAAGCTGACAGTAAGAGGAATGAGAAGCCTTCAAAGTATTAGTACCTATTTGAAACATAAATAGGTAAAACTGTGAAACTTACATCTGAAGATTGTATGATGTGTTGGCAAACCTGCTAAACCACACATGTAGAGATCAGAGGCAACCTGAGGACGTCGGGTTTTTTCCTTTTGTTGTGTGGGTCATAGGACCCAAAAAAGAGCATCAGGTTTGGTGGAAAATGTGCTTACCCATTGAGCCATCTTGCTGGACCCCAGTAATATCTTTTTAAACTTATATTTTTGATCCTTGTAATTTTGGCAAAAATACATAAATTCAAATTATGGCATACTCATGGGCACAACCCATTAAGTTTAAAGTTTCATTTGTGTAGACAGGAACATTCCTTCTTGTTTTTGGCATCACTTCAACAGTATTTTGTTTAAATAGCTTCCCTCAGTGACACTCTCATAACAATCTCTTCACTGCAAAAAGTGTAGATAGCTTTCTTGATTTACACTGAGTTCCTTTTCCAATGCTTTGGTATGCTTAGTCACTAACAGTCAGATTATCTGATTAATTGCTGTTTTCACCACTGGATTATAAAACTCTATGTAAAAGTCATTATAATGACTATAGAACAGACCTTTTACAAAATTCATCATCAATATCTATGTCTTGAACTATTTCTATTCCAGAAAAATTCTTGTAAAAAGAAAAACTTGTAATCAGTGCAAATGCTCTCCCATCTCGATTACTCTTCATTATTCTACAACATGACTTCTAGCCAGGTGGTGGTAGCACATGACTTTAATCCCAGCACTTGGGAGGCACAGGTAAGCTGATCTCTTGAGTTTTAAACCAGTCTGGTAAACAGAAGGAGTTGCAAGACAGCAAGGGTTATACAGAGAGACCATGTGTCAATAAAATAAAAGTTAAAATAAAATATGACTTCTGCCCCTACAAATCTATTGTTCCTACTTTCAGAGAAGACATTAGTGACATAGTTGACTCTTAGTTATTATAAGTTCTTAAGCAGTTTAACCTTTGAGGTATTTTATACCCCAGAAAAGAACATTGGTAATTTGTTTAACATTTATTGTTAACTACTGTCAGAATGTGTGAAGATACTTCCCTTCGACTTTATCTTGTTTCATTCCTCAAGTTTATCTGTATTTTCCACTTTTTTCCTGTCTTTCCAGAGTCCTGATTGCTTTTCTGCCTTTACTGAGAACTTATTCCAGCCCTTGACTCATGTCTTTGTACCTTTACTCTTCCACAAGTTGAAATTTTTTTAAGTAAAACTGATTGTCTCCCTGTTTGTCCTCTCTTAGACTATTATATTAGTCTTTTTCTTAGTTCCTGCCCCAACCAAATAGCTTTTGAAAATTGATTTTTAATTTTTTATTGGCAATTTAATTTATTTACATTTCAAATGCTATCACTCCACCAGGTTTCCCCTCTGCAAGCCCCCTATCCTACCCCCACTCCCATCTGTTTCTGTGAAGGTGCTCCTCCACCAACCTACCCACTCCTGCCTCACTGCGCTAGCATTCTCCTACAATGGGACACCAAGCCTTCACAGGACCAAGGGCCTCTCCTCCCATTGATGCCAGACAAGGCCATCCTCTTCTACATATGCAGCTGGAGCCATGGGACCCTCCATGTTTACTCTTCGGTTGTTGGTTTAGTCCCTGGAAGCTATGGGGAGTCTGGTTGGTTAATATTGTTGCTCTTCCTATAGGGTTGCAAACCCCTTCACCTTCTTCAGTCCCTTCCCCAAACAGAATTTTCAATTTATTAGTTATTTCATTTAGTTGTGTTAAATTTTAAATTTGGATGGTGTAGTTTTCTTTTGATTGTGGTACATTAAATTGGAAAATACAGTATAGAATGGCGAACATATTCCCTAAAGTAAAAATTAGACAAAAGTTGGAGTACAGAAGAAGTAATAAAGATAAAAATTGTATGTGAAGAGCGCTAGTACTTGATCTTACAGAAAGTGATACAGAAAGCCCTCCCTTATGGACCATCTCCCAACAACCCCTTGGCCTGCTCTTTTACAGTACACTATTCTACCAGCATCCACTTTCTTTCTCTCCTTTTAGAAAACAGACAAAAATAACCCAGGATTTAAAAAACATTGAAAAAGAACAAGAAACACACACACACACACACACACACACACACACACACACACACACACGTAAGATAAAATACTCAACAAAGCAATATGATACAAGAGTCTACAAAAATACCATTATGTTCCTAATGTCTTGGCTATCTACTTCTGGACATGGGGCTTACCCTTAAGACTCCAATGAAAACGTGTTCTTTACAAGTGGTTGTCAATTAGAGATAGATTTTCAGTTAGTGGTATGAGCTCATAGCAATTTCCTTGTCTCAGGACTGGAATCTGGCTTGAATCTTTGCATGGTGCCAAAGTATCTGTGACGTCATACCTGTGGCAGCCCTGTTGTGTCTGGAAGTCAGTGTTTCCTGGGTTTCATCCATCCCCTCGGGCACTTACTACTTTTTCACCATTAGGAGGTCTTTGACTATGTGATTCCACATGTTCACTCATTGCTTTTGCAATGTTTGGAATGACGTTTTTATTTTACTTTTATTAATAGGGAAAGAACACATGCTTTTGACGAATTGAACAAAATTTTTCTGATCAGCATAAATGTTATTTATAAGATATAAACAAATCATTACTTTAATTCATATTAAATAGTGAATTGATATCATTCTAGTATATTTTCACAAAATAACATAATAATTGAGGAAAATAAATACCCTAAAGCTATCTGTGAGAACTGTAAATAGCATTATCCACTTCGCTTTGAGTTCTCTCTGTGCACTATATTGTTTAAAACTATCTCAGAAGAAACAATTCAAAAGATTCCTCTAAATTTTTCTAATAGCAGGTCAGTTGATAATATTGAAATAAATAATTAAATTTAGAAATAGTTCATTATTCTTTTCAATAATTGTCCTGAATTGAATCATCTAACAAATAATTCACTAACACAAGAAACATGAGGAATAACTCAGTTAACTTGTTATTTTGGCAGTATTGGGTATTGAACCCAGGACCATGCACTTGGTAGAGAGGTGCTCTAGCATTAAGCTATATCCCTCATCATTCATTGTTACTTTTGAGACAGCATATCAGTAAGTATCTTGGGGGTCTTAGAATTTAGCATCTAGTAGCCCTTAACACACATGAGACCTGCTGTATTAACTTGCAATATTGTCTCAGAGATTCTACATTGACATTCCCACCTTTTCCATGGCTTTTGAAATCTCAATTCCTATACACTTAAGTAGTTAGGCCATCTCAACATTAAGTATTTAAGAAATAATTCTGCTTCTTTCCTTCACTTCGGCTACTCTCACAGAACAAAAGTGTACAGATAAAACTGTAGATATTTAGCGTAAATTCAGACAGATTGTTCATACGTTCAGGGACACAATTTCTCTAATAGGCTGCAAAACTGTCAGCATTGAACGAAAGTGTATAAATTAGACACTAGGTTTATAGTGGGGAAGTCTCGTTTGGTAGAGAATTAGGAACATGATATACTTTCTTGTTTGAAATTTGTCATCCTGTATGAATACAGAACACAACATAGTCACAGGGAGTAATATAGACAACTATGATGCTGCTCAGCATGGCCCCAACGCAATCTAGATACATGAGTGAATATACTAGGCAGGTTATCAAATACTGATATCCAGTGATTATTTTTAAAGAAACTAAGAACAAGGTTTTATGTAAAAGTGTCAACCAAATATGATATTTTAATACCAACATTACATGCTTCTAAATTATGATAATCAAATATTTTATCATTGACGTCTGATAGATATTAGGCAATATAAAAATACATATACATTTGAATATGTATTTATGTATATATATGCATACATACACACACACACACACATATATATATATATATGTATATATATAGTTTGTAGGAAAGACACATAGTTAAGAAATAAAAAACAGAGAAAAATCTATATACTGTAGCTTACATTTCTCTATGAAATGATCTTCAGTAACAATGGTAAGAAAATAGTAGGAGACAGCAAAACAAACAAACAAACAAAAACCCAGGAGATATTTAAGGAACTAGAAAAAGAGGGTACCAGAGAATAAGGTCTCTATATTTTATAAATGTATAACACCACTATATGTGTGTGTGTGTGTGTGTGTGTGTGTGTGTGTGTGTGTGTGTGTATTCTATTATAAAATTTTATATTAAAGAACATGTGTTAAATGTTAAATGTAAATCTCATGTTACTTTGTTAAGGTTAATATATATATCCAGTAGACTTTACATTTTAAGCATGATTACATTAGTGCAATTATTTAGAAAACACACATTTTAAATAAAATAACATATTAGAAAAAATGCAGCCCTGTGTATAAAAACCTGTATTATTGATTTCTTGCCATCATTTTTATACAAAATGACCATTTTAGATTTCTGATTATTATTATTATGTTCAGCGAGGCCTCGCTGAAGTGGTTTTACATGTAAGATGTATTAAGACTCTGTAAGAAAGTTACTTCATTATAGATAATCCATTGGCTAAATGAGTGGTTTTTAATCAATCGACTAAAGTGGAAGCCACAAGAAATAAGGCCGTAGATTGAATCTATTCATGAAAATTGCTTCCCATTGACTTGGGCTGAAAGAACCTGACCATTTGCTTTTATTTCAGAAACTGTAGTTGCTATCCTAAAAATGGACTTGAATTTTTTTATTAGTCTTTTTCACAAGGAAGTTAAACTGTCACTTCCATACAACTGCAAGGGACTTTTCAAGGATTACTTTAAATGTGAATTGTCAGGTATTTCTTCCAGGTGCATACTGTCAGGCTCTCATCCTATACGGAGGTCACTGATTTCCTGACTAATGTGTTTCAGTAGAGGGCAAAACCACAGTAGAGTGCCAAGGCAGAAGAATGTCAGGAGACACAGAGAAGTTCAAAGTTGGGCATTTAAAATTCTTACTGGACTTTAAGTCCATGATATTTAAAATCTTTAAATATATTTAAATGTATCTGGAACAAAAGTTACTTTATCAGATGTTTATAGTCACTTGCCAGTGTTTTTTATTACTGGAAAGACTTTGGAATTACATGCCAGATATCACCAATGATGGATAATTCATCAATAAGAAAAATCGGTCAAAATAACCTGGTACTCAACATTACTGCTTTAAACATTTTTATTGGATATTTTCTTTATTTACATTTCAAAAGTTATCCTCTTTCCAGGTTCTCCCCAGTATTAAACTTTTAAAATTATATCTATTGAATTATCTAATATGAGTGTCAAAAAAATAAATGTTTTTCCCCAAAATATCCAGCTGTTATGAAACAGCTGTGTTTTGTGGTGCGGATAGTGTGTGAAAGGGCTTGTACATACAGCCTCGGACATATTACTACTTACATGCTCTCTGTTTAGATAGGTGTTGGGCACAGTACTGATCAAGTGATTATTACTGTGCCTTCTTCTCATTGCAGCAATCTTCACAGACTGCTTTCTAGTCAAAAAAATTATTATGTGATACTTAAAAAAAGATATTACTTCCACTGATACATCTGATGACTTCAACAGGAAGCTGGTGGAAATGTACATGTAAGAAACCATTATATATAGGTTAAGAATGTTCTAGTTTATATTATATTATTATTATTATTATTATTATTATTATTATTAATTCCATTCGTTTACATTCCAAATGCTATCCCATTTCCTGGTTACAGCTCCACAAACTCCCCATCCCACATCCACCCTCTCCTCTCTCCCCTTTGCTTCTATGAGGGTGAGCCCCTACCCACCCACACTCTCCCGCCCCACCGCTGCAGAGTCCCTATATGCTGAGGCATCAAACCTCCACAGGACCAAGGGTCTTCCCTCCCACTGATGTCAGACAAGACTATCCTCTGCTACATATGTATCTGGAGCCATGGATTCCTCTCTTTACACTTAGTTGGTGGTCTAGTCATTGAGAGCACTGGGTGGTCTGGCCAGCTGATGTTGTTCTTCCTATGGGGTTGCAATCTCCCTCCACTCCTCCAGGTGGCGCACATCTTTAATCCCAGCAATCAGGAGGAAAAGACAGGGACAGCCAAAGCTACACACAAAAAAATCTCTGTCTCAAACAAAACAAAACAAAACAAAACAAAACACAACACAAAACAAAACAAAAACCCAATGTTGTTCTATATAGGAATCAACAACTTTAGAAAAGAATCAAGACTCAAAATTATAATTGTCAAAAGTAACAAAATTAAATATAGTCAAAAGCTGTGAAATAATGATTAGAATATTAGAAAACAGCAAAATTTTGATAAGAAAATTTGATTTAAAGGCATAATTTGTAACCACTGTTTGACTACTGTGCTCTCATTAACCTACGTTATCATTCTCAGAATTTTTTCTTCTTAGATTATTTTTAATATTTATCATAAACAGTTACAGACTTATTAATAAAGATATAATCATCTGTTTACCCATTTTAAAACATAAATATACAATTTTATGGATTAAAATTGAAGTTTAATCCTGAAAGATATATTTAATCTACTTTACTCACTATCTTCCATTGATCCAAAGGGCTGATGTGCCTTCTGTTGTCCTTCTAACTGCAATGGAAATGAAACACTGAAGCATTGACATCCCTCAGACCTAGGAAAGATACATCTTCCCAGGACAAGAAATAGCTGGTTTGGATTCAGCCCAAGGAGAATTTCAATGTGGGCTTATAAATTATTTGTGGATTTTTCTATTCTGTGACAAAGGCCCATATATCTACCTGTTCCCTATCCTTTAAAACATTTTGACATAGTAACAAGTGTTGAGATTAGGTGTTATAATGGATCCAGCTTTGTCCCCCTTTTTCTTTAAGACTGGTTTAAGAAAGATATTTGTTGCTGTTCTGTTTTTGTTGGTTGGTGATGTTTGTTGTCTTATTCTATTTAACCTTTCGTACAATATTTTTTATCCTATTCTTTCTCTGCCCCCAATACTCATCAAATGTGCTCCTCAACTCCCCCACCTGACTCACCCAACTTTATAATCACTCCCTCTCCCTCCACCCATCTTCCTTGTCCTCTTTTTCTTTCTGCCCTTTCTTCCCCCATACTCTCTGGTTAGGGACTGTGAGTTACTGTCTTCCTCCCCTTCTTCATTGTCTGATCTTAGCCTGTGCAAGTCCTGTGCATGCTGGTATGGTCTCTGTGAGCTTATATGAGCGGCAGTTCTATTTGCTCAGAATCATCCAGCACCTCTGGCTTTCACAAACCTTCTGCCTTCTCTTCTGTAGAAATCACTGAGCTTTGATACAATGTTTTTGATAAAGACGTAATATTTAATGCTGAATATCCTAAAGTCTTACTCTCTGCACAATCATCTGGTTGTGGGTCTCTGTGCTAATTATCATCTACTGCAAGAGGGCATTATTCTACTGAGGGTTGTTTGATTCTCTGATCTGTGGATGTAGCAACATAGCATTGGGCTTCAATTATTTCTATGTTCCCTTAGCAGAAGAATATTAGCAGCTTTTCTACTTCATTCTCAAATCTTGGCTATTTTAGGTAGAGTTTCCTTTCATGTAATATAGAAAGAATTCTCAAAAATTGAAACAAAATGTTTGAGAAACATGTTTTTGAAATTAAATTTCAACATCCTTAGTCATCAGAAAAGTGCACTCTGAGACTTCATCTAAACCAGGTCAAAATGGACATGATCAATTTAAAAAAAATGGCAGTGGATGCTAGCAAGTATCCTGGTAGGAAGGGGAAAACTTATTACTTGCTGATGGGAATGTAAACTGTTATAGCCACTATGGAAAACAATATGGAGTTTCCTCAAAATGATGAAAATGGATCTGTCACCACATCCAGCTATACCGCTCTTTGATTCTACAGCTCACTGCAGAGGTAATTGTTCATTCCTGCAAATGACTGCTATATTCATAATAGCTTGGAAACAACCTAGATGAACATCAACAGATAAATGCATAATGAAAATGTGGTTCATATAGACAGTGTAATATTATCCTGCTGCTTAAATATGAAATTTGCACATGAATGTGCTGCACTAGAAACTATCATCCTAAGTGACGTAGCCCAAATGTCAAAAGACAAATGTTGCATATTTTCTTTTACATGTGAGCATTAACTTTTCAGTTTCCTATATACTTGTTTCAAACTGATTGAGTCCAGAAGTTGGGTAGCTGGGAAGGAGCAGGGGAGATCAGGGAATCTTCAGAAAGAGGAGATATACATTACAGTGTTATTAGGGGTATGAGGAGGGACTGCTAACACAAAGCAAACTAAAATCAGAGACTAGACAAGGCTGCTCACTCTCTCCCTATCTATTCAATATAGTACCCAAGAGTCCTTTAAAACAATTTTATTATTTTTTACTTAGTTACTTACAAAAAATTAGGTTTCAGAATGTCAGTTCCAATCAAGCTTTCTTTCTTGATTTTCTTCCCAGCCTTCTTCCCTATCTCCTCTGTTCTATCTCACCCTAACTGCTTCCTTTTCACTTTATGATGTAAGCTTTCCTGCTATAACTCGTGCTTATCTCTCATATTTTCTGACCTAGTTGAATAGTTTGTACCTACTCTAATACACCTTAGTTCCATAATACAAACATCAGAATTTATATATAAAATTTAAAAGATTACATAAAATCTAAGAACCACAAGACAGAAAAAAAAGGTTTTTTTTTCTGTGATTGGATTAATTCACTTGCATTTTCAACAGCACCTAAGATATATATGTGTGAATGTATGTGTATGTGTGTGTTATCCGTTGCTCTGATCTTGGACACTTAGACTGGTCTGCCTTCTTTCTAGCAACTAGAGCACTGTGACATCAATGGCAGCTGCCAACAGAAAGAAACAACCAGTAATTATACCCAGTTGTGATGCCTATGAACCACAGTAACAAGCATGAAAAAATACCCCTACACATGTGATAGTGGTGCTTGTATCTTGGCAGTAATCAATAACTCTCTTATTGCACTTAAGATCTGCTTAACAAGCAAGAAATTATGTTTTGTCCCGAAAACTTACCTAGTCTTCTACCCAGGGATGATGAGGTAAATCATGTTTTTTTCCTTTGAAAGTATTATCATGACTTTACTAAAACGGTATATATCCTATTTGTATTCTAAATTTTTATCCTTATAACCACAAATAAGTATAATTTACACTCTTCATCAATGAAGACTTTATTTGTGGCAGACAAAACAATTACAGGAAATCAAAGTTAGTAAAAATGCAGAAAATAAATGTTCCTGAGATTCCCAGCTATGATGTATACACCTGCACTAATAACTCCTCAATCTAGTCTTAGGAAACATCTCAGAAGAGGAGGAAAAAAAGATTGTAAGAGCCAGAGTACCATAAAGTCTTCTGTAAAATGACAGGTAAACCACACTCTGATACCTCAACAATACAGTTACCTAAACAGGACCTGGAAGATGACAACAGCAATAGACATGCAATTATGGAATGCTGAATTCTTATGGGGTTCCTTGCCAACACAAAGAAAAGACTCCAGGAAGCTAAGGACCTCTAAGATAGACACAATTAGTAGTCCCCAAGGATGATCTCCCTCATGGGTTACCTAATTCTACTTGGTCAAATATATGAAAATAATAATAAAAGACTCACCAGATGGTGTTAACACAATACGTTCCACCTATTTTTATGATGTGATAGAACTGCAGAAAATATTTTTTGCCTCAAATGATATCATCTTCAAATAGCAAGGTAATTTGGGGGACATAATATCGGAGCAAGACTGTCTCAATTTATAGTGTTTAAAGAAAACTATTCATGTGTGATAATTTCTGAAGTGTTATCATGTACTAACCATGTCCTGAGATGATTACACTTAAAACGTACTTAATGTTAACAAGGGTTCATTGAATTCATTCTTGCTATGACATATTTTTCAAAATCTGGAATTTTCTGCCACACGTACACAGTTGTTGATCACATCTAACCTGATGGCTTTAAGTGCAATCATTGTCTTGAACTGGTTTTATTGTTGACTGCCCTAGTTTGAACCTTTGCTTCTGCATTTGACTCAATACCTTAGGTATAAAACATTTTTTTTAACTTAGAAAAAATACTCCCTATGCTCCTGTACTAAGATTTTGCTCTACAGTGTTTTGTTTGTAGTTCAAAAGTGACTCTATCGCTAATCAAACTATACGTCATTGATTTTTCCTTGACTATATTTTCTTGTTACTTACAATGCTTCTAACACAAAGCTTATAAGCTCTTTCTATAAATACTGACTTATTGTTATCATCACAATTACTACAAACTAACCAATCCCCATCTTCAACTCTGAACTATTTTATTTCA
>JANHMN010000021.1:24077863-24101642 GCA_030674055.1 Rhabdomys pumilio
TACAAACTAACCAATCCCCATCTTCAACTCTGAACTATTTTATTTCATTAAAGTCCTAACTACTCTTTTGCTTCTCTCACTGCCTCTCCCTTCAAACAGAACAGTATGACAAAAAAATAAAAAAACCATAAATTGCAGTAGGCTAATATTCTGCTCAAAATATTACAATGCTTTGCAAACCGCTCAGAGCGAAATAAAATATCCTGGAAATGTGGAAGGAGACTATAAACCCTTCATCTTTCTCCACCCTTTAAAAGTGTTCACACCTGTTATCCACTTCTTAGACGCTGTTCCTCATTTCTGCACAGCCATTTCTTATTGAGACTCACTGCCAAACACCGCTTTCTCAATGAGATCCCTCACTATACTTTTAAAGAAAAGTCAATCTCATTTATTCATGTTACCTTTTATTTATCTTCCCAGTTTACTCTCTACATTTCCCTTGGAGAATTTCAATTGTGCTCTACATATTTTGCTATTGTTATCTACTGTGGTATTCCCTTTAGGATGTAAGAACTGTATCTAAATGTTTTCTTGCACCATTGATTACTCTTTCCTGAGCACCTAATGCAGAGTTGGGAATGAGTTAGGGAGGTAATGAGCCAGGTTTTGATCATTAAATAAACTCGTGCAAAGCCGTCTCACACAATAAAGAAGAATACCACAGATGAACTTCAGTGGTTTTGCTACATGGTCTATGTTTTTCACCTATGGCACAGTTCTCTCGGAATTATGATCTCAACTCTACATTTTCACTCTTTCTATAATTCTCCATTGATTTAGCTACTTTCCAGAAATTCTTTGCTATTTCAATTCTAGCACCACATGCTGGTTGAATTGATACAGATTAGTGTTGTTCTAAAGGATGATTTTTAGAAAGAGTGAGTTCTTGGTCATACATAGAACAAGAACAGTAAGATAATACCATGTCAAATTGAGGCTAATTTTTATATGGCTCGTGTGTGTGTGTGTGTGTGTGTGTGTGTGTGTGTGTGTGTGTGTGTGTACGAATGCTCTCGTGTTAATGAGAGCCAATGAACTTGGTGATTTTACAGAATTTCTCTACATACTCCTATAACACCTCATCCAGCGCTCCACAACATACACTCTAAATTGGCACTGAGACTTTACTCTATAAATGAAATAATAGCTGCATACATTAGTGTTAAGGCCAAATTGAGAATATATTTTATGCACTGGCTCATTTATTGACCAAAGCGTTTTTTCTCTTCTGTGTGACTCTAATGGAACATAATAGAACACATATCAAGAGAACTCAACCATTTTACAACATTTATATTGAACACCTTCTCTGTCCAAAGAGAGTGAGGCTAACAAAAGTATATAGAGTAGTGGTATCCAGAAGAAATTTAAACTTTGAATGGAAAGAGAAAACTAATGCACACATAAAATCATTACCACCAAGTTTGAGCCAAATTGTGATCTTGGGTGGAGACAATTAGGATAAAGGAAGAAAGCATGAATTCAAGTTCGTAAGGAAGAAAAACTATCTCAAGCAACTCTCAAGCCCTGCCATGCACCAGATGCTGTGTAAATACTACATCACTTAATCATCTTAACTACCATATGGCATCTGACTTATAACACTGTTTTTATAGGTAAGGAAATTGTTTTGAGGTCTGTCCAACAAGCATTTATTGCAGTCTTGTAGCAATATTTTTTACAATAAATTTGTGTTGGAAGGTTGGCAAAAATGTTTCTAGCTGAAGATACAAAATCATTGTTATTTGCCCTGTATATAATCAAAAAAATAATTGCAGAGATTGTTCACAAGATAGTTGGATACAATTTCAATTTAATTTTGATATATAGAGACAAGACAAAACCTACTTTCTGAGGAATCAAGAAGCAAGAATTTGCCAACAAATATGGGCCCAATGACATTTTTTAGAGGAAGTATAAACTACACTAAATAACTAAGAATGGCATAGGGGTGGAAGTTCCCTCTTGACTGAGGAAGCTGGAAGAAAAGCATCAGAGAGTTCTGATCCTGGTGAACATTTTTTAATGGTCAAAGTCATAATTACTGTCACAGCCAAGAAGCTTCCAAATATACATTGTCTCAGATCTTATAGAAGTGAAGTTTATTCATGATTTAGATTCCCTGAAGTTTCTTCTTGGAGTGGTGATGCCTTCATCTTATATCTGCAGGATCATCAATGAAGTGTCCACCAAGTTCAAGGTTTTTAGCCTTGCCCTGGCAGATGGAGATAGTATGGCTATTTGCCTGTGAGAGACTTTCTGGCACCAATCTTTAACATAGTTTACTTTCCTTCCATCTGTCTAGGATAAAGTTAAGTGGTCATATCTATCTCTAGTTAGGATACCTATTCTACCTTTCATCCAGAAACTAAAAAAAAAAAAAAAAAAAATATTTTTAGATGGTAAAGAGTGTGAAGAGACTGATAGCCCAAAAGAATACAGGAACAACAGAAAGTTTAAACTCCAATAGGGTGATGCTAGTAATACGCAAATTAAGAAAAAGAAAAGTGGAAAATAAGCTCTTTTCAACAAACAAAGGATAGAGGAAAAGTCATTGGAAACCTCTAAATTTCTGACTGTAGTGAATAAAGAAATGGCTTTATTGCCAGGTAAGGTTTGGAACAAAAAGAAAAAAAAAGAATTACCCTTAGGTCATGATAATTCTGTGAGTTACTTTTTTTTTGACATGGCAAATATGTAATGCATATGAAACATTGATTATACCAACCAGAATCTTGAATGATGTGGTAGGGAATCTCCCCACACTGTTCTGAACAGCAAGAGGTTTTCCAGGTAAGATTAGAGACTAGTCAGGAAATTATCTTATATTTTCAGGTAGTCTCTATGTGATATCACAGGTGTTTATGAGAGAGTGTAACAGGAGAATTAGAGTCAGAGAGAGAGATAATGTGAGGATTGGAGTTCGGATGACATGGGAGAGAAACACTATAGAGCTAGTAGCAGAAGTTGGAGAAATAAAGAAATTAATTCTGTTCTATGACCTAGAGAATGAGCTGAGCTTGTGAGAATTTTAACTTCTGCTCAGTGAAAATGATTCTGGCTTGTTAACCTCCAAAACTGTACAATATTAATTTTCACTTTAAGACACTAACTTTATAACTTTTACAGCAATAGTAATGGGTACTAATACAGAGGCATGTATTTCTTTCTTCCAAAAAAAAAAAAAAAGGAATGTATAAATTAGGAGATAACTATAGAAACATGTTTTGAATTTTATGTATTATCAAAAATAAATAAGCTGACTCATATTTTGGAACAGTTTAAATCATCTAGAAATAAATAATTCTGTTGAAAGTATATTTCTCAGATTCTACAATTACTTAAAATGTGCAAAATATAACTTAGAAACAGACTTCAATATTTTTAAATTTTCCACATATTTTTCTTAATGAAGTGTTTCCTCTAAAAATCTAAATGGTTTCATTTTTTCATGGTTTTCTCATCTGACAATTTCTTCTGCAATTTCACAAGTGTTGATGCCAGTGCAGGTGTGTTTCTGAGGAGGTGTTTATACAACTTTGTGTGCAAAGTCCATCTATGATATTCTACTTATATTCTCCAGGAATTGTATTGTACAATATCACTGATAAAATGCACAAGATGTCAGAACAAATCACAAGGGAAAGCTGGAGTCAACTAAACCTCAGCACAAATATGAGAAACAGTTCTGCCTACCCATTTACTCAAACAAACACAAAGATGTTTAATATCATAGTTTCCAGCTACACTTAATATAGATTATAAACTCAGTGTTAAAAGTATATTACTACAAAGATCATATGCAAAACCAGAAAAACTTTATTGATTTTTTAATCAATATTCTTTCTGATGAGCTTGACATTCCAATGTCTCATTTTTTGTTTCATTTCTCTGTGTAAAAATCCCTGTTTGTTCCAGACTTGTTTTGTACACCAGGCTGGCCTCAAATTCACAGACATCTGCCTGCCTCTGCCTCCCATGTTCTGCAATAAAAGGCATACAAACCATACCTAGGAGGATGTTTAGGTTTTAAAGTATATTTTTATTTATTGTTTGAGAACTTCGCATGCAATATTTTTTAAACATAAAATGGTTCATGCCACCCTTGAAAACAAGTAACTGCTGTTGCTGTCCATGGGATGCCATTTAAAAGGCTTTATTAGATCTTCTGAAATACATCACACTAGAACATGAAGTTTTTACTGTTAGACTAACTTTTTATTTATTCTCTATGATACAACTAATAAGATGTTTAGTGTATCCAAGACATTCACATTCCACCTGTCCAAGTCAGCTGGATGATCAAATGGGACCCTTAGACCCTGTGGAGAGGACTGAGATGCAAGAGAAAATAAAACGGCACAGCACGTCAAGAAGTCTGATCAAGTTGGCAAAATGTTTATAGTTCACACCGGTTATATACTCTAAAAACAGGATACGGGGAGGGGTAGGAAAGGAAAGAGGGCTTTGCAGGTGGAGGAAGCTAGCTGCAGCTGTGGGGTCTAACTAAGTTATTCTCACAAAGCCTTTCCGTTACCAGGGGTTCTAAAAACATCTATGTAACAGGGTGTTGTCTAAATCTAAAGATCAGGAGGAAGGGTTACTAAGGTGGATTGCTATGAGGCCTTGTTTGAAGTTCTGAGACCTGACAAGTGAATCATGGAAGGTAAGCAGAAAGAAGAATAGTAGATAAGAGAGCCAAGGGTGAATGCTTGCCAAGAGTAAGGCCTTGCCATGGCTTCCCACACCCACCATGTCAGACAGGGCAGGGTTATTGTACATAATAACTCATAGCATCTGAGAATGCATACATAAGTCTTGCATAAAATCAAGCCAGCAATAGTCAGAAGCTATGAGGGAGCAGCTCATGAAACCTTGTGCTTAACTGAGGAGCTATTAGTAAGTTATGGCTCCTGGGAGAGAGGGAGTCCATTTATTTCAAGGATGAGTCCACTAAGAGGATGCAGATACTCCAGTAGTTGCTACTATATCCATGCATATACAAGCAGCACAACGTGTACTCAATGGGCTTAAAATAGAGAGCATATGAAGTCAGAAGAAGAAAGAAGTATGAAGAATAGGGAAGGAATTGGAGGGAGGATGGGGGGATGAACTTGGTCCAAACAGATTATATGCATGTATGCGAATCTCAAAGAATAAATAACTGCAACAGTTTCAACAGTACTCTATTTTCAACTAAAAACAATAGTGCAGATTCTTTATAAACCAAACAGAATTGGAAGCAGCAAACACTTATTTTAAATGATCAGAAATGCTTATCATAATTTCAGTGTCTATAACCAACCATGCATCAGTTCCTATCATCAGTGTCATTTCTATCTGAAGCCATCGTATGTGGTCTTGTCATAGCTGTTCCTTTTATTTTTCTGTGCTATAGTCACACTCATCAAACCACCAATGGGATATGTGGTGTAGGCACTGAAAATCTTTATGCTATGATGCTGTCTTTCTCATTGGACTATGATCTATAAAAGTAGGAAGCATATCTCATTGTTCTTCAGAAACTAGAGGTCACACTACTATCAATTTTTAACTGACTTGTTGACATCCAAAATTATTTTAGAGTATAGGAAAACAACATGGTATACATGATGTGTCTTACAAAAGGACACAGGCGGGTTTCTGAGCCTCAATGCTGTTATTACCATAATAGTATTTCTTCAGTGACTCATAATATGGTAATCATTTACCAAATATTTCCAGTTTTCTCTCCCATCAAGAGCAGGAGGATTGGGCTGCATGTGGTTTGGAAAGAGGCATGGGAGCAATTCTTGTGGCTAGTGGCATTGATATCAACTCACATATTATTTTTAATATTATTATTTATGTGTACTTGGTTCTGTGTGAGTCTTTGATTGTTTGTGACTCTCTTCCTCTCGTGTGTGTGTGTGTGTGTGTGTGTGTGTGTGTGTGTGTGTTCTTTTATGATCATGAATATAGGTACTTCCAGAGGCTAGAAAAGAGCTCCAGATATTGGAACTGAGTATCAGGAAACTGTGAGCTCTCCAAGATGAGTCCAGGGAACCGAGTCCTCTGAACCTCTGAAAGATCAAGAAATGTTCCTAAGTACTTATCCATATGTTGAGCATCCAATTATTCATTTTCAATGCAAAATTCTTCAGAAGGCCCTCTACCTCTCTGTCATGAGAGCAACCAGCATTTAAAATGTATGATGTGCTAAAAACCTACTATCTTGACTATCTATGGAAACACATTGGACTTGCCATTGTGCTGCAAGATTTGAGGACCTTTTTCATTACATCAGAGCCTACTACATGCTGACATAAAAGCATGTATAATCATGCATACAAAGAATACACAAAAGACTGTTTTTATATTATCTAGATCAATCTTACAATCCTTTTATTTTGGCAACACTGGCCTTTTCTATCAAGTTAGCTGTAAAATATTCTTTAAATTTTTAGATGCATATTTTTAATTATCAAAATGATAATATGAAAAAATATATCAAACTTACAGCACTGAAGTGTTTCAGGAAACAGAAAGCATCAAATAAAAGCTGTTTTTAAGGTAACCATCTTGAATCATCATAAATACAGGGACAGAGATTTTGAGTTGTCTTATATTAATAGCTTTAAATTAATAACAAAACATGAATATGGATATTCTGTGTTAATTTTTGGTTTGGCTTTCATTCTCTTCTCCTCTCTAAGATGTAGAAAATAGCATATCTACATATCATGCCTAAGTTTCATTTACATGAGGAAAATGTCTTACAGCACTGTTCTGTGCACATATAATCAAAAATAGATAAATTTTGCTCTTGTATTGATATAATGTATTAGCTGGATTAACTGATTATTTAATATTTACAGGTACTAGTCAAAAGTTCTTCTATTTTACTATTTTTATTATATATTTTAAAGTTTTTTATTGGTTATTTTATCTATTTACAATTCTACTGTTATCCCCCTTCCCGGTTTCCCCTCCCCAACCTCTCCCCCCCAAAACCCTCTCTTTAGGTGCTTCACCAATCACTCACCCACTCCTGCATCACTGCCCTAGCATTCCTTTACACTGGGGCATCAAGCCTTCACAGGGCCAATTTCCTCCCCTCCCATTGATGCCAGATAAGGCAATCCTCTGCTACAAATGCGGCTAGATCCATGGGTCTCCCCATGTGAACTCTTTTATTGGTGGTATGGTCCCTGGGAGCTCTGGGGGGAAGTCTGGTTGGTTGATATTGTTCTTTTTCCTGTGGGGTTGCAAACTCCTTCAGTTCCTTCAGTCTTTCCCCTAACTCCTCCATTGGGGATCCCTATTAACATGAAAGACTGGATGCACTTTATAAGGCATTAGAGTGAGACTAGTTTTATAATACAAGACAAGGAAATAGAATGAAACTTTTGAGATCCCAGAGTGAATACTGGGTCATCTCTAGAAACTAAGCTAGAAAGGAAGTCCTAACATGACAACCCTAGGCTTACAGAGACACAAACACGTGGAAACATTATTTGTAGTTCACTTACTTTTCTTTTCTTCATTTCAATCATTTTCTGTTTCTACACTAAAATTTTCCTCAGGCTTTTTGATCATGAGCAATGTGTTCCAAATTTTAAGAAAATCTACACCATCCTATCAGCATTGCCCCTTAAAATACCAGTTCTGCACTTATTTTCTTATTTTATATACTTAATATAATGTATGCACTTACAGAAATATATAATAACTGCCCATCTTTGTATTTTAAATGTTCTGTTTTAATGTCAAATTAACCATGCATGTATAATAATAATAATGAAACGTAGAACCAGTTATTCTCTCGCAAACACATATCTTGTGAGAATAGTCATCTCATACTCATTGTACACATTCTGTACAACGGTCATTCAAACACGCATGCTTAATTTTATTTCACAGACGAGAAAGCCAAGATTCAGCATAGATTTAGCAACCTTGTTAGAAGTAAAACTGGTTTTTCCAAATGAGGTCGACCTTGTTCGATTTATGTGTTCTATATTACATGGAAGAGCGGCCACTTGAGTGGCAATGTCACTAGTAAGTAAACTTCGAGGAATTAAGTAATTGGAACTTCTTTCAAAATTTTTAATATCTCAAAATAAAATAGTACAAGTGACCCACAACTGCTAGACTTTAACATTTGTTGGAAAAAAAAAAAAACAACCACCGTGAAGCTCAAAATGAATAAGCAGAATATTGAATTAATGAATCTTCTTCTCCACCAACAGCTCTAACCTGTCAAGTCAGTTTATATAAGATGGTGGTAAATTTTCACATTAACCCGGAAATTGTGGTTTGGTTTCTTTAGACATTTATTTTATGCGATTTAAGTTGACAGTGAGGCATCTCAAAGAGGTATAGTCATTTCTTCAGCTACTTTCATTTCAGAACACAGCCCACAGTGGTATTCTTTGTAGACAGAAACATGATCTCTTTAGTTCTTGAGGGAGAATATATCTTAATACATGTTTTCTGCAGTTGATCAGCATCAATAGGCCCCCATGCATATGGAATTTTAAAGAGCTTTGAGGGTCTTAACTTTAAAAGATACAGTATTTGTTGAGTTGTACATAATTCAAATGCAAAAATAAGCTAGACAGAAATATGATAACACTTATACCAAGAAATCTGGGAAATCTAATTTTAATAAATTGTGGTGGTCATTTACTACCAGATACAGCCTAGTTTTGCTTAGAAATAGCTCCTCCTTAACAACCAACTTCAGAGAAACTTCAGAGATAGAATACCAAAAGCAGCATAAATTCCCTACAAGAGCAATAAAATACCTTTGCAAAGAAACCAAACCCAGATTCCATACCATAATTCAGGCAGCACTGCCCATCATAAACAAAAATTCATTATGCCCGCTGTGTGGAAAAATGTTAAGCAAGAAGAAATAAACAGAGAATGTTTTAACAAATCATATTAGCCAAATGAAAAAAATAGGATAAAGCCACAGTTCTGAATGAGACTGCCAATAAAGCTTAAAGCTGAGCCAAGATTTGGAAGAAATCTAAACATAGCCAGACCAAGTCTAAATCTTCCGAAGATATTTTATTCTGGGTTTTTCCTTTCAACTATTTCCTTTAAGTTTAGGGAAAAACATTGACTAGATGGAGATATGTGATATTAAATGCATGCAAACTGGATCCAAACCCAAACGGAGGAAACAATTGAGTAAAATGTAAAGACATAAAATAGATTATCATGCCCATAACAAGAATTACAAAGTTTGTAAGGAGAGAATAAAAATGTTTCCTCCGAAAAAGCAAAGCAAAACAAAAAGAAAACAAAAAACAAACAAACAAACAAAAACCAGAACTCTACTGCTCCATGAATGAATAGAGACTAATATACAGTATGTTTCTTGAATGTTCTGTAGCATGCACACAGTAAAATACCCTGTTGTGAAGCCAAATTCAATCTATGGGCTCTCATATTAAACATAACACACAGGGGAAAAAAAGCAGCTGTTGAGAAAATACAAGGAGAATGTAAAATTTGTACCATTACAAATGTGTCACTTGTTCGATGAGGTAGTCTTCACTCTTTCTACCATTTTACAATATTTGTAGAAAATAGCCTTTTTACAATGACATCGGAACACATTAAGGAGCATGAGAAGATAATTATCATGAGCAGGTCTATGGACACAACTGTGTCCATAAGAGAGAGAAGAAGGGTACAATAAAGTGATTCTGTCAAATATCTCTTTCTTGCCAAATATGTACTGCCACATATAAGGGACATACCTAGATGATAGAGTTAAGATAAATGAAAGTTTGAGAATGATCCCAAAATTTTAGGCACGATTTTCAACATCTCTTACAACCAAGGAAGTTATGAAGACATTTTCAGTCTTTTCAGGGTGTAGTGTTTATATACAATGGAAAAATCTTTAACCTAAAAGCTATTGGTGCACCACCAACAGCAACTGAGATAAATCACAAAAGAGACACAAACCGGGTATCACATAGATTAATCACCAGCAGAGATAATTTATTAGATGATAAGATACTTCAATGCTTCAGCTTTTGTGTTTTTAAAATATCTTCCAGGTACTAAATTCTCTACTGTCAGATAATCTTTGTTTTGCAGTTTCTTTGTGTATACTCAGAAAATCTTCAAGTTAAAAAAAAAAGCATGGAAAAAGAAATGAATCAAAAACATACAGCATCTTCAGACATCTTGTTGCTCATTTCTTAAGGCCAGGACATTTGATGTCATCTTTTCATCTTTCACTTTTCAATTTTTCTTTATGTGTTTTTGCCTTTTCTTATTTTATCTGAGTCATCCTTGAAAAAGAAGAAAGGAGAGAATTAGAGGAGGAAGAAGAGGAAAAAGGAAGAGAGAGGAGGGGAGAATACAGAAGGATGAGGAAAATGAAGAGAGGGGAGGTGAGGAGAGGAGGAAGGGGAGGGAAAAAGAAGGAAGGGGAGGAGAATAAAGGGAGGGGAGGGGAATGAAGGGAGTGGAGGGGAGTGAAGGGAGGGGAGGGGAAAAGAGGGAAGAGGAAGGGAATGAAGGGAGGGGAGGGGAAAGCAGAGTAGTGGAGGGGAATGAAGGGACAAGGTGAAAGAAGGAGGAAGGGGAGGGAGTGAAGTGAAGGAGAAGGAAGTAGAGGGCATGGGAGGAGGAAGGAGAGGGGAAGAGAAAAGGAAGGAGAGGGAAGGGGAGGAAGAAAGGGGGAAGTCTATAGAAGTGTGAAAACCAATGGATATCAGAGAAAGAAAAGGCCTTTCTGAGATGGAGAGATACTGAGCATTAGAACCACACATGTGTGGATATGCAGACAAAGTCTCTCTGTATCCATGTACTGATTGTACTCTTAGCTCACACATTATCTAGTTAATATTTTAGGATTGTTATATATTTTTTAAATACCCAATCTTTAGTTTTGATGAAAGACAGCTTGTTTTTTCAGTCTTTGCTCACCAGAAGTAATAGTAAAAATTTTTAAAATAGTTTTCCATTCACTTTGTGTCTTCTGATTATACAATAAAAGAGTGTAGTTGTATATTTAACTAATGCAGAAGAAACAATAAGATTACTATCAACAGCAAGACTAAGAGAATTAGACTCAGAAAAGCTGGTATATACTTAGCTTATGAGTATTATAGAACAGGGATTATGCATATTTTTCTTATAATTATGTTTAGGCCTATTCTGACACAAAAACTTGAAGGTCTTTGAATAATTTAGAAAAAAAAAAAACTCCTCAGAAACTCTGTTGGTTATTTAAAGACTTTGTTTGCCTAAACGTTTTAAAAAATGTTTTTATTTGTTTGTTTAGAAAAGCTAAAAGAAATCCATTCACCAATATGAAACAACGCTATAACTGTTTTCTCAAGCCTTAACATCAAACTCTCAGCAAACAAGCATACTATTATTTATTTTTGTGACATATACTATTTCATGTCCATTAAATGCTATCAGAATAAAACTTGTAGCAATGAATCTGTTTTAGGCTGATGGCTAAATCGTCCAGTTTAAATAGACATTCTTTCTTCTATGTGCTATTCAACAAAGACTTTCCTTATACTCTTCTCAAGGCTGACAGTGTCTATTTAATTTACCAGAACTGAAATATCCATATTTATATTATCAATAAATCATTTATGCTAGAATAGGTACAGAAATAAATATTTTTCAGTTTGCTCACATGCATGTAAGAATCACAACTTCTTAATATAGCCAGATGAGAGTAGAAATTTAAGTGACATTTTGTAGGAGTAAATTGAAGTCAGAGCTACTGACAAGAGGAAAAGTTTTGTTAAGGGCCAAAAATTAGAAAGATGAGGGTTACCCCCTTGAATAAGCTATTTTTACCAAATAATTTATTATTTTGAACTTTCATCTATTTCTTGTAGAAATAAATTTCACTGTTATGTTTTCCAAATTACATTTAAAGTTATTATTTTCACATAAAGACTAAAATCAGAGCACAGAAAAGCAATTACAATTAATAAAAGGAAAAAAATCAAAGACTTAAGCTGTTAATTAAGTTTAAGTTATACAGGATACTGAATTATCTGTTCTAGCAAGAAAACTCAGCTGGAAAAGTTAAATGTGTAATTACCACCAATAAGGTATCTCACCCCTACACTGTACCTGTCAAGAGTTGGATTTTTATATTCATTAGCAATGTAACAAGCTCATAATGTTAACATTTTGGTTAATGTATATGTATATATTTTAATATAATTATTAGCATTCTGGTTTTAATAATTTCTATTTTGGGTGGTATAAAAATGCTCATTTATAAAAATTAAAAGGCATATACACAAAAAACATTACTTTACAAACAAACACAATTTAACCATCATAAAACAGACATGAAAATGTAGAGGAGAAAGTATAAAGATACAGTTGTTTCTGCATCTATTCTCACGTATGTAGATTCATGGTAGGAGATACGTACATATATATGTGATTTCACAAATACCTCTTGTCACTAACATGTCTTTTTCCTCGGTTTTCTTCTTGTTTTTTTTCTTCTCTCTGCAAATATATATGCATAGATACATTTTATATGTTTTGAGCATTATGGTAGTTAAACAGCCTCAGTAAATTTTAGATATTATAAAGTAAAATAATATAAACAGATAAAAAGTAGCTTTACAAGAGTTTCTATACCTTTATTCAGAAGTAAACTTTGTACAAGTCATCTGCATGGACATCCAGAGAACATATGCTACCAATTAAAAGTTACATAAGCTTAAGTCTAAGTAAAAGCTTCAAAGCACATTGGCTTCTGAACAACATACATTAGTTTAAATTCAATGAAAAAACTACAGTTTCCATAAATAAGCCTCAGAATTCTTCTGTATTCTCTCCTGCAAATCTATAAAACCATGAATAGGAATAAGCAAAGATGATCTATTTCCAACTTTCAGTATAATCTAATCAACGAACTAACAGCACAAAAGATGTTTTTGTTTGAAATCAGATATCCTATTTCTTTCTGCCATTTCTTAGTCATATCTCTTTTGCATAGTGATAATTTAATATTTTATTTTTTATAATTATGATGCAAGCACTTACCATTTACAGACTATTTTCATTAAGATGCACTAAACAAAAAGAAGTCAATAATGTTCCAAAGGTATACAAAAATTACTTAATGAAGAATCCAGAATCTAACAGGGAAAACATTTGTGTATTCAGCTGACTCTTCTGCATGAAGTAATGAGGGTATGATCAAAGTGTAGCCGAAACATTATAGAGAGTCTGACAACTTCCAACTCGTGTGGGGGAGCAGGTTGAAAGCCCAGAGATTTCATAGATATCTTCCTTAAAGAGTAGCAACAGATTTCAAAGAAAATGTAACTTGAAATTTATCAAATGTCAGGGAACCCATTGCTGGCTTTAGCAAACAAGACAGAAGAATTATGAGATCACATCTCTTACCTGTTTGACATGTTGATGGGCTTAGTCAGTTTAGGAAAAAAATAAGGGCTTTTGGATGGGGGGGTAATTAATGTGACTACAAAAGACAAAACAGTCACACAATTTGTATACACAAAGAAGTATTGTGCAGGTATAGGTGCATGCCATCTAAGGCAAGGGTGAAACACTCAGAGGAGATAGGCAAGGGTATGATCCTGACTCAATAATCAAGCTCTTCTTTCTATTCCACAAAATTCTGAAGAAAATAAAGGTAAAACAAGTTCTGCTGGAGTAATTAGAATAAAGGGAATTCAGAAGGGCTGGCAGGGGGGTGGACAGTGGGAAGTGGGAGAGTCCAAGAGTCAAAACAGAGTGAACTTTGACAAGAAAGACAACTAAATTATACAGGCAAGTAGGTTGCCGTATTTACAGAGCATATTTCAGCCCTGTGGACTTTTCCACTGTTCCTATTTGTTCCTCAGTATGTTATGCTCTTCTGGCCATTACTGAGGGTCAGAAATGTCTTTGATTTTGTATCTCACATTTTCTATGAAACTTATTTTTGGTAATGATGGTTAAATTAAAACATAGCATGATTTCTAATAACTAATTTTCTACTTTATGAGCTGAACTAGTTTTTAACCAAGTACAAATAGAAAATTTTACATCTGTGAGCCATTCTTGAAGAGAGATAGATAGATAGATAGATAGAGATAGAAGTTGAGATAGAGATAGAGATAGAGAGATAGAGATATATTTTCTCAAACATATACATACATATATATGTATGTATATATATACATATATACATACACATACATGTATATGTATGTGTATATATATACACACAAATATATGTGTATATATATATATATATATATATATATATATATATATATATCCCTTGAGGTAGTACTGAAAAGATGAAAAGATGCATAGTAATTCATAGCACAGTGCTAGTATCAGACCTGAAAGGAGTTATATCAGCCCATATAATCGTCACTGGCTGATTCTAGTGGGATATATTACTTGCTTTCTTTCATTTTAATTCTCTTTAAAATGTGTAATAGTCTAAGAGAAAAAGTGTAATTCCTGTAAAAATAGAAATGTCATTGAGAACTTCTCAATGCAATAAATATTTGTATTGTTAAGATTTCTTCCATTTGACAAAAAAAAAAGCTGAAATTAATATATGTGATTTAACGTATAATAATTTGATGGTGGCAAGCTTTTAGCCACAAGGACTGTTGGGGTACTTGGTCTACTTGTGGAACAGCCTTTCCAGTGATAATGGACTGTGCAGACATACACTGTTAAGCCACATGTGTCTACTATGAATTGTTTCATTTTCAATGTGGATGTCTCAACGAATGTCTCATTGCTTAGTGCTCTCCTTTGATACTAAAGAATACTAGCCAGAGTTTGCTACTCAAACATGGAACAACATGAAATGGCATGGGCTATGGGACATATATTATGTGTCAATAATTTTAACAATAGGCTAATAATCAACACTCTACAGAGTTATCTTAAAGGGGATAAGCACATAGGAATATGTCTTATCCTTATACTAAGTAAGAGAATTTGTGTTACAAATCAGTCATGTAAATAAGTTTTGAATGTTTGCTACATTGAACAAATGAATAAAAGACAGGATGTTTCTCACTTTCAGAAGGTGTGGCCCGCGCAATCCTCTCGCCGCCAAGAACGCACGCGGGCACCAGGATCCTTCTGCAGCAAGCGTTTATTGTGATGAAAGGAGGAAGAGAGCGAGACCCAAGATGGCACTGCTTTATATACACCCTAGGGTGGGGTGGACATATCTGATTGGCTGAGTGCTCAAAACCCCGTATGACGCCCCAGGCTGGGCAGTGACTTGGTGCGCTTTCACCACTTGCACATGCGTAATTTACTTGTTTACCCACATGAGTGCCGGGTGCCAGCGCCATCTTGTAATGTCGAATGCTGTCACCGCTCTCCGAGGCTCTCTACAAGAAGGGAGGCTTATATAAAAGCAAAATGGGAAAAACAAAGGTAAAATTACATAATAGGTATAGAATTTTACTATGGATCTGGATTACAATCCCTCATAGTATAGAAACATTTAAAAGGATTAAGAAAGAAAGTGGAAAAAAAAGAGAAAGAGAAATAGAAAAGCACGTATATGATGACCACATGAGTGAGTATACAGTCAGGCAAGGGGACGACACATTGAGACAAGAGCATTGTGTAGTTCTTAAACAGAAGAAATGTCAAACAGGAAGAGTATTGGAGGATGCCAAAAGACAGAGCAAAACTAGAGGTGTTGAAGAAATTCAATGAAAAGTTATCAAATTGAATCACAACCCAAACAAACAAATGCCTGTGAATCCATCTGACCCCTTACAGACATTTGAAGAAGGAGAAAAAATTTCAAATGACATAGAATTAAAAAAAAAAACATAAAATTGCTGGTAAAATCCTAATTGAGTAGTGAAACAAGTTGATATAACTTAGAGGGAGAGGGAGGGACAGAGAGAGAGAGAGAGAGAGAGAGAGAGAGAGAGAGAGAGAGAGAGAGAGAGACCATTTGCAAAGCCAGCACATACAGACCTGATCTATTCATTTGTCCTATTTGTGTTCTTGCCTGCTTAGTAGGATGAGACATCTTGCCAGAGGAATATTACTTTATTCCTCGAGTGTCCTTCTTAGGCAAACACACTCCTTCATTCTCAGCAATCTTCTGTCTCTTAGTCCACTTTGCTTCTTATAGAGCTATGTTTTCATTTGGGAGAGACTTTCACACATGCTTACACTATATTTACGTAATTTCCCACACCTTGCTCTCCGCTTCCAACTATTCACACTGCCCAACTCCCTGTTAAATTCATGACTTCTTATATAATTATGGAATAACCTACCAGGAAGCTCATACCTTGAGATGAGCAACCACTGACTCTATATAGCTTTTCTTCTTTTTAATTTGTTTTTTTTTATTTATTTACATTTCAAATGTTATGCCCCCTCCCTGGTTTCCCCTCCACAAACCTCCTATTTAATCCATCATCTCTCCTGCTTCTATGAGGGAGCTCCCACACCCACCCACTCCCACATCACCACCCTAGCATTCCCTTACATTGGGGCAACGAGCCTCCACAGGAACAAGGGCCTCCCCTCCTATTGATGCCTGATAAGGCAATACTCTGCTACATATCCAGCTGGAGCCATAGGTCCTCCCCATGTGTACTCTTTGGTTAGTGGTTTAGTCCCTGGAGCTTTGTGGTGGGGGGATCTGATTGGTTAATATTGTTCTTCCTATGGAGTTACAAATGCTTTCAGTTCCTTGCCCTAACTTCTCCATTTGGGTTCCCTTGCTCAGATATTTGTCTGCCTGCATCCTCATCTGTATTGGTCAGGCTCTAGCATAGCCTCTCGGGGGACAGCCATAACAGGCTCCTGTCAGCAAGTGGTTCATGGCATCAGCAATAGTATCTGGGTTTGGTGTCTACAGATGGAATGAAACCTTAGGTGGAGCAGTCTCTAGAGAGAGGTAAGGAGAGGGAGGGGAAAGGAGGATGGAATCAGGTATGTGAGAAGTACACAGGGTCAGGTAATTGAACAGAAGTGTGTAGCAGTGGCAGATGGGGAACTGTGGGTAGCCACTAGAAATTCCAAGATGCCAGAAAAGCAAGAGACTCCCAGGACCCAATGGGAATGACATTAGCTGAAATACCCAAAAAACGGAGGAGAGAACCTGTAGAGACCATATCCAGATGTTAGGCAGGGCCCCTGTTGAGGGATGGGGTCACCCACCCATTTCAAAAATGTTAACACAGTATTGTTCCTCATATGTAGTTTTTCGAATAGGGGTGGAGTCATGTGAGATTCCTCCTGCCTATGTTGTCATATCAACTGGTATAGATGTTAAATGGGTAGCTGAGATTTTGTGAATGGAACATATCTGTCCTGTCTAGGAGACAATATCTCCCATAAGGCATCTTCGATTCCTTGTTCTTTAGCCTTAGTTTTAGAAGTTTTATTGTGCATGTACTATTTGGGACTAAACACCCAACAGTCATGCATTCTTTGAAGCAGAATAAGTATTTTTGATAAAGGATCATGGCCTATATTTATCTATGGCATAAGTATAAATGTTTAAAATCTGGTTAGAAGCTACACTGGTTTTGAAGAATGATGATTGTAGTTTCTCTGTGGTCATAGACAACTAATGGCTACTCTTCAAGTATGGGTGCCAAAGTATTGAGACTTTGGGATGTCTTTTTGATTGCTCCTTGTTGTTCTTCTCAGACTTAACATCTGAGAAGCTCTACTGGTGATGTTTTCTCAACAGCAGCTTGTATAGAACCTTCCAATGCAGTGGGAGCAAGATCGGGAAAAGAAGGCTTAGGATATTGTATCATCTGGATTTCTCCTAGTTCGGTTCTTGAAGTTTGCAGTGTCTTCAACAATAAGGTCTTATCTTCAAGATTTGAGAGGCCACCAAAGGTAGAAGCAGTAGCCTATATTGTTTTCAAACCTGACCAACAACGTGAAGAGAGATTCCCTTGTCTGACAATGGAATATTAAATATTCTGTGGTTCTTGAAAGTAGCATTAGCACTTTGTGTACCACAATTCCATTTAAACTATATACCTATAGATTTATAGATTTAGCATACACATGCACATTATATATATATATATATATATATATATATATATATATATATATATATATATATGACATTCAGAGAGAGAGTGGAGAGATAACACTAGGGATGTTTGAAAAAGCCATAGGAAAATACTATTATATATATATATATACATATATATATGTTTATATATATATATATATATTACATGTGCATATGTGTATTTTTTAAAGTAACCTTATGAAATAATGTTATCTCTTCCTCCTCTCTCTCCATCTGAATTTCCTTTCTTCTAAGTCCCTCAGTTAAATCTTTCCCCTTTTATAATGTGTTTGTGCTACCATCCCCCTCTCTAGAGGTACTTCTCTTCCATGCCCATGGTCCCTTTCAGGTTCAATGACTTCTATGGGGTTACTCCTGATTAATTAATTTCTCAAATCTTGTGACTCAGAGCTAAGATTCACAAATAGAGAACCTGTGACATTTGTATTTCTAGGCCTAGTTATGTAACACCATATTTCCAAATTTCATCCATCAACCTGCCTGTTTTATGCTTTCACTTTTTTAAATTTCTGAACAGAACCGTATGTTTATATACCAGCTTTTCATTATCCACTCGTCCAATGATGGTGATCTAAGTTGCTTTCATTTCTAATCTATTATGTCTAGACTGTCAGTGAACAGAGCAAGCATTTGTAGAGTAGGCTCTATAGACCTATGGGCATATGTCAAGGAGTATTCTCCTGAGTCATAAAATGGATCCAATGTTAACACTCTAAAAACTGATCATATGGATTCTGAGAGTGGCTATAGAGATTCCAGTGCAATCAAAAGTGAGGATGAGCTCCCACTTCTCACACCTTCAGCAGCATCTGTTGTAGTTTCTTCCTCTTAGCTACATGATCAATCGAGACAAGCTAAACACCTTGCAGTCGTTTTAATTTCAGTTTTTCTAATTGCTATGGCTGTTTCATAGAATTTAAGGTATTTCTTAGCCATTTTTATTCTTCTTAGAACTCTTTGTTCAGATCCATAGCCCGTTTTTTTTTAACGAGGTCAATTTTTTTTTGGTTTTGTTTGTTTGTTTTTTACTTTTTTTTTTTGAGTTCCCTGTAAATTCTGAATATTAATTCTCTATTAGGTGCAAAGCTAGCAAAGATTCTTTTCCAATATGTGACCTTCCTTTTTACAGGATTTACTATTTCCTTTGCTGGATATGGAAGCTATCTTGTTTTATGAAGTCATATTTGAAAAGTGTTTGTCTTAAATCCTGAGAGAATGAAGCCCTAAAAAAAGGTTTTCTTCCATGCACAGCTCATGGGATTCTGCCTATATTTTCCTTTGGTAATTTAAGTGTTTCACCTCTCACACTGAGGTATTTGATGCATTTGGAATTGATCTTTGTGTGGTGTGAAATATATGACCTTATTTCATTCTATAAGTGATCACTCATCCTCCCACTCCCAGTACCATAGAAGAAAATGCTGTCTACCTGCCCATGTGTGTGTGTGGAATCATTGTCAAATGCCAGATGGATGTACTCTCTGCTTGGGTCTTTCCTTCTTTTTACCTACCTAATTTAAAAATTTAACTTAGCATGTATTATTTCTAACAGGTTATGACTTAATGCCTTTCTTTAAAATCTAATATTCTATTCATTAGACAAGGAAATTTACCATTTTGTCCACTGTTATATACCAGGCATCTAGAATTGTTCTTGTCCATGAAAAAATGAAAGTAGGAAAGACAAACCACTGCCTTTTTTCCGGTGTTACAGATTCTTTGAACAAATAAGCCTCTTTCCTATGTTATCTGGTGACAATAGTGTAATGATAAAATATTCTTATAGTCACAGCTATAATAAATGATGATAGTTGTTACTACCAGAGACATGGAAGGCACTAAGTAGATAGTGGGAAGAACCACAGATGTCACTCAACACTGAATCATGAAGTCCTCCAGAAATATCCAAATTTCAAGTTGAACTTGATAGATAAGAAGACCATTAGAGAGAGTGAGAAAATATATATCATCACAGTTAATACATAAAAACAAGAGGATCTGGAGGATATGGTACATCAAAGAAAAGAACAATGAGAACAAAGAAAGAACATTGTTGGTGGGATTGCTAGCCGGTACAACCACTCCGGAAATCAGTTTGGCAGTTCCTCAGAAAATTGGACATAGCATTACCTGAGGACCCAGCTATACCACTCCTGGGCATATACCCAGAAGATGCTCCAACATATAACAAGAACGTATGCTCCAATATGCTTATAGAAGCCTTATTTATAATAGCCAGAGGTTGGAAAGAATGCAGATGTCCTTCAACAGAGGAATGGATACAAAAAAATGTGGTACATTTACACAATGGAGTATTACTCAGCTATTAAGAATAACAAATTCGAGAAATACTTAGGTAAATGGATGGAACTAGAAAATATCACCCTGAGTGAGGTAATCCAATCATAAAAGAACACAAATGGTATTCATTCACTGATAATTGGATATTAGTCCAGAAGCTTGAAATACCCAAGATTCAACTCACAGACCACATGAAGCTCATGAAAAAAGAAGCCCACATGTGGGTGCTTCAGTCTTTCTTAGAAAGAGTAACAAAATACTCAAGGGAGCAAATATGGAGACAAAGTGTTGGACAGTAACTGAAGGAGGGGCCGTCTGGGGACCATTCCACCTGGGTATCCATCCCGTGCAGTCACCAAAGGTAGTAGATAGTAAGATGTGGATGTCAGAAAGTCCATGCTGACAAGAGCCTGATATAGCTGTCTCCTTAGAGGTCTGCCAGAGTCTGACATATTCAGAGGCAGATGCTCACAGCTAACCATTGAACTGATCAAGGGGTTTCCAATGGAGGAGTTAGAGAAAAGACTGAAGGAGCTGAAAGGGTGTGCAGCCCCATGAGGAAAGCAACAATACCAACCAACCAGAGCTTCCAGGGTCTAAACCACCAGTCTGGGAGCACTTAGGGAGGGACCCATGGCTGCAGCTTATATGTAGGGGAGGATGGCCTTGTTGGGCATAAGTGGGAGAAGAGATCCTTGGTCCCATGAAGGCTGAATACCCCAGTGTGGGGGAATTAAAGGTGAAAAGGTGGAAGTGGGGGTTAGGTGGGGGCACATCCTCATAGAAGCAAGAGGGGAGATGGGATAGGGGGTTCCTGGGAGGGGGGAGGGAGAAATGGGGTAAGGGAATAACATCTAAAATGTAAATAAAATATCTAATAAAAACATTTTTAAAAACTCAATCCCATAACAAGTCAAAAAAAAAAAAAAAAAAAAGAACTACAAAGAAAATTCATAGCTTCACCAAAGCTTCACCAATTCAAGTGGTAGTATTTCTTTGATCCCTTACTGGTTCCCTATCTGGAGCAAGAAGACATTTGTTCATTTCTCCCTAGGAATAGTGTCACATTACACATGCACATATATAATCACAGACATACACATAAAAACAGAAGTGTGCACGTGTATGTAGGCATAAATTTTTTGCAACTTTTAATAAGGGTTCATCCTCTCCTCTAGCCCATCTCCTAACAGAGGTAATGAAAGAGAAAAGTTAATAGCATTTGGGAGAAATGGACCTGTTCAGTAGTTCTTTGGGGGCAAGCTCCATCTTTTACAGCTGTTCAGTCCTGTAGCAAACGCCAAACACAACTCAGCAGATTCAGACCAGTCCTCTAGGCAGGCAGGCACCAGGCATGAATCAGCAGATGTAGTTCAATCCTGAAGGAACCACCAGGCTCACCAATAGGCCTAAAGCAAGGCCCAGGAAGTAATTTTCTACAGGAACCTCAGGAGCAGTTCTTGGGCAAGTTCTTTCTTGTGTTACCTACCTCAAGTTGAACTCAATAATGCTATGTAAGGTGAACCAACACTTGTGTGTCATTGGCAAAGAATAGTGAGGCAGAGCAAACCAAACCGATGTTCAATGCTCATCTCCCACTATCTATGGGGTCACACTTATACTCCATCATCACAGGTCCTTTCACGTGTTTGCTATATCAAAACATCCTTTTGCCTGTGTCTGCTTCAGGAAAACATTAGTTCCTGTGTCTGCTCCAGCAAAACTTCCTTTCACCTGTGTGCCACAGCAAAGTATCATATGTCATAACTAACTTTCCAAAAAAACTAAAAGTTTCCACTTCACATGCAGTATTGAAATCTGTGTTTAAATAGCTGCTATTAGAGGTTAAGAATTACTTAAACTTCAGTTTCTTCATAGCAACATCAAGGTTTTAAAAGTTGAAGATTATTCCTGATGATAAAAATAATGTAAATTAATCCAGCAAAATTTTTCCTCAGGAGCAAGGATTAATTAACATCACATCAGACTGACTTTCAAACTTGCTTTGAGATAATAGTTAAACTACAGATTCCCTTAGGATGGGAGCTATATCTAAGTAGTCATTCCTGCATCATAAGGGATTTTTAAAACATTTTTTTGACACAGAATGGACATTATTCTGTTCTGTTCATTCATGATTTTAATTTCAATTCATTCAACTGATGCTGGGGAGATGCTTTAGTGGACAAAGTGTTTGCTATATAAATGTGACAGCTGGACACTGAGTGCCCAGAATCTTTGTAAAAGCTTGACATAGTGACTTCCTATACTCTCAGACCTTGGGAGGCATCACAAGGGTGATATGGCTAGATAGTCTGCCCAGAATTAGCAAGTTACATATTTAGCAAGATATACCAACTTGATGAATAATGTGAGAATGACAAAGGAAGGTAGCCATTGTCAACTTCGCTCCCCATCTTAAGATGTAAGCATACACACATTCATGAATATGTATATGAACAAATGTACTGGTAGTCATATAAATGTATAAACAAGCATATGCCTTATACATATATACATGCAAAGTAATTATTTCAGTAATTCCATATGTTTACTGAATATTTCCTATCTGCCATTCAGCAGGAAACTTATAGCTAGCTGCCCATATGAAATTCATAGAAAATAATTGCACATTTTCTGTAGTATTGAATTTGCTATATCTGACACCATGTTTAATCAACATGATTCGATTGATTATTTCACGAAAACTCACATGTCAGTTCCAAGGAGGTGTTTGAGGGTGGCACTGAGACTGGAAGCAGATACCACTAATACCACAGATGGAAGCTGTTCTTTGTCTGTTCTTGGTTCTCCTGTAATAACTCCCACTTTCACAGTTTCTCTATAGAAAGCTCTCCATGGTTTCTGCTTCTAAAGCCCAGTCATGAGGTGTCTGATCAGGTGCTAATCCCCAAAGGTCCTCAGCATTCCTAAATCTCTCCTTCCCCTTCCTTCTTGATAATGGAAACTGAAAAACCTGAAGCTAGCATTTTAGAAGGGCATTTCTGGAAGACTGCCAGCCTTTTCCCTGGATGTTAGCAGGACTTGATTTTCATTCCATTCCTGTAACCTTATTTCTTAAAAATGGAGAGACTTTCTCAGAGGCGAAGCATTGTTATTAATAACAATAGCAGAAAGAACTGAAGCTATCTACCAGATGCTAACGGAGAAGTTGAGAAAAATCCATGTTTAACACTTATTTTCTTTTCCTTGGAGGCCCATAGCATGGATTCTTGTGATTAATTGCACACTGATATCTCTGGATTGGTTCTCAGCAAAAGTGATTGTTAGCAATAAGTATTTGCCACTCCACTGTCTTTCTTTTACACACAGTTGCTTTCTTTCTCTCTCTCTCTCTCTCTCTCTCTCTCTCTCTCTCTCTCTCTCTCT
>JANHMN010000021.1:24101652-24120909 GCA_030674055.1 Rhabdomys pumilio
TCTCTCTCTCTCTCTCTCTCTCTCTCTCTCTCTCTCTCTCTCTCTCTCTCTCTTTCCCTTTCTCTCTTCTTTTCCTATATTAATCAATCCTCTGTAATATTCTATAACATTGATTATACATTCACCTTCTATTTTTCACTGTTTGTGATCTTATCAGAGATATCTTCAGACACTAGCTTATCAACCTTAAAGCAAGTTCCCTCAAACCCAATGGTCTTCAAGGGAGTGGGCCAGAGAACAAGCTCTGCAAATGTGATGTGTTTTCACACACTTCACCAAATGATCACTAATCTTATGTAAGTTTTCCTCATCCATGGAATAAAGCCGCATACGTGTCCACTGAGTGAGGGCACTCATTCAACAGGCCTTGCTGGCAACTTTCGTATTCATAGTCATCTTGCTGTCTTCTGTGCACCAGGAGAGCATTCACTGTGTTTATATTCAAAGTTCTAAATAGTGATTAAAGACTTTGAGGCAGTCCACGTCTTGGAAACTTGTACCCAAACAGCCATGGAAATCAACATGGCCAGCACTTCAAAACATATGTGAAAAGTGAAAGGTTAGTTGAGGGTCATGAGGGGGATGACAACGTAGCTCAAGTCCTTTCAAAAAGTTCGCAGGCCAAAAAAAAAAAAAAAAAAAAAAGTACCTTGTTCTCGAGGTTACCTAATTTTCTCCCTCTATCAACAGAATCAAAAGTAATAATCCCGAGGAGATCTCTTCCTCCTTGAGGCAGGAAGCTTCCACACTATGCCACTCACGTATCCCTTGCAACTGATTAAGATCGCTTTAGATGTGGGGAGCTGTTTCTGATCCCCTTATCTCAGTGTAAAGTAAAACATGCTTGACTGGTTAATAAAAATGGAAGATGGAGTTACAAAGAGGAAAAGTTCACTTGAAAACAAAGACTGAAGTCTTTTGGTCACACCCAAAACAGTCAGATGCAGATATTTCAGATATAGAAAGTTGAAGAGCCCTTAGCAAATTTTTTTTTTCTAATTTACTCTTCGTTATGAATAGAGCTAAGGAAGCAAACATTCTACATTGACTATCTAAATTTCAATACCTCAAACAAAACAAATAAACAACAAACAAAAACGTTTTTCATGTTTTAAGTTCTATGGCTTAGTATGTGTTTGCCAAAGGCAAAATCTGCAAAAGTAATTTTTTCCTGTTTCCAGAGATCTCTAAATGAACCCAGTGTATTGCAGAAGTTATTAATATGTATGATTTTTACCTCCCTTTCCATAAATCACCATTCATTCTCTCTAGCTTTTTCTTTACTTATAACCCATGTTGGATACTGTATAAGTGGTCATATCTATAAACTTTGCTATAACAATTAAAGAAATTTGTAACACATTTACTTCTTATGGACTTCGGGGACTGGTTAGAGTAGCCCTTTCTTTTACAGAGTGGGAATTTAGGACTTTAAGAAATGAAGGTTATACCTGAATCAGAACTGGGTTCAAGCTATGCTTTTGCCAGTAGATTGTTCCTAACATAAGAGTTCAGACATGGGTGACAGCGGATGGTAACAGGGCTTGATTCCCACCACTGAAGCCATGTGACATTGGTAAATATATTGTAGTCACTCAGCCTGTTTCCTCATTTACATACTAAAGCTGGTATGAAAAGGTATTTTCCAGAGCACTTTCTAATTTACTTTTATTTAAAGTGATTTTAAAAATACTAGTTAGGGTAACATTCTCTATGTTACCTTTTGTTATACATCAACTGTCATTAAGAATTTCACTTCTGTTTTCCCTGTGAATGATGAAATTAGCATTTCTTCCTGGGCAAGTCTGATTGAAGGGAAATGTTTGAAGTTAAGTAAGCACCATGAAAAATTCCTAGTTTCTGTCCTCCACATCATGTTAAGAGCAGTGACTGATGTAACTAAATGTCAAGTTTTATTGGTGTCAAATGACATTACATACTCACTCAACTCAACTTCCTCAGAGTTGTCATTCTTGTACAGAAGAGCAAACCAATACAGAAAACAAAATAACTGATTATAGAAGACAAAGAAGATGGACTACTAAATATGTAACTGCTATGCAGTTAGCAAAATGTCTGATGGTAGAACTATATAATTTTCTAGAGATATTTTTTTCTGGTCCGTTATTTTTAATAAAGAGATTCACCAACAGCTAGTAGCACTTGGAATAACACTCTTGAGTATATTTCTTTGTATCACTACCACTCTCAACTTGCAAAGTCCCCAAGAAATCTTTTTCCTTTGCCAAGCCTCAAGTCAGAACAGTACTGAGCACTTAGGACGAGTCTAATATGCAACGCTTTTTCATGATATCCTAACTTCAGTGGAGTCTATTTCTTATTGTATTTAATGGTGAGAAACTCATTCTCTACTGAAATTATTATACAGATAGTTTATAAATTATCCCAAATCTTTTAAGTTGGCCAGGATTTTTCTTTCAAATCTTAAAGTTTGAATCAGGATTACTGGGTAAAGCTGCAGAGACAAGACACCTCAGAGGTTGGGCATAAAAGCAAGAGAACCAGAGTTTAGGTCACAGAAATGCCATGAGAAATACCAGGCTTGGTGCATTTTGCAACTCACATAATTTGAAGAACACAAGCTGGTGGTCAGCCTGCTCTGTGGTGAATTGTGAGACTTTGCCTCACAGCAAAAGATAGAAGCAGTATTCAGGAAGGTTCTTGGGTATCATCCTAGGATATCCATAGGAAAGTATACATGTACCAGCATACATGACAACACACATACACAAAATAAGTATACATCACACACACATAAAATATTAATGGATAAAGCAATGGGTTTGCAGGAACGATTGTTTACTAGAATTCATTTTTGATTCTGCCATTATTTCCTCTCATTAAGTTAAAGTACATATTCAGGTTGCGACTGAAACTCACACTTGGTGTTTCTATTGACTTTGTTCATTTCATAGAATTAATGGTTTTATTTTCCAACAATAAAATTTGTGTATCTATGACCACCAAACAATTGGTAAATTAAGTACATTTTCTGAATCTTGGTGTTTTTCTTTAACAAAAGTTTGTCAAAAATGCCTACCACACTGTTATTCTTAAGTCCATCCTAACTAAATTTTCACAGAAACTCAAGTTCACATCTTATAGAGACCATTTCAATGCCAATTTAGTCACTTCCTATACTTCTTGGATGATAAAGGGTATTCAGTTATAAGCTTTAATTTAACAATCTGTGAAATGTATGTAAAATGGATATCAAATTTAAAATGCTTTTAAGACAATCAAATGAAATAACGCAAAGCAAAAACTTAGCATTCTAGACAGCACTCTGAGACATCAAAGATGTAAAATGAGGGTTATCCATGAAAAGCAACCACGACATAACACTAGGGATATATATGTGTTTGAATTAATGGTAGATACTATTAGTGGCAAGACTTCCAGAGACAGTTAAATGGGAATGCCACCTTTTATAGTCAGCAGTGTGTATGCTAGCACTTCTAGGGATCCACTGTCATTCAAACAATGGATATAAGTATGCTCTGGAAAGCAGATAGGTGGTTCAGGGGCCGCAAACTGCAGCTCACAGGTGGCCATGGTCTCTGATCACACATCAGTCCGGCCCTGACTGTTGCCTACAGGGGCTTCAGTTATACCACATGTGCTATTCATTAGTGAGAAGTGTATTTTACCTTTGAAGTTCTTGTTTTAAAATCCCATAATACTAAATGTTCAGCAATCTAAATTATATATAACTATCCAAGAATTTTTACATAACTCCTTATGGGCTTACCATTTTCTGTGTCAAATACAAACTTTATTTTACATATATTAAATCCCAAGGACATTTATTTTGGAAACTTTCGGGTACTGTAGTTCAAAACAGATGGACATGACTGAAAAAAAGCTAGGTCTATTAGATAAATTATGTAATCACATTTCTGAGCCAGACATTCCAGAGGGCCCATATTTAACAACAAAAATCTGGTTGACACACACATTTACCCCGAGGAGAGCATCAAAAACTATATAAGTATTCCCCAAATTAGCTGTTTCCTAATGAAAAGATTTTTTTTTTTTTTTGGTTAACTAAGTTAGAAAAACCACCTTTTTTCCTACACAGCCTCAGAAGTATATATACACTTAACAAATTAAGGATTTTGGAAATTGCTAGAAAACAAAAACTTTTTAGAATTGTTTTTTCCTAGCTGATCAACAAGCTTACGATTTGTTTTCTTTAATGAATATGCACTATTGCCCTGGAGTATTAGCAGTCATCAAAATATATTATGGAGGAATATTTTTTTTAAAAAATTTAGTTATTTTATTTTTATGTGTTTGTCTATTTTCACTCATGTATGTATCTACCCTCAGAGGATAAGAGAGGGTACTGGACACCCTGGAACTGGAGCCACAGCTGGATGCTAGAACCACAATCCAAATCCTGCAAGACACTCCCAACCACTGAGCCGTATCTCCTGACCTCTGTCTGATTATTTTAAAATTAGCCAGATTCTAGTTTGGGAGAAGAAAATATATCACAGAAGAAATCAGATAACATCATTTTGAATTAGCATCATTTTGAATTTCAGTGGAGGAAAGTAATGATCTAGTTGTTTAATATAGAAAATAATTATTATCTATGTACTTTGGGGTAGATAATATTTACTATTTCAGCTGTCAGAGCCTCTGGACACGGAAAACAACTCGATATTTTGTTACAGTCTAGACAATTTACATATGTAGGAAATTGCAATCCAATTGTATATACTTTTATCTTTGTTCTTAGGGAAGTTAAAGATCTGTTCAAATATTGAAACTTAGTACTGAATGTGATGGCAGTAGTTGGTAGTGAGGCTTCTCGGTGATGGTCAGGATGGAATGAATGGGATTGGTTTCCTCAAAGGGCACTCAAGAAATTGTAGCTCCTCTTCAAAATGGTGACAACGGACCATAAGTGTACTCAGAAAATTTTGTCCAGCAGACAGTGAGTCTGCCCTGTCTATGCCTTCATTCTAGATTTTTCAGATTCTTATATACTCTGATAAAAACGTTTTCTGCTGTTTATAAACCATGCAGTTTGTGTTATATTGGAGTAATCATCAAAACTGACTAAGACAGAAAGGTGGTAAATAAATACTAGATTCATGGTTTTAAAAATTATAAACAGTCGGGCGGTGGTGGTGCACGCCTTTAATCCCAGCACTTGGGAGGCAGAGGCAGGCAGATTTCTGAGTTTGAGGTCAGCCTGGTCTACAGAGTGAGTTCCAAGACCGCCACGGCTACACAGAGAAACCCTGTCTCAAAAAAAATTATAAACAAAGAACATAAAAAGTTAGTGCAAAAGGGAATTACTGCTATGATACCAAAGTGAAATGCAAAGCATATCTAAATAATATAGCATGTAAGAACTCATAGTAAAGGATCAGACTCAAAGAAGTTTTACCCATAGAGATGGAGAAAAAGCTTTCCTATTAAGAGCACTGACTGATCTTCCATTGGATGCTCTTCTAGAGGAGTTGGGTCCAATTCCCAGCACTCACATTGCAATTTACCATTTTTTGTAACTCCATTTCCTTGGGACCTGACAAAACAATGATGCCCATAAGATAAAAGTAAATTTCATCAAGTTTTTTTTTAATAGTAGGTAATAAATACTTTTGAGCACCAAGCATTGTATGTCTAGATGCCAAAAGCACACTCCTAGAAAATATGCCTCTCTATCCTTAAGAATAATGACAGTGGCTGACATACAAGAGCATACAAATGCAAGAATGATATTGAAAATATAAATCTTTGGGGTCATTTAACACATTTGTCTGTCTAAATCCTTACTCATGCCAAAGTGGCCGGTTTTCTCTGTTCTATAGGAAATGTCTATATTTCTCCACATTTTTTAGTTTTCTGTGTCTTTAGTTCTCTGAAGGAGTCTTGTCCCCAGGGATTTGATTAAGTGCCCTAGAAGAATTTCACACTAACAATGAATACTCCCCATAAAATATTTATAACTGTCAATTTTCTTGATAAGTATCCCAAGCCTATTGGAGTATAATGTTAATGTAAATAAAAAGAAAAGGCCAAGTAAAGAGCTGGAAGACTAGTGGAGATAAAAAGATGGAGAGAGAGAGAGAGAGAGAGAGAGAGAGAGAGAGAGAGAGAGAGAAAGAGATAATACACATTCCCCTTCTCCTCTTCCTCTTTGTCTCTATGAGGGTACTTCTCCACCCATTCACCCATTCATTTGGCTTCACCCTTCAAGCTTACCCCTACCCTGGGACATCAAACTTCCACAGGACCAAGAGCCTTCCCTCTCATTGTTATCGGACATCAACTTTGATCTTTAAAATAAGAAAAAAAAATGAATTACAAGCATGAAGATTAAATTTCTGAACTCTGAAAGACATTCCCAAGAGGATAAAAAGACAAGTTATAGAAAATCTAAAATTATAAGACATCTGCCTGACAAATACCTTATATTGAATACACAAAGAGAAAGCATAGACCATTCCTACAAATCTGGGAAAGTAGGACAGTGTGTTGTGAGTAAAGATTTAGGCAGGAAAGCATGTTATAAAAGTATTTTGGAGTCTACTACTTTCTAAGAAATGGGACCATGAGATGGTTTTATATTCAGAGATTTCAGATTTGTGCTTTCAAAGGTTGCCAATTAAAGCTAGACTGAATGAAAGGAGTACCTCGAATGTTAGCAATCTTCCCCAAGAGATGATGGTGGCTTGGATTAATGTACTGTTAAAGATAGTAAGGTCTTCATGACTACATCATCTACTGCTACAGTGTTTGAAGGTTCTGATTCAGAATCTACTACCTCAGACACTGATAAGTTTATCAGTATGATAGTAGACAACATAAAGTTTAAGAATGAGTCTCTATTGATCTATTTGTTCAAGTCAAATTCCTCTACAGGCTCAGGAATTAATAGAGTTTTCTGCATATTAAAATAATCAACACATCAAAATCTATATCATGTGAGAATAATGGCTCCTCACTGGCTGTGAGGATGATTCAAGGTAGAAACTGACATGTATATGTCTATTACAGAACATAGTAATATAATAATGAAAGGCCAGAGTTGTTCAGAATAATATAACCATAAACTATAGTCAATATATGCAACACTGGGGCAGGGGAAGAGGAGCTGGAGAGATGCTTCAGGAGATGAGAGCACTTGCTTATCTTCTAGAGCACCTATGATTGGTTCCCAGTGCCCATGACAGACAGCTCATGATGGTCTGTAACTCCAGCAACAGGGTGTCAACAGTACTTGAACTCACATGTACATACTTACATGTGAACACACAAAACTACACAAAGTTAAAAATTACAAAAAAAATAAATATTTAAAATAAAATATAGGTAACTAAAATTTTTACAAGATCTCTTGTAGCTCAGGCTTGCCCAACTTACAATGTAACTGACAATGACCTTGAACACCTGATCCTTAGGCTTCCACCACCTGAGTGCCAGGATTATAGCTGTGTGCCACTATGTCCAGTTGTCACTTGTTTTGATAGGATAGAAAAGGTGATGCAAGGGTGAAAAGATTATTTTCTCAGTAAAAGCATCTGAGCAAATAGATCTCCTCACACAATAGAAAAATAGCACAGGATATACACCTTATGCTCTCCATGAACATCAACTAAAATTGTGTCAAAGACCTAAATGTCAACCACAAATCTGTACAAATTCTAGCAACCCACACAAAAGAAAATATAAGCACTGATGTTGAGTAATACAACATTGAAAACTTGATCTTTGTTATTTTTTTAATTAATCATTTTATTCATTTACATTTCAAATGATATTCCCCCTTCTCAGTTACCCCTCCACAAACTCTCCCTTCCCATTCTCCTTATCCCCCTCCACTTTGTCTCTATGAGGGTGCTTCTCCACCCATTCATCCACTCTGGCTTCACCCTTCAAGCTTACCCCTACCTTGGGGCATCAAGCTTCCACAGGACCAAGAGCCTTCCCTCTCATTGTTATCGGACATCAAATTTGATCTTTGAAATTAAAAGAAAAAAATGAAGTACAAGCATGAAGATTAAATTTCTGAACTCTGAAAGACACTGTCAAGAGGATAAAAAGACAAGTTATAGAAAATCTAAAATTACAAGACATCTACCTTACAAAATACCTTGTATTGAATGCATAAAGCACGGTTGAAACTTTATTTTTTAAAAAAGGCTCCAAATTACTTCCAAATAGGAGAAGACTGCTTACTAGTAGCCTAGTAATTATACCAAGTTATAAAACGTCAGGAATAATAGTTTTATGATTCACTTTTAGGTGATTGTATTCATACCTCTCATATTCAGAATGGAGGTCTGGGGTGGGTCATGGAGATAGGTACCACTTCAAAGGCATCAGAGAGCACTAATAATCTCCAAACTCTTGAGAAAAGAGGATAGGACAAGAACAGTGGGGAAAAACGGAGGGTGGGTGAGGATGACAGGAAAAATAGGTAGCATGGACTCTGCCTTGCACTGTCTGGAGGGATCTGGATCAGTGTGTCAATTTAATGTTAATATTTTTACCTCAGACCTTTCCATGTCTACAGTGATGACAGATGTACCACCAACTGAATGAAGGACAACCAGAACCTATTGTTTCACTGAAACGAGAAGTTTGAGGTGCTCCTTCATATAAGCAGTAGCTCGGGAACCTCTGAAAGGAAATCTGCGCCACAGCTGTCCGCTACCATTTCCATGGTTGCCAGAACTCTTGGTATGCCTTGACTTGGGTGCTCAGCACCCCAACCTCTGTGTCTTTTCCCATGACAGTCTTCCCCCGTCCACATTCTAATTTCTCTGTTCTTATAAGGAAATCAATAATTGAATTAGGGTCAATCTTAATCTAATATAGACTATGCTAACTTGATTATCTGCAAAGAGCATATTTCTAAATAAGAACATATTCACAGGTAGTGGAGGTTTGACTTGAGTAGGTTTTGTGTGGAGAACACAATTCCAGCCAGTTATAAATGTTGATCAAAAACATAAAACTAGAATATGAACATTGTATTTAAATTGATGATCTTGAAAACAAACATTCAAAGTAGTGATTTTGGTTGGCAGTTCTCGAAAGTCAATTGTAGTTTAACTAGTGGACAAGAATTAAAAATAGAGACATGAATATACATACAATTCTTAGGATGTTTTGGGGCAAATATAGAAGTAGTGATTTGATAGAGTGACTTCTCCTACATGTATCCTTGATATTTTTAACAAATAACATTGCATAAATGTTTGAAAAAAGTTTTTGGTATGAAGGGAATGGAGGAAGGGAAGGAAATGAGGGCCTGGAAAAGAGATATAGGCAAACAAAAGAAAGTAGAGCCATAAGAGCAAAAAAGGAGGGGGTGCAGAGAGGGACAAAAAGGAGGGGGGGGGAAAGAGAGAGAACTGCAGGGAACACATGGGAACAGAGAAAGAGAATTGCACTGTGGTGGCAAGCAGTTCTTTTATATACCACCAGTACCTGATAGCAGGACCTGGCTACAGATGATGTCCTAAGCTATTGTGAGATCCCAGAAGACTAGCAGAATCCATCAATAAACTAACATTTTTCCCTTTTTGTTTACTTAAAAATTTGAAACTAGAAAGGGATGGTAGAGGGGGAGGGGTGGGGTCATTGTGTTCTTTAGACTATGTTCTGCTGACTAGGGATTATGTTATCTTTGAGGACCTAAGAAAATTGGAACGCTGGTCAAATCCTGGGAGGCTTGGCTATTTCACTGCTGTCTAGGATCTGTGGGACCATCTGTAGCTAGGAAAGTTCAGGCCCAGTTGAAGCAATCTGTTAGGCTAGACCAGAGGATGTGTGGTTAGCAGCTCTGGAGCTGTCCTGGATACAGATTTTAAGGAAACATCTGACTTGTCAGGATGCTGGAATATGTATAGGTGTATGGTGTATGTGTGTGTGTGTGTGTGTGTGTGTGTGTGTGTGTGTGTGTATGGGGCAGATATACATATATATATATATATATACACATATACATATATGTCTGTGTGTATTTATGCATATATATACATTCAACATTACACTAAGAGAAAGTCACTAGTAGATATACATGCATTAAACAAAGTGTTATTCATTAACATGGTGGCAGAAATTAGAAGTCTTAGAAAATCTCCTTTTGAGGAACTGGGTATTAAGACTATCTTGTACCTCACTGGTACAAATAGGAATAATTATGCTCTAATTGTATTCTGAGAGAAAAGTTTAATTTTAACAGGAAGGGTAATATGTAGGAAGAGCTAAGGGGGAAGGAACACCGGGAGGAAAAGATGGAGTAAGGAGAGGAGAAGATGAAGTAGATGAGAAGCTAGGTAATGAGAGAGAAAAAGAGAGAGAAAGAGAGAGGGGGCATGGAGGCAGAAGTTCATGTCTCCACCAGTCAAAGATAGTTTACATAGCTAGGTTGGGTAGTAGGTTACACTTCTGATTGAGCATTACCATACTTACAAAGTCTTTGATTAACATTTTAAAAAAAAATTGTATAAAAGCAAAATGGAAAAGGGGGCACGGGATAGGGGTTTTCTAGGGAGGGGAAATGGGGAAAGGGGTTGGTATCTGAAATGTAAATAAAATATCCAATAAAAATAATAATAATAATAAAAAAAGAAAATCTCCTTTTGTGTATAGCTGCAACAAAATGGAGAAAGACAGAGGTAAGGGAGTTGAGGAATGACCAAACTCTGAAAAGTTTATGGTAGAAAACAGCAAAAAAAAAAAAAAAAAAAAAAAAAAAAAACGAGTTCAAACATGCAGAGGGTCCCTTTGGGGCTGGTGACCCACATTTCTAGTGAAGTTAGTCTCCATTCTCCTTGTGTAGCTCATCTACACGCTTTTCTGATTTCCTTGCAGTCAGTGATGTTCATTACCCCAGGTGGGAAGGGGTGTGATAAAAGAAAACCAGCAGGGACGTGAGGAGATGAACCTGTGGGTAAAGAATGGCGTGTGATGTCAGAGCTGAAAAGGAAAGGAAGTGAACTTAGAAACAGTGTCAGAGAAAACAGGCAGAGGTCAAGGAACTGGAGATCTTGATGGGATTACATAATGGCCATGCTGAAGAAACCAAGTTAAAATTCTAGGGTAGTGAAGGGCTTGAGCAACGGACAGGAAATTCCAATATGATGTGATTGCAGATGACTAAAGCACAGGAGAGACAACGGTTGCTAGACATAGTGCCCTAGATACTAAATACGTCTTACTCTCTATATTAATGCTACTAGCAATCTTCCCCTAATCTGGTCAGAATGTCAAGCATACTTGAACAATTTTAAGGGTACTCATGTTTGAAACAAAAGTAGCTTTAAATTAAGGAAAGCCCTGAACAAGTAGATCTATTTGCATGGTGTTTTCTCTCTCCTAGATATGCTTATTAACTGTTAAAGCTTGTGGTTTTTTTTTTTCCTCTGACCGCTCATCTTTCCTCTTGAGGAAACTTGCTTCACTCACTATAATCACCTCTTAGAGCTTCTTTGCTTCTCTAGTAGCAGTGTTTCAGACGCTTTTAAAATGTTGACTGAAATAATACAATTCACATTAGTGAATGTAGAGAGAATAAACAAACCCAAAGCTTACCACTTGGTTGTTATATGATACTAGGAAATCAACCTCTCTAATTCAGTTATTTCATCTGCATAGGAGAATAAAAGTGTATCTATGAATCCATCACAAGTAAGCACTTAGTTTCATAAATCCAGTTATTGTCCATGAAAGTCTGGTCTGTCACAAAGAACTGTTGGAACTTTGAAGTAAAATTTAACTGAAAAATCTAACTCTAATGAAGGGAATGTCACACATGCCAGCACAGCTGATATTTCCCTTGTTCTCCATGTCACATGGGTAGAAATAAATCCCATACCTATGCAGTGCCATCTACTGGTAAATATTAAAACAAATAATAGATTTAATATTCCTCTGTATAAACGGTTTTTCAGCCTATGTTTTTAATGCATTAGATTTAACTTTTTCTTTCTTTTGTTAGTTTTCAGCTCGATTAAGAAAACCTAGAGTTTGCAAAGCAAAAAGAAAACAAATTCAAAAGATATACAGACATTTTAACAAAGCATTTGCTTTTCTGTGAATGCCTTGAACTGACTAGGTTATTTTAGGGTTAAACTATCACCCTTATTCTGATTCTAAATGTCCATATTGTTGAATTATTTACAAACTCAGTCAGAAAGACAAATGAAATAATGAGGCTCAAATAGTATAGGTCACTGGTAGATGAACAACCTCTACATCGCTTATCAGCTACGTTTATTCAAGACCATGTCACTTTAAAAAGCATTAGCTAAATGTATATGTTAGGGAAAGTTAAAAAAATAAAAAAAAATAAAAAGTGGCTCACTGGTGTGTAACAGTGTTCTGCCAGGGACTTCATGAATGTCACCAAGGACTTACACTTGAAGAACAGCTTCAGCTTAGTAGTCTCCAAGAAAAAAGAGATTTTAAAACATGCAAATATATGAAAAGACACAATATATATAGGAAAAGACACAATGGAAGCTAAATCCTTAAGTAAAAGATAAATACATAGAAGAAGTTCATACGATGAACCTGAAGATGAATCACAACTCATCTTACATCAGGAACAACGATCATTTTATAATGGGCTTTAGTGATGATCTCTACTTTTCTTCATGAAACTAGTTCTATGCATCTCTTTTAATAATTGTGAATTAATCTGTCAGTATGATAACTGAGCTGTCATGACATTTTTTTATGCTTTCAAATTATCTTCCACAGAAAGACATTTTTACCACGATGTTTGGATTTTTTTTCCAGGTGATTAGGTCCAGTGCTGTATAACTTGCATGTAAAAATCAAACAAAACACAAAACAACTTCTCTTGGAGCATCAGGATAAAGGCAGTCGGCCTTATGTGGATCTGTTTGTTAATCGCTTTGGTCTCCTTTACAAGGTCAAATACATTCTCCTACTGAGGAATCTCATCTGTTCTGGCACAGAGAGAAATGTTTTCTTTCACTCCTATGTGTGGCAAGAGATCATTCATCTCAGTAAGTTCTGAAGAGAAATCTTACTACATCAGAGGGAAGAGTATTCAAAGGGCATCTGATAGCCCAGGAGATAGATGGGGTTCACTTTCCTGAGACAGACGTTCGAATGGTAACAAGTGATGGAAACCAGCTCTCTATTTCAGCGTGATGTGTGTTTGCTCCTGATGATTAAGCCCCCTGTGAGCCATCTGCGTTTAATGGGTTAGAACTACTTTGTTGAGCTGCAGCTTTGGCCTTCCACAGCTTCCTTATTTATTTGAGAGGAGGCCGATCCCCACCCTTTAAAAGTTAAGCATGTAGGAAACCCTGCCAAGAGAATCAGAGAGAAAGGGCAAATTTATAGCCTCATGTTGTTTTAAGCATTTAGCAGTATAAATAAGAAGTGTAGATAAATGTGTACAAGTAGAAGCATAAGTGACCCTGTGTTTATCTCAGTTACATTATTTGCCTAAATTGCAGGGCTGAATTAACCCAATTAGTTTATGTAATGGCTAATGCTGCATCTCAGCTGAACTATTAGACGTGCTTGAGTGATGCTAGGTTGGGGGATGGTGGTCTTCTACCTGTAAGTCCGGCCTTGGGGAACTGTAATTTGCAACTGATGGTTTCTGCAGATAAAATTCAGAACCCAGGGTGAAAAATCCTTGCACCTCAAAGCAATGTACGCTGTTGATGCTATTGAAGGAATTAAAGTGAACTTCCAGTTAGAAATGGCAGTGAAACAGACAGCTCCTGTTGGGTACATGTAGCTTCCCAGAGTTGTGCTACTTCTTACTAACTAACATCTCATTATCTTTCAATGGCTTAGAAAAGTACGCAGCTATAAGCACTCAGTAAATAGCTGCTGTGTTGAAAGGAACCCAGGGGATTGAGAAAAGTGAAATGCGTGGATCAGATGGGACCATCTGGGACCAGAACCTTGACTGTCTTTCCAAATTGTCACTGCTCTCAGTTAAGAGATACAAGATATGAAGAATTTCGCATCTTCACACAACTGCAGTTGCTGAGCTGACAAACATCTTCACACCAGGCACCAGAATTTTTTCTTTTACCATCTATTTTCATTTATTTTCCCTCTTCATGTTTAACTCTTTTACTAGGTCTTCAAAATCTGCATGAGATACTTCTCTCAGATAATCTTTCCTCCCTTCCTTTCCTCCTCTCTCTCTCTCTCTCTCTCTCTCTCTCTCTCTCTCTCTCTCTCTCTCTCGCTCTCTCGCTCTCTCGCTCTCTCTCTCCTTCCTTTGAACCAGAAAACATATCTACTGGAGGAACTCTCAGAATTTTAAAGCCATCAATCAGTTTCACAGCTGGAAATAGAAAGGTGGAGATAAGACAGAAATTCATCCATTAAACTTCTATTTACAAATTTCAGACAGCAGTGTTTGATAAAGTGAGACAAATGCTGGCTGACCAGAGGCAAACAATGAGTTAAAGTCTCAGAGCCAGTCATTCCTAACCTCCTTTTATTTTTCTCTCTTCCCTGGAGTTGGAACTCTTTCCTCACATTGACCTGAGATCTTCTAGCAGTCTTTCTTGGTCAGAGATCAAGGGAGACACCAGGGTGAAGGCTTCTTACTGAACTTTTCCATCCGCTTTCTTTGGATGTTTATTTCATAGCTGTATTTTCATTTTTATTGTTTTCTTTTATATTTAGACCATAGTCAGAGTATGCTATAAAAGTTTCATATTTCAACTATCCAAATAGACCAATTATTTCTTAACTGCAGTCTTTAGTGCTTCAATTTATTTATAATTTCTATTGCCAGTGCCAAACATTTTAATTCATGAATTCACCACTGTTTATTTTGCATTATTTGGTAATAGAAAATTTGAAAATATTGAAAAAAATAATTTTTTCTTTCAAATTTGTAAATTCTAGTATACTTGGTGAACATAACACTGGAAAAATATAATTAGTTAAAAGTCGTATTGGCATAACGTTGATAAAGAAACAAAGAATCAGAAATAATGGGCATGGGTTTTTAAATTTTGCTTGGTTTCTCTTTCAAACAACAATATAAAAGAGCCATCCCTTCACATCTCTGATCATCTCACGAGATGTAAATCTGTCGCTTATCTGTGGCCATCTATGAACTATAAAATTTATATTAGTTACCCTGTTACCTGTTCCAAGGCATTAGACTTTAGAGATTTCCTGGATATAGTGTAATTATCTTTTTACTCCTTCATCTCCTCTACTCAGTAAATTAGTTTCCATGAGTTCTTAGCAATATGTAAGATTAGGTATTTTTCAATAAAATTGCAATCCATTAAATAAAACTGAATTTAACATTTCACAAAAAGAAAGGGTGATAAAAAAAATAAGTTAACTTTGACTAACAGCAGAAAATAATGAGCTGTTAACATTGCTTTAAGCATTTCACAGAATTCAACAAAGAATTTTTCAAACACATAAGTAGATTATTTTTCCTATCTAGCCCATAAGATAACACACCAGCTAGCTCTTTGATTTAGAAAGTCATTATAATGACTAAGTGTTTGTTTCTTTACTCACTAAATGTTATGTCACAAAATCATGAAAGAAAACTAACAAAATAAATATGAAGAATGATTGGTTCATATAAAACTTTATGATACTTTTTAATTATCGGTGAGAAAATTCCCCTACTAATTCCATGACTCACATAAGGCTTAATATTGGTAGAAGTGGGGTTCCTCAGGTCTCAATTCCACCATTGTGGAACTATTGCCCCCTACCCTGAATGTCTATTCTCATGTACTGCATCTGGACCCTTCTTTTGTTCATTCATATTATACATTGGACCTGATTGATTACAAATATCCTATTCTTTTTAGTATATATGTTCTGCTAATCAGAGATATTATTATATGTGATTATTTTACCTTTCATAATGTGAGACTCCTTTGTGGTGGAAATTTTGTTTAAACTGTAGACATTACCATGATGTGGTTGGGAATGCTATGGACCCACAGAAGTCTGCTAAAGCTGTTGAATTCTTTCTCACATGTTAAAAAAAAATTAAGCCACTTTCTTCTGTTTTTAAGATAGAACAGTATTTGGGGGCTGGAAATATGACTCAATGATTAAGTGCTGAAGGTAGGCAAATCTGACTGTCTATCTCAGTTTACTAATCTCCGAATTCTATGTAGAAATATACCCCCCCTTTTTCCTTTCATGCCTAAATCATGAACTTTCCATGTGAGGAGTTGTTTTAGTTTGAGTCCAGTGTTTAGCAATTTACGCTAGGTAAGCAGTCTGTAAAGGGGCTCTTTTTGCTTTCTACTGGAAACATATTGGAGCTTAACAGCGATGGCAGTTTGTCTGGATTGTTCTAGTAAACCTTTAAAGTGAGTATCAAAGTAAAGAAGAAAGAGAAAATCTCAGTACACACTATGTAAGAATACACATAGACTCTTTCTGTTCTTGCCCATCTTCCTAATGCTGTGACCCGGTCTTATTATAGCTGGTCATGTTGTGACCACCAACCATAAAATTATCTTTGTTGCTGATTCGTAACTGTAATTTTCCACTGTTGTGAATTGTAACGTAAAGAACTGATATGCAGGATATCTGACTTGAGACTCCTATGAAAGGGTCACCATCCACAGGTCTAGAACCACTGCTATAAAGTCTGAAGCATTGTTTGTAATCAAGGTTGTTCCAAAGATTCAAATGACATCATTTGTTTTGTACTTCGCAGTTGGAAGATTTAGATGGTATGTTCACTTAGGAAGTTAAAGTTTAAATGGTTAAGTAAAACTATAGCTGTTCTTTATTACTTGTTTTAGTTAAGCTATTCTTTTAAGTCTAAGATAATTAGAAAAGCTTTCTTCAACCCTCCACTAGATTTTTCAGTATAAGAGAGGAGTTAACAAGGCATTATTTTCTGGGTTTCCTTTTTTTTTTTTTTACTTACAATAGATTTCCAGGATAAATGATGGCAATGTGTTTAATTTCAAAGGAGACTTATTAATTTTTTAAAAAATGTTATGGTGACACTGAGATTTTCACATAAGCTGGGTGACCTGAGTTCAGTCCTTAGCTGAAAGGAAAAAAAATCCACAAAATTATGTTCTGACCTCCACACATGTGCCCACATATCAAACAGATGAAAGAGTCACAAATTAATGTAAAAATTTGAAAGTAGAAATAAACCCTATTTTAGTACTCACTATACTCTGAAAATATCACATTTAACCAGGTTTTTTCTTCATTTTTCTCACCTAAATCAGGCTCTACTGCACATTTACATTCTGTCTGTATTCTCATTATCATTACCAATGAGGTTACAGCCTGACTTTTATAAAATATATACAAAAGGACATAGACCCTGAGAAGAACATAAGTATTATTTAATATGCCATTTTATTAAATGGATTCTGTTGCAAACTAGTTAGCTTCTTCATGTAAAATCTAAATATCTAGGAGAAAATAAAATATATGGTTAATGCCTAATTTCTCAAGCTAGAGATGGATTAAAGAAAAAAAATCATATTTTAAGTGCTAAAGGTATTTTCATATTTTGATCAGTGAAATGAAAATTCAGCCTAACTAGTAAAGATCATTCTGATCTCTCTACTAAATTATTAAGGAAGATAAGGGGTAGTTATTTTTAGTAAAACTATATTCAGCAATTATTTATCAACTAAAATTCTACTTAAAACAAATGTTGAAAGACAAATGTTAAGATCATAGATAAATTTAGAAACTTGAAATTTGAAGCAGTCTATACATACATTATAATTTAAGTTTCTACTCCTTTTCTCTTAGGTGATAAGTGCCAATACAGTGAATCTGCAGTATCTACACATAAAATTGCACGACTCGAACACAAGGTCCAAGTGTTATCTATACTAAAGAGGGCAAAATAGGGACCTGGCATTTGCAGACTTGAGAATGTGAAGCTGGAAGAAGGAATGGCCTACCATCTTTGTAAAAACCATACTGAGTGCAATGGTCCCCTCACTCTTCCCATTAAAGCAAAGAAATCAGCAGTTAGAAGAAGCAATGAAAAGAATGCATTGAGGTAATTTATATATTCACTTTCAAGAGTTCCTCAACAGTATATAAGTTAGGTAACTCTATTATTGTCTTGAGATACATTGCTGAAACTAAGGATAAAAATTACACAAGTTTTTTTTCTCCTCTTAAATCACTATATAAAAGATTATATACCAGTTCACATTTATAATAAATGAGATATCTTCAAAACCCACAAAACCTTCTCCTGAAATCTTATTTAATTTCATACTTAAGAATTTGACACTTCTGAGCATTCTATGTCATAATGCTCAGACCAACTACACTATTTTAAGAAATAAAAAGAATATAAAGATTTAAGCCATTCATCCAGGAAAAAAATACGTAGAAGTAAAAATACTTAAGTTGCAGCAACCAAATTCCAAAAGATAAAAACAAGGATAAATTTAAGACTCAATCACTCATATTGTAAATAATGGGTACAATATTTCATCTTTCATTATCTAGGTACATGAATTCAATAATTGCATATAAAATATCAAATCTAGCAAATGAAGCTTTAATTTCAGTTCAGAAGAGAGAGACTAGGAGGATAGGGAGGGAGAGAGAGAAAGAGAGAGAGAAAGGGAGGGAGGGAAAGAGGGAGTTAGAGAGAGAGAAAGAGAGAGAGAGAGAGAGAGAGAGAGAGAGAAGTTCAAGAAATTTCTTTCTTTTAGCTTTAACTTTTTTCTCACCTTTTACTTCCAAATCTTATTTTTGTATATTGGGCCAGCCAAAATACGTAATAAAATTTTAGCCAAAAGCAAAGGGTTTTTTTTTAGCTTATTAACACTACATAATGCATGCTCCTCTGATGCAATGTGTATCTTGGTTGATATCATATGGATTAGGCATTTGTCCAGGAAGACTGAATTCATGAAGGACAGAAACATCACTCTACCACATACCTGATTACCCCAAATGGAGCATCAGACTCTTTATCCAAAACATGTGATACTAAATTTATATGGCATAGCAATTTAAAACATCACTTATAAAGGTATTTTGAATTGAAGAATAAAAACAGACCTAACAAAATTCCAACATAATTACTTAATATAATATTAAAAAATAAAGTCAAGAAGGAAAACTAATAACTGGTGTGAAACTCATGCCTCATGGCTTTTGCTTTTTATAAATGTATTTTCATTTTCATATATATATATATACATATATATGTGTGTGTGTGTGTGTGTGTGTGTGTGTGTGTGTGTGTGTGTGTGT
>JANHMN010000021.1:24120919-24142838 GCA_030674055.1 Rhabdomys pumilio
TGTGTGTGTGTGTGTGTGTGTGTGTGTGTGTGTGTGTGTGTGTGTGTGTAGTATACATATGTATCTACATATATAACAAAAGCAAAATCACATTACATACAAATATGGCATCAACCCAAAGGCTCTAACCTCTAAATTATGAGAAGAGAAAGTGAAATGAGCACTACTAATTGGTGGAGCCTTTAACAATGAAAACTTTCAGTTCCTAGTTTTAAAGTTTAGTTCATCAATTGATATGAACACCAGGAATAAATAAGTCGTTCTCTTCTAAAGTATGAAAGATGTCTCACAGCTGCTTTAGCAATCCTTTTTTAAAAAGCTCCTGCGTTTGAGCATAATTCTCTGGGCCAAAGTTGAACAAGTTTTTCTTGGGAGCAAAACTAAAAAGGAAAATCAGAAGAGCCATAAAGAATTGAGTCCTGAGGAAGCCAAGGAATGTTTGTTCAGGACATCGCTCATCTCCATCTTCTTCCTGATTAAAACTTTTATTACGAAAGCTGTCTAAATTGCCATAAATATTTTCCCACTAACAAAAGACACTGATCGGATGAAAGTACTTTTATATCAAATTTAATTTTCAACATTCACGCACTCCTTTTCTTTACCCCCATTAGGGTTTCTCAGAGGATTGCTAACGTTCACAGGAACCACATGAAGACCCTAACGGAGTACAAAGAGTTGACGTTGCTCTGATCTGAGCCATGGAAGTCATCTTTGCTTCAATTAATTGACTTTGCCTTTATGAACTTAAGAATCTTTTGAGGGGGGGCTGACATTTCACTCATCTGAAAAAACTAGGAATGTGACAGGGGAAGGGAGGAGAAGTAAATCAAAGACATTAGCCATTTTCCAGATGCAGTGTATTTGTCTTCTTCTTCTTCTTTTTATTTTTAACGAGAAATTTTGGAGAACCTCCTGACATCTTAATTCTCTAAGAAAAGCACAGTAGCAAAAATGCTTAAGGCACAGTGTGTCAAGGCCAAACAGGCCTGCATTTGAGCATGCATAGGCTCACAAAGCAAACATAAATTCCAATTTGTTAACTCCTTTCATTGAAAAGTTACCCTGCATTTCCTAGATATGTGTGTATGAGATTCAATCAACATGATTTTTTGTATGAGAGCAACAGCATATTTGCTAATCATCTCTTGGTTTTAATCACTAAATTACAGTCGTTGTGCTGGCTTCTTCACTTTAAAGTTGCATTTATAAAACCTGTCCGGTCGACTAGACTGTAAATCATACTCGAATACTTCAGTTGTCACCTTTAACCACATGGTTGCAAGAAACTGTGCCCAGATATTTCATGCAAATACAGAGCAGTTCAGAAGATTTTTTTTTTCTAACTGAGTGGAAATTCACCAAAACATTGAAAGGTTAAAAAAAAAAGAAAAGAAAAGAAAAAAAGAATCTTGAGGCTGCAACAGAGTGTATGACCACTGTATCTTGGAGCCAAAGAATTGGAAATGGCATTAGCTCTCAAAGCCCCCTGGATCAATACTGCCTTTTTCCCCAGGGTGTTTCCACGTTTATCAGGTAACAGTTTACAAGGGATTTCTTCTTATGCAAAACTAGCATAAATCAATCTATCACAGAAGGATTTGTTTAATACATTTATTCCTTTAAGAAGTTGCATGACCATATTTCATTGACTTGTACAATAGGAAAAAAAAACTTACTACTAAAACAGAGTTTGTGGAGGCTGGTGCATGGTAAACCTATTTAGTCCTTTCAGGAATCCATTCTTAGTTTTAAATGTTAAATAACAGCTATTCATGTAAGCTGGCCTTTAGCCCTTCCACACACAGCAGCTTATTGTGGTATCCTTTAAATATGAGAAATAAGAATGTTTTACTTTGCTATGAAAAGAAAAATAAAAGAGTACTGTATGTTACATGGCCCATGAAATATTGGCGGTGTGCTCCTTCGCCTTCATTCTCAGAACGGCGATACTGGAAGACCTCCTTTCAAACTCTGGCTTTGTTTCAAATGCATGTCCGTTGGTAGCTCCAGTGAGAAGAGAGTCAGTGAAAAAATTGTTGAGGGGCACGTGACTGAACTGATTCTGGTGGTTCGAAAACCCCGTGTAGCTGGAATCTGTCCGAGGCGAGTGAGAATAAGGTGTCATGCAGGAGGAGGCATCACGTGGTAGCATGCATGACGTCACCACAGAACCACCACTTGCGTTTCCTGCCCACAAATTGTTCTGAATCTGGAATATATAAAACAACAAATATTACATTCACACATTCTCACTTTCACTTACTTTCCTTATGCTTACAAAGTTGGGTTAGTTAGTCATTATTTGTTCCTATGAGGAGGTTCGTAATTTCCTTCTAAGAATTCAAAGCAACAACAACAACAAAAACATTGAAAAGTTATTATTGTGATTTTTTACTATAATAGATCACCACAGCTCACATACCTAACCACAGAAAATACTCTCAACACAGGAAAAGTTTTAGATGTTCTGTTTATAGCCATGATTTTGAGATATTTAATCATGATCCATGGCTTCTAATAAGTTTAAATATAAGATTCATCTTTCTAGACACAGCTGTGGTTTTCTTTTGCAGTTCTGAAGCAGGAATCAGCACAGAAGGTTTGTTTGAAACCATTGCTGACTAAATTTAGGCAGTTTTGTCTGAAGTATTTTTAATTGAAATCATTCAGAAAGTATTTTCCTTCTCATTGATTCTTATGTCCTCTAACTACCCTTCAATAAATTACTGATAGTCTGAAGAATACAGACTAAAAACATTTTTATTCTACATATTCTACTATGTTTATAAGATATAGAAAATCAAAGCAGACATGTGACATGTAAAACAAATTTATATCCTTAAGCATAAACCATCACCAAATAATGGAAGCACAGATGAAAACTCCAAATGTTAGGAAGGGCCAAGCGAACATAATTATTTTGCCAAATAATATGGCGTAGACAATACAATTCATGCCCAAGAAACTCAACATTCTTATTACTAAACCTGTAAAGAAAATAATCACACATGATATGTGTGATAAGATGAGCACAAATTTATCAAAGTTAGTATCATGTAAAGGGAATACTAAGTAGAATTCTAAATAAAATTATCTCAACTCTAAAAGACAAACTATGTAAACAAAATAATAAAATAACTGATCGTAGGAATTACTGGGAGACACGTAGAAAATCATGACAAGCAAAAGAGAGGAAAGGAAAGGTTGGAGACTGTGACCTGGAGTAGCAAGGCGAAGGTGCAACCTCCGGAGATGAATAAAACAAATGTATGGTTTGTTTTTGGTTTTGTTGTTGTCGCTGCTGTTGTTTGGGGGGTGGCTTATGATCTTTCTGGTTTGCTAGACTATGAAGCCTGGATATGCCTGGAACTTGCCACGGAGTCCAAGAAATATTCACATTCCCTCTCCTTCTGCATCAGCCAACTGAGTACTGGGATGACAAGAATGTGCCATCACTCCAGGCATGTTGCTTTGACAACCTGTATATAGTGCTTTTAAACTAAATGTGGCACCACTATGTATCGTCATCACATCTGGCTTTCTTTTTCTAAGTCATTATAAAAGGTGGAATTATCAATGGTTTGGACACATATGGACGTCTTGTAATTTGCCTATTCCAGGCTTCTGCATATAGCCTCTGATGTATTCTTACAAAACCCAAGTTGAGTAACACTCTGTGGCAGCCTATGTCTATTAATAATAGAACAACATATTTGTAAGTCTAACTTGCACTAACAAAGATGTTACTTTATGTCTCAAAACAGGTTGCTGTTCCTGTTTCCCAAAGATGAAAGAAAATGTGAACTATTTTTAACACTATTTTGGGGGTTTCCATGAATAACAAAATATTTATTTTTGTATGGTTCTAAAATTAGTTCCCTATATAAAGATATTTTTTGAACATGTGCGTATTTATGTAACTTTAAATGTAATTTCGCAGATTGGACCAGTATACCAACATCTAGATGTTTATAATTATTTGCATAGTTAATCAATTCTTAAATCAGTATTGGCTGTTCTGTTTTACTGTTGACTTACTCCTCTACACACATTCTACATCAGCCAAAATGATTGCTGGGTTATATATCTCATACGAACAAGAAGGCTGTTAATGTCATTACTCCATCGAACTCTCTCTTCCAATGTAATTTGGATACTTTTCTCAACATTCAATCAAACATCATCAAACATCTCAAAAGCTACAGCAACGTGTCAAAAAAGGAAGGTAAACTTGTTTGCTTATTTAAAAATGAATAATGACAGGGAACATTTATTTGCTTCACTTCTTAAGGTATTTCCTAATTTATAATGTCAATAAAATTTATTATAGTCATCTATTACATTGCACATGAATAGAAATATGTTTCCAGCCAGGTGACGCAGCTAAATGAAAGGGCTTATGGGCAAAGAAATAATCCATAACGTTAAATTAAGAAAATATTTAAAATAAAGTTAAATTAAGAAAATATCTATGCTGAAAAGAATTAGCACTTATCTATTTGTAAATCTAAAACTGAAATCTGAAATCTATTCTAGTGAAAAATTAAGGGGTAAATGGTTTTATTTTAAGATAAGCTTATCTGGATCTGATTGAGCTTATCAATATATTATTTGTGATAGAATTAGAAGGTTTCTGATACATAGGTATATTTTCTGAGTAGACCAAATTGTTAAAGAAAATTACTGATAGCAATATTTTGGTTTGGATATACAAATATTTTGAAGAATTTGCAATTTTCTCCCCTGTATAAAAAACCCTCAGAAACTTTTCTTAATATATTCTCCTATACTGTAAGTTCTGTCCCATATATGACTTTTATTTAAAAATATATCTTCAGGAGTCTAATAGGTTCCTACAGCACAACTGCAAGTGAAAATTATAATATTATCTATCCTAAGAAAATGTGATTTTATTTTCGCTAAAATATTCCCTTTGGGCATTTATATATTTAATAAGGATGGCCAGTACCTAGTATATGACGGTTATTGGGAGTCTGTGAATTGTCTTCTGTGGCATAAACTATAAACACTTTTATTTTAACACACAAATACATGGATGTTTTACTATCTGTCCTTTGTAGAAAGTAAGTCTATAAAAATAGAGACCTGACGAGCAATGGTGGCTCACACCTTTAATCCCAGCACTTGGGAGACAGCAGCAGGCAGATTTCTGAGTTCGAGGTCAGCCTGGTCTACAGAGTGAGTTCCAGGTCAGCTAGGGCTACATAGAGAAACCCTGTCTCAAAAAAAAAACAAAAACAAATAAAACAAACAAACAAACAAACAAACAAAAAAAAAACCCAGAGACTTAAAAATGTTTACCCAAGATTGAATAATCAGTAAGGCCAATTCTAACCCAAAGAAATCTAAAGAGATTCTAAAAACATGGGACTACCTTTATAAGTTTTAATTTCTTATTTATGTGTGCATACTCTCAAACTTGTAGTTCATAGGCTATACCATCTGATGGAATACTGAGTGATTATTGATTGTAATTATTTTCCATATTCTGCTCTACAAAAATAAATAACAGAACCCCATAAAATGTATTGAATTATTGTAAAGTTACGAAGAATGTGAGATTTAAACAGATCTATTTCTTCAGATATGATTTTAAAAATGGAAACTGAATTAATATATTTAATTGTGTTTATGGTTTGAAATCTAAATCACATGTTTAATCATAGCAAAAATCATATTCATATTTCTCTATCTTGTTATCTATATTTACACACATGAATGATTGCCATCTAAATGTATTTTGCATCATGGATGCATTTTAAAGGTATTTACTTTTTATGTGTATGGTATCAGCTCATTTGGTCTATAGTAAAATGATGGTAATAATATACAGTGCTATTTTAAAAACCAACTGGAATGAGGAAACACTTCTGGAATCCACTTCTACATGTAATTAATAGTCTTGTCAGCTTCAATTTTATTCCTTTCTCATTTATATAAGCTCTACTTTAAAAAAATTCCATTCTTCCATTTATATTCCATAAAATGACACAAAGTATTATTTTCTTACATGTGAAAAGCCTAACCTTTCATTTGGCAACTGTGACAAAATTTCTATGTCCATCTTTTATTTCTTCTCCTTCAGGTTATTATCTCCAGTCCTTTTCAACCACTCCTCAAATGGCATGATGTTTGACTGCCTCATTGATTGTGTTCCTACAGACCTTCTTGACTTGTCAGTTACTCTATTCACTTTAATCAACATGCAGCATTTACAGTGGGTTTATTTTAAAGCAGGTGTGATATAACCACAGTAGGATCCTTGCAACTGCCATCATTCCTGGGAATCACCTATTTTTTTAGTAGATTAATGCTTGAAGACAGTATGTGATAAAACAGCTAAATCTGCTGTAGTCCAGGCAAGCCCTCTTCTTACCTAGGCATATGACACCTCTATTAAAGTGTGTACTAGAATCCACAAGTTGCATTCTCTAAAATTGCTTCTTGGTCAATGGCAAGCCTAAGAATCCCTCATCATCCTCTTCATTGATAAAAGTGCTGTATGTTTCTATTCATTTTGGAAGAAACAAATGATTTTACTTCTAAATGGGGCAATATTGTTTTTGGACAATTTCACAGACACATGGCAATGGCAACACCCTGTTTATTTGAATTGTTTTGGGAAATCTCTAAAGTGCATAATATTCACATGTGCAACTATGAAATTCCCACAGTTATGTTTTCTATACGGTGTGAAAAGGGGCTTTATAAAATTTTTTAGAGGTTCTAGGAATGTGTTCAGAGCACTGTTCAGGAACTTAACCAAATGTCTTTCATTAGGAAGATTGGAAGCTATGCTCAGCTACAACACTCTCTTCTTATGTTTTCCAGATCAAATAGAAAATTTCACACTTATCTCATGTAAGTGGAATTATGAAGAAAGTTGTTTAGCTTAATTCTTTGTAAGCAGAAGCTAAACTCATTTTTCTTCAGGACATTGAAAGCATCAAAAGTTAGGTGTGTGTGTGTGTGTGTGTGTGTGTGTGTGTGTGTGTGTGTGTGTAAATTTAATCTTTGCTATTTAATTTTTATGAAGCAATCATGTTCACATAGTACATTTTCCAAACATTTCTCACAGTTTCTTCATAGATTTCAAAGTGAGCATGGCAGTCTGATCCAACGGTACTTGATTTGTTTTCATTAACAATTTTTTAATTAAATTCACAACAATCAAGAAAAAAAAAAGCTAAAATGGTCATTTGTTCATAAATTCTACCTTATGCATAAAATCTATAATATAAAACAAATGCTTCAATTTTCATAGACTATTTTTAATCATATTTACTCCCCAACATATGTTAGCCTTGGGTGTATTCATTCAAACCTGAGCAAAGCTATTAGTTTTATTCTTGTTTTGCTGTTGCTGTTGCTTTGTGTTGTTTTGTTTTGTTTTAAGACAGGGTCTTGCTTTTCAGCTCTGGCTGGCCTGGAAATTCTTATGTATACTGAAGTTGGCCAATTCACAAAGATGTCCCTGCCTATCTGCCTCTCTCTGCCTCTCCCTACCTCTGCCTGTCTCTGCCTCTGCCTTTGCCTTCGCCTCTGCAGCATAAGTGCTTGTATTAAAAGCATGGCCCACCATACCTTGCAATTTTATTTATTTTTGAGCTGAATTTTATTTTATTTTATTATTTTTAATTATTTGTTGAGATTTTAAAAATCATCATTTTCCTTCTTCCCTTTCTTTCCTTTAACAATTCCATGTACCAGCCCTTGATTTCTCTCAAATGTATGATGGCCTCTATTTCTTTACTTATTTTTATGCTTACACACACAGTGCACTAAAGATATAATTAGAATTTTATTTTTGTGATATTTTTGAAATAACTTGATTTTATTTTTAGAAATCTATAATAACATGAGGAATAAAAATAGCATTAGACCCACAAGGGCAGTATGAGACACCATGTCAAAAGCAGATACACTAATTAAAGTAAATAGGATACAGGTAAAACTTTAAATAAGAAAGTTAGACAAAATTCTCATAGTCTCATAGTAATGAAAATAAAGTTCAGGTTTTAATTCATCTGTTCTGGTAGACAAATGAAACTTTATTTTCTATAGGACTCTATTCTTTTATGAGATTTTATATATGTGTGTGTGTGTGTGTATATATATATATATATATATATATATATATACATATATATACATATATATACATATACATATATATGATTTCTTTTCAATATATATTTGCTACATAATGCTAATATATTTATGCTAACATATATGCTAATATTTCCTTTCATGTTTTTCTTATGTATTCTTGTAATATTTGTTTTGTTTTGTTTTTTTCGAGACAGGGTTTCTCTGTGTAGTTTTGGCTGTCCTGGAACTCACTCTGTAGACCAAGCTGGCCTTGAACTCAGAATCTGCCTGCCTCTGCCTCCCAAGTGCTGGGATTAAAGGCGTGCACCACCACTGCCCGGCTCTTGTAATATTTTCAATCAACTGATTTTCTTCTTTTTAAGGTATAAAAGAGTTAAGAAAAAATAAGCCCCATATTATAACATTGCACACCTACTTATTCTAAGCATTTAAGAAAGGCCATGAATCTACATTTAAGACATTTGCAAATCAGTATTATTCATATAAATTTTGACCTTATGACACTATGGTTTCTGTTCTTGCTGTAACATTTCATGACAGACCATACCATATTTTATAAAGTGAGAACATTCATTACCCATACCATATTTTTCATTACCCAGTATATGAAATACAATTTTGTGATTAATTACTTTAAAATATATTGGTTCACCTTCTTCAAAAATTCTGAGAAAGTGTAAAATAAGTGACAAGGTGATTATATGTGCATTTGGTAAAATGAACATAGTGATGTCTCTCTCGCCACAAAGTATACAAAACTCATTCATATTTTGGGTTGTACAAGTAAGATGAAACAATGACTTCAAACCTTTTACTGAAACCTTTTGTGAAAATATTTTCTTCACGAGAAAGTTACAGTGGTGATTTTAATCTTATGTACCCAAACTTCTAAAGTTACAGTTATTTGGTTGTCCCAGTTTAACCTGGAAAGCGTTGTTAATGGAATGTTTTCCTTAAGCCTTTAATTAGTAATTTTACTCTCCCTGGATGAGAGTAAATGCTACAGTCCTAAAAGAGAGGGTATGTACTTGAAAGAGTAAATATTGATAACTAGTGTCTATAAGGATCACAGCCACTTACAGAGAGCTTGTGGCATGCAAGGCACTGTCCTGAGACCTTTGCATAAACTATTTTATTCAGCATTCACAAATGTCATCAGAACTTTCATTCTCATATCCTAAGTAAGGAGAGATGTTCCTAGAAGTTAATTCACTTGCCAAAAATCTGAAAATGATTAAGCAGTAAAGTCAGGGTTTGAATGCAAATCATTTTGTTAACCCCAAGATTTCCTCAAGTCCCAGGACTAAGCTCCAGAGAAACAAAGTAAGCAAGGGCTTTTCTATTCAGAAGTCAGTTTAACCACCTGAATAAAGAAAAATTTATCATCAATTGTCCAAAATCTCCTGCGTTAGCTCCAGAAATACTTCTAAGTTTGCAAGACAAAATCAGTGAATTACCAAAAGCACCTAGCTACTACATAATACAGTGAATGTCCCTTTGATCCAAATGGAGCCTGACTGTACGAAAACAGCAATCCTTGTAGGAATAAAGGTTGGCAGAAAATATTCCCACCTGAACAAAAAATACCTCCTTCAAATATTATTTTAAATACTTTAATTTTCTTAATTATGAATAAATGAGTATCTAATGTTGGTAGGTTTGTGCTTACTTTTTAAATTCATATCTTAAATCATTTAAGTCTCTAGTTACTTTGGTCTTGTTTCTGTGCAGAGGTGTGTGTGACTTAAAATAAACATTACCTAGCTTGTAATCACCTACAGAGCAAAGGATTTTGTTTATATCATCCATATATCTTTCATGCCTAATGCAGCAAATAACATGTATCTTTCGATAAAATGTAAAGAACATTGAAAAATCAACATGATGAAATGGAGTCTGAAAATCCAGTCTATTAGAGTAGGAAACTGAAGAGGGGTCAGTAGCTTAAACTGAAATGATCCCATCTCCTTTACTGATATTTATTTTTCATTTAATAATAAAAAGTTATTGAAGTAAATCAGTACTCTCATTTACATCTGTTTACTATTTAATAATTTGTTTACTATCACAGTGATAGAGAGCTGATTTAAAAATGGATCATATTTTTTTAAAGACTGCATTGTAAACATTATAGAGACTTTAAGTACCATACACTTCACTGACTCTGAGAGGGTTCTTATAAATGGAGGACTTAAAGTCAAAGATCAAATATTACATGGGTCGGGAATGGAATTCTCATAGACAAACAGCTTTCATGCAGACAGTGAGAATGTATTAAAACAGTCATGTCCTGAGCATCAAATAATTTAGCTGGATTACAACATCGCTGCACAGGTGCCCAAATGACTGGTGCTGTGAGTTCTCAGACCTGGTGCCTGGAAATCAGTCTCACGCTCTTACTAAGTCAGTTCTCGCACAGAGATCCGATGATCTCTGCTTCCTGAATGCTGGACTAGAGATGTGTACCATCATGCCTGGCTTTAATGTATATGGAGTAGTTAGTTGGTTGATTGTTTTGTTGGTGGGTTGACTGATTAGTTGTTTGATTGGTTGGTTGGTTGGTTGGTTGGCTGGTTGCTTGTGTGGTTGAGCAGTGTTTCTTGAATCCCAGGTTGGCCTTAAACTCATAAGCTAAATGACTTTGAACCCTTGTTCATTTGGCTTCCATATACTGCTGAGTGCTGGGATTATAGGTATGAACCACATGCTTAGTTTAAACTGTCTTCAGTACATAAAAATAAAGTGACCTTACTGTATGTAGCTCTAGAGATTACTCAACTCATCTTGTTCATTTGCAACAGAAGACATGCAAAAATTTTTAAAAGATATCTTATCACATTCTAAAAAGTTTCAACACTTTTTGAAACATTTTACATTAGTCTTCAATACATTTTAAAATGGCAGAATTTTTGATTTGCAAAACAAGGTCACATTTTAATGTCACAATTGAGCATTTTATTGTTTACATTTAAAAGACAATATTGCAAAAATAGCCCTCGATGCATAACCTCAAAGAATGTTAACTCAAGTAGGTATGTGGCAATATGGAAGAAGTATAATAACTGGGTTTAAATAACACCTTGGTTTGTTCACATTTACTGATATTTCTAGAGTGAAATTACTACGACAAAGTAATGAAAGCCAGATGAAACACGTATTTAAGGCATGTTCCCAGCATTAATTACTATTTATGTCTACTATTGACATCTCTCTAAGTACAGTGATTTTCCCATACTTCAAAAATTGTATTTTTAAAACCTTTTCCGTTTTTGTTGTATTTCTGTATATGCTTTTGCTTCTCTGCCAAATTGTTAATTCTTTATTTCTGCCCTGCCTCCCACATTTTCCAGTTTCCAACTTTTCTGTAGTTAATACTTTTCTTCCCGCTGTAATTAGTAACAGTACCAAATTCAATGTCTTGTTGCGCTGAGTTGTAGGATGCTATTTCAGTGCCCATTTCTCCCATTTTGTTTCTATTTTCAGGCTGCATGATAGAAAATATTTCCTTTAGGCTGAAGTTTGGAAGACCTAACCTTGACATAATTTTTTTTCAAAGAAACTAAAAACAGTCTACCCTATACTTTTAAGTTGAAGAAGAACCCTTCCCTGGCTTTTGCCAGGCTTTAGTGTGACATTTGCTTGATTTCAGAATTCCAGAACAGAACAAAATATAAAAATCACTAACACAGGATAGTGTGGAACTTTGTTACAGTGTTCATTTTATAGGCCTTTATCCATTTCACTGTCGAAATAAATTCAGCACTGTTACTCTGTATCTTCTTGCTTTAGTATAGCCAATTTATCCAAATGTTCAAGCACCTTGGGATTTAAAAGCTATTATAAAATCCCATAATTTATGGAAGTGAAAAACAAAACAAAACAAAAAAAAAAACAAAAAAAATCCTCTCCAATGTCCTCCTAGACATACCATGCTCTCTTCCTGTCCTAGCTGTGAGGCTGCCATATTGTGTTAACGCCCGAAGCTTTGAGATGAGGCAAGTCAATGGCAGAATGACACTCATAAACAGGATGGCTAGTCAATGTTGTCGGCCCACACAAAGATCCTAATTGGTGCCAGGCCCTATTCAAAAAGCTTTATAAAACAGAAAATAAGAAAGAGGGGCCAAAAATAAGGTACCCAACAGCCAGAAACACAAAATAGAAAAATAGAAACAGGGATTCAAGGGGTATTCAAAATGCGGGACTTCTGTCAAGAATGATGCAGGAAAATTACTAAGTACCGCTGCCTAAATCTGATTAGAAAACAATTCACAATTTGTCATCTTTCTCCTCTAAGTCTGCAGTTAGTAGCTCCAAAAAGATATAAACATAGTCTCACTCATTCATTATTTTACTGGCTTGGGGTACATTCCCTGCTCTCCTGAAATAAACTGTAGATGCTAATAATGGAGCTCCCTGCATAGGCTCTTTTATGATTATGTTTCTGATAATACAATGAGTAAAACTTGGAAAGACTATTGTATGAGTAAGAGACAGTCTTAAACCACTATATACAAAATGGTCTCAACAGGGTCGTGTGTGTGTGTGTGTGTGTGTGTGTGTGTGTGTGTGTGTGTGTGTATGTGTATGTGTGTGTATGTGTGTATGTGTGTGTATGTGTGTGTATGTGTGTGTATGTGTGTGTATGTGTGTGTAAATGTGTGTGTGTAAAGGCAACAATAATAACTGAAGAAGAATACATTATGAATTTGAGAGTGAGTGGGAGACTTGGCAGGAATTAGAGGAAAAGGCAGGGTGAAGTGATGTGAGTAAAATATTCATATCTGAAATCTTAATAAATATTTAAATAATATTTTCAAAGGGAACTTGTAAAATTGAGGCAAAATTAACACAGGTCAAATCTGAGTTTCATCACAAACGAGAGTAAATGTACACCTCCTACTCCTGTGCCTCACTTCCTCAATGTGAGAAATGGAGAAAATTAACACCCATTACATAAGGTTTTCGTTTTGCTTAAATAAGTTATTATGTAACTTTGGACAACACATAAGGGTCCTGTAGTAACAAAATCTGTAAGGTATGACACTTTCTCTTCCATGACGCTGTCAACTGAGAAGAAAAACACATTCATAACATTTTGTTTTGAATTCAACTAAATGACCCAAAAATACGAGGTGAATGAAATTTCACTAGCTCTGTGACCATAAGTAGGCAGAAGATAGACATGCTTTGAACCAGGTAGAAATAAGGTAACTGCTTTTAAGATAAATTTTATAGTACACGAGATATATTATTGGAAGCATGTGGCAATGACTCAAATCATTTCCAAATTACCAGCCTATTGAAACCTTCTGGGGAAAAGCCTGAGCCATAGCAATTGCTTATTGCCTGCCCTGTAAGACAACATTCATGCGTTCATGGCCAATTCCTTAACAAAACGAGGCTTGTTTAGTTCCAAGTTTTAAGAGGAGGTAGCTGAAGTTGGTACTGTCCAGCAATCATTTTTAATATATAAAAATTGTACAATAACTTTAAGTAATGATATGAAAGCAAGAAGTTCCTCAAATCATTTTAAATCCTTTTAAAGGATTTTCAAAGACAAAATAATACTAGGAAGGAACATTAAAGAGCTGAATTTACAGCTGGACTGAATGGCTATTCTTATATTTGGAGCCGAGCTAATCTTGTTACAGAACTATCAAGGTATTTCTCCAGAATACATTCCACCTGTGTTTCTACAGCAATGTCTTATAAAGCACATATCAGTAAGTAGCTAGCACTAAAACAATGCATAGCGTGCTCCAGAGGAGTCCCGTGACCCTTACCAAGCATCAACCATGCAGTTCTAGCACCATTACTCCATATCGAGAAAACAGGACAGACTTTTTAGATGATAAAACTCACGCATGAGTATCACAGAGTGTAAAAACGAAGAAAACATTATTGATCACAGAGAACACGGTGAGAAAACGAAGCGCCGATAGTTTTAAAGATGAAAAATATTTCTTACCTTAATTTTTAAAATTGTCTGTAAGATCAGAAAATATTAAATATGCTCTTGAAAGAACGAGTGATATCAAAAGTGAGAAAAAAGGTTGGCAAATGAATAAAGTTTTGAAGGAGAGTTGAGCATATAAAGGTCACATTTAACATCAGTAGCTTGCGTGTGGCACAAAATTATGGTCACAAATTTCATGACAGAAAACATATTGTTTTAAATTAATGAAGCAAATTAGCCTGAATACTTAAAGTTCACAGTAAAATTAAGGCATATCATTAAATGCTATTTCTTGTTTTCCCTTCTTTCTTTCTTTCTTTCTTTCTTTCTTTCTTTTTTTTTTTTTTTTTTTTTTGTAAGCCCAAAAGACCCAGACTGTGAAATATTTATCAGTGACTGGCTCTGAAAGAAAAATAATAAAAATAAATAAATCATTTAGTCAATCAAAAATTTGTTAAACATGGAAAAAGTTTTCTGAATTCTAGATTTTCACTCCTTACTATTGTAGTGAGTATAGTAAACCCTAAGCTCACCCTTTGAATCAAGCCACACCCACTGCCCCAGTGCCAGCATTCCGTGTCATGGACCATACCTGTGGATAGCTGTCAGTCCTTGGTAAAACTGATATGTCGTATGTGGCAGCGAAATGACTTTTAGCTTGCTGTATTTGGCCGTAACGTTCTCTTTTTCTCCACTTGGCCCTTCGATTTTGAAACCAAACCTGGTGTATTTTTTTTTCCAAAGAGCATAATTTTAGCAGAAGAACATTTCATCAAGCAAACTTGACATTCAAATTTTCAAGTCAGAAAGAAAAATCGAGCGAATAAAAATTAACAATAAAAAAAAAGTTCTATACATCCAAACTGGATCCACATGTTTTAATTTCTCTTGAAATTCTGATGGTACATCTGTGAGGCAACATAACTTAATAGAAAGAACTGGCCTTCAGACAATTCATTTGTGTGTGTGTGTGTGTGTGTGTGTGTGTGTGTGTGTGTGTGTGCGTGCGCGCGCATATATGTCTGTGTATTTATTTGTGGGAAATATAAAACAAAAAAGGGGAAATTTGTAAATATAATCATCATGGTTATTCATCCTCTAGGTGGATGCAATGAGCCAGAGAGACAATATGGTACCATGCTCTCTTTCAGCCAATTCACAACACAATTATCATCGTTGTCTATCCACAAATTATCTTTAAAGAGTGTAATCAGCTGAGGACTCTTCTGAGGCATATTTAAACTTAAATTATCTTATAAAAATTAAAAATTGGTATGTTATCTAAAATCACTGGTAGCCATAATACCTTGATTCCTTAGAAATAGCAAATTAAGATTATAAAATTATCTATTATAAGACTTGACGGCAAAACTTCTACTTGAAGTTAAACTGTGGTTTTGGAACACATAACTGTACTTATTACATACAGTTAAAAATCACTTATAAATAGTAAAATAAGTGACCAGATGATGCCAAGTGTCACGAATGCCTGAGTCAATATCCCTCTACCAGGTCATTAAGCTTTCCTTCATGATTTAAAAAGAGAAACAGAAAATTATGTTTAACATGGAAACTTTAATATTTTTGAGTAAGCACCACCTGGGCAGCATTCAGAAACCATTCATTTCTCTTTACACAACTATATTCAGATTGGAAATCAAGTATAAATAAATATAAATTGCAGAAATCCTTTTATTAAACTTTAATTGAAATTTGTGAATATATTTTCAATAGTAAACCCTAATATTGTATATTTTATTTCATCACAACTTTTGCTGATTATTAATATACAGTTCAAGGCCTACACATATGTAGCAATTTTAATGTTACTCTTTGAAGAGTTTTCTGAAATTAAAGCAAGATGTTAAGAAACTACCTGTTAATTATCATTCTCAAGTTATATTGCTAGTATGAAATATTGGCCCCAGCTTCCAGGGATGAAGCCAACAACATCAGAACACACATTTTCCTATAATCTACACAGAGAGGCACAAAAAGTGTTCTGGAAGTCATGTCTTTTTAAAATGAGTGTGGATTTCTGCCATCCTGTAAAATGCATGAAAGAGAACAACCTGCGTTAACATTAGGTTGGTTTCTCTACGTGTCTTTGAACAGATATGAATCTGCACTGAAGGGGAAATATGGAAGGAACAGCTGATCCATCTGCATGTAAACATATTTTTCTATGGTTACAAGTATAACTAATTTAAATAATAGACACGGGACAAAAAACACATGCAGGCCTGGCGTTAATACTAGACAACTCTAGTCTTCTTCCTTAGTGCAAACTTTCTACGTATTTTTTTGCTGAACTGTGATAGAATTTCCATTTACTTCAAGAAAGTTACGTATAAACTGCTGCCTGTCATCCCAAATCACCACGTGTGGTCAGTAATGACAAATGGGCCATACATGCAAACTAACTATTAACAAAAAGAAAGAAAACACAACTTATTCATCTTTCTATCATAGTAGTGTATGAAAGAGGGAATTCAACAATTTCCCACTTAAAGCAAAGCAATAAAAGTAAATGAAAAAAGTCCTTCCTTTTGATTTATTACTGCCTTTCAAATTTGTACTTATTACTTGACAACTAATAAAGTGTAATTTTAAAATATAAGCTCTAGGCACAATAAAATACTGCTGAAAAGGCATGTAACATTTTATCTATATATTTTTTCTTTTTAGTTTTTTTTTTTTTAAGAAATTAGATTCATTGAACCTTTGGCTTAATTATTTGACTAAATTTATAAATACAATCAAGGGCATACACAATTACTTAATTCTTAAACTGCATTATTACTATTTATGCTGAAAATATGTATAATTACCTAGATCTTTAAAACTAAAACACAGTATATATGCTGAAGTGGTTGTGCCTAAGAAACTCTAAGTGAGCCATTTTATGTATCTTAAATTTTATTAGTAAAAATAACATATAATATATTTATATATGCATATATATAAAATGTTAAGTATTAACAGTTTGTGTTCTTATTTTATTTTCTATTACAAAAATTCCAACTAAAATAAAGCTATAGATCTATGAGATGGTATATAAATAATTTGCAAATAACTAGTATATAATCTAAAAAATAAAATCCCAATAGTTGAAAATAAAACAAAAGCTAAATTAAATATATTTATTAAGGAAAGGAGTTTAAGGGTTTTTTTTAAATCAGAGGTATTCTAATTCTGTTCTTTTTAATGACTTCATTATTAACCTTGCGAAATAACTCCTGTCCTTCCTGAGTGGTCAAAACTTTTGCAAGTATAGAGGGATTTTAATTGGCCAATTTGCTCACGTGTTACATTGATACAAGTCTTAGCTGATAATGCTTCTTCCTTTTTGACAATATACACGTATTCAATTATTTTAGCACTATCCCTCCCAGAAAGGCCCTTGCCTTTTGTTGCTTACCTGGACTCTGGCCTCAGTGAGCTCCGTTCTCAGTGCAAGTTGTTCTCTCACATATACATCCGGGTAATGGGTTTTTTGGAAGACCTTCTCCAGTTCCTCCAGCTGCAAACTGGTGAAGGTGGTTCGGTGTCTCCTCTTTTTGCTGCTGGATACATTGCTGTCACATTTGTCGCCGAGTTCATCCAGTTCGCTCTTCTCTGGCATCCCTTTCCCAGGAGACATCCTTAGATTGTTGCAGCTGTCCACTGCCCGATTCAGCTCCGTGTGAAGGGGCTGTCCTTCTACTTTAGTGATCCCATAGTTCACTGTACTCAGGGAGGAAAACAACAGTTCTCAGGATGGTGAAACACACTTTGATGAAGTAATTAGTGCGAAATAATTTAGAGCATCAGGAAATAGAGTGGCTAATACTTTATTTTGTCAGTATTAATTCTATCATCACACGATGTGCAGTGCATTATTAGTTCACTGTGGATCGGGTTTAAAAATAGTTCTAAATGGGTACATGGACTCATGACCTGTCAAAGTCCACATTTTATATGGCTAATGTATGTTTATGCATCAAATTAAAATAGTCAAGTGAAAATTTGCTCCAGACTTTAAAAAAATAAATCTAAACAACCCTGGCTTTTTTTTTAATGTGGATGTCCAAAACGTATAGCATATACTTTTTTAACAGATGAGAAAATCAAACTACTTCTAGTTTTCAAAAAAAATTTTCATCTTTAAATATATCTCTCTCCCAATATTAAATCTCCATCCTTTTACAACACGAAGCTGAGCAGGGATTCACTGCAATGAGATAAGACTCCTTCTACATTTTACACATTCTAGTTCAATGAGTTACTCCCGTCTGAATTTAAATTTTCTTCAGAAAGAGATCTACTCATTTTTAAAAATTCTTATCAAGTTCTGAAAGTATCTTTTAATAGAAAGGTGTAAGATTTAAATACATTTCTTTACATTGAAAGCGACTTACATTCCTCAAATACTTTATACTTCCGTTTAACGAGTGTGTAGTTAGGACAAAAAGAAAACTATTGTTCACTCTAGGAATGCTCAGAAATGAAAATACACAAGGACACAGGATAAAATTTAAAACGGCATCTTGTACTCTGCCAAGAGTTATTCCAGTTTTAACAATTAACTTGAGATCGGAGTTTAAGCTTGCAATAATGAGACAGGAAACGTATTGCATCATAAAAATTTGCAGAAAGATACGATGAACATAAGGAAACTGGGCAGTCTGGGCTTTATTTGTGTTGCTGTTGTTTTGTAAGGAAAACAAAGTCAACCCAACCAGAACAGTGATTTCCAAGGATTAATCCGAACTATTTTTATTTGCTTCTTTAAAAGAGGGTGGGGGTGTCCTGGGGGTGGGTGGGTGGGATTCCTCTTATCCCTTTGAAGAACTTTTAATGTATTCCACGAATACATTGAACTTTATTGTCTACATAACTTACAATGCACATCGATTTCACGCAAAGGAAGTTGTGCTGTAAAATTAAATATGAAGAAGGCTATGACTGATGAACAATAAGGTTTTGTCTTCACTGACAAGAGTTAAAACCGGGAACTGCGGCAATTAGAAGGGGGAGGGGAAGGCGCAAAGATGCTGGGGGCAGGTCTGGAGAAAGACCGGCTTTTTCTCCAACTTAGCCCGTAACCATCCGTGCTCATGCTATTCATATTTCCCTGTTAAAATTCTTCCGAGAGCAGTGATGTGAACATTTAAAAGTTAATGAAGCACTCCAAACTAATGACCATTTCTCTTATTTTTCTTTTCCCGACAATTTAAAACTCGGTGAGGTTTCATCTAGTAGTCAATGCAGGCCACTACAAAATCATTTGTAAAATTTCTGTCAGTTCAAATAACTTCAGGCACGCATCCAAGAGTGCGGAAAACACTTGCGACTGCCGAAATGTAGCCAGGAAGCCAAAAAGTTCTTGTATGTAATACTGGTTGTTCCAATCTTGCCAAATAAACGATTGGATCAACTAAAAAACGATCATTTATTATGTGCATTTCTTTTTGTTCTAAAGGTACAAAAGTCACCGTCCGCACTGAATAAAACTAGTAGAATGTGAGATTCATTTAAAATCTGTATACAGAGGATCGAGCGAATGAACCCCTGAGCTTGCCAGATTTTTGATCCTCCATTAAAATAGGGGGCGGTGGCTTGTTGTAAATATTTCACACTTAATTCGTTTGTTGTTTTAAAGCGACCGGCTCCTTACAGCTTAAGGGTGAAGTATACACTACGATAAGGAAAAGTCCTCTTGCAATCATAAACCTGTTTTAAGTGTCGGGCTGTGAAATGATAGGGTTCGCACTGGGTTACAAGATAGAAAAAGATAGATGGTTTGTTTTGATAACATTTTGACTTGGAGATAGTCTGGCATTCAAAGATGAAGATTCTGACCAGAAGCATTCCGAAGGCTAGGTGACATTTTATGTGGAGGAAGAAAAACAGACAATGCAGAATCCGCAAGTGAGTGATTTTTTTTTTTTTAATCCGGAATGATTTACCCAAAGCTAAAGCGGTTAGATGTTTGACCAGAACGGATGTTTGCTCATTACAAACACAATAAAGAAGTAAAGTAAATCGGCAGGAACTTTGTTCGTATAAGCTAATGTATAGCAGCAGAAACACACCCTCTTTTCAATTAAAAATGTCGTCACTCCTGGGACATTAAAAACAGTTTCGTAGCTTCCCACACATTCACACATAAAAGAGCTCCTAGATTTTGGTTTTCCTGACCACTGTGACATCCAGTGATGGATTTCACATCCTCGCGTCCCGGCATCCCGGCGGGTTCACAGCGGAGGCGCGGTATTTTAACTCAATTATGACCTATTTAGAGCCCTGTTAACCTACACTGGGGTCCTGGTCAGAGCCTTTATGTCCAGTTGTGAGTTCTATACGAAAGCGAAATAGAATCAGGCAGGATTTAGTTCTGGACCCAGGCTGGTTGCAGGAGTCCCAATGTGCGTGCCACCCGGTCCCCAGCAATCCGGATTTCTTTTCCCACACGTCTTTACTCCGACCCGCACCGCATCTCACTTCGGGGACGGACGACTGAGACTGGGGCTCAATTTGGAGCCCGGGCCAGGGCCCGGCCGCTGGGGAGTAGGGATAAGGATAGGGTTGGGGGTTGGAGCCCAGTTGGGGTCTTGGTGACTTACCGCTACTGTCCTGACAGGGCGAGGTCCTGTCCAGGCGCACGTGATGCTCAGCTCGCGGCAGCGGCCCGAAGGCCTGCAAGCATTTGCCAGCCGTCGCTTTGCCGTAAAAGGACTCATTGTCCAGCGTCTCCATAACGTGCTCCAACGCGCCTCCTGTGCCCATGTAAAAGTCACTGTTTTTACTTGGCGGGCTCTTAAGGGCAAACTTCTCGCTCAGAAACTCCATAATCCTGGAAGGCTGTCCGCGAGCTCTCCGGGGCGCACAGAGGCTGGAGGGCGCGGAGGGAGGAGGGAGCAGTGGGCGGGAGGAGGGAGGGTCAGAGAGGAGGGAAGGGGAAGCGAGCCCCGCGACGCCAGGAGCTGCCCAGCTCCCAGACTCTTAATACGTCCCGGCTGCAGAAGGGGCACCCGAAGTTGCTTTTATATCTTGAAACTCAGCTGGGCTCCTCCGGCAACCTCCCAGTCCTAATGAATATGAAAATAGGCAGGGACTAACTCCACCCCAGGGCCCCCTCCTCCCCCACCCCACCCCCATCTTCCCTCCTTACCCAGGGTAGGGCGCGTCCCGGCCTAGTTCAGACAGACAGTTCTATTTCAGACAAATGCCAGGAGAAACAAGGACACCCAGAATCGTAGTCGCCTCAACAGTGGACTGGCATTGCAGAGGAGCCTGGTGAGAACGCAGAGCGGTTAACCCTCCACTCCCAGAGGCCTGCCCAGCCATCCTCCCCTACCCCCAACTCCCCAACACCCGCTGTCCACCCCGCCCCCATCCCAGCCACTCACTCCCAGAAGATTTAGAGGCATCTTAAGAACTTGAAAGGAAGTATTGCTCTAAAGAGCTTTTATTTCATGCGTAAATCGTTTACGTGGAAGATCCACATTAATCTGAGTCCAAGAAGCCGGATACAGCGGCGGCTTGCTGGAGGTAAAGGGGCTGAGGTTGCCTCTAACCTAAAAGACTGGGGTCGTGACGGCCGCAGCGCTCACCCCTTGCAAGGCCCTGGCCTTCGCGTTTGCTTTTGGATGCAGCGGAGTGTGGACTTAGTGGCATCTAACGGGAATGGAATGTTGAGGAAGAGTCTTTGACAGAATTTGATTTTTACCAAATACTAACCAATAATCACCTCTGCCTTTGGTTCACGAATCATTAGGACAAAATGTATCATCATCATCATCATCATCATCATCATCATCATCATCATCATCATCATCA
>JANHMN010000021.1:24146607-24169914 GCA_030674055.1 Rhabdomys pumilio
CACACACACACACACACACACACACACACACACACACACACACACACTACTGATGGGGAGAGAGAGAGAGAGAGAAAGAGAGAGAGAGAGATTTAAAACATGTCTCAAGTTATAATGACTCCTGAAAACCTGCCTACAGACCTACAGACAAGTGTGGAGCTTGTCCTGTTTGAGGAGCAGTGAAGAGTCTTACATAGTAATGATGTGAATGTTAAATGAATCTTGAAGTCTTTCAACTATGCTGTTACAAAGCCCCCTGACATGATGAATTATGTTTATCTTGACATAATGGTAATATTACTTGGTATTTCAAAGAAACGCATGAGTTTTCAGAAAGATATATTTGCTCATGAGTTTCAGCTGGTCCCAAGAATTGTTTTTTTCAGAGTTGACTTTTCATCAAAAGGGAGGGAGTGGGATTGAGGTCAGGTCTCTGGTTCTACAGGATTCAAGTTAAATGTAAAAGATTCCAGTGATAATTTGACTTATTTGGCAACTGGTAATATTAAAGGCATTTGCTTATGTTGTATTTCATTATGAATATATAAATAGGAGCTACACAATAATAGTTTATTCTATTACATAAAATAATAGCTGTGTTCAGGATAATAAAGATAATTCCTTTTCTTTCTAAAATTGTGTTACTTTTTCTAAAGTGTTCTGGACACAAAAGCTTGTTGGAGTTTTCACATGACATTTACACCTTTAAGTGGTGAAGAAACTCAACTGAACTCAATCCACAAATCCCAGTTGCAGTACTAAGTTAATTATCATTTAAAACATACTTCCTAATATCATATTTGGTAAACAATTTGATTACAGTTCAATTCAGTATGTTTTGAGTTTACTTTCCTTAATGATTTGGGGGATATGTCTTAAAGACAGACAGACATGCTCATTTTCAGGAAGCTATGTGTGTATATTGGTAAACATTTTGTCTCTCGTGTGAAGACTTTTTAAAAAGAAATCATGGTATAGATTTTGAGCAACGACAAAGATGAAGGCAAGAACACAATTGTTACACACCAGGACTTATTGAGAGAGAGAGAGAGAGAGAGAGAGAGAGAGAGAGAGAGAGAGAGAGAGAGAGAAGGCTCAGAGTTTACTAAGTCCTTTAGAAAATCAATAAAGAACCTGAGAGAAAATGAATCTCAGTGGGCACTCCTCTCTTCTCAAAATTACCTTGCCTCTCATAGTAAGTGAATTTGGATATGCGATTTTTAACTTGCAGAGTTCTCTAAGTAGAGTTTGGTAAACAGAGGTCTCTAGATATGCAGGAGGTAGATGCTGAATACAGAGCAGCAAGAAGTGTCCCTCTCTGGGTGAACTTGCATCCTGAGCCCAAGCCCTCACTGGTGGCCAAGGCAGCCTGGTAGCTCCTCGGGGTCTATCTGATTATAGTTCCTAGACAACCATAGAAATTGTTGCCTCACCGAGGTGGATGACACCTGGTGCTCACCTGAGTGAGACTAGCCCTCCAGGGTAGAATAACCTCCCACCGCCCCCAGGAAACCGGGAGCGATGGAGGTATTGATCATCTGGGGTGAAGGCAAGGTTGCTAAAAGCAGCCTCGTGTCACTCAGCCAAGTGGGCAACGTGATCTGCAACCAGAGAAGCGTCTTTGTGTAAGCACGCATAAGGAGGGTCTCTTCTGAGCGAAAGGAGCGAAAGTTTCGCTTCCAAATGGAAACTTGAAAGTGCCTCCTGAACAAGGAAGAAGCTAGTGGTTAACCGATTTGCTGCTAGTATGGCATAAGCGGTGCTTCCCCGCCTTTAAAGTCTAACTCTTGGAAAAACAACATATTTTAAGCTTTCCATCCAAATATTGAAGTTGGCAAACGGATAATCTAACCGTCCCTAGGTAAGGACAGTGCCGTTTTTGTTTCACAGATTAGGAATCAGAATCAATCCACATCAGGAATTGCTGCAGACTTAGAAATGGTAAGAGGAGGAGGCAGGTACATTTGACTGCTCCTGAGCAGCCTGGGTATTTGCTTGTGTGTTTATGGATGCGGTGAGTGGATCAGTGAATTCCCTAAATTCACTTACCTTCCCCCATCAGAAAGCGATCCAGTCTCCGCACTTCCTTCGCACTTCTAGAAGCCAGTGTTTTTGTGAGTGTTCTTGCTGTCTTTGGTGTAATCCTGAAATGCAGGGTCTCCTCCCCTTCGATTCTAAGAGTTTGCTCTCAAGTAAAAATTTCTTAACATCGGCGAAATTTTTCTGTCATTTTCCATTCAACAAAGCTGACACTTTACCTTTACCAAGGTGCCTTTGGTGGTGTCAAGTTTTCAACAAAAGAGGAGGACCCAGACCCGCTGGGAAATATGTCATCTTTTATATTCCAACACGAGATGCTCACAAATGCACCCTTTTATCAAGTCAAAAAAATGGAACTAAAGTATAAGTAATGCCTTATAGACACTCTCTAAAATCACATAACCTGAACGGACAATTGATTGTTTATAACGACCAGTCCCAATATTTACTGTTGTTCGAGTAGCCACTTAGGTGAGAATTTTAAGATACCCAAACCAAAGAAAATCCTTTAGACACTTTTCTTTTCAGTTTCTTGCCTGGGCTTCACACACTTGTGCAATACCAAACTCATTATAAAAAGGAGGATTTTAATTGTAAAAGGGACTGTTTGGAGAAAATCGCTTTAATGAAATTAGTTATAGAGAACCTAACTCCAATGGTGTGCTTTTCTGATTGAGGTTCTTGGAATTCTTTCTTTCACACTGTATTTGATTCATATGTGCTACTTTTGGGGAGAGACCTATACAGCCCTTCTTTCTCTGTGTTAGGATTGGCTCACTAATTGAATTGAATTAAGCAAATCTAAGTAACTCATTAGTCTATTTTGAGTAAGAATGTCTTTTAATCTTGCATTCTTTCTAATGTTAATAAAACTTGAACAGTGTCTTAGCATTTTAAAAGAAATGCAAATCTTGGCAAAATGAATTAAGGGAAGAAACTTTAAAGTATTGTCCATTTTTAAAAAAATGAAATAAAGTAGGCTGTGTCTCCTTTAAGGTATGTAGGTTTCCTTGTGTATCTAACCATTTAGATCACAGCTGAATCAAAGCATGTATAAGATGCAAGGGGATCTCTACAATTAATCATGCAAAATTTTAGCTCCAGAAGTAAGAATGGGTCAAGTAAAATCTTTTACTTTTCTGCAGGTTTGCTGCTGGTGAGCATAAAATTAGCTGAAACTCAAAGGATACTCTTATTGTATATGTTTTTTGTTTGTTTGTAATATGCTAAATAAATTTAGAAAAAGGGGGGTGGTCTTTGGAAGAGGAAGGATGACAGAATTAAATCAGTGAAAAGAAACACCAAGTTGTAAGTCAAGGTTAGAAACATAAGGAAACAAAGCGAATGAGGTTCTGAACAAGGAAGATCCTAGGATACTTTGTTTGACTCTACCCTGAGACTTAGTTGCTAAGCCAAAACCAATTTTTACTTACCCTACAGGAACAGAAATGAAATTGGTCACACAAGAAAGTTCAGATCCAAACCATAACTCATGCTATGTAGAAATCTTACACTGAGAGTTACTTTGGGAACTGTTTTTGTAGACTAAAGTCAGGTTTTGAAGGTTTCTTTTTTTGTAGTGGCTGTGACTGAGTCCAAAAAGAATTTAAAAGTCTATCCTAAGAATGGGTGAGAGAACTAGTGATTTTTACCCAAGAGATGATACATGGATGGATGATTAAATGCTTGACAGCTTTGGATCAGAAATATACTTTTTTTGTGTGTTAAAGTTTTTAACAATGAATAATCCCTATGGCTATAGTAGGACTGCTCTCATAGCTGCATTCTACTGAACAAGAGATTTCATAGAGGTAAATATGGGTCATGCAAATGCCTTTAAAATCAGTGCTTGCAAATGATATTCTTAGCCCTTGAAGGAGCTTCCATCTCTGAAATGGCTTTGAAAAAAAAATCAGAGTACCATCATTTTTAAAATTAGGATCAACTTTTACTAAGAAGGAAAAAAAAAAATGTTAGTCTGCCATTGGTAATTTTAAAATATGTAACACTTGAATTTTCTACAGACAGGTGTTAGAATCTGTAATAATATACATGCTGGTCATAATATGTGTTCATATCTATTTACCCATAGTACCCAATAGTAATAATAATGTACAGGCTAGATTCAGATTCGCAGCATGTATATCTAGATTTTTTTTTTCTTTTTTGGTTTTTCAAGACAGGGTTTCTCTGAGTAGTCCTGGCTGTCCTGGAACTCACTCTGTAGACCAGGCTGTCCTCTAACTCAGAAACCCGTCTGCCTCTACCTCCCAAGTTCTGGGATTAAAGACGTGCGCCACCACCGCCCGGCTGTATATCTAGATTTTATAACCTGTTTACTAAGGATGATGGAAAAGGGCTGTCAATACTCTGATTCTCTATCACTGCATGTAAAAGAGGGACAATTTTCATCACAGGGTAGAAAGTGAATATAAAAACAGCTAATAGACTTACCTATGTAGGACAGTGCTTGGTTTTTTTTTTTTTTTTTTTTAATGTGGTTTTCAAAATTAATGATGGAAAAAATCACTCAATGAAGACTATGGAGCAACAGGACATAAGATAATGGTGCTATGAAATGAAAAATGGTTCACTCAAAAAGCGATGCAATTCAACCATTAAAGAAAAAAAATGTCCCAGGTATCGTGGCTCGAGACTTTAGTTCCAGCATTCAGGATGGAGAAGCAGGTAGATCTCTATCTGAGACCAGCCAAGTCTACAAAGTGTGTCCCAAGACAGCCAGAGCTAGTATATAGAGAAACCCTGCCTCACAAAACAAAACAACAACAAAAAAGAAATTTATAATTAACCAGGCTTTACTGCACATATGTTACAGTTGTGTAGGTTAAGCCTTATCCTAGGACTCCTGACAGTGGAGGCAGGGGCCATCTTTTACTCTTTTGTCTGTCTTTGGGACCCTTTCCTCCTACTGGGTTGCCTTCTCTGTCCTTAATGGTAGAGGAGGTGCCTGTCTTTTGCAACTTGATATGCCATGGCTGGTTGTTATCTATGGGAGGCCTGTCCTTTTCTGAAGACAAATAGGGGAGAAGTAATTGGGTTGGGATGGAAGTAGGTGAAGGGAAAGAGCACAGAGAGGAAGATGGAGGGAAACTGTGGCTGGTCTGTAAAAATAAAAGAAAGGGGGTTGGGAGAAGGACCAATAATCCTACACAGGAAACAATTTTTTTAATATCGTTATCTCCAAGGTGTGCATGTCCACCATGCAGTTAGGTTCTGAGGTATGTGTACCAAGAAAATAAGTGTAATTGCCATCACTGTTTATTCAGTTAGGATATAAATATAGGTGTTGCCTATAACACATGTTTTCCAAGACCTTTGTCACTCAAAAAACTAGGGTCCTCTTCTTCGTTTTGTTCTTTATTTCTATAACCTAAAATAAATGCAGTTACCACTCAAAGGCTCAGTTTCTACCATAAGCTATCATCGTAAAACAGTTGAAAAATATATCGAAATTTTTGTGAAAAATGTATTGCTTTAAAATGTTTTTCCATACTGAAGGTATCAATCCTCTCGCTCCAAATGTAGTTCGAGTAGTTTAATCAACAGGCAGCATTTGGAGATGGAGTCTTTGGAAGAAATCAAGGTGAGGTTAGGTCAAGAGGTAGGGTTTCATGATGGGGTTATTACCCTAAGAAGTCATGCAAGTTGGGAAAATATTTTCCCATTCTATGTAGCATACAGCACAAAAAATGGCTTCCTTAAAACCATAACCAAGACTCTGACAGCACTAGTATTGTGATGCTCACAGCTCTACTATCCACAACTATGAGAAGTAAAAAATCAGCTGTTTCATCCCTTAGGTCTGTGGTACTTGCCATTTAAGATAAATGCCTCCCAATGTTTGGAAATACTGTTCGAAACTCTAGCTTTTCCCTGGCATCCTGGGTTTAGAAGCAGCACAGACTGCTTCATAGGCTCAAGGAAATCAAATGTGGAGTAGAGCTCTTTATTCAGATTTAAGAATCAACATATAGAAAGATCAACTCTTAACAGAGTCTTAAAAGCCTCATGAGGAGAGCAATAATACCAACCAGCCAGAGCTCCCCAGGGTCTAAAACACCAGCCTGGGAGCACATAGGGAGGGACCCATGACTCCATCTGTACATGAAGGGGAGGATAGCCTTGTCGGGCAGGGCATAGGTGGGAGAGGAGATTCTTGGTCCCATGAAGGATGAACACCTGAGGGGGAGGAGAAATCGAGGGTGGGGAGGTGGGAGGGAGGTAGGTGGGGGCATATTCTCATAGAAGCATGAGGAAGGGGATTGAGAAAGGAGGTTCCTGGGTGGTGGGGGGAAGGGGGATAAGGGGATAAAATCTGAAATGTAAATATAATATCCAATAAAAATAAATTTTTAAAAAGTTAATAATATTTTCTATGTATCATTGGAATTTTGTCTTCCAAGGACAAGTAAAGGAATCAGTCCATTCTTTAAGTAGGGGCTTTGGTATAAGTAACCCTACAGATTGAATGTTAATTACATTAAATATATATCTTAATATCTGCTTATTTCAAAAATATGCTAATAATTACTACTACTAATACTCCTTGGGACTATTAATATGGATGTGTTTTCAAAAACAATCACACAACATCCAAGGCCACACCATGATGGGACCAAAAGCTGTATGGCTTTCAGTGTGCTTTATTGTCCTTTGCTAGTTATATCTTTCACTACCTCCCTACCGTCGTCTCTCCATAGGCACCCTAAGTTCTTCCCTATTATCAGCTCCCTTGTTTGTGCTGTTTTCTATTGCCTGTGTATGGCAGATTTATTGGTCTTAATATATTTTGTTTTGGTTGCATTCCTTTGCCAAAAACTATTCAATGACATCAACCCATCCTTCAAGATGAGATAGAAAATGGAAAAGCCCTTTCCATGACCATGCTCATTTGAAACTAATTCTTCTTGTCTCCAGTTTTAAACACCTCTTTAATATCAAAACGAAAATTCAAAAGAGTATTAAGTGTAGATTGATACTCGCTTAAAAGTTAATATATGAGAAGTCAAGATTTTTCTACTCAGTATAAAATATAATAAGATTTAAACACTGAGGCAGAGGCAGGCAGATTTCTGAGTTCGAGGCCAGCCTGGTCTACAGAGTGAGTTCCAGGACAGCCAGGACTACACAGAGAAACTCTGTCTCAAAAAAAACCAAAAACCAAACCAAACCAAAACAAAATAAAAAAAAAATAAATAAATAAAAACACTGAGTAAAGATTAAGAATCAAACGGAAGAGTGGCTGCTCTTTGCTTTGTGAGTCTAGAGATGAACCAATATTATTTTCCTTGAAAGAGGAGGTAATAAAAAGGATATAGGGATTCTAGTTAATTATGTCACATACCCTTCACAACTCTGGCAACAGAAACATTTCATTGGTTTATTCTGTGGCATAAAATGTTGCCTACAGAGTGCTGTGCTGCTGGTTTTATTTTCTATGGATATAATTTTATTTGCCATTGTAAAAAAATTAGTTAATATGCTATTAGAAATATATACTTTGGGGGAAAACAAGATGTCTCAGTGGGGAGGACCTTTTATTGTCAATCCCAAAGGCCAGATTTTGATTCTAATCCCATAAGGTAGAAGGAAAGAACTGACTCATTAGAGCATGGCATGTGGAGCCAGCCAACCAGCCAGTCAGCCAGCCATCCAGCCAGCCAGCCAGCCAGCCAGCCAGACAGACAGACATTCAAACACAAATATAAATACATATAAAATAATTTACAATAAATATATTTTACACTTCCAATTTATTATACAAGCTTTAAATGATGTGTAGTCAAAACGTATGTATTCAGGGGTTGCATTTTACAGTCACTTCAAGATAAATCTAGAGAAGCCAAGATTTCCAGATCTTTTAAGCAAATATTCCTGTCAATCATGGAAATATTTACTGAGGACGCTATTCAGAATTGGTCTACTTTCAGTCTGCTTAATGAAATTTTGGGATAAGTTTGGAAGATTAGTCTGGAAAGCTTTACTGTGCCATGCTACTGTTTATTGTTGACAGCATACAACCAAGGAACTGAGCCTGAGGCTTCTCATATGCTTTGTTATTTGACCTTGTAGAGGTCTTAAGCTGTATATTGTATTGTTAATTTAATGGTAAGGAAAGAACCCTGGAGAGTTTGTCACTTGTGCAAGATGATTCATCAAAGTGAGGAATATAACTCGGGTCAGCCAGATTATAAAAAACATGTTCCTTTTCACTTTCTTCCATATGCTTCATACCAAAATATGTACTTAGCAGAGCAAGGCTGCTGGGTTGAGTTCTTACTTTGTTCTATGTATCATATTGAGTTATTCTAAACATTGGTTTCATTTTGAAGTTCATAAAAAAAAAAATCCATGGTAAGACCAAATTTCAGTGAGGCAGAGAGATGAGAAACAGACCCAGACTTACTATGTCTCCTTGTAATTTTCTGATGCTACATAAAGTTTGGAAGAGAAGTCTAGAATCCAGTAACTTTCAATAGAAACCTCAAATCCACATCAAAGTGGAAAAGAATAAATTTGGCCTTTATGTATTTGATCTGGAATATGTTTAGTGACTTATTTATTAATAGTTATGCATTTATAAATGTGTAAATCTACAATTTCCTTTAATCCATACCTTTTATTTTGTTGTAATATTAAGGGATAATGTAGTTGTAGTTTTCCATTGTAAGACAAGTTCCTCTCTGCCGATCTTACCCACACATGCTGATCCTGCACATACCCAGAGCTTATAGAAGGGACTAGAGGATGTTTGTTATACAATACGGGGTCTTAAAACCAATTGCTTATGAGCAGTGAGGCATATATAAAAGGCTAAAGAATATAAAAAGAAGACTTTTATCAATATTTTGCATGTTTGAGGTAGCTGTTAGAAACTTTACCTATGTGCCATCTAATGCATTTGTAATTCCCAGTGATGGACCAGAGAGTAATTCTGTTAGGATTCTAAAATAATCCTGATAGTCTCTCTAACAGAAATTATAGCAAATTCATAATTCTCATTAATTCCAGTGGTGTACTCATTATGGATGAGACTTTCCACCTACTTACCTGGTTACATCTAGCAAATGTGGCAGGCTTTTGTAAACTACTGATGGACTTGCAGTGTGCCTAACATCTGGCTCTCTGAAGACACAGCCAGTAATGCTGACACAGAGGACAGTACATCAGCAGTTGTAAACATAAGTCAGGGAGAACAAGGGGTATATTTTAAGTTTTATTAATTAATTTGCTCCCCCCACCCCCAGTTTCACAGAAAAGCTAAATGAAGTGTTACAAATACCTGACAATCCCATTAAGGTTGAGGATAGATCGCCGAGAGTTCAAAGACAGATTGAGTTATTTTGTGAAAACCAAACCAACCAGAGTTACGTACCAAGAGCCTTGCAAACAATCATACGAAGATTCCTAAGAAGAACCAGCTTATAGTGCTTTAGCTAGTGCTTAGTCTGGCGAAAAGGACATGATGATACAGCAGACATGTTCAAGCTGCCCACTCATCCAGGCTGCTTCACAACTTCCTCCCTGAATGCTGACAGGACATCACTATTTTTTCTGCACAGTTCTTTTTGACATCTAGAAAAGTCTTGAAGCCTATTGTCCTTTGCCTTCAACTGCTGATGGGGACATGGGTTCTAAGAAAATCAAACAAAAAGCTTCACTTTGTGTTTTGGTTTAAGAAAAACTCTTGGCTCCTACAAATAGCTGATCACATGGGTATCTGTGAGGGAAGGCAGAAGTTTGGCAAGAGGTATCACATGAAGCTTTTATACAATTTGTAGGCCCAACTCATTTGTGAAGACAATGGAGAAACTGGGGTGCACAGCTCATAATGAAGTGAAATGTTTTGTAATAGGCTAAAGATATTTGTAACATATCTTAACAACAATTAGTTTACTGTGTTTACAAAGGTGGTATTGGTGGCCCAGACTCTGAGAAGAGACTCTTATTATAAGCCAGTATATTTGACTCTCATACCAAAGCATTTTGGAAACTCTAAATAACTCATCTAACACTTTCAACAGGATTTTATTGTATAATGATTAAGTTGACCATTTTTGCCAAAAATAACCAATCCAAACAAAAAACAAAAACGAAAACAAAAACAAAACAAAGCAAAACAAAACAAAACAAAAAAAACCCTGGTAAGTCCTCTGCACTAGTAAGAGATTATAGAAAGGAAGAAAAGAATCTAATTCAGAAGGTGCAAAAAATAAGACAGCTGCCCATATCAGCTTTCCCAGTCAACTGGACACTTGAATAGTACCAATGACTATGTCTGCTACTGTAAATATAGAATTCATTGTCAGCTATCTGATAAGACAGTCTGATATGCTTATCTTCCTGAGTTCTAAAGGCAAGTATTTGTTTAAAATGCCCCAATGGCTAGCAAGATGGCTGGGCTGTAGACACACTTGTACTCAGTGCTGACAAGATGAGTTCTATTCTGGATCCCACAAGGTGGCAGGAGAGAACTGAATCCTTGGAGTGGTCCCCGATGTCCATTTCCCAGTCATTCTCTCTCTCTCTCTCTCTCTCTCTCTCTCTCTCTCTCTCCTTCCCTCCTTCCCTCCTTCCCTCCCTCCTCCTTCCTTTTTCCCTCTTTTTCTTTTTCTCTACACACAGAGACAGAGACAGAAACAGAGAAAGAAACAGAGACACATGATGGATAGATAGATAGATGGATGGATAGATAGATAGATAGATAGATAGATAGATAGATAGATTGACAGACAAACTTTTATGAATGTCTCCTAAAGAAAACAGAAGGAAACACTTCTTTGTTCAAACATTTAATGTTTTATTAAATTTTAAAAATGTCAGTTTCATGAACACAAATATACTACTTGTACTACAAAATGACAGGTTTGAGATTATAAGGTTCTTTTGGATAATCACTTTTAGGGTAGGTACAATAAACCACATTAAAAAAACTTGTGATTTAAACAACCATAATTCAGAAACAGACTTATTGACATTTGTTAATAATCGCCTACAAATCTAAGAGCATCAATACCAATGATCTTGACAATTACTATTATGAAAAAAAATCACAAAAGTTACAGAAGAAAAAAAATCTATGAAGTTTATTTTATATACAAAAATAGTTTAATAATAAACATCTCACTTCTCATACTAGCCTTTCCACTTCATTGGGTAGGTTTATGAACCATAAAACCATATCGATGTCAGTTTTAATGTGGTTTTCTCCTTCAGAGTTGAAAATAAGCTGAGATAAAATATTTTCCATCATTACTTTATGCTGATCTGTGGATGTTGTTAGCAAAAGGATGACCTAACGGTTCCCAAAACAAATACATGTAGAGCTCAATTTCTAGGTTGAAACGTATGAATCAATGTTTTCTTTATAGATTGACAGCTCAAGGCTCATTAACATTTCTATTTCAATCAGGGTAAAAAAGATTTACAGGTTTGAAATGCAATTGGAGTCCAAAAAGTACATGGGGGGGGGGTTAAATATTTAAAAAGAGTAAACAAGTGTATCTTAAAATCTTTGTAGTCATTTCTGGGTAAAGAATTTCACTGGAGAGGAGAAACAAAAGAGAAACCTGAAGTTCACTGGATCCTATTACACAGAGAAACTAGGAAGAGTCACTGGAGCACCCTGGTTTAGCTTCCTGAAAGGCATTCCAGATGCAGAGTAATAAAACCTCTAAGCCCAGAGCCTAGTGCAACATTTTGCATAGTGTATTTGTTGAGATAACAGGAGGAGAATTACCCTCATACTAGTAAGACCTTACTGTAACTTGCCTGAAATTAAAGAAATTATACTAATATTTGTAAATGATTGTTGTCAGCTTTGAAAACAAATTTCAAATGGCAGTTTAAAGCTGCTTTAGCAAAATTTAAAGTGAGCATGTGTGAGTTGAGTTGTTTTAAAGAATCAGAATTCACATCTACCTCTTATATACAAGGATAAAACACACGAGTAAAACATTATAGAGATACTTTGAGATTATTAGGTTGATAAATGTTTAAATTTATATTACATTTGAACTTAAATGGTGCAAATACTTTTCAACCATAATAAATTCTAAGATGCTAAGAATTTTGGTAGATTCAAACTTATTAATGTGGTAATTAGTCATTAATATTTCAGTAAGCAATATTAATATAGTTACATCCATTTATGTATTATATTAAAATAGTTAAAAGTATAATTTTGAATATATGTGTCATAAAAAATAAACCGAGGGAGAAAGTGTACATACAAATTTCCCTGAGGTGTCTTTAAAATTATTTTGGGATTAGGCTATTCTACAAGAATGCAAGAGGAACTTTAAACTCTAGCAAGAAATGAGAAACTGACGACCCCTTAGAAGACAGCATATAATGAAACATAAAACATCATAATGAAACAATAAGCATAATGTCCTAAAATCTTGTCTCCAACTGAAAACTGGACCAGATATCCACGGAGATAACTAAATCGTGTGCTTTGTTTTTGGAGTGCCGAGCTGGAAGTATTACGCGGAGGATTTTGCCTTCTTTTTGCCACTTCCCCAGCCACCACTGAGTTGAACAGGATTGTCACGGAATGATATGCGCTCTTTAATAGAAGGTCTTGTATGTGTTTTCGTTGGTGCAGGTATTCCCTTGCCTGAGCAACCTAGACAGCGACATTAAATGTGCGTTCACTTATCACGATCCAGTAGAATTATACTCTAGAGTAAGAAGAAGTCCTAAGTCAACACGTACTTGAAATTTTTGTATTCTCGGAACTTATTAAAAAAAAAAAACTAAAAAACTTTGTTAAGTTATTGTCTCCAAAGTGATATGATAAAAAGGTTGGCATGAATTACATTTAGGTTAAATAAAAGGAAATTCTACAAGATAGAGTAGATGTCATTGTTTCCTTCTTTCTATTTAGGTCGTTTTATTTTTCTAGCTGTAGGTTCACAAAGGTGCTATACAAAGATGGAACATTTTAATCAGTCTATACATTTCTATGTTTAAAAGGTTGCTATTTAGTGGCTTATATTATAAAGTATGTACTCAAATCATCCTAAAAAGTTGAATCACTGAATCATTTCTTAATAACAAAGATTTTGTGATAGAATATACAGTACATTAAACATAGAAATTGAGAGTATCCATAGAATTCCATCTAGCAAAACACACACAGACACACAGAGAGACATCCCTGTCTGCTGTTTTACAAATGGAGGAAGCTACACATGCATTACAGGTTGGTGTGGGAGTGTCTTTGCAGTTGTATTGCAATGACAGCAAACTGTCAGCCTATTTTGTGCTCAGGTGCTATAAAATGGCATCAGCAGTGTGGGTGTGGGTGTGGGTGTGGGTGTGGGTGTGGGTGTGGGTGTGGGTGTGGGTGTGGTTAACACTTGTTTATCTTCACCCAGTTATAGATTACTTGCAGAGAAATAACAGCAACTTCTAGAGGTTAAAACAAATGGTAGTGGCGAAGTGTGCAAGTGGACAAAGCATGTTTTGTTCTGCAAGATCCAAAGGGGCCAAATGGATGTAACGATCAAGAATACGATTAAAGACTTGTGCTCATCTGCTTCAGATCTCTGGGGATTAAGCAATGGGGCTGTGTTTGTGGGGAAACCACTGTAAAAGCAGCAGAAAGACACATTCCAGGACTTCCTCAATACTGGCTTTTGGCAAAGGTTCAAACCACAGGACTCACCCTTCTGATGCCATCATGGCAAAATAAGTTTAGACAAAACCAAACAAACTCCCCCAACCCTTTTTTTGTTTAGGTTAATTTATTCTAACAAAAATTTCGATATATTTTTAAACACTCTAAAAGAATTAGCACAAGGACAGTCCTTTGTGGGCAGTGCGTTGTGGTTTAAATTTGATATAAGATAATGTGAGTGTGAACTTCAAAACAATTTCATATTTAAAAATGTTCTCATAAGCAGAATAGTACCTTTTAGTTTCTAGTGTTAATATCTTGACAAATAAATTTAAATAAGTGTCTGCAAAGGAGCTTATTTTACTGATAGTCTACAAAAAGAGTATTTCTGGAAAGTGTGTTTGGGGACTAAAACCTATTGTTTCATGAAATGGTGTTTGGGACATAAAGAGGTTACAGTTCAGGAGCTGAGAGACTTTTCAGCTGGCACCCCTTGGATGCAAACCTCAGCAGAGGAACTAGTAAAGGAGAGAATGACAACTGAAGTTAGCTTCCACATGTGGACAGATTTATCCTGTGCTAATCTATCCCTGTTGGTGAGACAGCAGAACGGGAGAGGAGGGGTGCATTCAAGTAACAGGGATGATCCGGACTTGAAGCAGAGATTTTCCAGATGATAAACAAGTGGCGGAAAGGCTGTCGGTGGAGCATGCTGACAACACAGCCCCTTTCTCAATGTTAGAGATTGGAATGATCTAATTTAATTTTTCCCCAAATACAAGAATGGAAAGTCTACTTTAGACATTTTTAAAAGCAGTGAGAGAAAATTGTCGCTACATGCCAGCAGCTAAAACTCTCAGAACAAACTATGCATGTTTTTATTAGAATGTATATATTCATATATACATACGAATGTGAACATATATGGCTAAGACTGTGTGGGACTGTAAGACACCTGAAAAAGAATATATTAAAATGACATTAATAGAAAGCATTAATTTCAGTAATTTCTAGCCAGATGTGTTTCTCAAATAGAGATAAATAAGGTTATTGTAAGCAATACTTAAAGTAGTAGATACAAATAAGTATGAGCTTTAACACCGAAGCCAACAACACAGCTTATTATTGGTTAATAGTATTCTTCATGAAGCTATCTAATCTACAATGTGTATCACTCAAAGACTTTGTCCTTAATAAAAGTTTGAAACCAAAATGCAAAGGAACATCTAAACACTATGTCCACATTATTTAAACATTTAGAGATAATTTTATATACTTCCAGAACAATTATTTTAAAATTAGATTGAAATCAATTAAAACAGCTTGTTAAGAAAGAAAGAAAGAAAGAAAGAAAGAAAGAAAGAAAGAAAGAGAAAAAGAAAAAAATCACAGCCTTTAATTAGAACAGTGTTTCTGCATCCTGAAGGATTCTCTTACTAAAAATGTATCAGGTGGCCAACTTGTTTTCCTAATATTACTCTCTGACCATTGTTCTGTTGGATTTACTGATGCGCCTTCAAATCTTCTTGTACTTATCCTTACTCTGCTCCTATGTTTACACAGTTTTTTTTTGTGTGTGTGTGTGTGTGTGTGTGTGTAGTTTATTCGGGATATAATAACTACAATTTAAAAAACATTATGGGACAAATTCACTGCAATTGTGAAGTATGCTGTTAGTGAATTGACAACTAGGGAATTAGGCTTGAAAATAAGCAATGCTGTAGTGAACACAGCATTTTCTAAGACAATAGTTTAGGTGTGATTAAGTGCTTGAGTTTATTATCTTGTTATTTGAAAATGAACAATCTAAGCAGTAATGCATATGGCTTATTTTCTCATTGCATTAGAGCATGTCTTTGTTATCACACAAACTCTTAAATCGCTAGACACATTGAAAAAATTGAAGAGTAAAAACACAGCTGTGAAAGAATCGTGTATTGGCGCTCATAACAATGTCATTACTTCATCTCATCATTACTCCAAGAATGAAACACAGAAATAAATAGCAATTTAATACGGTCAATGTATAATCGTTCTGAAATTACTTACCCACATGGAAATAAAATAGAAAAAGGTTCTTGCTTCCAGAGATTGATAGTGGAGTTAGACATACCACACTGAAGAGATCTCCAGGAACAGAAAAATATGGCCGAGGGGAGTTTAGCAATATTTTCCTGCAGTATAATTTTCCTGAATTTTACTTTTTAACAATAATCTATGGAATATTTGCAGGTGATCATAGAAGTCGGGCAATTGTTCTCTCAAATTTGTGCTGAAAATGTTTCCTCAGGAGTGGGCACTACTCTCCAAGGAGCCACCTCTTTGCCACATGATCTATGTTTTGCTCAAGATTTGTTCTGGTCTTAAGAAAAAATAAAACATTTTTTTTTATTTTTTTAGTTTTAATCCTTGGTTCCTTAACCAATGTCAAGGTCCATATATACTGTGTTTTGATAAGTAATTTAATACGCAGGATGCTCTGAAAGACTCTTCTGGTATGTATAAAAAAAACTGTTAAACAGGTCAAAATAGAGATCTCATGATGTATAGTCATACGTCACTGGATTTTCATCAATATACTCAACACAATGTGTCTGGTTATAAAAACCTTTTCAAAGGCCTTCCCATATTGTAATACTTAACGGCAGATACAGCATAAGTAAAGCATGGAGGGGGGGAAATCAGCATTTTAATGAAAGTGACCAGAACAAATTTTTAGCAGCAAAGCGTTCACAGCAATTTAAGTAATATGAATTAGTCAGGTTCATAGCAGATAGGACAGACTTCAAATAACAACATTTTTAAAGATGACGGCTCAACTTGTGTTTGAAGGAAGTTTAGGTAGATAAATTTAAAATTCAACACCAAGAATTCCAAGTAAGGATGCACAGATTACATATGGCAAGTGTAGATCTTCTCCATGCCATTCTGCTGTTCTTGAGATTTTAAATTTTACCTCTATGGATTTTCAAGAATCTTTCTGATTCTCAAAATTGCAACTGGGCAGTGAAAATTATACTTCTTTTTATTGTTTTGATGTTGAAAGAGTGTAAAACTCTGTAGCCTTGGCTGGCCTGGGGAGCTCACTATGTAAACAAGGGAAGCCTGGAACTCATAGAGATCTGTCTGCCTCTGTCTTCTGACTGCTGGCTTTAAAACAGTGCAAGTCAAATCTGGCCTATTTTTACACTTCTTACTATTAAAGAGACAAATAATAAAAATAGAAGGTTGTATACTCTTTATAGTCACAAAAACATCCACAGTTTGTTATCAGTGTTAAGATACATAAGGTACCTATGTTTGCTTTCTCATTTAATTTTTAGGTGGTTGAAAATTTAAAATGTCAACATATATAATGCAAGTATTTAAACTTGACAAAGTATATTTATTTTTAAATAAAAACACAAAATTAAAATGTATCACACAGAGAAATTTATCATATAGAATCTTGCATGTTTAGACTTTCTATAATAACGGCCATGCATACCTGACATAGAATCTTTATGAAAGACAATATGCAGTTTTTCAGCTTTCTGCATATGCTTGTTCAATTAATTATCCTTTATCATTCCTCATGTCTGCTTTTTGGACAGACACACAAAAAGTGGCTAGAATACACAGCAAACAAGGGGCACTAAAGTCTTGTTCTGCTCGAATATATTCTCTCCTTATTATTGTTCATATTGGTCTTCTTCCTCCAGGAAGATTTTAACTTCAGTGTTTTAATTTGGGTAATAAAATCTGAGCACTGTGTGATTTGCTTTAGGACAGACTGCTACCCTCTTATGTAGCTCCAAGTTACCCAGAACCATTCTTTCTATTGGTAATTGTTTTTTTTATTACCCTGATTGTTGTGGTTTTATGATTTCTCGACTTCATATTAGATAATTATTGGACTTTTAAACACATTAGTACGTAATCAAAGGTTCATCTCACTATGCACAGAGTGAAATTTAATAACCAGTACTTCTGACACTCACTTTCTCATAGATACTTTTATTCTTACATAGAATTTTAAAATGTCAGACCACGTAAGTATATTTGTCATGCTGATTTGGGTGAAATTTATTTATAAAACTCTCCAATCACTTTTTAAAACATTATTTGAGAACTATTCTGTTTCCATATTGTGACATCTACGAATCTATAAGTATCTATAAGTAAGGAACAGTGTCACACATAGGGTAAATGAGTAAGTGTGTATTTTTATCTTAGCTTGACATATGTATTCATTTGATGTCTCTAGCTCAGATGAAAGAGTATTTAAAACTTTAATTATCTTCTCTCTTCCTTGCTTCACCTTAATTTTGCCAAAGAAAATGTGAAGCCAAATCTTGAATTTTGAGTAATCCCTAAAATGCCTGTTATATCCTTGAAAACGTGAACCTTTAAAACCTGGATTGCATTTTCAAGTTCACTTGCTGTCTTCACATGCTTTAGCTGTACACACTGCTTTCGTTCCCTCACCCACTCATCGTGTCCTTCTCCTGTTGTTCAAGGAGAATGTCTTGTCCGTTTACTTCTGTGAACAAAATTGTACCAGAAATTTCTATACTGTTATGGTTTCCCATGCAATTCTATTCTCTGAATTTCCTCTCTACCGTCCTCTGATGGAACTTGTATGACACAAACCCTTATTTCCACATCCTCAGATAGTGAAAACTTGTGGATAGGTTTCCCAAAATTTTTTCATGGAAACTTTCATTATCCCAGTTCATGCTTATTAGTTCCTAGGAGAGAGACATTTGGCAACAATAAACATGACTAGCCTGAGGATTTATTGTATTATTGCTCTCCGGTTTCATTCATTTGACAAACACATTTCACATTTGACCATGCTCATTTATTTTTGTACCACATTAACTGGTGTAAGAAATTGGCTTGAAAGCAACAACATTAATAATATAAAGGGAAAAAATAGAGGAAAACAATTTATTTCACAAGGGAAGTTTTCATGAAAAAATAGTAAGAATTAAAACATTATAGCTAGAAACATTATGCTTTAATCTGTTATCAATAGAGCATGAATGGATATTGTCCTCAAAAAAATGTTGCTTTTTTAAATTCAAAATGAATAAATGTAACTGACATGCTTAGCTATTTTCCCGCATAAGGGCAAATGAAGTTTGTCCTTCCTTGGACTGGGTCACTCTATATTTAAACTAGCTACTGTTTTAGATCTACAAATGTTATCCTGGGGTTACTAATGAGTTATATTTAGCTGGCTGTAAAGTCATTGCTCACTGTTTCCAAAATCTGTCTCAGACCTTGGATAGTACCAATTGGTTCCAAGAGAGTGAGACAATAGTAATTAGTTCTGTGTATCCTTTTTTATTGAGATAACTTTAAATATGATTTATATTAGAGGAGTGCACTAACTATATCAGCACCATCTTGGTTTCATAACTATTCATTTTAATTATCTAGTTTAAGTCACTACAATATTCTAAGAGTTATTTCAGTGTTCATTTGTTAATTGTTAATTGTCAAGTACTTCAGAGATAAAATATGAAGATTCAACTAGTCTGTATATTTTAAAGTCCCTGCTCATATCATTTTAGAAAAGAAAAAATTAAAAAAACAACCCCCCAAAAAAAGAAAGGAAGAAAAAAAGAAAATCTATCACCACCACCACCATAACAACAACAAAAAAAATCAGAGGAGCCCAACCTCCAAACCTCAAACAAGAATAAGAGCAAGCTTTGGGATAGTAGTAAAAGTATGTGCTTGCAACCCTGATGATCTGAGTTCAATTCTCTCCCGGTTGAAGGAGAAAATTAGTTCTCACAGCAATCTTCTGACTTCTACAAAAGCAGAGTGTGCTGCATGTGTGAGGGTACACGCCTGTACACATCCTTGAATGAACACACACACACACACACACACACACACACACACACACAAACAAATGTAATAAGAAGGAGCCTTAAAGTTTAAAACTTTACATTGCCAGAGACCAGACTATAATAGTGGTGGTTCTTTGTGATATTGGTGTAGCATTTATTCCTGATATTTATATTACTATAAAATAAAAATGAGAATAAAAATCTCAGATTTTATTGTATAGAATAAAAGTTTAACTGAGGCAAAACTTTTCTTAAATTCATGACTACACTTATTTCTTCTTTTGTGTGTGGAGAATGGGAGCATGCAAATGCCACAGTCCTCATGTGAAAGTCTGAGGACAGCTTGCTGGAGGTGATTCTCACCTTTTACTTTGTAGTTCTGGGGTTTGAATTCAGGCACTTGGTCTTGGTGGCAGATGTATTTAGTCACTGAACCATTTGGCTTGCAGTGGTCATAAATATTTGTAATATCTAAGCTTATGTTTAAATCTGGGAAAATATAATTTCTAAGAGGGATTATAATTAAAATTGTTTTCATGGACAGTATGAAAATCAGTTAAACATGTTCTATAATGGAGTTGTATACCACAAATTGTGAACATCTACTAAATGTATTAGTGGATTTTTTTTTAGGCAGAACATAGTCAGTTGCCATTTACCATTTATTAATATATATAATTATTATATATATTATAATATATATATAATATATTATACACACATACACACACAGACACACATATATATATATATATATATACATACATATATATAAAATATATGTATATTGTACATATATACTGGGCTTTTAAACTTAAAATCACATTTTATTAATCAACTTGCTTAAAGACTACTTCATGTTTTTCATATGCTTCATCACCCATTTGCTCTTAAGCCCTTTATCAAGATAAATTCCCTCATGCTGTTACTGTAAACACCATACTGAAGGAAGAGCAGGGGGTAGGAATCTACTGTGTCTCAAGCTATTCATTGAGGCTCCCACTATGATATATCTGTAAAATATAGACCACCAGGTTCAGTTGCAAATTGGAAGACACAGGCATTGTAGTAAGTTATTGCTCAAAGTGTAACTATAGTAACAGAATTTAAATATAGTTTGGTATGACCGGAGTCTCTTTCATCCTTCCTTCCTCCCTTCCTTCCTTCCTTCCTTTCTTTCTTTCTTTCTTTCTTTCTTTCTTTCTTTCTTTCTTTCTTTCTTTCTCTTTCTTCCTCTTTCTTTATTTTTGTTTTTTCTTTTCCTTGCTCTCTCTCTCTCTCTCTCTCTCTCTCTCTCTCTCTCTCTCCCTCCCTCCCCCTTTTCTTTCTTTCTTTCTTTCTTTCTTTCTTTCTTTCTTTCTTTCTTTCTCTCTTTCTTCTTTTCCTTCTATTTTTTTAAAGACAGTGTTTCTCAGTGTAGTTCTGGTTGTCCTAGAACTTGATCTGTAGAACATGCTGGTTTCCAGCTCAAAAATCTGCCTGCCTCTCCCTCCTGAGTACTGAGAAGAAAGGTATGTCACTACTGCCCACCTGACTAGAATTTATCATAAAGAAAAAATTTTGCTTTATATTCAGTAATAAAGCATGGCTTTAATGCAACAGCAATATAGACAAAAATCATTAGAAAAAATGTGAGGTAGATATATGCTTATAAAAGCATTGGCTAGGGCTTATACCTTATCTAGAAATCAGACATATAAAACTAAAAATGAAGAAACATTATCAGTGTGTGAACACAGTAAAATTTGTCTATCTATCTATCTATCTATCTATCTATCTATCTATCATCTATCTCTATTTATTTTCTCCTAGTCTTATGCCATCAACAAAAATGTAAAAATCATAATCATTTTATTAAAAGATATTTTTAGATTTGTATATCTTTTATATTTACTGAACCAACTTCTTGTCTACTACTAAAAGCCTTGGAAGGTTTCTGTTATTGAATATTTTAATGTTGTTCAAGTAATACTAGGATATGTTTGTAATTAGGGTCATAAAAGTATAAGCATATACTTTGATAACATTACAAATAATGTTCCCAGAGAACCTTGTAAAAGTAGACAGAAAATAAGAAATTTCTTCACATCATATTCTTTAAGATAATGTTTGTTGAAAGTATTCTAGAATTATGTAACTACATGAGTTTTTTAATTATTCACTTAAGTTTTTATGTTTACTTGTTAAATATTCAGGTATAAGTAAAATTCTATTCATTAGTGGACAACTTAATAGAAAATTTTTATTTCATAAGTAAGTTGATATGAAAATATGCAAGGTGGTTATGATTAAATATAGCTAGTATATGTTTGGGCATAAAACACTAACAGATACTTAAGTTTAAGAAGTTTTTAATATTTAGTGAAAAAATAATGTCTATAAATTCAAGTTTTGTAATGTGAGAGACCTACAGAAAGTAGTATAAATGTCTAGATAATCAAGTAGCTAATTAGAGTTACTTAAGCTTTGATTTTTAAAGGGGAAATATATTAGGAATAGGCAAAATGGTTGTAAAATGATGCTCAAACGGGCAGGAAAACCCATCAAAGGAACGATTGTATTTGAAAACTTTTAAACCAATGTGTAGTTATAAATAGTCATGTAACAAGAATTAGGATGTGATGTTCTCGACATTTCTGAGTACTGTCATCTCTCTTTTCCTAAGTATGTATGTATGCATGCACGCATGTATGTATGTATGTAGGTATCTATATGTTTATATATGTAGAACTGTCATCTATTATCTATCATCTTCATCTATCTGGTGATAGTATAAAATATAAAATTATACATTTATCTAATTAATTAATTAATTAATGTATTAATATCAAATATCACATGATTGTGCTTTTCTCATCTCTAACAGCAAGATGTCCTGATAGGGGTTCTATCATTTGGCTGGTGAGATACAATAAAGTATGACCTGCTATATATATTTTTTGTATTCAAAATGGTTTCTTTGTTGACCTCAACCAGGTGCTATTTAATAATGACAGCCATATTAAGGTGTCAAGGTCTACCTAAGGAGGCCCTCATACCAATAGTTCATTCAGAATATTCTAGTGGGAGTTACTAGATCTACTCAAATGATAACTTATAAAAATAACATACTAAGGAGTTCTGCTCAGAGGGAACAAGTGCTATGTTTGATGGAGTGTCTTTGAAAAACCTCATTTAATCAAACATCATCACAGTTAAGAGAGCTGGTTGGAAGCTACATGCATTCATTCTTTAACTGCAAAAATTACTGCTTTGAGATATTAGCACATTTGTATTGAATGGAGTTTATTTTCAATGATTCCAGAAGAAAAAAAAGGGTATTTCATACAAAAAAATACTGACATTTTTTAAATTCCATTGGGATTTTCACAATTTTGAAGACAAAACAAAATGGAGGTCTCTTCTCTATTGCAAAAATCATAGTATTTGCTGTGGTAGACATAATTATGAGATATAAAGATAGAGGCTCATGTTTTTAAAATATTAGAATTTAGAAATTTAATTTAATAGAAAATCATATTTATAATACATAATTGTCACTGATTTATACTTGATGATCAATAAACATTTGTTTGGTGACATAATTTTTTCTCAATTTCATGCCTAAAGTACTGTGAATAAACCAGCACTTAATATATAGTCCATGCTGTGAATAGAAGACTGGATCCAATTTGCTTTGTACACTAATGTTCTTTGTATATACTCTCAATACACCCCCCCACATATATATATGTATATGTATATGTATATGTATATGTATATGTATATGTATAT
>JANHMN010000021.1:24169924-24203646 GCA_030674055.1 Rhabdomys pumilio
ATGTATATGTATATGTATATGTATATGTATATGTATATGTATATGTAATGTATATGTATATGATGTATATATATATGTTATTCTAGCCAAAAAGCAAGAATTTAGCACATAAGCTTATAAATTTATGTTTATTATCAAGTTACTACCAGTTACCAATAAATGCAGTTCCACAATATGATTTGCAATAAAAGTATGTCTTTAAGAATTTCTCTTTTATAATAAAATACATTCTCAGCTTGATCATGAAAATATTTTTAGAAAAGTGTTGCAACACGATGGAGATTTGGAATCTTCTAATGGAGTGTTAGTACAGTGTGCCCTCTAATAAGCTTCCCTGAGTTTTAGGACCAAATCGTGAGCCCAAATCCCAGGCAAATATTTATATAGGTCAATAACTCTGTGATGGGTAGACATGGAGGTCTTGCACTGTACTCCTCTTTGTGTGATATACTAAATCAACAAAGTGTAACCCACATTCCCTTTTGAATGAACAAATGGTGGCTTGGCTTCATATAAATAGGAACTACAGAAGTTTGTGCCTCAAGACTGGCTTATTTGAAAAACTTACCTGAAATGAAATCCTTCATATACTGACAGATTGTCCTCATGAATGTTTATAAATGTGAGAACTTGGGGCATGGCAGATACTTTTAGATACTAAAGAATCGACTGTTGGATTTCTACCAATGTTTTTAGCTTCCTACCTCAGCATGCTTTACCTCCAGAAGAAGAACCTGTCAGATGCTGTTATGAAAATGTCTTGACTGTTATGTATTCAGAAAATTCCATTTGCCCATGCATTCACTCACTCATTCATTCATTCATACACTCACACAGTCAATATATGTTAAGGACCTTCTATATCTCAGGAGCTTTCCTTGGAACTGAGAATATTTCACTATATTCCCCAATGTGGAACATGTACTCTAGGAGTAGACATCAAGAACCGTTAACTTATAAAATTAGTATGATGTGACTATGGCCAATATAATCTGTTTAGTGATTCTGGGGGAAAAAATTTCCCAACTATAGAGGCCAAGCTCTTAAAAAGCTCATTTTTCTGTTGGTTTTATTGTAAATGCAGTTCTGGTACACGAAATTCTTTTATTATCACTCTAAATCACACATATAGTTTGAAGAGTTGTATGTAGTTTTTTTGTTTAGCAACAGAAAATATTCACTGACAGATAAATTAATAAAAATATATGATTATGAGGCTATAGTCTCAGTGTGTCTTCTGTGTACACATCATATAAAAGACAATGCTGTACTTATTAGTGGCTTGTAGGAGTGTTTTATAAATCGTAGATATCTAAGCTGCTGTGGGAATGTGTGGTTTGTCTAACAACCCAACTATATACATCATAATACTTAAACATTAAATTCATTCGGCATTTGATCATAAGTATGGCTTAGCCCTAGTTCAATACTTATATGTGTGTACTTAGATAAGTAGACTTGCATCAATATACAACATGGCAATGATTTTTTTTATTTGAAAATCTTTAAACTATATTATTAAATGTGCTCCTTCCACTTGAAATAAAAGAAGTGTTCATTTTTAGAATTTACTTAAAATTTGGATTCTACTACAGACCCTCAGTCTACATTAGTTATTGGGCATGAAGGTCAACTGCTATACTTCACACTTTTGATTACACACACAATTTACCATTTTTGGATAAGATCTGAAAAAATACCGTCAATATATTTGAGTCAGAACATAGTCAGAATACCTTTTCTACTAATATTAAGCTTTTAAAACTCTAAGCAATTTTCTGAAGTCTTCTTTAGCTATTTGTTATTAGGAAGGAAGTCATGTTTTACACCTTAAGACTAATTGAAAATTAAGTTTTCTTTCCAATCTCAACTTATTTTACATTGCTTTAGTATTTGAACACATCTGTGATAAACACTCTGTTATTTAATGTTTATTCTTTTATTTCTCCAGAATCCTCTGGCCCAGAAGGATTGTTCAGTGGACTTACAAACACATATTGGGTGTTACTATTTGCCTCTGCTTAAAAGGATTTTTTTTCTAGTTCATTCATTTCCCAATTGTCTTTCTCAGGACAAGGGAAGCACACTGCTTATGAGAGGCCTTCCAGTCTCAAAGCAACTACATTCATTAACTCATCTCTGAACAATTCTTACTTTCATGTCAAGAAAAACAAATGCCTGAGGGAAAAGGTTAACAACTCACTAGAAGTTTCTATGTATCCAAATGAGGACATGATTTGCAGTTTATTCTTCCCTATTATTACGGATCTATCGTGTATCTCCAGCTCTTTGCTAATTGAACAAATGAAGGCTGAGCAGAAAGCTCATTGATGATCAGAAGTCACTGAAGTGAGTATGTAGAAACAGTGAGACATTGAGTAAATGACTTGAAATTTTTATGTTCTGCTCTTCATAAAATAAGTTATAACTTGGAACATGCAAGTAGCTGCTTTCTCATTTGGGGGGAGAAATGAAGTCTAATTTTTAAAATTCTTCAAAATTATATTATCTGTCTAAGAAGATTAAACATGAAGTATGAACATAATAAAATTATTTCAAGCTATAAAGTACATTTACAGTAAAACAATTACTGTCTGTATATTAGAAAATAGATATTAAATGTGAAAAACAGAGTAAGGCAAAATAATAAAATAAAACACTTTACCTAACCTTTACTAAAATGAGATACTTTCTTGACATTCAAGTGCTTGATAACAATAAAACTTTCACTCTTTCTTTGCAAACTTGAAGACGGTTCAGAAATCTAGATAGTGTGATGGTAATCTGGGCTTATTTTAATGAAAAGTTAAGATGGAGACAAAAATTAGGAAGTTCACTAGGCCAAGACATAATTGCTTCTGATGGCTGGAATAGTAAAGGAACATGAAAAAGGCATGCAATTCTGCTCTGAGTTTGTTTTAAAATCACACAATAAAACACAAAAGCTACAATGAAAAAAGAAAACAGTGGATCTGATTGTTTCAGCCTTTTCAATATGTTAAATAACGTCACCTGTTTTACATATGTTTACTCATTTCTTCATAATACCCTGTGAGAGAAACATTTTAGCCCCCACTTTACAGAGGAAACTTCTCCTTAGAATTTAATTTACCCACAGTCGTAGGACTTGTCTCTGATAGTAGATCTAGGATATTAGGACCAGAGTTCATCGGATCACAAAGAATACACATTACACTATTATTGTAACAGGGAAGGGAAATGTCTGGAGGAGTCCAAAGGCTCAAAGAGGGTCTCACAGCTGTGACGCATAAACCACTCTCTCGATTTGGCCTTCAAAGTAACAAAGAAATGCTTTGGTTTTTAACAAGGTGACAAGCTTTGAGAGAGAGAAACGGAGAGGGAAAGCTCAAGGAGAAAGAGCTTTCAAAGCTGTAAGTGCTTGGCCCAGGGCCATGAAAATGCAGTTTGTAAAATCTTTGAAGGTTAAAGGATAGCTATAGACTAAAAGGCTAAACCAGCTAATTTTTGGTCAAGAGACTAAGAGCAAAGTTCATATATATACATATATATGTATACATATAATATATAACATACAATGTTATATATTATATATACATATACATATCATGTTATATATATAACATTGTATATATGTATATATGTGTATATATATATACATATACATATACATATATATATATACTCTTAAGTCTCTTGACCAAAAAATAGATGATATATATATCATCTTTAACTGTATCCTTGAGATTTCAGTATAATGAGTCTGGTGTCATTCCTTGGTGATAATTAGCAAAACTTATTATTTCTTATTTTGACCTGATATATTCGAAATGCTTTTTACTTGATTCTAATAGCAGCTCTTTAGGGATGACTAGGTAATGTTTGATGTCAGAGCTTACAGTCTTTACAGTGGTATTCTGCTGATATCAGAATAGGTGAATAATTACAATGACTAAGTACTTACACAGTCATTTTGTCATTTAATATAATCTCATTTTAAAGTAGCATATTATAAAATTTCACCTGCTAAGCATATTAAAGTTTTGTTAGTGTTAGCAACACAGTCGTTTATCGCCGACTAATAGGAATTTCATGCAGTCGGTATAATATTCTTTTAGTGTCTTGCAGATTGTATTTGGTTGAGATGGAAGGGAGTCTGTAGGAGATGGGCTAGGATAAAAGAATGTAAGAGGTATTCATAACACATTTATGATATTGTTAAAATTTAAAATAATACAAAAGTATGCACAAAATAAGCTAAATTAAAGAATGAAACTCATGGATTTTATTTATGATCATGTATACTCTGCCATCTGAAGATCAATGTCATATGAAACCTAAACCTGTGTGCTACAGTATAGTTGCTGATTCATTGAGCCATTTAAGTTCCTGATGGCATTTGATGAACAACAGTTCATTGTTAGTGTTCCATTTTTTTCCTTTTATTTTATTTGATCAGTGCTGGGGATCAAACTTAAGATCTGTGTTTGCTAGGCAACCTCTCTGCCAGTAAACTACACACAAGCCCTGATGAAAAGTTTTATATTCTGTATGCAGGAGAAAACAGTATTTTGTTTCTTGGTTTCATTCTAGATTGTCCATTTTTTCCAACAGTGATTAAAACTGATATTTACTGTATAAGATAGAGCATTATTCATATATATATATATATATATATATGTGTGTGTGTGTGTGTGTGTGTGTGTGTGTGTGTGTCACCATTGAAATCAATGTAAGCAAGATATTCTAACAAGAACCCAGGAATTTATCTTCAATAAGTAATTTTATTTATGTGAATATAACTAAAATATTTTTTAAAATCATATAGAAAAGCTAACCACATTCTGTAATCAAGTATTAAAAATGTAAGAATTGTAAGATCTTAAAAAATCAGGAAAATATGCAAACTAGATATATTGAAATAATTTTATAAAGGTAAGCCAACATTTATCACAGATAAGTTACATGCATAAAAGGATTTAAATTCCTATAACCTACACAAGTCCAAGAACCTGGATGAAAAGTGAGAGCCTGAGAATGATTTTCAGGTTTTATCTGGAAACCACCAACTATGGAATTTTCACATTTAATAGAATATTGTTCTGTATAAATATAAGATCAAGGAGTATTCAAGCTTTCAAAAAGAGTAATTCCAATGTCTTATGAGTTTATATGTAGGCTTGAATATCACTGTGTTTTGGGAAATTATATATATAATATGAAATAAAACTTTTTATATTAGTATATCATAACATATTATAGTATATTTCATATTGTCTAGGATATAATTAAATGAAGACAGAAAAACTTAGGAATTATTTTCATAAAATGCCAATGTTTTTTCAAAGTTTTTGATTATTTTAAAGAAATATTTACTGTTTCCAGTGTTTCTAGCTACTATACATTTTGTTGATATAATTTCTATATTAGTACATCAAGCTATTTTATTACTATATTAAATTTAACAGATACTAGACATATGAGGTAGGCATGACTATAAATTCACCTACAACATAATGAATGGCATTTTACAAGTTAAAAGACTTAAAAAAAAACCTATCCTCATTTGACACCTTATCATGCAAATTTCTGCTATATTTGAATTTTTCTTTAAAAGGTAACTTTCTTTACAACATGTATTAACAGTAAAGGCCCAAATTCTCTGGTCGAACATGCAAATTAAACTTTAAAAAGTTATCCTAAAAACCCTTAGAAAGCAGATCAAGGAATTCAACAGGCTCAGGAGCCTGGGGGAGTGAAGAAGCTTGATTTCCATAATATAATTAAAGAAGTACTGGTGCTGTTAATTTTAGAAATAATTTAATTTGGTCTATATCAAAGGAGAAATGTGAGGGAAGAAAAGAGACCAAAGGCTTGTTTGTGGGTAGCACAGGTGGCTGGCACCCTACCCCCTGTCTTTAAAAGAGGGCTTGCTGGCATTAGCCTGGTCAACTCATTTGTGATTTTTAAATTAATTCTGAAGGAAACCATAGCTTACTTGAGGATCCCGCTGAGTATCTGTGTGTCTGGCTTTTTTTTTCTTTGTTCACAGACAAAGCGCTTGCACTGGTTGTGGAAAAAAGGTCTAAATCCGTGTCTTCTCTGCTTACAAGTCTTGCCTGGGAGCAATGGGGGAGAATGTATACAATCATGAAACAAAATATGGCATTTTCTGAATGCAGCTCACATTACCCCAAATAAACAAACAGGCTCTGTCAAACAACCTTCTTCAAAATGATACCACAATCCTTTACTGCTGCCCAGGCAGAACAAATGCACTATGTCAAAGCATTTTTTTGCAAATAAGAGCCGATTTTAAAATTGAGGTTTGCTATTTGAGTCTGCACAACAAAAGAAAACATTTTACTACAGTAATTTTGATGAAAATCAACCTTAAATGCAGCGGGTGAAATTTTAAACAGCTTAACATCACTTACCGACCAAGTATATTATTTAATACTAATTAAATGTTAGAAATGTCATGTTAGATTATTTTTTCCAGTATTTGTATTTATGTTAGATATAGTGGTATTTTCAATCAACAACCCTCAAAATGAATTTTCCATATTTGCGTACCATTGCATCACAGACTGTATACATCCTTTCATTATAACCATTATCCATGTAGAATATTACACTCGAAATGGTCTAATTTTGAGGTCATGTTAAATATATAGTAATTTCAGGACACATTTCATGCACCCAGCAGATTATTCACTTCATCTGAAATTCCATTTGTACTTTTGTTACTATGTTACGCTGATATTTAGCATCGGTCTAGGTCTAGAGTTGCTCTTACCTATAGGATCTTCTCTTACAGAATGCCTGGCATCATTAGAAATTTACCAAGACTGAGCTGTGAACTGGGGAATATGCTATTATGGAAAAGAAAACAGCCTCTAAGTGGATGGGCTCTACCCCAAACCACTGCATAATTGGATCCCTGTGAGCGAGTATTGTCCTAAATGTTTGATGGGAGGAAAATTTAAACACAGTGAAATGAAGACAAGAAACCACCACTGCGGTTAAAAAGTTATCTGTGTAACGAATTACATAGACTCAAGGAACCAGAATCCAAATATCCTCTTTCACATTGAGATATCACCTCCTCCCCTCCGCCCCCTCCTCTACCTTATTCTCCCTGATTTAACTTCAGACTCTTTCTTTATATTCTTATTCCTGTTCCTCCTTCTCCTCCCTCCCTCTCTCCCTCCCTCCCTCCCTCCCTCCCTCTTTTCTTCTCTCCCCACCTTCCTTATTTCCCCCTGCATCTTCCTGTTCCTCATTCTCCTCTTCCCTCCCCATTTCCTCCCTCCCCTTTGGAACATCTCCTCCTAACTGTCCTGGAACTCTCTAGTGACAGACAGCAAGCAGACACCACATCTGGTTTGCCATTTTCCTTTCCTTTCTTTTCCCACTTTCTCACTCTCACTCACAAATGATTAAAAATATTGCGTTTTTCTCACATAAACTTACTTTTAATGTTCCATTTGTGCATATTTATTTTGTATAACACATTTAAAATTTGTATACACTATGGAATGGTCCCAGACAGCTATTGACATACGAATTAATGAGCAAACTTATCAAGCCCTCCATAAACAAACCTTCTGGCCAATTCTTAAATTTAAACCATAAGACAGAAAAATCACAGTTTAAAGTTAAATTTGACAGTCACATATGACTTCACAAAAGTGGCATCTAACAGCTTAAATTTAAACTTGCAGAATTTTTTTTTTTTTTTTTTTTTTTTTTTTTTTTTTTTTTTTTTTTTTTGTATTTCATGGGAAGACAATGACCCTGACAGGTAGGATCTTGACAGCTTTCTCCTACAAAGCCTAGAAATCTCATAAACAGACTCAATCCATGTCTGTCAGTGAATCTGTTATAGCTCATAGATTATTAATACTTAAATCCCATACCCAAAACATTAGATTTAGCCCTGTTCCATCAACTAAATCTATCTATCTATCTATCTATCTATCTATCTATCTATCTATCTATCTATCTATTTTCTATCGTATGCTTTCTTCTATTGGGATATGATGCATTTCTCCAAAAGGCTTATGTTCTGATGGCTGGGGCTGAGCTAGTAGACCTAATCTTCAGTGATTGGATCATGAAGCCTCACAGAATCGGTGGCTGTTATTCACTGATTAACTGAAAAATCTGTTGGAATAATTGAGAGATGGAAAATCTGGAGGGAGGGCAAGTTAAAGGGAGAAGGTCTCTAGGGGCTATGTCTCATCCTGGGGAGCACCTTCCTGTTTCTTTTCTGTCTCTTAGATGCTATCATCATAATTCCAGAAACACAGACCCTAGTGACTATGGACTGGAGTCACTGAAACTGTGAGGTTTCCTTAATTCATTACGTTTTTCCTTCATGCATTCGCCACAGTAACACAAACACAGACTGAACACACAAAAATAGTTATTTAGCATTTCTTTTGAATCCACAGTTTCCAGGACCCTGGTAAGTACTGAAGATGACAAGTCACATATGTCAAATGATGTGGTGCTTGCACGTGACTTACAAAATCCATCCCCACAGCTTAAACATCTATTCCCTACTAGTAACAACTAGTACAATATAAACGTGATATGGGAAGATGTTTTGTAGATGCAATACAAAAGAAACGTTTACAAGTTCAGTACACAGGGTATTTTTCCAAATATCTTCTTTTGTATTTTAAGTCAAGCAATAGGGGCTCAATGAATATATAGGGATAACTGTTCTTAAAACAATAAAACTAACCACACATTAAATATTTATGTTACAAAAGTATGTGTTAAATATCATAATGTTAAATAATGGAATAAACAAGCTTAATTCATATAATACTCTAAATGGAATTCTATACCAATTATTCACCAAACAGTGACTTTGAAAAGAATGTTTTACAGTTTTGTTTTTTTTTCTGGTGAAGTTTCCTTTTCAAAATCCTACCTATATCTCATGGAAAGGAGATGGTCTTTGAACAGAACTCTCTAAATATTTAGGGTCTGATCTACCTACAGTTGCCACAATTTAACCAACAATAAAATTTTACATTATTTATTACAGAACAGAGACAGCTGTTTAACCTACATGAATGTAATATTTAAATCCTTTGTACTTTCATAAGTGAAGACATACTAATAGTATACTTTAAATTCTTTGTATATTTATTTTTAATATGTATGGGTGTTTTACCTGCATGTACACAAGAGTATTCACTTGCATCCTGGCATCAAAGGAGCCAGAAAAGGGTATTGGTTCCCCTGAACTGAAGATACAGATTGGGCAAAACTCTAGATGAGTGCTGGGAATAGAACCCAGGTCTTTTAGAGGAGCAAACAGTTACTTCAAACACTGAGTCATGCCTCTAGCTCCCTAATATCATACTTTAAAAACAAATATCCAGGTATTTATTACACAGGTTTTGTTTTAAGGAAGAGAAATTCAAGTGTTTTCAAGATGAAATTCTCTTGTCAGCTCCCTTGTTTTTTTTTTTTTTTATTGTTGTTGTTGTTATTGGTGGTGGTGGTGTTTGTTATGTACATATCTACTTATCCTCTTTTGGGAGCACACTAACATCCTCTCAGAAGGATTTCAGTCGTCAATGTATTTCATGTTTAATACTAGTCCCCAAATGTTTTAATAAAGGTGAAAATTCTAATTGCCTATCAACATCATAACCATTGTAATACTGGTATAGCCAATCACATAAAAACATAATATAACTTTATACATTACATAATAGACAATGATAGTAAAAGACTGGATATTTATTAGCTACTGTAATTTATTACCATTTTCAAGTATAATTCTATTTATTAAAAAAGTAGGCTGACTATAGAGCAGTGTGATTTGCTACACTAAAACATTTTTTTTTACATATCATGTATACTTTAAATACTTATAAAAAGGTTACATCAAGAGTTGGACTTATGTCATCTAGGTTTGAGTAAGTGCAATATATTAAATCACACAACAAAACCTTACAAGATGATGAAATTCTTCTCATCAAGTGTTGGTGTTGTTAAGCATGACTCCTTTCATAATTAAGATTATTTTTAATAATTTTCCCTAAGATGGTTTTTCACTATATATTGTGCCTGTAAGATCTAAACAGTTTACTAATTTTAAGTGCTTCAATTATTGTTATATTTTGTAACAAAACTTACAAATATCCTATCACTTTGACTGTTTCTAGGTCTTGAGGTCTGGTGGGGTGAGGGTGAGGTGGGGACATTGTCTTTGAGGCAGGGGTGGGGGAGGAGGTGTGGGATGTGGAATGCTAGGAGGGTGGACCAGGAGGAGGATAAAGTCTGCATTGTAAATACAAAATGATTAAAGAATAAATACAAAAGGAAAAGGAGAGAAAAAATTATAGGAAAAAAATCCTTACTTTTACTCATGCAGAGCTGAATTATGCAGATGTTTTCTTTCACAGTAAATCATTATCATTGTACTTTCTTATTAATAATGCAGAGTGAGTGGGAAACTATAATTGGTGAGTGTGAGAAAGATTATTTCCATGTTTTAAATTATCTATCTATCTATCTATCTAACTTATATGCAATGAAACACATAAACTTTAAATAAAGTTCAATAATGTTAAATTATTATTATTACTATTTCATATTTTGAAAGTTTTGAATTAAAACTTACAAGGAAGTTGCAGAGAGCAATGCCAAGCATTTTCTTTCCATCCTAGGTCTAGCTTGCTCAGTAATTTTTATGTAACAATAATACAATGAGCCATGCTTCTACCAAACCAACAAATTTAATATTTGGGATGCAAAACTATTGAAGGACAGACTCTGATGTATATTGAGCAGGTTTTACATATAATGTTTCCTTTGCTTGTAGTTCTAATGCTTTGCATTATGTGTATATATTGGTATAACTTGCATTACAGCTAAGTAAAAAAAAATACGGTTTTCATTCTCGAAAACCATTTACATAATCCTCAGGTTAACAAGCAACTAATGGTTTGCTATTGTTAGCACTGCGTCATTCAGAATGTTACACAAGAGAAATTGTACAGCATATACCACACAGGAATCTGAAGCACACTCCTCAGAGCTAGTGTCATGTTCTTTCTCTGTGTTATTAGTTATCTTGCTGATTTCTATGCAATCCTCTGTTGTCCATCCATTTACCAGTGTTCTACTGTTATATTTTCACCCACTGAGTAAACTTTGGTTACGTTTTGGAGCTGTTATAAATAAAACTACTATAAAAATGTGTGCTGTGTTTAAAATAAATACTTTTAAAATTTCTTTGAGCATTCCATATGAACTATTTGGGGCATATTTTGCCCCTCTAGTACTATTATTTTTAAATGACTGTTTAGTTCTTTGAGAAAAAACGTTCCATAGAAGTTTTGTTAGCTCACTTGTTGCATGTTTGCTTACCTTCAAAAGAAAATGTCATTTTTTTCAAGTCTGACTAGGTAACCTTTCTATCAGTCCCCTCTTCAAATTTATGACCTCTCTTTCTTATTGTGACATATATATTATTATCTTGGTAGATACATATACATGTAAATATATAAATAAAATCTGTTATGTTTTTTCTAATGTTGCTTGTATATATTTGATTTCAGGGAAGAACAAATGTTATTGTATTAGAATGATCATTTTTGGGAAAGGTCTAGCCTCCTTCTACCATTAGTTGCTTATATTGATGTAAGGGTGGGTCCTCTAAGATTTCTCCCTTCTATATCAGCATGAGCCACAACACTGACCAGCATTCAATGATATCCCTATAGGTGCAAGAGTGGCATTCCTTCCTTCATGGAAACCATGAGCTCTCAAACTAGACTTAAAGAACACTCAGCAGGAGGGAAATCATGCCTGGTACCGGATGCCTTGCCAACTCCCTAGAACTAGGAAGATCATGAATTGTAGAGGAGAACCTACTACCACTACTTTACTAGACCAGAATAATTCCTAACCGCATTCTCAAACTTATCCTTATACCCACAGATGAGTGTAGCTCTCACCTTGAGTTAAGACACAAAACAAGGAAATAACTTGTTTGCAGCAATCAAACCATTTATAGAAAACCAAAGCTGATCCTAATACAGGGATTAAGTGACACTGGTGTTTTCGACTCCAATAGATGCATCTACGGCAACCTCCTACACCTGTCAGGGAACAGTGTGGAAGACACTGCAGAAACATTATGTTACAACAGATGGTCAGGAGTCCTCTGAACCACTATGTAATCTACAAACATGGAACACCTTAACAATATGATTACCTAAGCAATGTTTTAGGAATTACAACATTAATAGATATGCTAACATAAAAGAGGTAATTCAATAAACACCATATTCTCTAATTTCAAAATCTTAATTCATTTCCAGAATAATGCAAAATATGGATATTCGCTGGAAAATCCCAGAACTTGATCCATTTATCACTATTATTTAATTATCAAGAAACTTTCATCTACTGTTGTCCTATTTCCAAATACATTTTAAAATAATACTCTCTTTTATTTTCCAATTCCTTTTTGGTTATGTAACATTCTTTAGCCTTGCTTAGGCATAGATATTATATTCTATATGCAAAAACTGACACTGATTTTGCCCTATGCTATAATGTTGTTTCGTAAGATATATATTTCTATATTAATAATTATTTTCTGCCTTCTAATGCCTTTTCCCTCTATTGTTTCTCAAAAATGGCCACTAAATATGTACAAAAATATTGTTAATAATGTATATAATACTAACAGTGTGACAAACTAATATTACTAGGGGCATATACGTGATACTCTTACAAAAAACTTTTACTAAAATTCAAGAAAATATATAATGAATGATGATTGTGAATACTAGCATAGATTCTCTCCTCTCTCTTTCTATCTCTCTCTGCTTCTCGCTCTTTGAAAAATTGTTCAAAAATGGTATATGAATGTTCTAATAGCCATAATATTATTTTTATCATAAAGAAAAGTATATTTGGATGTGAAAATACTCCATGGGAAACAAAATGGTAATTCATTTTCTTAACCAGTGTAGACTCTTAGCAAGGAATATTTGTTAGTTTTTTTTTTAAAAGGTTTGTGTCATCCACTTTCAGCAACTATGGAAATACCACAATTCACCTCTTCTTAAAAGTTTCTGAGATGCTACTAAAAGTTTCCCAGTTAATGAGACCCACTTTTCAAGGTTTCATAGTGGCTCCTTTCCTCTGTTTCTTCCAGTAGCTTACAGACAAGTGACTTTACCATGCAAATGCATTCTATTTTCAAGATTACACTCCTGTTACCATGCTTAGAATCTGTCCTTAAAGCTCTAGTCATATTTATCAAAGTTTCACGACATTCCATAAAACTTTTCCAAGTTAAGCTGATGATAATTGTTATTTTAGATAAGGCTTGATTCTCCAAGACAGGAACTCTATCTCTTCTTTTTCCTTGTGTAATCTACAAATTCTACTCTCACAATTTTCAAGACTATAATCCAATTAAGCAATTTCCCATCCAGAGTGATTTTGTTTAAAAAGTTGTAATAAGTTAATATTTTTACATATGTCAAATAAAATTATTATTTTAAACACTGTCATAATGTAACGTTATATTAGAAGTCAAAAACATACATTATTATTTTAACACATGGCATTTGCGGTTGCCCCAAAATAGATACAGTTGTCATCTTTACATAGTTTAAACCTATTATGAGAATACTCTAAAGTGTTTTTTATTGAGCACTTGTGTCTATAACATTTTTCATTTTTCTCTAACCTTAAACATATTTCTTACCACAAGTTGAACTCTTCCACCATTAAGTACATCTGGATCTAACTCAGGCAAGAAGTGATTGCTACATGGTGACACATGAAAGAGAAAAACAAGTTACAGCATAAATATTGAACGAGGAATGTTTTAAAATGCTCAAATGTCTTTATATAAAATAGAGAAAACAGCTTTAATATATGTTACATGTAATAAATGCACCCATCACACACACATACACACACACACACGCACACACACACACACACACACACAATTTCTCTATTGTAAATACATTTTTACAAAAATATTTCTAAATAAGACTTCAAAATTATCCTTCTTTTAAAATATAAACATCAGTGAACAGAAATCTGAAAGTATTAACATTAAGAGTTATTAAATTATAGAAAAACTCAGTATATTTAAATTACATTCACTTCCTTCACCCCCTTTTTCTTTGGCTCCTTGAAAGAGGATGTGATACAGCCCAGACTGGACTCAAAGTCACCATGTAGTCAAAGACAAGGTTGACCTCCTGGTCTAGTTGTCTCTTCCTCCAATCCTGTACATCACTCTCAACTTTTACAATCATAAAATTTCACTTGAGTTAGACTAAGTTTTCTATCTTTAATGCTCTACCCTGTTTAATGCATACCATTAATATTTACAGTGAAGTTTAATTTGATCGGAATACTGATTTTTTTCAATAAATTTTGTCTTTGGAAACTGTAGAGATGGATAAGCAACTAAAGAGCTTGCCATGCAAGCATGAGAACTTCAGGTATGGTGGTCGATGCTTAGAATGACAGCATGGTGGTGATGAGGGTGGGGGTAAAGACAGATCCCTAGGCTTTATCAAACAACTTTGCTTAAGTCAGTTATTCCCAGTCTAACAAGACCATTTTTATTTTTTAAAAAAATATTGTGGTGTTAAAGAGAAAGACACAAACTGGGTGGAGAAGGAGTATCTAGGAAGAGTTGGGAAAGGAAGTGAATATGATCCAAACACACTGTGCAAAATGGTTAAAGAGCTAACAACAACAACAAAAAAAGACAGGTGGTTTTGGAGGAAGGGCACTAAAAGATCACTAAAATATACATACACCTACCCCAAAATGTGTACATAATACACACACACACAGAGACAGAGAGAGAGAGAGAGAGAGACAGAGACAGAGACAGAGAGACAGAGAGACAGAGAGACAGAGAGAGAGAGAGACAGAGAGAGCTTTTCTATTTTTGAAAGTAAGTTTTTAAATATATTACAAAGAAATCTTTTATATATAATACATAGAAAATAGAGATTATGAGCAATTGTTCATTTCTTCTAATAGAGATTTCATTTCCTAGTGAATAAATATTAAATGTGTAAACAGGTAAAATTCACCTTCATAAATATTGTTTGTATTTTCCACCCTATCACATCTACATCGGTACTTTGACTGGTGAACAGTCTCTCATGTCAAGTTAACATAGGTAAGTAATAGATTCTGCTGTACTTATTATAATTCTAAAGATGCTGTTACTATAAGTTCAGTCAACCTGATTATTTGACATGACATAAACTTAAGTTTACATTAATTGGAATACTTCAAAATAAAACATGAACTACTGGTCACTATTTTTTTTTCATAATGAATATGTCACATAACAAAATGTTTCCATTTTGCGGTGCTTTCATATGAAAGTTTAAGTCACATATATAGTCACAAGATTTTCATCTAGAATTTCAGCTGTCAATTAAAAGTAATATTTTTTTTAAAAAAAAATCTATGTATTGACACAGGAACAGTTACTGGATACCGCACTTTTTCTTTATAAAGTAGAAGTGCCTGCATGGTTTATGTGTTGGTTTCAGGCATTACAGAATAGATTTTTTTTCTAAACATTTTATGGTGAAAACTATAAAGAACAATTAAATCTGCTCTGTAGAAAAGCCTCTGGCAATGTGATGTATTGGTTCTTGGCTATGAAGTTGTGTTTGTTTTAGCACAATTAACCCAGGTTTCACTTTTCAAGACACGTTTACAATACAGAAATCTAATTTAAAGGAAATGACCTCACCATTTCAGGTTTCTGGAACTAGCTGCTTCAGGAAAGCCAACTTGTGTATGAAGCCACTGGTAGGTGTATTCCTTACTCCTTTCTAACTTTTCCTTTGCAGCGGTTGCCATGGAGACTGCCTCTTCCTCCTCATCTTGGGAAGAAATGTGCACCGTTGTCATTCAACAAATAAATTTAGGACAGGTAGCTCACAATAATCCTAAGAATTTCATCATAATAAAAGAGGCAATATATTGACTAAGGCATGGTGTGGAAATAATGTTCATCATTAAAAATGAAGTATTTTTCCTGTTTGAGTTTCAGTTACATCTATACTAAAGAATAAAAGAAATTTTATTGCAGCAACCACTGTTTAGATTAAATATCAATTAGAAAACTTGGGGGTTGTTTTGGGGCAAAGATACACTTTTAGTCTTACTAGCAGGCTTACTTTGGGGCTTATTTTAACATGAAATTGTCATTATAAACATATTCACATACAATGAAACGTATAGATTATAACAAAGGTATTTAAAACAGAATTTTGATTATACAAAACTGAGTTTTGTAAGCTAATTTTATTTTCAATAATGAATAGTGCATATAAATTTTCCAAAATAAAGATTTTCATTGTGTTATTTGCATACATGGTAGAAAGAGAAACTGATTCTTAAAGACTGTCCTCTGATCTACACATACCACACACTGTGACACAGGTGGCTCAACCCATACCCAAAGTAAATATAAAAATCCCAGACATGCAAAAAAAAAAAAAAAGAAAAGAAAAAAAAAGAAAAAGAAAACAGTCTTTATGTTAAATTATAAGCATCTCTGTCTTGGTTTCTCTCTCCCAGTCTCTCTTTCTCTCTCTCTCTCTCTCTCTCTCTCTCTCTCTCTCTCTCTCTGTGTGTGTGTGTGTGTGTGTGTGTGTGTGTGTGTGTGAAAACATGGCAGATATGCCTGCTATGTCAGTGCCACACAATTTAGATTTACACCAAGAAGCAGCTGGTGTGCGGCATTGCTTAGCACCATGGGCTTGCTCTCTTACTCTGCCACTTTCTTGGAGCTCTCATTAACTGCTAAGGGCTTGCTAGCTTTGTGAGCTCGATAGACTGCACGTTTCTAATCGCAATTTATAGTAACTACATTGACAAGAATATAAAACTGCAAGGTCTGGTGGTTAAAAATGCCAACTATTCCAGATGCAGATGTAATCACAGCATTTAGAAGAGCTGACCCAGCATTGGAAGTCAAGATGCCTACAGGCTCCTGATCAATGTCAGACAAACTGAGACATGGAACTGTTCGTTAAAAAATAAAAAAAAAAAATATTGTAGTGAGTTGATTTTATTATGTTTAGGTATGGGCCTTGAATTACTGATCTCTCCAAGACTTTTAACATGAAGGGGTATTGTATTTTGTCAAATGCTTTTTCTGCATCTAAGGACAAGATCATGTGATTTTTTTCTTTGAATTTGTTTATATAATGGATTACCTTAATGGATTTTCATATATTGGATCAACCTTGCATCCCTGGGATGAAGCCTACTTGATCATGGTGAATGATGGTTTTAATGTGGTCTTGGAGCTGGGTGGTGGTGGCACACACCTTTAATCCCAGCACTTGGGAGGCAGAGGCAGGCAGATTTCTGAGTTCAAGGCCAGCCTGGTCTACAGAGTGAGTTCCAGGACAGCCAGGGCTATACAGAGAAACCCTGTCTCGAAACAACAACAACAACAACAACAAATAAATAATGTGCTCTTGGATTTGGTTTGCAAGAATTTTATTGAGGACTTTTGCATCTATATTCATAAGGGAGATTGGTTTGAAGATCTCTTTTTTGGTTGGGTCCTTGTGTGGCTTAGGTGTCAGAGTAATTGTGGCTTCATAAAATGATTTAGGTAGTGTTCTTTCTGTTTCTACTTTATGGAATAGTTTGAAGAATATTGGTATCAGGTCTTCTTTGAAGGTCTGATAGAATTTTGCATTAATTAATCTGCTCCTGAGCTTTTTTTGATTGGGAGGTTTTTAATGACTTCTTCTGTTTTCTTGTGTGATATGGGCCTGTTTAGATAGTTTACCAAAGTTGATTTAACTTTGGTATGTGGTATCTGTCTAGAAAACCATCCATTTATATCTAGATTTTCCAGTTTTGTTAAGAATTGGCTTTTATAGAAGGATCTGATGATATTTTGAACTTCTTCCATTTATGTTGTTATGTTTCCCTTTTCATTTCTGATTTAATTTGGCCTAATTGTCTATCTGTATTTAGAAAAATGCAAATAAACCCATATTTGTCACCTTGCACAAAGCTCAAGTCCAAGTAGATCAATGACTTCAACATAAAACCAGATACACTGAATCTAATAAAAGAGAAAGTGGGAAAAAGTCTTGAACTCATTGGCACAGAAAGAAATTTCCTAAAGAGAACTCCAATGGCTCATGCTCTAAGATGAAGAATTGATAAATGGGACCTCATGAAACTGGAAGGTTTTTTTGTAGGGCAAAGGTCATAATCAATAAGACAAGTTGGCAACCTACAGATTCGGAAAATTTTCACTAACTCCACATCAGGTAGAAGGCCAATATCAAAATATGAAAAGAACTCAAGAAGCTAACCATCAAAAAAAAAAAATCAAACAACCCAATGCAAAGATGAGGTATAGAACTAAACCAAGAAATTACAACAGAGAAATCTCGAATGGCTGAGAAGCACCTAAACAAATGTTCAAAGTTCTTAGTGATCAGAGAAATGCAAATCAAAATGACCCTGAAATTCCACCTTATACCAATCAGAATGGCTAAGATCAAAAACTCAAGTGACAACACATGTTGGCGAGGATGTGGAGAATGAAGAACACTCCTCCATTGCTGGTGGGATTACAAATTGGTACAACCACTTTGGAAATCAATCTGGAGGTTCCTCAGAAAATTGGAAATAAATCTACCCGAAGATCCAGCAATACCACACTTGAGAATACCCAAGAGATGCCCCACCATGCCACAGGGGCACATGTTCCACTGTGTTCATAGTGGCCTTATTTATGATAGTCAGAAGCTATGACTAACCTAGATGTCTCGTGACAAAAAAATGGATACAGAAAATATGGTTCTTTTACACAATGCAATACTACTCAGCTATTAAAATAGAGGACATCCTGAGTTTTGCTGGCAAATGGATAAAACTAGAACATACCATTCTGAATGAGGTAATTCACAACCAAGAGGACATGCATGGTATGTATTCACTAATAAGCAGATATTAGACAAAAAAGTACAGAATACACAAGATACATTCTACAGAACTCAAAAAAGTTAAAAGTTGAAGGGCCCAAGTGAGGACATCTCAGTCCCACTGTGAAGGGAGAAGAAAGCCATCACAAGTGGAGAAGGAGGGAGGAACCTGGTAGGGAAAATAGACAGAGTTGTGGGGAAAAGGGGGGCCTGATCTGGTATTGGATGAGAGAAAAGTACTGAAGCGCTGAGGAACAGCAGAAAGAATGGAAACAGGCAATCGAGGGAGGTAGGAGGTTGGGAGGACCCTCCAGAATGCACCAGAAACTGGGAGGTGAGAGACTCTCATGACTGGAAGGGAGGGACCTTAGATGAAATGTCCAATAGTAGGGAGAGGGAACTTATAGAACCCACCTTCAGCAGGAAGACAGGGCATCAAATGGGAGAGAGGTTTGCCATCCCACAGTCAATACTCTGATACATAATTGTTTCTGTTTAAAAGAACTACAGGGATGGAAATGGAGAGGAGCCAGAAAAAAAAAAGAAAGGCCAGTGACAGGCCCAAAGTGAGATCCAGCTCAAAGGGATGTCCCAAGGCCTGACACTATTACTGAGGCTATGGAGAGCCCACAAAAAAGGACCATGACTACCTTCCAGAAGACCCAACACACAGCTGAAAGAGTCAGATGCAGATATTTGCACCCAATCAATACACAGAAGCTGCTGACACCTATATAGTTGAATTAGGGACAGGATGAAAGAAGCTGAGGAGGAGGGCAACCCTGTAGGAGGACCAGCAGTTTCAATTAATCTGGACTTCTGAGATCTCTCAAACATTGCACCACCAAAAAAGCAGCACACACCAGCTGTTATGAGGCCCACAACACATATACAGCAGAAGACTGCTGGATCTGTGTTCAATCAAAAATGGTGCACCTCCCTTCTGGTCAGCGTCAGTGCCTGGAGCAGTCATAGGGTTCCAGCTCTGCACCCACTCCCTCAAAACCCAAAGGAGGCTGGAATCCCAGGAGCCCTAACACGCTCAGAAACATAGGATAATAGGATCACAGGATCTCTGGAGCTTGGGCACACCAGGATTTCAGGATCCCAGAAGCAGCCTGACTCCCAGGAGCTATCACACCCAAGATCTCAGAATCATAGGATCACAGCTGGACTCTGAGGAGTTATGACACAACCAAGATAACAGGAAAGACATGCTCTCATCAAAGACACTGAGCGAAGATAGCACTAGAGATAACAAGATGGCAAAAGGCAAGTGGGAGAACATAAGCAACAGAAAACACGGTTAATTGGCATCATCAGAACCTAGTTCTTGCACTATAGCAAGTTCTAAATATCTCAAGACACCTGAAAAGCAAAATTCAGATTTAAAATCACTTCTAATAATGATGATAGAGTACTTTAAGAAGGACATAAATAAGTCCCTCCAAGAAATACAGAATAACACATGGAAATATATAGAAGCCCTTAAAGAGGAAACATAATAATCCCTTGAAAAAATTGTAAGAAAATACAACCAAACAGGTGAGGGAATTGAACAAATCCATCCAGGACATAAAAATGGAAAAAGAAAATAAAGAAACCACAAAGGGAGACTACCCAGGAGATAGAAAACCTAGGAAAGAGATTAAGAGTCATAGATGCAAGCATCACCAACAGAATACAAGAGATAAAAGAGAGAATCTAAGGTGCAGAAGATAGCATAGAATGTAGTGAGATATTTTCCCACTACATTTGTACAAAGCTCAGCGATTGGGCTTTATGAGAGGTAGGCAAAGTGAGGAATCAGAAGAAAAAGGAAGAGAGGAGAAAGAGGAGGAGCTAGTAGGTAGAAGGACATAGGAGACATGGAGAAACATACTTGTGTCCAGGACAGTCCTGGTTAACAATTTATATCATAAGGTTAGATATTGGGTTACAACTCTAATTGTATGGGCATCTTGTTCATTATGCATTTCTAATTATATAAAGCCTTTGGAAAATATTAGAGTCTCATTTCTACTAGAAACTGCATGGATGACCGGATGGTCTGGGCTCAGCCAAGCCTTATGGAATTAGTGTGGAAGATTGGTAGAGCCATCTCCCACATTGGCATATTGTGGGTCCCAGGGCCGGTGTTTTTGGCTGGCTGTTTCTAGCTGTGGCATGCCCATGGCCTCTGGCAGTTTCCAGCTGTGGAGCACTTGCCTTCAGGCCTCAGAGTATGTCAGCCTGAGCTAAGCAGAGCCATCACAGGTTAGATAGTCAGCCCAAGAAGTAGACTTTTAAAAAATAATACTGTAACAATAGAAAACATTGACACAACTGTCAAAGAAAATACAAAATGCAAAAAACCCCTAACCCAAAATATCCAGGAATCCAGGACACAATGAGAAGACCAAACCTAAGGATGATAGTTATAGAAGAGAGTGAAGATTCCCAACTTAAAGGGCCAGTAAATATCTTCAACAAAATTATAGAAGAAAACTTCCCTAACCTAAAGAAAGAGATGCCTATGAACATACAAGAAGACTGCAGAGCTCCAAGTAGACTAGATCAGAAAATAAATTCCTCCCATCATATAATAATCAAAACACCAAATGCACAAAACAAAGAAAGAATATTAAAAGCAGTAAGGGAAAAGGTAAAATAACATATAAAGGCAGACCTATCAGAATTACATCAGACTTCTCACCAGAGATTATAAAAACTAGAAGATCCTGGACAGATGTCATACTAAGAGACCCTAAAAGAACACAAATGCCAGCTCAGGCTACTATACACAGCAAAACCCTCAATTACCATAGACAAAGAAACCAAAATATTCCATGACAAAATGAAATTTACATAATATCTTTCCACAAGTTCAGCCCTACAAAAGATAATAAAGGGAAAACACCAACACAAAGAGGGAAATTATACCCCAGAAAAAGCTAGAAAGTAATCTTCTTCCAACAAACCCAAAAGAAGATAGCCACAGAAACATAATTCTACCTCTAATAACAAAAATAACAGGAAGAAACAATCACTTTTCCTTAATATCACTTAACATCAATGAACTCAATTCCCCAATAAAAAGACATAGACTAACACACTGGATATGTAAACAGGACCCAACATTTTATTGAAAGCAGGAAACACACCTCAGTGACAAAGACAGGCACTACCTCAGAATAAAAGTCTAGAAAACAATTTTCTAAGCAAATGGTCTCAAGAAACAAGCTGGAGTAGCCATTCTAATATTAAATAAAATCAACTTTCAACCAAAAGATATCAAGAAAGATAAAGATAAACACTTCCTACTCATCAAATGAAAGATCAACCAAGATGAACTCTCAATTGTGAACATCTATGCTCCAAATGCAAGGGCACACACATTCATAAAAGAAAATTTACTAAAGCTGAAAGCACACATTGCATCTCACATAATAGTGGGAGACTTCAATACCCCACTCTCATCAATGGACAGATTATGGAAACAGAAACCCACATACACATAGAAACTGAACAACACTCTACTCAATGATAACTTGGTCAGGGAAAAAAATAAAGAAAGAAATTAAAGACTTTTTAGAATTTAATGAAAATGAAGACACATCATACCAAAACTCATGGGACACAATGAAAGCAGTGCTAAGAGGAAAATTTATAGCTCTAAGTGCCTACAAAAAGAAACTGGAAAGAGCATAGACTAGAAGTTTGACAGCATACCTAAAAGCTCTAGAACTAAAAGAAGAAAATGCTCCCAAGATGAGTAGAAGGCAGGAAATAATCAAACTCAAGGCTGAAATCAACCAAGTAGATACAAAAGGAACGATACAAAGAATCAACAAAACCAGGAGTTGGTTCTTCAAGAAAATCAACAAGATAGATAAACCCTTAGCCAGACTAACCAGAGGGCACAGAGACAGTATCCAAATTAATGAAATCAGAACTGAAAAGGGAGACATAACAACAAAAAAATGAGGAAATTTACAACATCATCACATCCTACTACAAAAGCCTATACTCATCAAAACTAGAAAATCTGGAAGAAATGGACAATTTCCTAGACATATACCAGACATATACTAGACAGGTACCAGAGTTAAATCAGGATCACATAAACCATCTAAATAGTCCTATAAACCCTAAACAAATAGCAACAGTTATTAAAAGTCTCCCCACCAAAAACAGTCCAGGACCCGATGGTTTTATTGCAGAGTTCTATCAGACCTTTCCCAGAAGACCTAATCTCAATACTTTAACTATTCCACAAAATAAACACAGAAGGAACACTACCTAATTCGTTCTATGAAGTCACAATTATGCTCAAACCTAAACCACACAAAAAAACCAACAATGAAAGAGAAGTTCAGAACAATCTCCCTTATAAATATTGAAGCATAAGTACTGAATAAAATTCTAGCAAACCGAATCCAAGAACACATCAAAACAACCATCAACCACAATCCAGTAGGCTTTACCCAAGGAATGCAGGGATGGTTTAATATACAGAAATTCATCAACATAATCCACTATACAAACAAACTCAAAGAAAAACACATAATCATCTTACTAGATGCTGAGAAAGCATTTGCCAAAATCCAACATTCCTTTATGGTAAAAGGCTTGGAAAGAACAGGAATTCATGGCCAAAACCTAAATATAGTAAAAGCAATATGCAGAAAACCGGAAGCCAACAGCAAATGAGAGAAACTTGAAGCAATTCCACTAAAATCAGGGACTAGATAAGGCTGCACCCTCTCTCCCTACCTATTCAATATAGTACTGGAAGTCCTAGCCAGAGCAATTCAACAATAAAAGGAGATCAAAGAAATACGAATTGCAAAGGAATAACTCAAAATATCACTATTTGCAAATGATATGATAGTATACTTAAGTGACCACAAAACTTCCACCAGAGAACCCCTAAACCTAATAAACAACTTCAGCAAAATGGCTGGATATAAAAATTAACTCAAACAAATCAGTAACCTTCCTCTAAAGGATAAACAGTCTGAGAAAGAAATTAGTGAAACAACACCCTACACAACAGAGACAAATAATATAAATACCTTGGTGTAAACCTAACCACGCAAGTGACAGATCTGTAGGACAAGAACTTCAAGTCCCTGAAGACAGAAATCAAAGAGCTCAGAAGATAGAAAGATCTCCCATACTCATGAATTGGTAGTATTAATATAGTAAAAATGGCCATCTTGCCGAGAGCAGTCTACATATTCAATGCAACTCCCATCAAAATTCCAACTCAATTCTTCACAGAGTTAGAAAGAGCAATTCTCAAATTCATTTGGAATAACAAAAACCCAGGATAGTGAAAAGTATTCTCAACAACAAAAGATATGGGGGAATCACTATCCCTGACTTCAAGCTGTACTACAGAGCAATAGTGATAAAAACTGCATGGTATTGGTACAAAGACAGGCAGGAAGATCAATGGAATAGAATTGAAGACACAGAAATGAATCCACACACTTGTGATCACTTGATCTTTGACAAAGTAGCTAAAACCAGTAGAAAAAAAGACAGTACTTTCAACAAATGGTGCTGTAGTTCAATATGTAGAAAAATGCAAATCAATCCATTTTTATCTCCTTGTACAAAACTCAAGTCCAAGTGGATCAAGGACCTCCATATAAAACTAGACACACTGAAACTAATAGAAGAGAAAGAGGGGAAGAGCCTTGAACACATGGGCACAGGGGGTAAGTTCCAATGATGGCCCCTCACGTGGTCTTGTGACTGAGGCAGACACCTAGCTGGTCTGATCCCATGAAGACACCATATCCTGAGACATCCTAGAGGAGCCACTGCACTCAGAGCAGTGGATAAGAACACTTGCCCACTACCATACACCCCAGAGTTACAACTGGGACCAAGGGGCACTCAGGACCCACCAGGCACCCAAACCCCACCTCTGTGAATAACCACTCCCCTTCAGACCCTCACCTAGTCCTTGTGGCTGGGGCAGACACCTAGCTGGTCTGCTTTCATGAAGACACCATATCCTGAGACATCCTAGAGGAGCCACTACACGCAGAGCAGCAGGAGCTCAGGATCACAGGATCACAGAGACATCTGGACCCTGATGAGTTCTAACACATGCAAGATAATTAGAAAGACAGGCTTCAGTCAGACACAGTGAGTGTAGGGAGCACTAGAGTTAACCAAATGGTGAAAGTCAAGCACAAGAACAGAAGCTACAGAAATCAAAGTTACTTGGCATCATCAGAACCCAGTTCTCCCAACATAGCAAGCCCTGGACACCACATCACACCGGAAAAGTAGGATTCAGAAATAAAATTACTTCTCATGGTGATGATAGAAAACTTTAAGAAGGATATAAATAACTCCCTTAAAGAACTACAGGAGAACACAGGTAAACAGGTAGAAGCCCTTAAAGAGGAAACACAAAAATCCCTTAAATAATTGCAGAAAAACACAAACAGGTGAAGGAATTAAACAAAACCATCCAGGATCTAAAAATGGAAGTTGAAAAAATAAAGAAATCTCAAAGGGAGTCTACCCTGGAGATAGAAAACCTAGGAAAGAGATCAGGAGTCCTAGATGCAAGCATCACCAACAGAATACAAGAGATAGAAGACAAAAATCTCATGTGCAGAAGATAGCATGGAAAACATTGACACAACTGTCAAAGAAAATGTAAAATGCAAAAAGCTCCTAACCCAAAACATCCAGAAAATTCAGGATACAATGAGAAGGCCAAACCTAAGGATAATAAGTATAGATGAGGATGAAGATTTTCAATGTAAAGGGCCAGTAAATATATTCAACAAAATTATAGAGGAAATCTTTCCTAATCTAAAGAAAGCAATGTCCATGAATATACAAGTAGCCTAGAGAACTCCAAATCAACTAGACCAGAAACAAAATAGATTACCAAAAGCAATCTACAGATTCAATGCGATCCCCATCAACATTCCAAATCAATTCTTCATAGAGATAGAAAGAGTAATTTGCAAATTCATTTGGAATAACAAAAAAAAAAAACCTAGGATAGTGAGAATTATTCTCAACAATAAAAGAAATTCTGGGGGGAATCACCATCCCTGACCTCAAACTCCACTACAGAACAATAGTGATAAAAACTGCATGGTATTGGTACAGAGAGAGGCAGGAAGATCAATGCAATAGAATTGAAGACCTAGAAATAAACCCATACACCTGTGGTCAATTGATCTTTGACAAAGGAGCTAAAATCATCCAGTGGAAAAAGGACAGCATTTTCAGCAAATGATGCTGGTTCAACTGGAGGTCAGCATGTAGAAGAATACAAATCAATCCATTCTTATCACCTTGTACAAAGCTCAAGTCCGAGTGAATAAGGATCTTCACATAAAACCAGATACACTGAAACTAATAGAAGAGAAGGTGGGGAAGACCCTCAAATACCTAGGAACAGGGGAAAAATTCCTGAAGAGAATACCAATGGTGTATGCTTTAAGATTAAGAATTGACAAATGGGACCTCATAAAATTGCAAAGCTTCTGTAAGACAAAGGACACTGTCAATAGGACAAAACAGCAACCAACAGATTGGGAATGATCATTATCAATCCTACATTCGGTAGAAGGCTAATATCCAATATATACAAAGAACTCAAGAAATTAGACTCCAGACAACCAAATAACCCTATTAAAAATGGGGTACAGAGCTAAACAAAGAATTCTCAACTGAGGAAACTCGAATGGCCACGAAGCACCTTAAGAAATGCTCAACATCCTTAGTCATCAGGGAAATGCAAATCAAAACAACCGTGAGATACTACCTCACCCCTTCAGAATTTCTAAGATCAAAAACAGATGCTGGCAAGGAGGTAGGGAAAGCAGAACACTTCTCTATTGTTGGTGAGATTGCAAGCTGGTACAACCACTCTGGAAATCATTCTGGAGGTTCCTCAGAAAATTAGACATAGTATTACCTGAGGACCCAGCAATATCACTCCTGGGTCTATACCCAGAAGATGTTCCAACATTAACAAGGACATATGCTCCACTATGTTCATAGCAGCCTTATTTATAATAGCCAGAAGCTGGAAAGAACCCAGATGTCCTTCAACATAGGAATGGATACAAAAAATGTGGTACATTTACACAGTGGAGTATTACTCAACTATTAAAAATAATGAATTTGAGAAATTCTTAGGTAAATGGATGGAACTAGAAATTATCATCCTGAGTGAGGTAACCCAATCACAAAAGAACACACATGGTATTTACTTACTAATATGCAGATATTAGTCCAAAAGCTTGAAAAAGCCAAGATTCAACTCATAGACCACGTGAAGCTCATGAAGAATGAAGACCAAGTGTGGATGCCTACTTAGAAGGAGTAACAAAAATACTCAAGGGAGCAAATATGGAGACAAAGTGTTGGACAGAAACTGAAGGAGGGGATGTCTGAAGACCATTCCACCTGGGTATCCATCCCATGTGCAGTCACCAAAGGTAGATCCTGATTTGGATTTCAGGAAGTGCATGCTGACAGGAGCCTGATATAGCTGTCTCCTTAGAGGTCTGCCAGAGTCTGACGTATTCAGAGGCAGATGCTCACAGCTAACCATTGAACTGATCAAGGGGTTCCCAATAGAAGAGTTAGAGAGAAGATTGAAGAAGATGAAAGGGTTTGTGGTCCCAATGAGAAGAGCAACAAAACCAACCAACCAGAGCTCCCCAGGGTCTAAACCACCAGCCTGGGGGCAATTAGGGAGGGACTCATGTCTTTATCTGTATATGTAGGGGAGGATGGCCTTGTAGGGCATAGATGGGAGAGGAGATTCTTGGTTCCATGAAGGCTGAACACCGAGTGGGGCTGGAATTCGAGCATGAGGAGGTGGGAGCTGGCGGTGTAGGTGAGAGCACATCCTCATAGAAGCAGGAAGAGGGGTGATGGGATGGGGGTTCCTGGTTGGTGGGGGAATGGGGTAAGGGGATAAAATCTAAAATGTAAATATAATATCCAATAAAAAAAGAAGAAAAAACCTTCAAGAATTGACAAATGGGACATCATAAAATTTCAAAGCTTCTGTAAGGCAAAGAAAACTCTCAATAGGACAAAATGGCAACCAATAGATTGAAAAAAGATCTTTACCAATCCTACGTCTGATAGAGGGGTAATATCCAAAATATACAAAGAACTTAAGAAATTAGACTCCAGACAACCAAACAACCCTATTAAAAATGGGGTACAGAGCTAAACAAACAATAAAATGTACATTTACACAATGGAGTACTACACAGCTATTAAAAATGTTGAATTTATGAAATTCTTAGGCAAATGAATGGAATTAGAAAATATCATCCAGAGTGAGTAACCCATCACACATGGTATGTCCTCATTAATAACTGGATATGAGACCAAGATATAACTCGCAGACAACATGAAGCCCATGACGAAGAAAGACCAAATTGTGGGTGCTTTGGTCCTTCTTAGAAGAAGAAACAAAATATTGACAGGAGCAAATATGGAGAAAATGTGCAGAGCAGAAACTGGAGGAGGGATCATCCAAAGTGTGCTCATCTGGGGGTCCATCACAGGTGCAGTCACCAAATGCAGACACTGTTGTGGATGTCAGGAAGTACATGGTAGCAGGAGCCTGATATACCTGTCTCCTGAGAGACAATGCCACAGCCTGACATATACAGAGGGGGATGCTAGCATCTAACCTTTGAACTGATCATGGGGTCCCCAATGGAGGAGTTAGAGAGAAGACTGAAGGAGTTGAAGGGACTTGCGGCACCATGGGGAGAGTGACAATACCAACCAACCAGAACTCCAGAGGGTCTAAACAGCTAGCCTGGGAACACACAGAAGAGGGAACCATGCTCCAGCTATAAATGTAGTGGAGGATGGACTTGTTGGGCATCAGTGGGAAAGGAGGTACTTCATCCTGTTAAGGCAGGATGCACCAGTGAGGGGGAATTCAAGATCAGGGTGGTGGGAGTGGGTAGATGGTAGTGGAAATACCCTCATAGATATAGGAGGAGAGAGAATGGGATAAGAGGTTTCTGGGATATGGGATGGGGAAATGGGATAACATGTGAAATGTAGATAAATAAAGTATCCAAAAATAAAAAAGTCAAAAAAAAATAAAAAGCAAAAACAAAAAAGAACAGATAATGCAACTAACTATTTGAGACTTTCTGTCAGCCATTTAATATTACCCATTTTACTGGGATTCCTTATAATTGTCAAGGACAAGGGACTGTGGAAGGGGCCCATGGAATTTTAAAACAATGTCTTTATAAAATAAAAAAGCAGGAGGTATATTCCCATACATCACAAATTTATTTAAATTGTGTTCTTTTTATTTTAATTTTTTAAAAAAAAATTTGGATGCCAAGGAACTTTCTGCTGAGTGTCTATGGCACTCTACAACTAGGTATACTTATGCATAGGTGAAAGGGAAGGATCAATTTACTGGCATATGGCATGATCTTGATCAAGTATTTAATATGGGGAAGAGGGCATGTTTGTGTTTTTTCTACAAGATGCTGAAGGAGCATGGTGGACACCAGAGCTGTGGGTGAGACATGCTGATGCTGGGACAAAGAATGATGCTGACCTGTGAGCTTGCTGAGTGCCCTGACAATGGTGACTGAGAAGCTGTATTGGACATAAGTTCCTTACCCACCTTTGCTTACCTATACCCCTGATGGGACAAGCTGCTTTGCCTCAAGTTCATAGATCTTGTGGAAATGAGAATCAAAAAGAGAAGTTATAACGCCTTTTGTATTATTATTAAATGTGACCAGTTATCCAGACTCAATCATAGGCTGGTCTAGAAATCAATCCAATATTGAAAATAACAAGTCTTCATTTGGAAGTCTGGTTCTGGACATTTTCAGAGACATATATGGAAATTATATGCAGTTCTCTATGATGTTATGTTAGTAAGAGATAAAATTGGGGAAGGATGTGGATTTCAAACAGGTGTTAGCACATATGTGAAGGCTCTTTTAATTGTCAAGTTAAAAATACTTTTGTTTCTTCTACAGTATTTAATGTAGGTTGCATTGATTGTACACCTTCTATTTGTGTTTGTGTTTTGAAATCTGGCATGTCAGTTATGGAGGTCTATCAACCAGCTTTTGTTTTAGTGCCCTGAGTATCACATAATCTTAGTTTTCTGATAAAAACTCTCAAGTACTGAAGGAAGTGAATTAGGCTTTAAGCAGAAGCAAGAGGGTAGTGGACTTGATTATTGTTGGTATAACAGCTTTAGTTACATTAAGTGCTAGCACCACTGCTTCTGCAATTGCTTTGACACAGGAAATTAAAACAGCTACTTTTGCTAATCATTTAGCAAAAAAATGTTACTAATGTGTTGAATATACAACAGGATTTAGATAGGCAGATTTATGCTCTTTATCTTATTCAAATTAATGGAAGGAGAATCAGTGTTTAAGAGTAAGGAGCCATTTTGAGTGTCATACCAAATATCATTGGATTCATGTTAGTTCTAAAATTTACAGTGGTAGCCATTATAATTAGAAAAAAGTTTAAAGACACTTGCAGTGTATTTGGCATAATTCTAACACCTCTCTGGATTTTTTTACCTTCGCATAGTGAGCTTATGAATTTAAGGAATGCTGCTCTGCTGAGTGTTGATGGGGCAGATACTGCTGATAAAATTACTTGTGGCATGAGGTCAGTATTTCTATTTTGGTCAAGCTTCAAAAATGGCATATATAGCTTGTTCATGCTATCTTTTTTGTCCTGGGAATAATTTTATTCCTGCCCATCATGGTAAAGTTTGTCTTTAATAACATCAACATGTTGGCAGCCAAAGTACATGGCTTGAAACTGAAAGTGGACTCCAAGACAGGTAAATTAACAAGCTGGCAAGCCAAGGACTGGTAAGATTCTGCACAGAGCCCTAACAACTTAAGACAGAAATGTATTGCTTTTGATAATGCATATTCCATGACAGGTAAGGAAGGCATTCTTGTCAGGATGACCTAAGACAGGCTCAGTCTTGTTTGTTTATGAAATAAAAAATGGAGGAGGTGCAGAGCTTTTGGGGCTGCTTGGCAAAAATCTGACATAGGCCAAGGACAAGAAAATGGACTGCATGGCAGGAATTTGATGTTGGCTAAGGACAAGGAAGTGGGCTTCAGGCGGGAATCTGGCATTAGGCTAGAACAAATTAATAATTTCAGGCAGAAATCTAAATCTTAGGCTAGAACAAGGACATGGGCTTCAGACATGAAAATGACTTTGGGCTAAAACAGGTTAGTAGGCTCAGATATTTTGGTCATCCTGATAAGTCCTTAGAAACAGTGATCATGGACATGTTCACAGAACTTTGTGAATTGCCTTGCATGTTTTTTGACTATTTATGTTTATTTTCTTGCTTGTTCCTTGACTATTTGCATCTATTGTATTGCTAGTTCCTCAACCTAGAACTGACCTTAACATTTGCATGTAATTTAAATGGTATAAAAGCAAAAAAGAGGAGGGAAGATGGGATAGAAGTTTTCTAGCGAGGGGAAAGGGGAAAAGGGGATGGCATCAGAAATGTAAATAAATAAAATATTCAATTAAAAAAAGAGAGAGATGATGCACCTAATCCTCAACAGACCAGAGGTCCCAGAGAACATAGAGGTCAGGTGTGGTGAAGGATAGATATGGGGTGGGACAGCTTCATAGAAACTGGTTGGTTGGAGGTATGAGAAGTAGAATAGTCTGGGAATGGACAGGAGGGAGAAATGAAATCTGGAGTGTAGAAAAATAAATTAAGTAATTAATTATTTTAATAAAAAGAAAAATAAAGAACAAATAAGGAAAAGAAAGTCAAATATCAAGTCATTCATTCCAAATATTCTTTTACTGTTTGTCTTAGAAATCAGAATATTTGTAAGTTTTCTGGAAAATGAAACATATCTTAAAGATCATAGGAAATTAATAGAATACACTGTGTACACACAAAGTGTAACATGGATAATACTGAATATGATGTGAATGAACATCTTAAAACTGTTCTTCTGATACAAGTAAGTGAAAGAATGCTGGTTTTCAAATCAAGATGTTAGAAGTAATATTTAGACAAATCTAAAAGAAAAATATAATTTTTTCTAATGTCTATGTTCTTCTTTCATCTGATGCTGCCACCTGATTTTAAAATGCTCACAACTCATGCCCTAAAATCTCAATGGAGCCTTACTTGGTCAAACCGGATGAAGAATTCCTTCATAGCCTGGGCTGGCCAGTGAACTCATGCAGAGAAATATTTGTTAAATAGTCTTGCAGGTACACAGGAAATATAAATCAGACTGCCACAAATGAAAGATGTGTTGTCACAGTCACTCTATAAAGGTAAGTCTTTCCTCTGCATATACTGGAGTGTGATCTACCTTTCTTGCTTGACCACACCAGGTACAGTTCAGACAGTAACTAAGTAGCAAGACGTAAGTGATTCTGATAATTAGCTGAGCCAAACATTGAACCCTAATACTCAATATGTAGAAAATAAGTTCATGCTCCACAAATACAGTTCATTGAAACCAAGCTTCATGTTGCCATGTTAAATACTTAAAAAGCTATTGATAATTGAATAGTATTATCTAATTATGGACATTCTGTATTTCTTTACTGCTAAGTAAACAACATTAGCCCATGTGGTTACTTAGTAATTTTATATTATATATCATGGGACATGGTTTTTCTTTCAGATTAGAAACTGTCTGAGCTTAGGCATCTTCATTTATATTGCTGACTAAGCATAAGTCCTTTCTCTGTCATTAGTGGTGAAAATATTTTTCTGGTTCATTGTTGATTTCAATTTCTACTCTTTTAAAAAATTCTGCCTTTCTAGGCATGCAAAATTGTGTACATTCTAAATGTCTTCAAAACTATATTTTATTTTCCTCTTGTGATTTGAGGCTTGCATCTCTGAATTCAATAAACTGCATGAAGTGCTGGACTCTGGGAAGAAATTCTACACATTTTCTATGATTTGTCTTCTATAAACAAAACACGTTCATTCATTCTTGTTCTTTATTTTGTCAGTTTCTGTTCTTTTGTAATTTACTACAATCTTATTTTGCTAAATTGAAATTGGACTTACTAAGGTTTGAGGGCTGGACATTTAGTCAATAGTAGAGAGCTTCCCTAGCATGCATAGGGCCTAGATTTAGTTCCTAGTACAGCAAAAGAAAAAAATAAATTGTAAATGTTATATCCTAAGCCTAAGATGAGTATGGTGGCTCACCATTATATTCCCCTCATTTTAGAGATTAAGGTAATAGGATTGCTGTTAACTTAAAGCTATTCTGTGCTACACAGAGAAATGACTCAATCAACTCCAAATAAGGCTTTAAATTTTCTTATCTTATAAACATATTCCACTTATCATCATTGACTTCTCTGTTATATTAAATTACACAGACTAGTTCTCTTCTTTCATCTATTTTGATTGATACCTTTTAGGGTATTTTATAGATTATTCTTTTAGATATTCGTTTGTTGGGTTCTACAGAGTTAAATAAATCCATTAATATATGCCTCATAATGTGTTGGTTTCTGATGATGACTGAATAGACATAATTTTCTTTCTCATAAGGCTAATAAACTGGACTGCTTGGAATAGGTAACTTCTAACTTTACTCCTATAAATATTTCATATTGTCAGCTGAACTTCAGAGACATTACATGTCTTTCTTCTTCTTCTTCTTCTTCTTCTTCTTCTTCTTCTTCTTCTTCTTC
>JANHMN010000021.1:24208272-24254714 GCA_030674055.1 Rhabdomys pumilio
CTTCCTTCCTTCCTTCCTTCCTTCCTTCCTTCCTTCCTTCCTTCCTTCCTTCCTTTCTTTCCTTCATGCTTTCTTTTCTTTCTTTCTTTTTTTCTTTCTTTCTTTCTTTCTTTCTTTCTTTCTTTCTTTCTTTCTTTGTTTCTCTTTTTTTCATAGATGATTATAGCTTGTGTCAAGTTGCCAAGAATTTGACAGACATGTCCTCAACAGGTTGCTGTGGACATCATGTACTCCATTTTTCCTGCCACAGGGAACTGAAGCCATGAACCTAGAGTCCTTCCTCTCTTTGTTTCTGTCCAATACTATGTCAAAACAATAAGAAACGTGACAAACATATGAACACTCATTTTAGAGGATCCGAGAAGAACTCCAAGACACTTTTCCTTATGTCATGTTATAACTTGCTGTTTTGCCTCTGATAATATAATCTCTTGATAATACTAGCACATAGTATGATGCCTAGTATGCATAATGCATAGTATGAGGCTCAGTAAATATCGCTGAAAAAGGAGCATCAGCCTCAATTGTTCTTCCTGTTCTTAAAAAGACTTGAGCTATGATGCAAAGGATTTTAGTGTGTATTACAGAAGATAGCATTTGTCTAGCATGTGTCTAAAGATTAACTTAGTTACTAGATTACGAAGGATCCTTAACTCTGAACATCAGCATTACCTCAGAATTAAAAAAAAAAAAAAAAAAAAGACAACTAACACTGGCAAATCAAAACACAGCGCCAAAAGGATGACCTTTTCATAGGCCCAGAGTGTAATAAGCTAGAGGAGAGTACTTTCATTTAAGAGGTTCACCAAAGAAATGAAGTAATTTGAAAATTCATGGAAATATTATTCTTTTCTTTATAAAAAGGCAACAAAAGGTGCTCATTAAATCCATATGCTTCAAATAAATCAATTTCTAAATTTTCTGCATAATATCCTATACTGAGGGAAATTAAGATTCAATTATCATTTAGGGCACAGAGAAATAAACTAAGTAGTTATATTTTAATTCGTGTGGTAACTTTCCCATGACCGTTTCCTTTTTCTCTAATGGCTTTTCTCCGTAATATAATTTTGAACTACTCTTGGTTTCATGAGCAGAGATGAGTTCATTTGTTTACCAAAAGCTTTTGGAGGACATTGTTGTGGCTACACAAAATGCTTCTTCTTGTGCTGTGAGATATTTTAAGTCATTTTGATAAATGGTTGATTCTACCGTAGCTCATTCTGGAAATACTAAAAATTTCTTTATAATGTATAAATGGTTTGGATGTGTTTACCAAAGAAATTATTACCTCATACCTCACAAATAAAGAACAACCGAAAGTGGAATTTGGCATAAATACACTAAGAGAATTTGAGTTTCATTAACATTTGTATAAATACTTGTTGATAGGCTGTTTACAGCTTCTTCGTTAACCAAGCCAATCTGCGGCTGGAACACAGACAGCACTGGCAGAAAACCAATAACTCTCTCAGAGCCATTTGAATGTGACAGCAACATCACTATTCCGTAAGACATATTTAACTATTCACGAACTGGTTCACTAAGGGAAAAATGTCTTAATGAATAAAGACCAGGACTGTTGGTAAAAAGATTAAAAACAGACTTTGGAAGGGCAGCCAAAATTATATATGTAAGGTCAAAGGCTAACAACAGCATTAATTATTCCTTTACTCAGTTCATTCAATCTTTATGGTCAAATAGATTTTAAAAAATAGAATGAAAAATACTAGTGAGTTTCTGACTTTGCAAAATCACCAAATAAATAAAAATAAATAAAAACATATTATATATAAATATATATATGATATATATTTATATATAACAGAATTATATAAAATAAAAAACAGATATAGTGAACCTATATATCTTTTGGATTTTATAATTTTGTTTTTAAAACAGAATTGCTTGATGCAGTGAATACTTTTGAAATAGCAACACAAATCTTTTATGTGTTTATTATCCAATTACAAAAAACTAGATTGTCTAATTCTACTTAATATAGCATATTTTTAATATTGTGTTCATCAGCTGATCTCTGTCATCTTGCTCATATGTGTATCATGTATTCTTAAAGGTATTTCCATAGTTTCTTCCATGACAGTCAAATAAATTGAAAAAATATCTAAGATTGTCTAGATAACATATTCATGAACATTTGTAACTGTGCCTGGGACTAGGTTAAGGCAAAGAAGACAAGAGAAATATTTTCTTTACATAAACCTTTTATGGGAATGTCAGGAACCAAGGAATATTTTGATAAACTGTCTACATATATTTAATGAAACTTTATATACTTCATATATATGTATTTCTATATTTGAAGAAATATTTATCAAAATAAATATTTTACTGTTATATTGCTTGATTAAAAAATCAAACAGAAAATATTTAGAGTCAATTGTTGAAAATCAGTAACAATACTCTGCCCAGACTCCTGAAGCCTTAAGGCTAATGCCATACTGATCTAACCTCATCCTTGCTGTGTGTTGATCTCTAAGTAATACTATGAAAAATATCAACAGAACTGAAAAGTAGCCATTAGCTTACATTTTCCCCTGTAGTTTCACATGAATATGGCACAGAAGTTCATTTATTCATGAGCATAGGATTTGAGTTGAGACATATAATAAATTAATTTTGAAACTAACTAATTTAAGAGATGGTTTTGGAGTTATATTCCATCTGTCTTGTACTTATAAGAAAGTAACTTGTACAGAACACCTGGATTTTTACCTATAAGCTGTGTAGTGATACACAGTTGACTTACTATTTCTGCTTCTTTTTATCTTTCTTATAGTGAGTATACTAATAATATAAAATGAATAACTATAGTACCCCTAACATGTAAGTATTTTGTAAATGATTTTTCTCTATAAAAGACATGTAGGAACCATTATATAATATGAAAGAATATGTATGTGTATATATTTTTGTAAATTCCTTTGAAAATTTAGAATTTTTTTCTAGTAGGATTTCCTAGACTAACCTCCAGATTATATGTATTCCTGTAATATTTAAAGAAAATGGATTCCATTTTATGTGGTCTTAATATTGTCTTGCTTGGCACAGGCCAGAACTGACCTTGCAAAGAAAAGACTGTTTGAGTTACAGTTTCCAGGGGCTTACTGGGATGAAGGTAAGACTTCAGAGTTAGTCACCATGGTAGGGAGAACACTTTTCTGGAAGTTAGTCCAGGAAGTCCTCCTTAGAAAAATTATACAGCTTCAGCAGATATTTTTAAAAACTATATTTTCTTTCATAATATATAAGGGTTCTCACATGTCTTTTACAGAGAAAAATCAATTTCTAAGAGATAAGAAGGGTGTATGGTCCTAATTGATTTTAAGTTATTTCAAATAATTTTTAGCAATTGCTTAGTAATAACCATGAAGGAGGTTCCATTGACATGATTCTCTCCTGTTTCACTCTTTTAATTTAATTATACTTGGAAAATATTCCTCTGTCTAACGTAGATTCCCTCAGGGAGTGTTAATATGGTAGGTCATCCAAACTAGGGCCCACCCAAAAGAATAATCAAGAGTAATGATGTAATTAGGCTGGTTTTCAGAATAATATAGTCATATTGACCAAATTAGTAATATTGACATTTATTTTTATAGTTCATTTTTTCTGGTTTTGATATAAACATGTATACAAGCTTTTGCTCTTTGATAAAAAGACATCTATAAATACATTTGTTTATATATGTTTTTATTAATTGGTAGCTAAGCTAATGACTTAATTTCCTTTACCTGTTTTATTTCAATAGAAGACAATAAGTGGTACACAATTGATTCATTAAGTTTAGGAGCTTCCAATGAGTTATATAAATTTTTATTGATATAATTATAATCATAAACTATTGTATAACAATGTAGCAGAAATGTTTCTGTAGCACACACATATACATTTATAATGAACTTCTTGATGTGCCTATTATATTTTAATTATTTTTATGCAATGATTTTTTTATGCTTTTTAAATTAAATGCATATTGTTTTGGTCACTAAAAAGTTCATATAAAATGCTAAATAGAGCTTAAAATATTGCTTGCATTATAAATAACAATAAATAAACATCTTTTGTTTCATAGACTGAATTGATAAAGCCTGAAGAATATGAAGAGAATTTTGTTCTGCACAGATCTCAGGAAGATATTTTTTGTTTTTATTACTTTATTTATAAAAAGATGAATCATTATTTTATGTACTAAGACTTTATTGTACCCAAATAACGTCTTTCTGATGGGTTTCACATTTTTAGAAAAATGTTAAGGACTCCTGATGTACTTTTATGCTAGTAAGGGAAGCTCATAGAGACAGTATGAACTGAACATAAAAGCATCAAACTATTATACAACACACAAAAATTAACCTTAGCATGAATATAAAATCCTAATATTTAAAAATAATCAAGAATTATGTAAGTTAAAAAATAAAAAAGTCCATGAAGTCTTTGATAAATTTCAAAATTAGAACAGACTTTTCAAATCATAAGTTTTATGAAAAAATTTCCCAAGTATAACACCTATACTAAAATATATAATATTAGCTTTCTTGATTTCCTTTTTTCCCCCTCTCCTTCCCAGGCATGTGAGCAACATTGTGCTCATTACTTATAAAGGCTTACTTTAAATTGTATTTACTTGTCTGCACCTATACCAGTACCCACAGAAGCCAGATGAAGGTATCAGGTTCCTTGGAGCTAGAGTTCTGGGTGCTAGTAAGCCACTTCAGGTGTGTCCTAGAAACCAAATGCCAGTTCTCTACAAGTGTAGTCTGCCCTTTTAAACACTTAGAAATCTGTCTAGGCCCCACATTATTTGCTTTTGACCTATACATAAATAGAGGAATTCTGTAGGTTTTCTTTCTTTCTTTTTTTTTTTGTTAGACATTTTTTGGGAGTTACTGCATATTTGGTATGTTCTACCATATTTTATTTTAGTTATTGCACTGCTTTTAATTTAGTGTATGTACTATAATTGTTGTTTGACACATAGACAATTCTGTAATTTTTAGTTGTGAGTGATGACAGTTTACATCTAGGACAAGAACTTCTCTCTATAGACTTTATTCCAGTTATGTGTGCACTCAACTTAGTGTTCAAATTATAAACTCTATATGCCAAGTCTGTAATTGGAAAAAACTCTTCAAATTTAATTAACATTGTCCTGCTCCTTTAAGTCTATTTGGAAAAATATTATACCTCAACTGGATACTTTATATTAGAAATAAAAACAGTACAAGGAATGAGTTACCTCTTTAAACTATTGGTCAACTGGGTCCCAAGGATTCCCAAGGATTTTAGTCTATAATAGCACCTTTGTCTACCACTAGAATTTGATAGTAAGATCCTCTTACAAAGGACACTGTATAATTGAGAAACATAGCATAGAAAATCAAATCAGTAGTCACTAGCAACTTCATCCCTACTGGCTAGCTTCCATTTTATTGGAAGGCATTATATGTACTACCAGACAAGACAATTGATCATGAACCACACTGAGCTTGAACTTGCAAGATCCAGTTATGACTAGTATGGCAAGATATTCCCATTGTTTAAATAGTGGCACAAATGTTATGAGAGTAACCAACCACTTTCTGATTGGTTCTAATATTCACTTCTTATAGTGAAACGCTTATAGGGGATTAAGGGGGAAAGAATTCGTGTCTAGATAGATCATAGGCCATAGGGGAGGTTCCAGTACTATGATTCTGCTAAGTGGACAGATCATTAAAACTATTTTTAATGACCTGTTGATATTAGGATAGATTGGAACACCTCTCATCTCTTATTAGAAAAGCTTTTTGCAGTAGATGACTGTTAACACAGAGATCTTCAACTAGTCAGCATAGAAAGAATAAGTGTAATGGAATTCTTTGCATTAAACTGGACACATATATATATCTTATCCCCTTCTCTTAATGTTCAGATAAATTGTAAGAATAGTTTTATGAAGTTGGTAGGACAGTTATACATATGAACACACACAATGATTATTGCAACATGTAAAAACTAGTATGAGCTCAAAACAGATAAAATCCCAGCACAGAGGAAGTAAGGCAGGAATGCAATCCCAACTCTAACTGAAGGTCTATTGCCATTTAATGGCTTCTGAAAGAGATAGAATAAGTGTTCTTTGATGATGTGGCCCCTAGGTCACATCACTATGCATCTGGCAGTTGGGTAAAATAAACTGGACTTGATGAGACTTGGAGAGAAGTGGAAAACTCAAAGTTGATTAGGAGGAGTGGGGAGGGTGGTTATCTGATGAGCTGTGGGCAGGGGAAAACTATATTCAAAATACATTGTATGAAATCCTCTAAGAACTGATAAATGATTGCTTTAAAAATGTTTAAAATTTAAACTCTTTTATTTCATATAAATGCCTCTGTAAATATTAATAGTTAATGAAGCCTGACTATGCACCAATGGTTTAGGTAGCTATCTCCTTCTGATAAAATGTCAACTGAGCATAAATGCAGGAGTCCCTATCTTGACTCACAATTCACTTGACCTACATAGCCACCTTACAGTAACAACTGTGCCACATTTCAGTATATTTATAGTCTTAATTTCTGCAATTGTTTTGTAAATTGTATATTGATGTGGTGAGTTCTCTCGCTTTGTCATTGTTAAGTCTATTTCAGTAGTTTATGGATTTCTACTTCATAAACTAAGCATTGGTTCTGTTTGTGCACTTTCTAAATTACTGTCACATGGAATTTAATTGATTTGTATTGTATAAGCTGTTAATGTTTTTCTCTAATATTCAAAATTTTAATATTCTTCTTACAAGAAATTACACATATTTTGTTAAATAATATATTATTTAAAGTTATGGCATTGTGAATTTATTTATTCATTTACATTTGTTATATATATATTTATGATTTATGTGATTTAAGGTTATAGTATTACATTCCTTTACTCTCAGCACTGAGAAGATGGAGCCAGAAAAATTTCTGTGCATTCAAAGAAAGCCTTGGTTGCACAGTGAGTTTCTGGTATTTGGGGCTAGGTAGTGTCTAAGTGAAAGACTTTTAGTTTATTCATATGGTTAACTTTTAAACTGGCTTTGGGTAGTTTTGGTAAATTTTTTCTAATTTTGTTTTGTTTTAATTTCTCCCATTTTTTTCAAATACATTGACATAAAGTCATTGCAATATCTGTAATTCCATATCCTTTCCTTCCACAAGGCTGCATCTGGGTGATGTTCTCGTGAAGGAGACTTGCCAGTGTGCATCCAATTTTTAAGCTATTTATGCTTTACTGGTGCAAAATAGTATATTTTTACTCTACTTTAAATTAACCACTGATTGTAGGAAATCTAATGCTTTATTATTGTATAATTTCCTTTCTAAAAGATAATTACAATTTCTTCTATATGTAATTCTAACAATTTTAAAATCTATAACCAAATGGGCATCTTAGTGCTACTTACTTATAACTTAATAGCATTGCATTCAGAAAATGCACTACACAAGAATTTCATCCTATAAAATTTTCAGTCCTTATTTAAAGCCAGTGGGATGTCAGGGTTGGGAAATATCCTTTTGTGCTTCAGGATAACATATGCTTTCAGTCAATAAATGTTCTATATAAGACCTTCAGCCATAATTTATTTAACATGCTTATCAAATCATACCCTTACTGATTCTTTGAAATAGTCTATAAATAAGTGAAAGAAATGTCATTAAAACTTTCTAGTTGTTGCAATCTCTTCTTCCTTTTACAACTTTAATTTTTGCCCTCTGTTAGCATTGTGTGTTATACTAGTGCACACAAAATGAGATGCATTACAACTACATTAGTAATTTTCCTCCTCATTTTGAGAAATTCCTCCCACAAAGGATGGAGGACACAGTTTTTATTCATTGTTTCATTGAGCTTAGTGCATGATCATTTGTCTTCTTATGTTTGGATAGAGCATCACTGGACTGGGATATATTGTAGAAGACCTGCACCACTTCAAGTTATACTAGGAAGCAAAGAGTTAGGACTGTGCAGCTACCCTGCCCTGACACATGTAGCCTGGACTCCTAGACTTCCTTTTAAAACTTTGGCTTAAATATACATAACCTTGTACCACTTATATTGTTTTGTATTTCCAACATATATTTGTATTTAAGTTGTGTAAATAACGTCAAGGGGTGTTATATGATCAAATATTAACCAGGCTATTTGGACCATGGCTGAAGTAGTCTCTGAATGCTTGAACAGTTGAACACAATGAAGGAAATTCAGTGCAAACAATATTTTTTTTTCCTGCTCAGAACCATCAGGCTGCCTCAGAGATGACCCTCTTCTCAAAGATACGACTATCAGATAAACGCGTTATTCCATACTCTGGATGTTCAGATGTATGCCTCGTCAACTCCTGATAGTATCAAGACATCTTTCATATTTTTCCATTATTGACTTACCTGTTTATTAAATTACTATGCCATCTTTATTCCTCCCTTCTTCTCTCACATATTACATGCAAGGTTTTGTTGTTAATTTTAAGGTTACCGTGCAAAGTAATGGGTGTCGTTATAGAATTTACATACACAGACTTTTTCATAATTCACATTCCTCCCCAATGACTTTCTCACATCCACATCAGTTCCCTTTTATGATGTCCTCCCTCTCTATAAATAATTGGCTTCTTTATGACACTCACTGTCATCCGTGTATTCTTTAGTCTATTAGACTTTCATAACTACACTCCAAGATTTTAGTCTTTCTGCTGGCTTTACCTCCCAATTCTCACCGCAACCCTTTCTTAAAAAGGTACTAAGTATGCCACAGCTTGAGGAGTTAAATTTTCTCTGACCAAGTAACTCATCGCTTAAAGGTAAGTCTTCTCCAGTGTCTCAGGACATGAACAAGATGCAGATACATTTTTTCCCTGACAACCTATTGTGAATAGTTTTTAGTAAATGTTTAAACAATGTATTTATTCCCATAGGTAACCCCATGACCACAGTGCTTGCTGTCTGAATTCTTCTGTGCATTCAGATGTCCAGAACACCTAGCAGAATGACAAATTCAGTTGAGCTTACAGAACTCTTGAGTTATGTTCTCTGTGTCTCCAAAACCTTCCAAATCCCAATCACGAATCAGCTCCAAACATTTAAGGAGTACAGAGTCATATTTAGACATGGCAGTGACCCCACTCTAACAATGTGTTTTCCATATTAGTTACTTTTCTAGTTGCCCTGGCAATGTTTCTGACATAAGTGATTAAAGACAAAATAATTTTTTTTTTTAACTTCAAGAGTTAAGTCTAATCAGAGGTCCACATGGTTGGGCAAATTCATGACTGTAGAAGCCTTTGAAGGCATGGCTCTGTCTCATTGAAGAATCCAGTCCATGAAAAAATAGTCTTCAATGCATACTACTTTTTTCTTCTTAGGGGCAACTTCTAAAATATACATACTCTCTCCACATAATGAGCAGCTTTCAATGTTGGAGCTATGAGGAACATTTTATATTCTGCTTAATTCTTTATTTTTCTCAACTAAAGTCTATTCTGCCTGATTTCTTTAGTGTTTTTGGGTATTTAGAAACTGTAGTAACAAAAGTAATTTCCTCATGTTTTAGATTGTTTAACATAACCCTAAATGAATCATCAATAGCTAGCTTGGGTCTCCTAAGAAATTGCTGTTATTGTTTGAAATGTCCCTAAATTTCCGGCAGTTGAAAGATTCTTGCCCAATTCTCAATACGTGTGTGCACGTGGCATCCTCGAAAGATGGTAGGCTAAGGGAAGTTAAATCATTAGAGATGTGCCCCTGAAGGGGATACTGAATCCAGAATTCTTCCTAGCTTTTCTGCTTTTAGAAAACTTCACGTCTCATCCATAGCCACCAACATGAATATTGACTTTTCCCAGTCACCTTAAACAGACCCCTGGAGCCATGCGCTGAAACCACAGGATTTGTGAGTCAAATTTTCATAGTTTAAGTTGCTATTCTCAAGAATTTACCAAGGCAATGGAAAACCGACTACCATAACTGATACACGTGAATTTATCCAACATTTTGTGATTTCCATTCATCACGCCTGCACCATGTGCCTTTGCTTGCCTTCAAATTGTATTGACTGTTTTTTCTTCTTTTTTTCTATTACTGTGGAGGCTAGTTTAACCTATCCATTTAGGTTCTAATCCTAGGAATCACAATGCACATATTAGACTTAATGAAATATAAAATTAACCAAAATTTTCTGTTTTTAAATTTTTTTTTCTTTCAAACATCCTTCTGTTATATAGCCTCAGTCAATCTGAAACATGGTATGGAGACCAGGCTGGCTTTCAAATCAGAGATTAGCTAACATCTTCTTCCCTTAGAGAAATGGGTTAAAGATGTTTCCCACCAAACCCAGCTCTAATTTTCCCTCTTAGGGAATGTAAGACTAAATTTACATCCATCTGATTGTATATTTATATTTCTTTCTGTACTTTACATATATGTAATTTCATGATGCTGTTATCCAAATTACTAACTTGTGTTTAATTTTACCAAAATATTTTTTATTCATAGTGTTTTATATCTTCTGTAACAAAAATTTTTTAAAAAAATCTCTAGACCCCAAAGAGACTGAACTTTGCCAGATGTTACCACTGAGTCAATAAGCCTTGGTATTATTTAAATCTACTTACTTAACCTGCTATCTTGTGTGTTCTCAGCCCAGTTAACTAATCACCACCACCACCACCACCACCACCACCACCACCACCACCACCACCACCACCACCACCACCACTGCCACCACCGCCACAACCGTCACCACTACCACCAACAATCTCCCTGACTTATCTGTATAAATATATTTTGATTTAATAGAGATCAGCTAGAGAATTCTAGGCATTACCTAAAACTTTCTAACACTGGAAATATATTTTGATACAGAATTCTACTTTGGTGACTACATTTCCAACATCAACTTTCTGATTATTGTCAAAATTTTAGTCCTGTTTCATGATATTTAAAGGTGACAGGTTCTGCGAAGCAGAAATTTTTGTACTTCTAGTATAACTTCATCAGTTTTGAAACAGGAAACATACACTTCTTGCAGGCTTATCTTGATAATTCTGGCTATAAAATGTATTATTTTTCTAAATGTCCTATTCTTACGAAGTATGGTTGATGCACCAGCTATGGATTTTTTTCCAAACACATCCTATGTAGGATTCAACATCATGTATATGTTTTCATGCAATTCAGGATAGTTTTCATTTGTCACCGGGTTGTATTTGACTTAGCTGCTTCTTTGTCTGGAACTTGAATTAGCCACAATTTAAGCTAGTCCTTCTCAACCTTCCTCATGTAGACTCCTTTTAATACAGTTCCTCATGTTGTGATGACGACCAACCATCAAATTATTTCCATAGCTACTTCATAACTGAAATTGTGTTACTGTTATATATTATAATGTACATATCTGTGTTTGCCAAGGGTCTTAGGTGACCCCTGTCAAAGGTCATTCAACCTCCAAAGGGTCGTCCCACAAGTTGAGAACCAGTGATTGAGACCATCTTTGCATGCCTCTCTGTATTTTTCCCTCTTGGACTTTCAACCCCTTATGCTGGATTTTGAATGTGTCCTCACATGTTTACAAATATCTTTTGTCATCTCTGCCTGTTGTGGGGTTACAGCTAGAGAATATGATTGTAATTTCAGTTATATGATTTACATCCCTAAAAATCTATATTTGGTTCTTTCTCAAATATTTTTTTATGTGCCAATACTTCTAAGACAGTGTTCATTAATGGAATGTTAAATATGTCATTACTTGTGTCTATATATAACTTGTAGTTGTAATATTTGTGCATTTTGCTGAAGTCATTTGTTTCTGTTGGCTACTACTTGTGGTATCCTTTTCTATATAATAATTTAATTTTACAGAAATGGTAACTTTATATTTTAGCCACATGTGTGGTATACGATTAGGTTCATATTATGTAAATTTACATATTAAGCATGTTTAATAATTTATGTTCATTTATGTTTCTTTGAAAGATGTATTTTAATGGTTTTCTTTACTGCTTCAAAATAAAATGCAGCAGCAGTCTTCCCTTCAAAACCTTTAAGGTTTTATGTTTACATTTACTTCTCTAAAACATAACACTCTTATTATCTTTTGGGGGGGAGTCAGGAGTATTTCAGCACTTTAGCTTTCCCATTTCTCAACATTCTGAGGTCCTTGTATATACATATATTATTATCTTTTCTAAAGTCAAAGAAAATTACATGACTGAATTTCTCAGCCTGTGTGGAAGAAATGGCAACTGGAGTTGGCCTCTAATATATTTCAGATGGTAAAAGAGTATTATTATTTTATTAGACATTTTTGAATGGCCTAAATTGATTATAGGTTGCTATGGTGGATAAGGGATTTAGCTGTGAATCAGGACATCTATTAGAACTTTAAATTATAATTTCACCAGTTATGAAACAAGAAATATACATATCTTGAGTATTGTAGAGGCATATGAAGTCATTTGAGTTCTGTTAAAAATAAAGATTACTATCTTTTTCTTCTTGTCCTTCTTTTGAGAGCTCTCTTAGTTTGGTTTAGGAACATTTGAGTGAATTTTTTCTCTTTTCTTTTGTTTCTTTTTCATTCCTTTTCTTTCTTTTTTGATACTTTTTTTGGTTCTTTATATATTCTTGATATTAAAACTTCCGTCAGATGTATCCACTACCACTCTGTGTACTTCCTTGTTAGCTAACTGATCCCTTCTTTAGTTTTAGAGAAACACTTTAGTTTTATGAAGTCCCACTTGCCAATTGTTGGCCTTATGGAATGGAATCTTATTCCAAAACTCCTTTCTTACACCTATATCATGAAGAAAACTGCATTTTTTTCTTCTAGCAATTTTAGTGTTTCAGATTTCATGTTAAGTTCTGTGATTCATTTGGAGATAGTTTTTGTATAAACTGATAGATATATGAGAGTAATATCATTATTCTGTATGTAGACATCCAACTTTCCCAGCAGTATTTTCTGAAGATAGTTTCTTAACTTTAGCTTATGTTTCTGATATCTTTGTTGAATATTAAAGCTCTGAAGTTATTGTGCTCATGTTTGGGTCTTTGATTTTGTTCCATAGGCCTATATGTCTCATCCTCCTCCTGCTTCTCCTCCTTTTCTTCCTTCTCCTCCTCTTGCTTCTCCTCTTCCTCCTTGTCCTCGTCTTCCTCTGCCTTTTCCCAATACTATATTGCTTTTATTACTATGGCCTGTTGAGATCTAGAATTGTAACCTCCCCAATCACAATCTTTTGTTATAGAATAGTTTTGACTAACCAGAGATGTTTATTGTTCCACTGAAATTTAAAATAATATTTTCTATTTCTGTAAAAAAAAAAAAAAAGAAAATGAGGATGAATTTTGATTGGGATGGCATTTTCCATGTATATAGATTTTTGTGAAATGGTAAGAATTACGGTATTAATTATACCAATGCATGAACACAGATATCTTTCAATTTTCTAGTGTCTTTATCTCTTTCTTCGGATACTTAAAGTTTTCATTGTATAGCTCTTTTACTTCCTTTATGATATGTTTTATTACCAGATATTTTAATTTCTTTAAGGCTAATGTGAATGAGAGTATTCCTATGATCTTTTTGTAGTTTGTTAGTGTATAGAAATGCAATTGATTTGTGCAAGTAGATTTTGTATTTTGCCACACTGATGGATTAATTTATAATTTCTAGAAGTTTTCTATTAGAATTTTTATATATATTTCTATATATTCTATATATTTCTATTAGAATTAGAAATATATATATATATATATAGATCTCATCATCTGCCAATAGGGTGGTTTCATTTGTAACCACAATTAATGAAAAAAAAAGTCGTGCATTTAAGAGAGAGCTAGATGTTTATATGGAAAGGTTAGGGATGCAGAAAGAAAAAGAAGAAATGATGTAATTATGTTGTCTACTAAAAAAGAAAGCAACAATTAAAAAAGAAAAACACATATAAGTCATTACCATCATACCTGTAGGCACCTCTTAGAAAACTATTTTCTAGAGGATGAGTAACTATTCCTTGTGCTTAATTTGGCAATTTCCCAGTAGAAAATGATCAGATTTAATATCCTAAAGTAATTATACTCCCATCATTTTAACATTTTCTTAAGTGTATATTGCATGCTTTATTTATGAATATATCTTGTTTTTAATTATGTACTATTTTATTTTTATACTATGTTATGGTTATTGCTATTTTATAACTATTATACTGTATTATTTTATTGTTATACTGTATTGTATATTATTGTATTGACATTATTTTATTATTATACTGTATTATTCTTTTCATAGGTATGTACGTCTGTGTGTGTGTGTGTGTGCATGTGTGTACCACTACACTGTACATTTTTGAGTCTTGGCAATATAACTTTCTTGTCTTCTTACAATTTTTGATTTCATTAAAATTGAATATATTCGCTGATAAAAATTTACATTTTAAAATATATGTTAAATTACTAAAAAAGACTATTGTTGTATTATTTTTTTCTGGGTGTATAGAAAATAGAAGGAGGAAGATCCATTTACTAAGGCAAGTTTTGTCTAATTTCAAGTTCCTCTCTGCTATAGAAAATGGCAATCTTTCTGTAATAAGATTTCCCTAACCCATAAAATTTATATGCTTTAATCATAGATGCAGCCAGATAAATTTAAAGTGTTATATCACAAAGTACTGTAAATTCGTGTTTATAAAATCTATTATGTGCCAAGAAGTGGCAATTATACATCCACTATTGCCAAGGGAGTCCATAAAATGAATTCATAAAATAATGGAAACAAAATTTGTGGCTGAAGTGACAAATGGTTAAGTAATTTGAGATAAAGTCATGAGGAATGTAGTTCAGACTGAAGCTCCACAGAACAATTCAGGTGTCCTGTGACTACCTGGAATGCCAGGGTTGATGAAGACAGACAAGAGGCTTTGTGGGGCTTGCTGTCTTTTAGCTCATCTATAAAGCATGGAGTTCAGACTCAAAAAGGACATGTCTCAAAGGAAGCATTAACAAGTGATAAAGGAGGCTGTCTGATGCACTCCACAGAGTCAAATCTATACATAGATAAATGAAACAATCAAGATTCTTAAGTTAAAGACAAAGGGATTTATCCCTAAAATAATCAGCATGAGCATCAGTAAATTTTAGTTGGTTCACTTCATCTATAAATTTCAGTAAAAATGATATTAGAGAGATGAGGATGCTTCACAGGTGAAGGCAGCTGTGTGCTGTAGCTAATAAGATTGTTTTCCTAATAGATAAAACAAACTACCATGTAGACCACAGAATTTTCCAATAAATTTAAAAGGAAAAATAACTCCCCTACACCATCAAATGGGAAATCTGTTCTATCCTCAACTCAAAATATTCTAGTTCTTAATAGTTTTCCAAAAAGATGTTCTTCAGAAAGCAATTACCATAGAAAGAGTGCACCATTATGGGATATGTGGGTTTTGACCAGCTCAGCCAAAATTCTCTACAGCTAGACTGTTTTCTGCACTCTGCCATTCTCATAATTTAATATCAGAATGAATTTAGAAGAAACTTAGAAAGCCCTCTGAGACTAAATATGAGAAAATTGTATTTTAAATTTCCCCCTTATTTTCCAAAAGTTATTCACAGGAGAAAACAAGATTTTGTGGCTTTTTTTTGCAGCTGTTATATTAATAACATAGTAAAACCTTATGTGTTTCCATATTTACAAACAATCTAAAGAAGTTTTGTGGGAAAATACAAAATGTTAGTGACATAAAACTGCCATTTGTGGGCCTTTAAATCATAAAGATAGAGGTGGATATTCCAATGCATCTTTTCCTAAGGAAAAAAAACCTAGAGTTTCATTTAAAATAGATTTTTTTTCTCTTGAGGCTATTATCAAGATATAATTATATGTATAATATTTGTTTTCTCTACAAAGAGCTTTTCAAACAACTATGCTTTTTTCTCCTGTTTCATATATCTCAAAATATTAAGAATACATATACATTATGTATAAATTTGTTACCTGTATTTACTAAAGACATTCTGTAAGGGATTTGGTTTTGTAGCAAGTAAAGGACGTCTGGTTCTAAAACTAGACGTTTTAGAATAGTTAAGATAATAGGTGATTGATCTTCATGCTCAATGAAATTCAAGAATGATTGTGAATTACAATTTGACATACAGAGCTAAAAGCAGATAGAACTGTGTCTACAGGAAAGGGTCAATTTTAGGTAATAGAAATCCTGAGGAAACATATAATTCATAACATTAGGTGAAAATCTAAAATACAGTGTGTGTATACATGTCAGTTCACCAAGCTCTTTGTGTATGTGTGTGTGAGTATGCATTTGAGTGTGTGCACGTGTGTGTGTGTGTGTGCACTTGTATGTGAGTTATTGTAATTTTGTTTAACTTGTCGTTACCTTTGTCTATCAGTTACTGTCATTGTCATTCATTGTCAGAATCACTTCATGGCTTTTTAGACTTAAATTTCACTCTACATTTTTGCTCCATTACATTTTCAACTATGGATTCATGGATTTAATCAATGAAATTGAATTTTATATTTTGATAAATCTGTTATTATGTGGTCAAATTTGGTAGCAATTTTAGCTTGTCTATTGACTTTCACTCACATGATTATTTCATCAAATATTCAATTTTTGTTAATATTTTTATAGCTGTTAATAAGTATGTATAAGTGGAGTTGTATCATTCAAAAAGATTTCATACACTGTCTCCTGGTGTCTTACTGTACCTAATGTAAAAACTAAATGTGTTTCTGTGTGTGTGTGTGTGTGTGTGTGTGTTCATGTGTGCGCTCGCACGTGTGTATATGTATGCGTGTGTTAGTATAGATATATGTATTTAGAACTCCACTGGGATTTGAGCCATCAGAAGATGGAGAAATAGCGTGCTTTTCAGTCATTTCTAAGTTTTGATAAGTTCTTCAATTTAGTTTTCAAATGTATTTGTTTTGACATTCAATGTCATTCAATGTAGATATAATATTAATGATCTGATTATCAAGGCAGTGTATTAATGAGCTGGATTTAATTTCAATATTTATATATGCTTCAAAATATGCTGTTCATGACAAGACACAATTTTACATCAAATTAAATAAAAGCATCTGGTGTGGTGGCATATGCTTTGTTTCAATCCCAATACATAGAGACAGAAACAGGTGTATCTGTATGAGTCTGAGGCTAAGCAGGACTACATAGCAAGAATCTGTCTGAAAAAACACTAAAAATAAATAAGTAAAATCAAAAGCAATATATGCAAATAAATATATGCAACATATAAGTGAATATATATACATATACATACATACATATATATATATTATCTTTGTCAAAAAAAAGAAATTATATTACTCTCTTTAACAAATGACCCCAAATACCAAATAACCACATACCAAAAAGACAAAGATGGAGAAAACTCAAAAGAGATTGAGTAAGAATATGAATCTAGACATAAACTACCACATTTCATAATAATTTATACAATAGTAACAGATTTACATATTAAAGACAAACTGTAAAACTTCTCTGAGGTAAAATGTCAGAATATTTAGGTGACCATGGGTTTGGTAGTGAGATTTAGGCATAAAAAAAGAAAACAAATGATTTGCAAGCAAAATACCTGATGTTACCTATTTCATTTTAAAAATCTGCTGGGTGGAAGACAATGCAAAGGAATGAGACTGCAAGTCACCAATGGAAAGAAAATATTTGCAAAAGCCACATATGACAAATGATTGTTTTTCAAAGAACATAAAGAATTGTTAACAACCAAGGAAGCAAATCACTTCATAAAAGGTGGGCAAAAAAACATCAATACACAACACTAAAAATATAGACAGCAAGTCAGTATGGATAAAGATGTTCTATTTCTCGTATACGAAAGAAATTCTAACAATAGTGTGACATTACTACACTTGTACTAGAAAGTGAATAATCCAAAGCAACAGAACATTAAGTGATGAAGAAGATGTGGGCCAGCAGGAACACATGCATTGTTGCTGAGGATGCAAATTGGACACACACTTTGGAAAACTGGCATCTGAATGGAAACTAAGTATACACTAAGCATAGCACACAGTAATTACACTTTAGATTTTAAAATGATTTAAAGGGTTATAAATTCACAATGCATGATACAGCAATATTTATAACTGCTAAAATGCAGTAGGTGAGTGGATAAATGAGGTACATTCAACAGTGTACAATTAACGCATACTGAATGGAAAAAAGATAAATACACAAACAAATCCACTCCCACCACCATCAAAACATGGGCTTGTTATAGCAGTATTTATTTATAATGTTGGAACTCAGGGGACTACGGCAGCAAGTGTATGTCAGAAGTCAACTACTAAGGCTATATTTCAGGTTAGCTGAAGCTACAAAATGATTTATTGTTATGAAAAAGAATCTATAAGGCCATAGATATAAATTTATACTAAATACACATCAATAAGTGAAAGAAGCCAATCTTAAAAGTATCTATACTGCATAAATCCAACACTATGATGCTTCTAAAACAGCACAATTCTAAATAAAGTAAAAAGCTCAGTTGATGGCTTACAGAGAGGGAGTGTGGGAATTGGAAGAGAGGAAAAAAAGGTACAACATCAACACAAACCTAACACAGTGGTGATGTCCTACTAAGGTAGCTCCTACCACTCAAGTGATAAAATGACTCCTTCTGACATTCTTCTGTACTCCTAGATCAGTGCCTTGCTTTGCCATCACCAGAGAAGCTTTCCCCTGCAGCAGAGCAGCAGATGGCAACAAATATAGACCCACAGCCCCCCCCACACATGAGACAGACAGAGAGAGAGAGAGAGAGAGAGAGAGAGAGAGAGAGAGAGAGAGAGAGACTCAGCCCTACATAGGATGATTTTATTAAATCATTTCCCTGAGAGTAGTTCAGGAAAACCCCATGGAATAGAAGACAAGAAGATTACGAGCGCCAGAGGGAATAGAAGACCCCAAGAAAACAAGGCCCTTTATATCAATATAATCAATGCTCCTATAATGTGACAGAAACTGAAGCTGCAAGCACAGAGCCTGCATAGAACCTCTGCATATATATTATGGCTTCCAGTTTAGATTTTTTGGGGGATGGGGATTTTCAAGTGTGTTAACAAGTAATTCTTTGATTCTTCTTCCTTCTCTTGGGCTCTTTTTTTTGTTTGTTTGTTAGTTTTATTAAAGTTCTATGTGAGATTTTTGTTTTACTTTACTGGCTTGATGAGGCAAACCAGTAAGAGGAAAGGGGTTCCAAAAGCAGGCAAAAGACTCAGAGACCCATAGATGTGAGAGGAGATTCTTGGTCCCATGGAGGTTGGACTCTGAGTGTGGGAGAATTAGAGGGAAATTAGAGTGTGGGGAGGTAGGAGTGGAGGGGTGGTGGTGGCACATCCCCATAGAAGCAGGAGAAGAGGGGATGGGATAGGGGGTTTCTGGGGAGAGGGATGAAGTAAGGAGATAACATCTAAAATATAAATAAAATATCCAATAAAAAAATTAAAAAAAACCAGAAGTCCCAATTCTTAATGATACAGAAAGTAACTGGATTTGGATAAGAGTGGAGGTGAAAAGGAACGAGGAGGAGTAGATAGAGGTGAAACTGTTATCAGAATACACTATGTGAGAAAAAAATCTATTTTTTTTAATTAAAAAAAATGGGTGCTCGTTTGTTGGGTTACACTGTGTGAAATTGTGTCTCTGTCCTTCCTTACCTACCTAAGTCATTTTCTGATTGGCTTTAATAAAAGTCTGATGGCCAGAAAGTGAAAAGTGAGACTTCCTGGGAAGGAGAAAGGAATTCTGGGAAGAAGGAGGAGGAACACTTTCACTAGGAGACATGACATCACTACAGCAGTCGGAGGTCACTACAGGCCTAAAAGATATAGATAGCCACATGGCTGGATGATGCTAGGTAGTTAACTTAGATGACCTAGTTGAGAGTCTGCCCAGTTAAGACCTAAGCTTTGAAATATTAAAAGGTCTCTTTACGTTTTTTGGGGGAACTACCTGGTTAAGAAATAATTGCCACCATATTAATATTCATCATTAATTAATGTATACGGAATTTAACAATCATTTAATCTACTGGTACTGAAAATAAAAATAAAGAAACTGTTATGGTCAAGAAAACCACATGTGGGAGAGAGACAGCAAGTTTGTACTTTCCATTCAATTTCTTTGTAAAGTTAAATGACTGAAAAATAGACTCTATTTCAAAATAACAATGAACTTTTCAGGTAAATGGATCTAGAAAAGACTATACGGAGCAAGATAACCCAAACCCAGAAAACCTATACCCATAAAGTGTAATTCCTAAAGCACATTGCCAGAAATACACACCTATACTATTTACTGAGAATGCAGGATGTAAATTCTCCAGGGACATGTATGAGGTTTATAGAAACATGTGTGCCCGTTATGCTGGGGGGGGTGCACATTTGAAATTAGAGATAAGATTCTAACAGCAGTAAGGGTTACTGTTGTCAAAGAAGGTACTACGAGCCCAGCAGCCTTCTGACAAGATTGCAATGTCTTTTGTAAAAGTTCCAGGAAATCCACATAATTTTGTTATTAGCATACACACATTTCATTTCAGAGAACATACCAATCGATCTCAGTGTGCATTGTAGAGCTATTAATTTAAAGTTTGTCTGAAGCGCCTATAAAACATTAATGGTACAATCAACCTTTTTGATTTTGCCAGACAAAGTATGTTATTTCATTCATTTCTAATCTTATGTGTACAGTTTGGAGTTAATTATTAATTTACATTTTATTTAGTCTGTACTATACATGCCTAATATCATATATATACATATATATATATATATATATGTGTGTGTGTGTGTGTGTGTGTGTGTGTGTGTGTGTGTGTATGTGTGTGTGTGTGTGTATGTGTGTATTTCTAATTTTCTTTATCAGCTTGACACAAGTTGGAGTTAGGAAAATGCCTCAATCAAATTGTCTGTAGGCAAGTGTGTGTGGTACTTTCTTGCTTAATGGTTGAAGTGAGAGTGTCTAGCCCACCTAGGGCAATGTCACCCTAGACCAATGTTATTGGATTGCCTAAGAAAGCAATATGAGCAATATGAGTAAGCCAGGAAGAACAAACAAACTATTAAGCATTGATCACCATTTGCTTCTGCCTCCAGGTTCCTGCCTTGAGTCCCTACCCTGACTCACTCAGAGATGGAATGTAACCCAAAGTCATAACATGAAATAAACCCCTTTTCTCCCCAAGTAGCTTTTTGTAATAGTGTTCTATTTTACTTTATTCATCATTTTAGATGCTTCTTTTGTTTTCTTTGATAGGGAAGAAAAGGGGTTGTGAATTGGCGTGGGCAGGCATGTGAGGAGTATCTGGGAGGAGCTGAAGGAGGGAAAACTATAATCAGAGCATATTCTATGAAAAAGTCTACTTAAATTAAAAACATAAAAAATAATTTATAACATAAAAATAATGCTTATATTGCCATTACTGTTTAAATACAAATATTTTCTTTAGCAGCAGATAGTGTAATTATTCAGAGCTATCATTTGTAAAACAAAATAAGTAGCATAAAAATTATAGTCTGAGAGCTGGAGAGATGGCTCAATGATTAAGAGAACTGACTGCTTTTCCCAAGGTCCTGAGTTCAATTCCCAGCAACCACATGGTGGCTCACAACCATTTGTAGGGATCCAATGCTCTCTTGTGGTGTGTTTGACCACAGCTACAGTGTTATCATGTACATAAAATAAATACATAATTATTTAAATAATCATAATCCTTGAACTTTAATCATTATTATTTAAGTGAATTTCATATGAACTGCTTCAGCTTTTATTGAGCACTTTCTAGTTGTCAGAAATTTTTCTATGCAATGAAAACCTAGTTATGAGATTACAGAGTCCCTAACTTTAAGCAGGTTGTGAAAAATAATTACTTAACACATACTTCAGAGAACATTAGCACAATAGATAAGACCCAAAGACAGATATGTTAGTCCTGGAAGTAATAATGAAAAGATACAAAAGTGAAGCTCTTCTTTGTTAAATTACTCTTAATACTAATTGTGCTATATGAAGTCACAGGAACTTTTGCAAATGGAGCCTAGTGTCTACTACATAAGGCAACTAACTGATCATATCTACTTTCTAGACCAGTGGTTCTCAACTTTCCTATCAGTGAGACCCTTTAATACAGTTTTTTTATGCTGTGGTGACCCAAAACCATAAAATTATTTTTGTTGCTACTTCATAAGTGTGATCCTGCTACATTTATGAATCATAATACAAATACCTCTGTTTCCTATGGTCTCATGAGACCCCTATGAAAGGGTCATTTGACCCTCCTAGGGTTCGGAACCCACAGATTGAAAACTATTGTTCTAGATCATTGGTGCTTTACACACTTTGTATTTCTAAAAATATTTTATTTGAAAACAAAAGGACTTCATGCTAAAACATAAATTTCAAAAACCATTGACCAGGTCACTAAATCTAAACATAAAAATATTTTCTAAGTACCCCAATGAAATGCCTATTTATACTTTGACTTCACATGACTAAACTACATGCAAACATATTAAGCTCACAAGGAACAAACTGATAGTTCTGAATAACCCCAATCACAGTTTTTAGTTAAACTATAAATAAAACTATATGCATCATTATTTTAGATTATATAGTATGGAACAACCTTTATTCAAGCTGACATCAGAGAAGTCTGAGAAAGATCTGGTATCGACTGACGTGCAGTTTACAGATACTTTTTCATTCTTGAGATGCATGTAAAATGAAATAAAATGAACAAGCAAACACATACACAACTATAATAAAATATGGTGAATGCATTCTTTGGACACATGACTGGAGAAACTCTTCATGATTTAAGGACAAACTCTACAGAATTAAAAGGTGTCACTTAGGCTTCCAAGAAAGAAATGAAACTGATAATTCCACCCAGCTACAAAAATTATAAACCACGATAGTGACCATCAGAGCAAGAAGTCCGATGGGGCAAAAGTAACACATCTTGGAGCCAATCAAGACTCTTCTGAATGGGCTTCATGTTATTTCAGTAGGAGGGAAAGAATTCATGCCTGGTAATATAAACCTACCCAACAGCCATGGTGAGGTCATAGACCCTAGAGAAGAACCTACTAGGGTCACATTCCTAAACCAGTATAATTTCTAACTTCATCCTAAAAACGTATCCTTATACTCACTGGTAAGTGGGGCACTCACCTGCCATTAAAGAAGCTTATTTTTGCAACAGGCAGATACTATTATAGAAAACCACAGCTTAGTCAAAATGGAAAGAATAAATGATTGTGGTGTACCCAGGTCCCATTTATACTTCTGCAGCATAGCTGCTACACAGAAAGTTCAGGAAACATTGTGTAAGATAAGACAGAGAGATTGTTAAATCCAGAGGATCAAAAAACTCTGCTGTGAAATAGTATTTTTTTTTGTTTTTGTTTTTTTTTTTGTTTTTCGAGACAGGGGTTTCTCTGTGTAGTCCTGGCTGTCCTGGAACTCACTCTGTAGACCAGGCTGGCCTGGAACTCAGAGATCCGCCTGCCTCTGCCTCCCAAGTGCTGGGATTAAAGGCGTGTGCCACCACCGCCCCGCGAAATAGTATTTTCTACGAGAGCCAAGAAACCAACATCCATGGAGTCCTAACAATATGGTCACCAAAAAAAGATCCATCCAGCGACACCAGCAGTTGACATGCCAATATGGATAGAGCAAAATCTACACTCCTACTAGGCACAGAGCTACAGATAATTAGTGGCTATGGAAAGAGGGATAATAATAAGTCTTCCTTAAGGTCGAGCTTCCTAATAGGCTGCCTAATACCAACTAGTCAGCCATAAAGTAAGTATATATATATGAGTAATAATGGACTTCAGAGTATGCATGCATGTGTTTGTGTGTGTGTGTGTGTGTGTGTATAATAATTAAAGAGGAGGTGTCATGAATTTGAAGAGTGGAAGAACACAAGAAAAGATGGAGAGGAAAGGAGGAATACAAATGATGTAAAGGAAAGAGTCAAGTATGAAATTCTTAAAAAGAAAACAAAGTAACACCACCACTATCAGCAAAACAAACTTACTGTAGAAAGCTGTACCATATTACCTACATTGTATTCATTTTTCTTAAGTCTAACAAAAATTCTAAATAGTAAACTTTATTTTAGAGATAAAATGGAGTCCAAAGGTGGAGTAATTTGCTTATGATGATAGTGTTGAGGCTGAAAGCCAGCTTTGTACTTGTTTAAACTAACCATTTTCATGAACTGATGCCATCCTGCCTCTTGGCACCAACTTTATTACCTAGACATGATCTGATTAAGGGAATAGGCAGTGGAATGAAAGGCAGATTTCTTTCAGTCAAACAAAAACACAGGTAAGAAACTGTTTAAAAATACAAAATTTTAAATATTATTCTAAAGCCAGCAAATCTTTTGGAAACTAAATGAATATTCTCTTAGAAAGTACAAAAAGACTTACTAGAAAGAGCAATAACTGTGTAATTTACTAATACCAAACCGTTGCTATGAAAGTCCTCCAACAGATGTATGCAGAACAACAGTGGTATACCATGGCAGGAGGGGTAGCATACGTAATTTACACAATTCGTGGCAGGCTGAGCAGCCTTCCTGGCTAAAAACTAGGAGTTACGCTTGTTATGGGGAACTCTCAAGGGTACCGTGCAATCAGAGGTCACAATCGAGGCAACAGAAGCAATGTCACCATATCACAGAATGGGCCAATTCAGAGGGGGCTCATGACAGTCACTGAGGTCAAAGATTGTGTTAAATGGGAATATCCCCTGTATAGTTTTAGAATTGTCATCTGAACAAACAGATCCAGGTCATCTATAGGTTACATCTGAGTTCTTTTCCTGGTATTTAAGATTTACTTTCTTGTCTTAATCCCTCACAGTTTTTTATCTTACAACTCAAACTGTTTTGATCAAGTAGATGCAGCAAGCATTTCTGTTGTCTAATCTGAACTCCCACAACCAAGCAAAACATTTAATTTCAATGTCTGCTTATGTCTCTTAATTGTGTCAAGGTTATTTGTTCTGAAATGTTTTTTAAAATTCTGTCACAGTGACAGAATATACATAATTTAAATCAAACATTTTAGTGTTTTATACTTAATTACATTATACTTAATAAGAAAATAATTGTATACCCAATTTAAGAAGTTCAAAATTCATGTGTCATTCTGCATGTTTCCTTAATAATCAACTAAAATTAAAAAAATAGAAAAATCTATAAAAATTTTAAGTATTACTTAATATGTAGAAAAGATATCTGTAAAGTTGTTGAAATATTATGCAAGTTAAATAACAAAAATATAAGCAGAATAGACTTCTCTTCAATTTTATGAGACTTGTGTTGCATAATATAGGCTAATAGTTTCCTAAAAACAATTTCAATGTATGAATTATTCCTATTATCTTTGAATGCCTAGACAATATTTTTAAAGTTAATAGCAAATATTTAAAGTATCCACATTGTGCTACAGTTTTCACTATGTATACAGTTTTAACATCTAAAGTTATGTTCATTATTTTGAATATTATTTTTATATATAGTTACCACAAGTAATGCTTAAGCATGGTTATGTTCTAGGGGATTTCATTTGTTTAAAAACTAATAAAGTCATTCGATGAATAATTCTATTTGATAATGATTTCTATCTTGCTTTTGGATGTCTTTAAATTCACAATTTAAGCTGAAAATAGATGAACCCAAATCCATGCAATAGTTCCCAACGAAGCTCACCACAAACCAAATTATGATATCTTAAATCATAATTTCTGATTATGATAGCAGCATTCAACTGAATAGAGGGAAACTATTTTCATAACGTTTCAGTTAGTGTATTACCAAAATGTGAATCATGGGAGTAATGTGCCATGCTACATTCTAAAACACATTAGTCATCTTTATAGTGAGTAGTTGTCTATTTTTAAAGCATTCTTTAGAATGTGCCAGAGGAAAAAATGAGAATTTGTTGTCTGAGAAGTATGTGATCATTAACAAAAGTGTTCATTTCAGCTTACACAGTTTATTGTAAATGTCAATTTCAGTGACATCTTTCAATCTATACAATTTTCAAGTCATACTTTAAGAAATTTAGTTATTTTATATTTTAGTTCTATTATATTTTAAGCTATGACTTCATTATCTATACAAGGAAGAAAAATATCAACCCTATGTTAAACATAAAACTGTTATTTTAAGGAAACACTTCTTGACCTCATTAAAACAATTAACATTTCATAACATTTTACTTCACATCCAAGTTATAGAAAAGCAAAAAAAATTATCAAAGCAAATCATAGTCAATTACATTTTCAGATCAGCAAAATGCACTTGTAAAAGTCTTCCTTCCCTTAATTCAATTGTCTAAGGTATTTTAACAGCTCGGAAGGGTGGTTAGACACATTCCTGCCTCCTCTGTGGCAGCGAAGAACTTTTCTCTTTGTTTACCTTCTGTCTTTCCATATGTACAGATACTAATAGAGAAATAAAACTACACACATCCACGTGTCTATATCTACAGAAAATCAATTTCATTTTAGTATAGTGTGTTTGGGCGTGTATTGATGAGTTATTATAACAGCACTATCGCCACATAGATGGCATTTTAAATTTTATATTCTGAATTACTTTAGTAGAAGGGAAATGAGAAACTGGACTCAAGTTCATACTTTAGAAATACCTGTTGATTTTTAATCCTCAAGAACAAGAGGACAAGTGCCTGGACAGTCTTAAATAAAGTCAGTACATAGAGGTTGCACACTTTATTTTTATACCCTCGTGTTTAAGAAATAATTGCTTTGCTTTTGAAAGATAGAATGTAGTGAAACTCCCTTCTGTAATTCTATGGTGTTTGATTTGTTTCTAAAATTATCTGGGTTTCGCACTCTTAGACCTGGGTCACAACCTTATTGAGGGACAGGAAATAGTTATCAGGTCACCCAGTGGTCAAATGAAAAAGGATTTGAAATGCTTGAGCAGTTCAAATAGTCCTCAGTGGACCCTATTCATACAAGTGATTGACTTCTACACTGAAAACTTTGGAAATTCTTTCCTAGATCTAGTCAGCCTACACCTATACGGTTACTGCAAATTTAAGCAAAACATAGTATTAGCAGAATATAAGACTGTCAGCAAAAGTCTCACATGTTTACAAAACAAATGGCCACTGGAACTGGTGTGGATATTTTAATTAACAAGACTTAAGTTGAACTCTTTTGGTAGATTGAGTAATAAAATTAGAGGTGGAAAAAATACAAAAGAAACTAAAATTATCTGTTCATGCTATTTTTTTCTACGTAGCTGTCAAACTTTGTGCTAAACGAGCAGTACAGTTTATAATCAGACAGGATTTTTTTCTTGCACTCAAATGGTTAAGTTCATGTACGTGATAACTTCTCTTCTTGTATCTGCTTGATACTATCTCAAAGAAATATAATCTATTTCTGATGATGAAAAAGGGGGGACAGGAGGAGATTGTGAGATAGAGAATAAATATTTTAAAAGAATTACTCCATACTAGTCAATTTCCCAAAAGTTCAAATCACTATTGATAATAGAAATCAGTTTTTTAAACAAGTAACCAGGGTTTTTTAATACAATGCAATTTCAGAGCTTTAAAATGTATTTTAAACCTATATGGCCAGGGAAGAAAGACAACCAAAGTGTTGACTGAATCCCACTCGTTTCTAAACATCTGCATGCCTACAAGGCAGGGCTTGTGTACCTGAAGACAGTATGAAATAAAGGTGTGACATATTCACAAATCTATCCACCTATCATCCCTGAAATTAAAAATCAGCCGGGATGCTTTACTCCACAAAATTGGAGGCCAGCAGCCCTATCACTGACAGACAGAAGGTTGGAAAATTAAGCACAGATTTTATTTTTAAGTTTTATTTTATAATAAAAAAAAAACCAGGCCATAAAAACTATGTAACCAAAGCTGGAGTGTGTGCTCGAAGGCCCCTGCAGTCTTTTACAGCTTTTCAGAGGCCGTGGTTGTGAACTGGGTTTGCACTCTACCAGCGGAGCAGATCTGACCCATGGAGAGCACTCTTTCAGATCAACACTGCCTCAGGCCTTTCTGCTTTCTCCAAGAAGTCTTACATTTCAGGCATCAAGTTGAATTTCTTCTGGAGATGATTAACCCAAACCCATGACAGATTTTTTCCAAGATATCCAACCCCTTATGTTTATTTTATCCTGGCTCTTTTTTGGATGTACTGGACACAAGTAACTTACTCATTTTACATGTTAAAGGGCTGGTGGAGAGCCATTAATTCCCTTAAAAATGAGAAAATATTTCAGCGTGCAGGGCTTTATTGTATGTGCTCACATTAGCTATAGGATTTTGAATTTTAAGAAAGATTTTTCTCCTCTACTATAGGCTTTTTTTTTTTTAAAAAGAAACATTTCATTGCATCTCAAGATATAGATCTTACATGTTCGGGGAGGAGGGAATGCATTCTTGTGATGTATTAAAAGGCACAATGTTAGAAGGATCAGTTTCTGTTTCCGTAAGCTCAGTATGTAGGGGGTTTCAACTAACCTAAATCTTGGCACTCACAATTTCAGTTAATAGTCAATGAAAACCTATGAAGAGTCTATTCTCCATGTGCTATATCAGCCAAGCCAGTCATTGTTTTTAGTCTTCAAGTTTTCTTCTTATCAGTGAGATGAGTAAGTCAGGTATTCAATGTCATACTTGATGTGGAAGCTTTTAAATTTCAAGATGATTGCATGAATTTTTTTAACATGGCTATTGCTTTTAAAAACAAGAGAGTTTCTTTTTGAAAAAAGACACATTACAAAAGATGAAGTTATTAAAGCCATTTGAGAACATATTAGGACGAGTGATTCCTACTGAAATAGAATTATAATCATAAATATTAGTTGTTTAAAGTATTTTATATATTATAGTATTTAAATATATTAACTGTCAGCAAACAGCAACTAATATTGTATTTATAACATATTATAAGAACTATTCTTAAACTTAGAGAACTGCACCATAGGAAAATGTGTAAATTTCAGTTTAGCATTACATACTAAGAGAAAAATGTATTTTGTCAGATAGTAATATGTGCAGATTTATATCCGTGAAGACCAAGAAGAAATGGCACAATATGAGTTGGGAAACAGCTCAAGTTTCTGCATCACCACAAACAAAAGTCTACTTGGATATAAGCTTTCATAACATTTAAAGTATTTTGCAATTTTGATTTAGCATTTGGGCTATGATAAAAATTCTATCCACACATCAAATATAGCTTTGTTTCTTAAAATTTCTTAAAATTGTTTATTTTTACTTACAATAGAAATCCATTAAATAGATTTCCAAAGAGTATTTCACATAATGTTTCCCATTAGAGAGAAAAATATATATCATATGAAGTTTATAGTCACAGATGCAAGAACCATAGCAGATAATTTTAGGCAACATTCAGTGATTATTTCTTGTATTGATAAATATCTTAAAATTGTCTTAAAATGTTAAATTCTAGAATAATAAGAATTAAAAAAGATGTATTCACAATATGTGCTGAGGAATTCTAGGAGTGTTAAGTTTTCTCTGTACTTGAATAAAAGAGCAATGCAAATTCTATCTTTATAAAACATATATCAATATCTGAATCAACAAATTTAATCAGTAAGTGAAGGATAAAAACTAAGTTAATTTTTGTAATTAGATTTATTACTGGAATGTTTAGAGATATCAGATTCTTCTTTAGTTCATGCTCCAGTGGGCTACCTAAGTTCAGGACCTTGTACAGGGCAAGTAGAAGAAATAGCCAGGGACAGCGTATAGGCTAGGGCGGTAGGTTAATTCCAGAAGTGTGACTGATTGTCTGATTGACATCACCTTGAAAAATTTGGATTAAAGTACCTTATTAAATTAATCCAGGTAAAATTTTAAGAAGAATGGATAACTGACTAGATTCAGCATCTTACCCACTTGCCAGAACCTGGAAAATTCTTTTACATTCAAAAATAATTCACTATGCAGAATAATAAATGGCTCACCACACAACCACCTACCTATGCAAACTATATCCAATGTGAAATGTATCAAAATGTACACAGTTACTGTAATAGAATTAAATGTAAATAGAATTTTGTTGCAAATGGCTACTGGTTTTAATATTGGCAAGAGCTAAATGTGTTCCAGTACTTTATGTGTACTAATTCATTTGCTGAGCTCTAAAGTTTACCTGTTTGAAAACTAGCAAGTAGACACAGAAATCCGGAGGAACAGGGGTTAGATTTAAAACTAAGATGTCTTAGTCCACAGTCCAGCTTTTGAACTGTTAGGTATTGTTAGATTTTTTTACTTCTTAAAATAAAATCACAATGTTGATATATTTTGTAGATGGTAGTGAAGCTATTGGATAAAGCATAGGATCTTAAATTTTCCCCAAAACTAATATGGGATCTCTATAGAAAAACATTAATCACTTAGCTTTTCCTGACAGATGGGACACATATTGATTATATATTTAATTTTATCCTTTCTGATAATATTTGGAATTTTATGAAACCCTAAAACCGATGAAATCCTGAAGATGAAGCAATGATATTTGTACTAAAATTTTTAAGATGAACACCCTCACAGTTGGTTTGGCTCCACGAAAATATCATTGAATGAATTAAGAAGTTTGCTAAATAGACCTCAGGTGGTGAGACAGTACAAAGTACAAGCTGAATGTGAACACCGAATGTGGTAGAAGTTTAAATTGGAACAAGCAAACATCTGAGTTTGAGGAATAACAATTGACAGGAAGAGTATTTCTAAGGAACCAATTTTAATTTGAAGTCAGAAATGTAGTTTAACCCACCAAGCAGTTCTTCAGTGTCTAGTATAGATGAATCCAGTACCTATTAGTGGTGGGAGGAAACAGACATATGACCCACATTTAACCCCCGACTTTGAAAAGACTAATCATCTGGACAAGACAGATAATAACATAGTCACCGGGGCAGTAAAGAAACAAGAGTGGGGCCTGGGAGAACTAAGAATGACTGAGAGATAAAATGATATGCATTTGAATCATGAAAAGTAAGAACAATTGAAATTGGAAAATTGAGAAGGGCATTGCAGATAAAAGCAATGGCATGAAAGTATGAGGATGAGAACTTAATTTATATATGTATATATAGTTATAATTTATGTAAACCATATGCATATAGCAAGTTTTTTTTAATATTTGGAGAAATGTTGAGCTTTGATATTCTCAGATCTATTTGGGGGATGAGGAAGAATGTTGTGAAATCAAAATGCAAAGGTACTTTCGAAACAGGAAAGCAAGGGTATTACATCCTAAAGACTTGGGATTTTTGCTAGAGGAAATGAATGGGCTTTAAGCAATTTTCACTCATATTCAGTGGAAGGCAAGATTATGGTTTAGTAGAATAGGTGTGGTAGGCTGCCATTTGATCCTAGCACTTAGGAGGCTGAGGCAGGAAGATTATGTGAAATCAGACTAGGTTACATAGTGACACGTTGTCTCAAAGGAAATAAAGAAAGGGAAATGGTGAAAATAAAACTATAATTATGGTTTAAAAGAACATAGCAGCAGAACTATGGATAACAGTTTTTGCAAAACACATTGTAGATTTTAGAATGAAAACAAGCTATTTCAAAACAAAGGGATATGAGGGGCAGTGCTTACATTTAAGGTATGAGGTTTAAAAACGAGGAATGACTTAATATTCTGGCAAAAAGTAAATAAGTGATTAACAATCCTTTTAACAAAGATGTAATACAATGAATCAATCAGATGTGGAGTATGGAAAGACACTTCACAGTAGAAATGTTAAAGGGAGAAGATGACTATAGGAGATGCCACTGTGATCACCTATGATCATAAGTTTTGGGAAAGAATTGCCTCCCTGTCAGGATCCCCACATACAATCTTTCATATTATATCCAAAGCAGGGTGCTTTCCTCATGTTTTCTGCATGTGGGCTGTCTCCCATGGAATCACCTGTGAGTGTCAGGTCCCTAGTATCACGTTTCTGGTGGTGGACATAAGAAGGGACATAGAAGGGACATTAAGAAGGGACATAGTAGGAAGCTGGCTGTCACTGAGCTGTTGTTGAGAACAACGTATGGATGGATTGATGCTTTCTTTCTGAATTGATTTATTCTCTAGGAGTTGGTTGTTACAAAAATAGAATTGGCCGTTTCTCAGTTTGGATGCCCTCTGTCTCTGTAAGTTCTTATCTTCACACACCTCCCACTATACTATGCTATCACCTGTCAGGAGGATCTCAGTGGAAGCTGAAGAGGTGATAAAACATCAGACTTTCAGCCTCCAATGATTTGATTTTAATAAACATCTTTGCTTCATGACTTCCTAGTACTAAGGTGTGTGTGTGTGAGTGTGTGTGTGTGTGTGTGTGTGTGTGTGTGTGTGCTTTGGTTTCTGTTATAGAGCCATAAATTCTCAAAATCTGAAGCAGACGAATACTTAATCACGGACAGGAAAGATCATTTATCACCATAAATAGTACAACTAAATGAGACATCATTTCCTAAGTGAGAAGTAATGTTATAGAAAAATGTGAGGGTGAAACTATATATATATGTGTGTATATATATATTTTTTTCAAATATATATATATTTTGAGATATATATATATATCTCACTCTCCACAGTGATAACTGTATACTATGCCTAGTGATGACCTTACACCATGCATGCACTGAGTGACATTTTGCAGTTTTCTTCAATAGATGCATGCAAAATGAACAGGCTGCCCCATCTCCAGGTCTCCTCTTCTCTCCATGAGTTCTATAGTAACTTCTACAATTGCCATCACCTTGTAACTGATAAGCACCATCTTCAGTTCTCACCATTTGTCCCTCAAAATCACATAATAGGAAACTTATTTCATTTTTTTTGCTTAAAATTTTATAATGGCTTTTGGTTTTGGAATACAGAATGGCAAATCTCAAGGTATACTACACAAGTTGGGTTAGCATTACCTTGCCCCTGCCATGTTATTTAGCTGCATTTCAAGTTTTCTCCTGCTTCTACAGTGTTTATTTTGGTTTCTTGAATGGCCTCACCAACACCTACTTTTAAGGTCCACGTCATTATTACACAAGTCTTGCCTTTCTGTACTTACACTCAACCTTTCAATTCTATTCAAGTGGTCATTTCTTCCCTAAACCTTTGCACTAGTTTCCTGTTGAGTTTTCATTACTTTCCTTTCAAAGAATATTATTCAGCTGTGTTTACATACACTGAAATAATATTTACCATATATTACACTCCCGGTCTTCTGTTTGTCATTGGCCAAATAGACAACTACATCACCCACAATCTGTGTTTACTTCATTTGATAATTCTCGGTCCATATTCTCTTGCATGATAACAATGTCAAAGTAGCTTTTCTATGAATGTGTTCATGGAATAAATAGGTTGAGCGTATCCCCAGTCCCTACATTTTAAGGGCTAATTCATTTTAATTTTTTAAAAATAATTCTGCTTAATTTATTGATGACTTTATGTGGTACATATTATCTGTTTTAGAATATATTGGTAAAACAAATTACATTTTGAAAAGTACTCTAATTAAATCTATTTAAAAATTTCTACTTGGGACTGCTCCCCTGCCAACACACATATCTCATTCTTAACAATTAGAAATATAAAAGGATAAAAGGAGTGGAAAACAAAACAAAAAATATATTTGATTCATAAATAAGAAATCAAATTGAAGTCTTTCATAGGTATTTGTAAGGGAGAAAATTCTGTGAGAACCCTACGACATACCTTATTTCCAAAATTGAGTTTTCACTAATTTCCCATCATAAGAAACGTGCTAATATTTGCATTAACTTATGTATTATTTTCCTGTGTGATTTAACTCTCTCTAGAAAAATACTAAGGCATTGCAGGTGTTGCTGTTGTGTCACAATTGCATCAGTAGGTGGCAGAGAGGAGAGAGGCTGTGTCTACATTCTGAGTTCTGACCTGTGAACATCTGCATAACTGGGAGCCTGGCATTCCTCCAAACAATAGTAAGCCTGAGATGACTCCCAGTCCAGCACCCTGGGGCCCAGCCAGAGAGCTAGCCTGAGTTGACCACAAGTCTACTGCCATGCAGGCCTTGGGGGGAGGCAGATAATGCCAGAGATGACTCCTGCCCAGTGCCATAATGCACAAGCATGGTGTTGTACTCCTGACACCACTCCTGAGATGACCCCAGACACTCCAAGACCCCTGAGCACCACTAAGAGAAGTAAGTAAGTGGGGGATAAATAGACAAGATACAGGAAAAAAAAAGATGTGGGCACTATGAAGAGAGGCAGAACTGGAGATTCAAGGGTAGTGAGAAACAGTCTGATGTGAGTAGCTGGTGATACCACTTAGGACCATGGTTGGGTCCTGGCCTCTGCTGCCACCAGAGGTTAGGTCTACGTCTGTATCACTGCAGCAGTCGAGGACTGTTACCCCCCCACACACACACACACACCACCACCACAACTCTGATCTGTGCTGCCATCTAGAGACGTGTTGATGTCTGAAGGCTGTGCAGAACTGGCCCCACCCCTCAAGTGGACATCATGGGATGGGTCCTAGAAGGTAAGAACAAGAGAGTGAACCCCACCCCTAACCATCTGCAGTAACCAAAAGAAAAGGCCCGACATATTGCAGGAGTTGCAGGTGAGCAGGCCTGAGGATGTGAACATGAAAGAATTGGCCCTGTCACTCATCTCCTGAGTGGTGACATGGAGTAAAGAGAGATGTCCTCCTTCCTTTCCCCCTTTACTACCTGAACCCTGTGGGAGAGGTGACCCTGAAGTCACGAAAGCCAGAAAGCTGGCTCTGACATTCACCAGAAGCAGCACTTAGAAGACTGGGTCCTGCACTTTGCCTAAACAGCACAGTAGAATTGACCCTGGTTTTGGGAAGCCTTAGGACATGAATGTGGGAGAGTTAGTCTTATTACTTCTCTGCAGTGTGGTGACATAAAGAATGGAAATATAGATACCTCCTGCATGCTGTTTGCCACTTACTGCAGTTAGGAGAGCTGGCCCCAAAGTCATCCAAGTGAGAGAGCTATCCCTGCCACTTACCCACTGCAGCACATGGGAGAGGCCCTACTCTTAACCTCAAAAGCATAGAAGATCTGGCCTTGGATGTAGGTGTTTCAGGTGAGCTCACCCCAGAGGGCATGAGTGTAGGTGAACCCTCCCTTTCTCAAGTCTGCTGCATCACGGAGGCAGAGATTCACTTACTTCTTTTTTGCCTTCAGGAGGTGGGAAAGCTGGCCCCAAGGATCACGGGAGCAAAGAGAGCTGTCCCTCTCTCTCACCTTCTGCATCATTCTGGGAGAGCAGGCCATACACTGCACATGGTAGCACAGTAGAGCTGTACCTGGATGTAGAGGTTGCAGATGAGCCGGCCCTGTGTCTTGTGTGCTATGAGGTAGTGCACACGAGAGAAAGACACCCTTCGACTTTTCCTCATCCCTTGCCACCTATGGCAGACAGGAGAGCTAGCCTGGGATTATGAGAGTCGGGGAAAATGGCCATATCCCCTACCAGCTACAACACTCAAGCGAGTAGACCCTGCACCCTGCCTGGGCACAGGACATAGCTGACCCTGGTTGCAGGCATTACTTGTGAGCAGCCCTAAGGGTGTGAAAGCCAGAGAGCCAGAAGATTGACCAGCTCAAATATATCTCAGAGCCAGATCCAGGACTTTGTATCAGCTCAGCCCAACATCTACCCCATTTATCAACTGCTGGAGTACACAAAGTAACTATTCCTACAAATCCAAAACTACAGGATCATCATGACACAGGTGAACAACAGGATATCTGAGAGGAGTTGCAGGGAGGTTCTAGTATTGATAGAGTAGCAGAAATCAGAGGCCTCATACCAGACCATGTAGTCACTGCAATGAACACTTGGAAGCAAAGATGTGTGGACAGAGTATATACTGTGGGACAAACTATGACACACTACAGCTTACACAATGAGGATTTTCCCTTCTGGTGAGGTGGGGGGAGGCTGCAAAGGTTGGAGAGAGAGAGAGAGAGAGAGAGAGAGAGAGAGAGAGAGAGAGAGAGAGAGAGACAGAGAGAGAGAGACAGAGAGAGAGAGAGAGAGAGAGAGAGAGAGAGAGAGAGAGAGAGAGAGAGAGAATGGAAATCAGTACAGCACTACCAATTTCCATCTTCCTCATCCTGAATTTAAACTCAGTAAAAATAACTATATTCAATGATATTAATAATTTTTATTATTTATCAAATACATCCTGATTTCATTCACAATCTATAATTAAGGTAGATCGTTATTCTTTATTATATATGTTATTCTTTATTATATACTAAGACTTTGTAGTTGCTTCTCCTTTGCCCATCTTTAAAAGCTAATATTTATCTTTCAGGACCTTTGTAAACGATGATTGCTAAACCTTGGGAGGAGTGCTTCTGTGTTCCATTTAAAGCTGAGAACTCTACAATCTCATATTTTCCTGTTTGTTGGCAAATTGTGGTTCTTTGAATTAATCATTATCTAACACAAGAAAAGGCTCTATGATTTATAGTGCCTGTGTGAGTGTGTGTGTGTGTGTTTCTGTGCCATAAAAATAATAATTAAAAAAAAGAGGTCATAAACTAGATATAGAGGTTTTGGAAGGAGGAAAATATAGTGTTCAACTGAGGAAAAGAGAAGGGAGCAAGTGATGTAATTTTATATTAATCAAAAATGAAATGAAAAAGAGTCTTCTTTAATTAGGTGAGACATGTATTAACACATCAGAATAAAGATAAGAACTTAGGGTTTATGTTAGCAGAATAATATATTTAAGCTCTCCTCAATGGCGAATTATCAGCCCTGTGTTTCAGACACAGTTAACAGTATCAGGTATAAATTGTCACTTGTATATTAATTAGGCTTTAAATTTAATCAGGAAACAGTTGGTTTCTTCCCACAGTGTTCTTAATACTATTTCACCAGTAGGTATATATTGCCAGGATAATTGTCATTGTAGCTTATATGGTTCATAGTTGAATAGGACTATTGAATACTTTTCTCCCCAATCACCATCCATAGACAGTTACAGCACTCGACTGGAGAGATGGCTCAGTAGTTAAGAACACTGACTGTTCTTCCAGAGGTCCTGAGTTCAATTCCCAGCAACCACATGGTGGCTCACAACCATCTGTAATAGGTATCCTACGCCATCATGAAATAAATAAATTTTTAAAAAAGAAAAAGAAAGAAAAGTTACCATAAATGAGAACAGTAGAGATCAAGCTACTAGGTCTGTTTCATCTTTATTTTTTTCTACATCCATCATTCAAATGTTTGGTATGTTCAATAATAATATCTTACCATTAAGTAGTACTAGAGCATAAGTAAGAGCAATGACATACTATGTAATGTTTTGGGAAAGAATTTGATGGAGATGATTAACAACGTGAAAAGTGGTGACCCATCCTGAGCACTGGGAATTGAATTAGATAAACAGTGGTATCTCAGAGAGGAACTGCTATTGTTTCTTCCCCCAGGTTATAGGTTAAATCCATTCATATTCCTTGACATATGTATACAAATATGTTAAAAAGCTCAGATAGTAGGAGATCATCATATGGAATTTTCAAAAGTCTTTAGTGTTAGTTATTCTTTTTCATAATACATTCTCAACACTTTGAACCTTGAATAAACCTTACTGTTCAACTCTGGCTCCTTTTTGTGGTTTGAGATGTGAGTTCTCAGCTGTTCCTGATGCCATGTCTTCAAGCTATCAATGCATTCTTCAACTCGCTGAAAATTTTGGCTTAATTGCATGCTTTGTTTTCAAAGATTCCCTTGTTATACTGATTTATCACAGCAATAGAAAATTGACTAATACAGAAGTTAGTACCAGGAAGTGAGCTATAACTGTAACAAGTCTGGCCAAGTTTCAAGTTGGTGGTTCTCTCTCTCTCTCTCTCTCTCTCTCTCTCTCTCTCTCTCTCTCTCTCTCTGTGTGTGTGTGTGTGTGTGTGTGTGTGTGTGTGTGTGTGTGTGTATACAGGTAGAAAACTTTGGGATTTTGAACTAGAATAGCACTTGAATGTTGTAGGTGGAGCTTAATGTGACATCCTAATAGAAACTTAGAAGACAATTATGGGAGCTATATGGAATGGGAAGTATTTTCACAGTTATATTTTACTTCCTGGTACCAATTTATGTTCTAGTTGTTATTTAATTGTTGTGATAAAAACATAGCAGGAAAAACTTGGCTAAAACCATTATTATGATATTTTGGTAAAGAATGTGTGATTCCTTTCTACCCTTGCCCTGAGAATTTGCTTGAGTCTAAATGAAAATAACATACTTCATATCTTTGGCTAAGGATGTCTCAATCCTAATGCTAACTTTGTTGCACGGTGAATAATAATTACTCAAGTGCTTATTTACAATGAAAAAGAGGAAGGGAGACAAAACATCAACAATAACAGAAGCTAAAATATATAGACAGTAGAGAAAAATAGTACCAGAGAATTTAGTGATATAGTCAAGCTAGGAGAGGCCTGATCCACAATAGAATAAAGGGAAGCATGTCATCAGGCAAGCAAAACGATACCCAGTTAAGCTTTAGACTTGTGAAAAGAAAAGACTTAAGAAAATTGCTGCTCCTGAAAAAAACAACAAATAAAAGCTGCTATAAACATGATTCCAAAAAGTGGGATTCCATCTCAGTCAAGCAGAACAACTTGGCAGTGTCATCAGTTTATTGTTATCACTGTCAGTACTTCTTGATTTCTGATAATATTTTTCAAGCTGAAACCTCCTGAACTGTTGTTCTGCTTTATATATTTTCTATCAGGTTTCTTTTTAATTTTGCAATTGTGATGTTTTCTGAAATGTCTTAAATGCTAACTTCTGTAACTATTTTCTATACAATAATTTTATGATGCTGTATTTTGATTTCAAGAGACACAGTTTTCTTTATCTGACTTGTCTCTTTCTAATTGAGGCATCTCAAATTTACTTCTGTATATAATATTACTTTTATATCTATGAAACTATCCATGGCATTTTTACAATTTTCCCCCTAGTATAGCACTTGATTATTAATTTACTTTTTAAATATATTCATGCTATAAATTTTGTTTTAGAGTTTGAATTTTGCCACCAACACTCTCAGATACAGGCACAGACACACATAGACACACAGATGGACACACACACACACACACACACACACACTCACACACACAAGGGTAAGGACTTTTGTTAGAGAACCTCAATTTAAGATGACCCATCTAAGCCTTGGAAATCGCTGATGTTAATAGTAGGATGGCTCCACATGTAGAAAAAATCTCTAGGATTTCTGTTACACTCTCTTGCCTGGACAGTAAACAGTGTCTTGAACTAAATTCATATCTACATAAAAATCTCTCCATTGAAACATTGTCAATATAGCGGTGTTTAGAGTGATCTCTCTATGGATATAATTTGTGTTAGATTAGGTTATAGTATTATTTAGTATTCTGATGTTATGTTAAAACCACACAATCTAAAGCAAGATAAGAATTTACTTAGCCTAGGGTTCCAGAGTGCTAAGAATCTATCAATAACAGAGACAGACACTATCTCAGAGTAAAAGGATGAAAAAAGGTCTTCCAAGCAAATGGTCTATGAAACAAGCTGGAGTTGCCATCCTAATACCCAGTAAAATAGACTTTCAACCAAAGTTACCAAGTGTTATGAGGAAGGACACTTCATATTCATCAAAGTGAAATCTACCAAGAGAAAGCCTCAATTCTGAACATCTATGCCCCAAATGCAAGAGCACCCACATTCATAAAAGAAACTTTGCTAAAGCTCAAAACACACATTGAACCTTTCACAATAATAGTGGGAGACATCAATACCCCACTCTCACCAATGAATAGGTCATTGAAACAGAAACTAAACAGAGACACAATGAAACTAATAGAGGTTATGAACCAAATTGATTTAACAGATATCTACTGAAGATTTCACACTAAAACAAAAGAATGCACCTTGTTCTCAGCACCTCATGGTACCTTTTCCAGCCTTACAGTTGGTCACAGAACAACCCTCAACTGATACAAGAAGACTGAAATAATCTCACGCATCTTATCAGATAACCATGGCCTAAGGCTGGTCATCAATAAGAGCAAAAACAAAAGGAAGCCCACATACACGTGCAAACTGAACAATTCTCTACTCAACGATAACTTGGTCAGGGAAGAAATAAAAAAAGAAATTAAAAACTTTCTAGAATTTGATGAAAATGTTGAAATATCATACCCAAACATATGAAATACAATGAAATCAGTGCTAAAAAGAAAATTCATAGCACTAAGCGCCCTGGTAAGGAAACTGGAGAGATATTACACTAACAACTTAACAGCATACCTGAGAGCTCTAGAACAAAGAGAAGCAAACTCACCAGAAGAGTAGACAGCAGGAAAAGAGTAAAACTTAAAGCCAAAATCAACAAAATAGAAACAAAGAGAACAATACAAAGAATCAACAAAACCAAAAGCTGGTTCTTTGAGAGAATCAACAAGATAGATAACTTCCTAGCCAAACTGACTAAAGGGTCCAGGGTCCAAATTAACAAAATCAGAAATGAAAAGGGAGAGATAACAACAGGGAGCAAATTCAAAAGATCATCAGATCCATCTATAAAAGCCTATACTCAACCAAACTGGAAAATCTAGGTATAAATGGATAGTTTTCTAGACAGATACTATATACCAAATTTAAATTAACTTTGGTAAACTATCTAAACAGGCCCATATATATCACACAAGGAAATAGAAGAAGTCATTAAAAACCTCCCAACTAAAAAATGCTTAGGGCCAGATGGATTTAGTGAAGAATTCTACCAGACCTTCAGAAAAGACCTAATACCAATATTTGTCAAACTATTCCAGAAAACAGAAACAGAAAGAACACTACCTAAATCATTCTATGAAGCTATAATTACTCTGATCCTTAAGCCACACAAGGACTCATCCAAAAATGAGATCTTCAGACCAATCTCACTTATGAATATTGACGCAAAAATACTCAATAAAATTCTTGCAAACCAAATTCAAGAACACATTAAAACCATCGTTCAGCAAGATCAAGTAGGCTTCATCCCAAGGGTGCAAGGTTGATTCAATATATGAAAATTCGCTAACATAATCCACTATATAAACAAACTCAAAGGAAAAAAAATCACACGATCATCTCTTAGATGTAGAAAAAGCATTTAATAAACTACAACAACCCTTCATGTTAAAAGTAATGGAAAGACCAGGAATTCAAAGTCCATACCTAAACATAATAACAGCAATTTATGGAAACCAACAGGCAATATCAAATTAAATGGAGACATACTTGAGGCAATCCCACTAAAATTGGGACAAGACAAGAATGCCCACTCTCCCCATATCTATTCGATATACTACTTGAAGTGCTAGCTAGAACAATAGGACAACAGAAGGGGGATACAAATTGTCAAAGAAGAAATAAAGCTGTCACTATTTGTAAATGATATGATACTATACATAAGTGACCCCAAATTTGACCACAGAACTTCTCCAAATGATAAACAACTTCAGCAAAGTAGTCAGATATAAAATTAACTCAAATAAATCAGTAGCTTTCCTTTATACAAATAATTAACAGGCTGAAAAAAAATTAAAAAAAGAACTCCCTTCACAATATTCACAAATAATATGAAATATCTTGGGGGTAACTCTACCCAAACAAGTGAAGGACCTGTATGACAATAACTTCAAGTCTCTCAAGAAAGAAATCGAAGAACTCAGAAAATGGAGAGATCTCGCATGCTCATGGATTGGCAGAATTAAAATAGTAAAAATGGCCATCCTATCAAAGGCAATCTACAGATTCAATGCAATTCCATCAAAATCCTGACACAATTCTTCAAAGACATGGAAAGAGCAATTCTCAAATTCATCTGGAAAGGCAAAAATCTCAGAATAGTGAAAACAATTCTTAACAATAAAATAATGGCTGGAGAAATCACCATCCCTGACCTCAACCTCTACTACAGAGCAATGGTGATAAAAACTACATGCTACTGGTACAGAGAAAGACACATTGTTCAATGAAATAGAATTGAAGACCCAGAAATAAATCCACACACTTATGGACACTTCATCTTTGACAAAGAAGCCACAAATATACAATAGAAAAAGAAAGCACCTTCAACAAATGATGCTGGTCTAACTGGCTGTCTGTATGTAGAAAAAAATGAAAATAGACCCATATTTTTCACCTTGCACAAAGCTCAATCCAAGTGGATCAAGAACCTCAACATAAAACCGGATACACTGAATCTAATAGAAGAAGTGGGAAAGAACCTTGATCTCATTGGCGCAGGGGGAAATTTCATAAACAGAACTCCAATGGCTCATATTCTAAGACCAAGGATTGATAAGTGGGACTTTATAAAACTGGAAAACTTCTGTAAGGTAAAGACATAGTCAATAAGACAAATCAGCAACTTACAGATTGGGAAAAAAAATCTTCACTAACTTTACATCTGATAGAGGGCTAATATCCAATATATAAAAAGAATTTAAAAAGCTAACCACCAAAAAACCAAATAACCCAATCAAAAAGTGGGGGATAGAAGTTAACCGAGAATTCACAACAGAGGATTTTCAAATGGCTGAGAAGCACCTAAAGAAATGTTGTAACTCCTTAGTGATCAGAGAAATGTAAATCAAAAAGATTCTGAGATTCCATCTTATACCAATAAGAATGGCTAACATCAAAACCTCAGGTGACAACACACATTGGCGAGAATGTGGAGAAAGAGAAATACAGCTCCATTGCTAGTGGGATTGCAAACTGGTACAACCCCTTTGGAAATCAATCTGGAGGTTCCTCAGAAAATTGGAAATAGATCTACCTGAAGACTCAACAATATTCTTGGGAATATAACCAAAAGATGCCCCACCATGCCACAGGGGCAAGTATTCCATTGTGTTCATAGTGGCCTTGTGTGTGATAGTAAGAAGCTGGAAAACCCAGATGTCCCACAACAGAAGAATGGATACAGACAATGTGATTCATTTACACAATGGAATACTACTCAGCTATTAAGAATGAGGACACCCTGAGTTTTGCAGGCAAATGGATGGAACTAGAAAATATCATCCTGAGTGAGGTAACTCAGACAAAACAGGACATGCATGGTGTGTACTTAGCAATAAGTAGATATTAGACCAAAAAGAAAAATCCTACAAAATGTCCAAGATACAGTCCACAGAACTCAAAAAGTCAACAAGCTTGAGTACCCAAGTTAGGATGCCTCAGTCCCACTTGGGAGGGAGGGAGAAGAAAACAATCACAAGTGGGGATGGAGGGAAGAACCTGGGAGGGAAAGTGGAGTGGGGGAAGATCAATACCTGATCTGATATTGGGTGAGAAAAAAGTCCTGAAGGCCAGCAGAAAGAATAGAAGCATGAACCTTGGGAGGTAGGAGGTTAGGGTGACCCTCTGGAATGTACCAGAGACCTGGGAGGTGAGAGACTCTTAGGACTCAAAGGGAGGGACCTTAGATGAAATGTACGACAGTAGGGAGAGGGAACTTATAGAGTTATAGAGCCCACATCCAGCAGCAAGACAGGGCACCAAGTGAGGGAGGGGATTGCCATCTCACAGTCAAAACTCTGACTCATAATTGTTCCTGTCTGAATGAACGACAGGGATGGAAATGGACCTTCAACCAGGCAGCATCCACCAGATGATATGAGTCCCCTAACACATACACAGCAGAGGACTGCCAGGTCTGGGTTCAGTCAGAGAAGATGCACCTAAGCCTAGAGAGACTGGAGGTCCCAGGGAGTTTAGAGGTCTGGTTGGGTGGGTGGTTGTGATGGGAGTGGGATCAGCCTTGTGGAGACAGTGGGTGCGGAGAAGATTTGAGATGTGGAACAATAGGAAGGTGGTCTGGATTTGGGGAATAAAATCTGGAGTATAAATAAGTAAATAAATAAAAGATGAAAGGAAAGAAAGAAAGGAAGGAAAGAATGGGAGACACGTGGAGCGGGACAGCCTGAGGGGAGAGGAGGAAGGAGAAACTGCAGTTGAGATGTAATATAGGAGAGAAGAATAAAGAATAAGAAGCTAAGTGAAAGGATTTTTCTGAGTTGTGCAAAGACAACCATCCATTATCCATTATGACAACAGAAGCTACATGTTTAAAGATGTGAGCATCTTTAGCCTCATCTTTATTTGAAATTATTTAAGGTCAGGGCCTGTGTGTTTTTACTTATTCAGAAAATCACTGATGATTTCCTTTTTTATGGTTCTATTTTCTCAACATGCATTTTTAAAAGTAAGATTAAAGATATGTTTAGGACTGTCATTCAGTGTTCCATGTGAACATTTTTCTTGTCCTTTATACTCATAGGAAACAAGGTCAAATTCAGTAAGTGGCATACATTTCTTTATGGCTCTGTGGCCTAAGGCCTTACAAATAACATCAGGGGATACAGAGATGATATAAGATATTCACAATGTGGTACGAATGTAATAATTCAAATTATAGTAACTGTAGGAAACTAAGCTACTGAAAAAAAATACACCACATTTTATAAATCTTCCTATCCTTGTCTATTCTGATCATTAATGTGTTTTTCTCTGTAGAAATAAGACTGCAAGCATCTTTTAGCAGGATACTGTTAGGTTTTCTTTGCTGGCACATTCCCTGTAGCTAAATGCTAGTCAACCTAAATTTTAGTAAATCTCTGTTAACTCTTAATACATAAACACTGCACACCATTAGTAAGTATTATATATACAGCTACGGAAACACAAGACCTACCCTAAAACAGTCTGGATAATATGATTTTGTGCTCCAACCTGTCATTAAAATAGAGAAAGCAGGAGAAAATGCTTGTAATCATAAAGCAAAAAAATACCACAAAAGAAGACGGTTTGATTACTATGCTCTGAAGTAAAAATTAGAGAAATTAAAGTTTCTCAAAAGTCTTCATTACTTGAAAATTTAATACAAAATATTTAAGCGTTTATGACATATAGGAACATATGGTATCTGTAAATCTTCTATTTTACAAGAAGACAAATAGAATTCATGTTTCTGATGACAGCACCATTCTGGGATTTAAGAAAACTTGACTTTAAAATCAAGTAAAATTGTTCCAGGGAATGAAGAACCGAGGTTTAAAATTATCTTCCTGAGAAAGTTGTCAGGCTAGACCCATTTTTTTTCTGACTTCATGTTTACTCTCTGGCTAATCCCAGAATTCTAAATTTGCTTTAGTTTTAGAGGCAGCCAATTTAGAAGTTCAGTAGATGAGAGTAAACAAATAATTTCATTTATGCATAAATATAAATGAGCAAGAATGAATTAAAAATACACTATTCACTTTGGGGCTGTGTGTGACGGTTGTTAAGTACCTGAAAATGAACGGATGTGAAATCAAATATTTCCATTGATTATCATGAAATCAGAGTCAAATAGTTTGGTTCTCGATAATGTAAAATTATCATAATTTTAATACTATTAGCTAACTACAGCATAAACATCAAATACTAGTTCCTATGACAGCAGAAATCTACTTCCTCATTTATATTGATTCCAACAAGTATATAGAAAGTAAAAATGAATTTACCGTTGGTTTTCTAGAGATCTCTATTTCCTATTATTAGTCTTTATATTTCCCTCAAGTTTTATTTTTATCATTTCAGAGTTACATTGAAATCTTGTTCTTCAAATTTTACATTATGTTTTGATTTTTCTAGTTTTGGTTTCATGAAAAAGTTAGGTCCCCTTTTGAGGCTTTTAATTCCTATACATCTATGGCTCTATATATTTGACTTTGGACAAGTCAATTATAAAACTCTCACATTCACTGGTTCCCCATTTCTAAGATGTGGACAGTTATAATACATGTATCTCTTAAAGAAATCAGCCCTATAGTACTTAGTAAGACATACAAGTTTTAAAAAATAAAAAGTCATTAACTTAAAATTAATCAATGTTGTCAATAATTACAGTTTTGACCACTTAGTAAGTATATTGGGTATTTGTGTACTTCACAAACAGTATCTATGGTCATAGTGTCACTATTCACTAAACTGTGTATAATTATTCACCAATTCTATGAGTGTAATTAATGACTCAGCAGTAAAGAATATCTTAAAAGGGAGACTGTAGTTCAACTCCCAGCACTGATGCTGAGTGGCTCATAAGTACCTCTAACAAAATCTCCAGGATGCAATACTTTATCCTGAATTCGGCAAGCACCTGCCTTTATTTAAACACACACACACACACACACACACACACACACACACACACACACACA
>JANHMN010000021.1:24256246-24310139 GCA_030674055.1 Rhabdomys pumilio
TCACAGTTACCAGTACTTAAGGTATTGAGGGTGAAGGGAATGAGAAGCTGCTGATCAAAGGCTACCAAGACAAGAAAAATAGGTGATAAGATCCACTATACATCAAAGCCATCATAGAAAGTAGTGATTCAAAATCTGCTTCATAATAGTTAAGGGTATAAATATTTCACTATAAAAATTGTAGATAGGGGGAGTGTGAGGGTGGGTGGGGGCATATCCTCATAGAAGCAGGAGGAGGGGGGATTGGGTAGGGGGTTCCTGGGTGGGGGGAAAATGGGGAGAGGTTATTACATCTGAAATGTAAATAAAATATCTAATAAAAATTTTTAAAGAAAAAAAAGATTATGGAAACCTTGAACACTGCTTGATGGAATGTAATTGGGACTTAATAACTAAAAATAGAACTACCAGGTGACCCTGAAATCTCACTTTTGCATATGTACCTAAAACAACAAAAGACAAGGATCTGAAAACATTTGTTTACCCATGTTCATGGCAGCATTATTCACAATAGCTTAAAGTTGAAAATATATCACATCTTTTGAAAAAAAGTTATAGATTTGAGAGTTAATAATATACATTTAATTAGCTGCATTTAACCATGTCACATGGTATACATATGCAAAATAACATTGTTTCTCATAATTTTATAAAATGATTTATTGATGAATATAATATTAAAAAGAATAAAATAACTTACAATAGGGAATATCAAGGATAGTAGTGATACAACCATCTATATGCCATTTTTTAATAATTGAACCTGAAAATACCTTTTGTAAATCAGTATAAAGAACAGCATTCTATAAATATTTAAATATAATTGCTTTGATTAGCTATGCTTACATAAATTAATTAAAAGATATATTTGAAACAGCTATTTTTTTAAAAAAAAATTAAACTCTGTTAGATAAATTGTGGCATATATACTTAAAACACGACAACACTGTTTCCTCTTAGGTCAGCAATAAACATTGAAGAGTGATTTCAGGATTCTTACCAGTTCACATACAAGGAAACAAAACAAAATGTGTCTTCAGACTTTCAAGGCAAGAGTAAATATTAAACACAAGTGAGAATTATCTGTGATAGTAGAGGTAGGCTAAACAGGTACCTAACAATCAATTGAGCAAACATGCAAATCGTAATGAATCTATACAGTCTATTCTATACAGTCTGTAATCCTTCAGTCCTATAGAAAATATCAAATGATATCTGACAACTTGCCTATACTTTTGGTTACCTTGCCTACAGATGTTGTCAAAGCTTAACCTCCATTAGGTTTAAGGAAAACATGCATTTTACATTTCATGTACATACCAAACTATATAAATAGTTATTTTATAAACATGAAATTATAAAAGCTAAGATTTTTAACCTTGTACTATTTAATATAATTTATTCCATATCCAATATTCCACAGGTGTAGCCATAATTTTTATTTAAATATCTTCATTTATCTATTGACATCTAGAAAAGAGGCCACAGTAATAATCAAAGCATTTAATACAATTTACAATACGCATGACATTTTACATGGTCATGACTGTAAAATTGAAAAAGAATGTTTTTCTATAACTCATACTGTGTTACTAGAAAATAAATTAGAATTATAGAATCAATACTCAAATAATACTATGATCTAATTTGAAGAAAATCAAAAAATTATAAGACAGTGCTGGCGTACCACAGTTCTGAGATATTATTCCACATGGAGTTACTTAATCTGACCTATAGCAAATTTAATTTTGATTTCTCTCATTGGAGAGGGGCTCAAATTCCCACTATTAATTTTATTTCATTTTTTTCTTAAGGGAAAATAAGTTCTAATGTTCTAAAATGAAGAGGTAATGCTGGTTATGTAACACTAAGATTAATTGAATTATAGTTTTATATCATATATTATAAACAATATTTAACTGTATATATATATATATAAACAATATACTATTCTAATTTATAACACTGCATACTCTGTAACAAATAAGCTGTATCTCAAAAGACTTGGTTTAAGAATTCAGCTATGACTGGGAAGCTGCAGTTGGTCCTCTGCCTTTGTCCTTACATATACTTAGGGGCAGGTTGAGATCAGAGCAGCACTTAAGACAATATGGGGTTCAACTCAACATTAAGCATTTGATCTTTAAAGCTTCTTTACCACGTAAGACAAATGTTAATATATAAACTGTAAATTGTCTTTCACGTAGAAAGATTGTTGTCAAGCTGATTCCTTAAAATCAAAAGCCTTAACATATCCACAATAGTTATTATCCACTAGTTAGGAAGTCTGTATGTACATAATACTCATTGAAAATACTGAAGGAAGTTCCAAATATTTTGGATTGCAAAACCCATAAAACACCGAAACAAACACATTTCACATGGGAGGTAAAAAACCCTAAAACCAATACCAAAATCAACTTTGCTGATTAAACTTATATGTAAACGCTCAGCGCTCTTTCGATCATTCCCTGTCTCCATTAAGAACATTTTCTTGCCTATTTTATATCGGTTCATAGTTTGAAAAACTTGCTGTTCACATGTAATAGGATGGGTAGGAATAAACTAGAACATTTTTGAATACAGCTTTTTTCCCCCAAATATCCAAATCACCTAAATTAAATGTCTTTTTCGTCTAAGTATTTCTCTTCTATAGTAAGGGTGTTTCTGTTTAACAGAGAAAGGTTATGCAGTTGATACCAATCTCAACACAAATTGCTATTTGCTCCTAAAAACAGGGAACTATAAAGCTAACAGTATAACAAGAAAAAGAATGCTGTTTGAAATTTCACGTTTATTTTTCTTTAGAAAATATAATTTGACTCTATTAAAATATTCCTTAACATTGGAAGTTTTTATATTTTTTAATTTTAGAAATATAGATTTTTTGCTTGCACGTGTGTCTGTATATCACATGTGTGCGTGGTGCTTGAGGAGGACAGAAGAGGGTTTTGAATATCCTAGGCCTGGAGTCACAGGTAATTGTAAGTGTCCAAGCAGATGCTGGGACTTTAATCCAGGACAGCCACTATGCTTAACTGGTGATATATCCGTCAAGTTCCAGTACTGAGTTGATACCCCACAAATTAGTCATCAATACCTTATACCACATTTATAGTTTTGTTCTACTCTTTTTTCTTTTTTTTTCATTTTTTTTACATTTTTTATTGGATATTGTGTTTACATTTCAGATTTTATCCTCTCACCACATTCCCCCCACCACCCAGGAACCCCCATCCCATGCCCCCTCCTCCCTCCATAAGGGTGTGCCCCCACCTACCCCCCACTACCCTCTCCCCTACCCACCCTCAAATTCCTCCCCGCTTGGTGTTCAGCCATCATGGGATCAAGGATCTCCTCTCCCACCCATGCCCCTTAATGAGCACAAGTTGAAGTTTTCTTAGCATGAAAAATTGTAAATATTAAAACAATAGAATGGATGGATACACATACCATATACATATATGCTAGCCATAATCTATGCATGCAATCAACTCAAAGAACTACCACACATGCTTTACATGTCTAAGTATATGTTTATTGTTAAAATCTTTCAAGAAAACTCCAGATGTCATGTCTTCTGACATATCATTTTAATATGTCTCTCTATATTATAATAAAATATATCATAATAAATCATAATGAAATACAAACAATCACAGTGAATCCTTTGTAAATCAGGGTATTAATGATGTGTTTGTTTTAAGATTTATTACATAAAAGACACAGAAGACAATAGTTACTTTCCATTCAAAGACATATGCCTTTTGCTCTCATTATAAGTGATTATTGAAAAGTACAGGTAGACGAAACTGTAAAAACGTTAGTCCTATAAACAGGTATGAAACTGTTAAGTAACCTTGTGGTTATGTTTAATAATGCAAGTTTATCAGTCTTTTGAATGCTGCAATCAGAAATGTAACCTGTCATCTAAAGATGAAAGCTTTCAGTTCTGAAAGTAACAGAAAGAGCATTCACTATTGACTATATAGGATATATATGCTGACTATATTGTCTTCCCTGTTAATCAACAGATTTGTGTAGTTTGAGGGAATGTATTTTAATTAATAGAGGATAATTTGTACTATTTAATGAAATTTGAACATACTAACTATAAATATATTAGAATATTATTTTAGCATGTGATAAATCTCATTACTTGAAGCTAATATAATTTGCACCTGTAAAATTTTTTATCAATACTAAAACAATGGATGATGTAATATTACAGGCTTATTTATATAAAAAATAAAGGGCATTTAAAATCTAGATAACACAAATGAAAAAATATACTAGCATATTAGCATAGTAAATAGGGTTTTTAGCTTGATGAATATATTTAATTCTTATTCAAAGTTAGTTAGAATATACATCTTTCATATGTGCTTCGTAGGCCTTATGACTGAAAACATTTTAATAACACTTTTTTTCTATCCTTACAGACTTTTATCTTTCTGTGCCTTTCATTAATCCTTACCTTCAAAGTAATCGTCTCTTCTGAGCTGTGTCTTCTTTGATGACTTTGTAACAGAAATTTTATTTTTGTTTTTTTTGAATAATGCTAGTCGCACAGAAGGTTCTAGAAGAAAAAATAAAAAGATCACCTCTAGGTGACTCCTTCTCTAACACAACCATTTGTTTTCTTTATGCTGTTATTACATACATTTATATTGCATTATAAATACTTTGTAGAGCTCTGTGAAACAGCTGATGCCTACTTAAATTTGATAATATAAATAATCTTAGAAAATTAAATGTATGGTTCTTCTTTAGTATGTCAGAAATAGTAATAATACTGTGAAAAATGGAATGTATATACATCTTCTAGGTGGCACTTTCTTATTTGGGAGTCATGCTATTTATTGGAAGATGATAGAGTCAATATATCCTCACTAAATGACACAGAGAGTACATATGAGAAATGGAAGCGTGACAGCAAGAAAACAGGTAATAGAAAAAAAAATTCTAAGTGCAAAGTGTTATTTACTCTTTTGTACTAATTAACTTATGTAACAAAGAATTTATATGAATTATTTCTGTATTTTAAGGATGGATATAGTATGAGTCTAGCATATTACAAAATGAGTCATTGTGAATATAGGGCCATGTAATTTCTTATTAATAAAAATTAGTTTTATGGAATGTGAAAATAGGATTTGGTGTTGCACTATTTAGAAATTTTGCTTAAAGACTGAGAAGGGAGTGACGTAAGCACCAGAAGATGAAACACATCTCCTTTACTACCTTACATTATTTGGAAATAGTATATAATACATAATGTCTAGTATAAGAGAATTAGATATATCAAAGAGAAAAGCCAAGATTTTTAAGCATCATAATTACCAAAGCACATTAATAGTTTAATGCTAAAGTAATAAGTTTCTGACTGTACATTGGGAGGAGCAAGAGCATCGTCTATGGAAGGATGCTCTGTGATGAACTATCTGGTAAAACACAGTAGTCTGCCAGCAGTAACTGAGCCCCAGTGAGGCTCATTTCTTTGTTTCTAAAAACTATATTGAAATTATCAATCAATGCTTGGCTCCTTTCTGGGGTATCTGTACCTTAAAATATTATGATCATTGGGAGTTTTTTTCTGATTTTTTTTAAATTCACAAGGAATTAGCAAGAATAAATGTGCAGACATGCCATAACAGATGTTGCAAAAGCCATTCACATATCTAGTGATATCTCAAAAGATGTATAAGTCAATTTGAGAAGGTATAATTCCACAGGTGCATATTACAGACTCAGGTTTGATTCAGTACATTAATGCCACTCTTCTCACACAAAATATGTAGTTATTATATATATATTTTTAATGACAGTCTCATACAGCCTATGGGGGTCGCAAACATTTGGATAGCCTTTAAGATCAACCTACTTGCCTCTACCTTCTGTGGGGATTTCAACCATGCACAAATATGACCAATTTTGTGAACTGCTGGTGGCTGGACCCAGGGCTTCTTGAGAATAAAACAAAGATGCCTCATGCCAAACAACTGTGTAATCCACTTTTATATTGTTTTAATAAGATACCAAGACCAAAAGCAACTTAAGAAGACAGGGTTTATTTTAGCTTATGCTTTCTGAAAGATAAAAGTTCATTAGTACAGAGTAGTTATGGCCACAAACAGCAGCCATGGTCACGGGGTGCTGGGAGCTCATACCTTGAACCGAGTTCACAAAGCAGAGAGAGCAAACTGAAAGAGGAGGATTTTAAAACCGCCTTTCTGATATGAATTCTCTACCTCTCCAGACAAGGTTACCAACTGGGGAGCAAGTGTTTAAATGTCTGAGACTATGGGGGACACTTCTACTTCAAACTACTATAGTCAAAGACCTGGCCATAAACAAAATGTTCAGAATACCCAACAATAAAACTCACAGACCATATGATGCTCAAGAAGAAGGAAGACCAAAGCATGGATGCTTCAGTCCTACTTGGAAGGGGAAACAAAATAATCACAGGAGGTAGAGGAAGGGAGGGATATGGGAGGGAGAGGAAAAGGAGGGAGAAGGATCAGGTATGGGAGGAGACAGGGTCAAGAAGTACAGAGGGTCTGGAATTTAAACAGAGATGTATAGCAGTGAGGGATGGGGAGCCAGAGCTAGCCACTAGAAAGTCCCAAATGCCAGGGAAGCAAGAGGTTCTAAGGACCTTATGGGGATGACATTAGCCAAAATACCCAACAAAGGGGAGATAGAAACTGTAGAAACCATATCCAGTGGTTATGCATAGCCCCAGTTGATGGATGAGGCCACCTACTCATCTCAAAATATTAACTTAGAAGTGCTATTTTCTACAGGAAATGCAGGACAGAGTAGAGCAGAGACTGAAGGAAAGGCCATCCAGAGACTGCCCCACCTAGGAATCCATCCCATCTGCAGACACCAAATCCTGACACTATTGCTGATGCCAAGAAGTGCTTGCTGACAGGAGTTTGTTATACCTGACCCCTGAGAGGCTCGGCCAGAGCCTGACCAATAAAAATGTGGATGCTTTCAGCCAACCATCTGACTGAGTATGGGGATCCCAATGGAAGAGTTAGGAGAAGGACTGAAAGAGCTGAAGGGGTTTGCAACCCCATAGGAAGAACAATAATATCAACCAACCAGAACCCCAGAGCTCCCAGGGACTAAATCACCAACCAAAGTGTACACATGGAGGGACCCATGGCTCCAACTGTATATGTAGCAGAGGATTGCATTATCTGGCATCAGTGGGAGGGGAGGTTTTTGGTCCTGTGGTGACTTGATGATCCAGGATAGGGGAATGCTAGGGCAGTGAGATCAGAGTAGGTGGGTTGTTGGGGGAGCACCTTCATACAAGCAGGGTGAAAGGAGGTTAGGATAGGGAGTTTGCGGAGGGGAAACTGGGAAGGGGGATAACATTTGAAATGTAAGTAAGCAAAATAACCAATAAAAATGATAGAGAGCTCAAAATGAAAATAATAAATTCAACTTCAAGTATTTTCACAGGCATTTACAGTCCTAACACTGTTTGAAAGTTCAAAGTCTCTTCTGTTGACTCAAGGCAATCTCTTTCTTTTAATTGGATATTTTATTTATTTACATTTCAAATGTTATCCTCTCTCCCAGTTTCCCCTCTGCAAAGCCCCTATCCCATCTTCTCTCCCCCTGCTTCTATGAGGGTGCTCCCCACCCACCCACCCTGGTGTTCCCCTATACTGAGGAATTGTGCCTTCACAGAACCAAGGACCTCTCCTTTTACTGATGCCAGGTAAGGCCATTCTCTGCTGCATGTGCAGCTGGAGCCATGGGTCCTCCGTGTGTACTCTTTGGCTGGTAGGTGGTTTAGTCCCTGGGAGCTCTGGTGGAGGTGGGGGTGGAATCTGGTTGGTTGATGTTCTTCCTATGAGGTTGCAAAATCTCAAGGCAATCTCTTAATTGCAACATTTTGTAAAATAAAAACACTAATCACATACTTCCATTATATAATGTCACAGAAATATATGTGTGAATATATATAGCATAATGGTAATACTATGATCATAAGTTCAACAATACTAGACTCTACATTTGTGCCACAAGATGCTGCTCTTATTTTGTTTATTCCATATTAGTTTGCTTTCACTGATTTCTTTCAAATTCATTCATGTTGTCACAAATAATGGGATTCCTTTTAACCCATTTAACTGAAATATATACATTACCATTCCAAAAAGAAGGAATGGGAACACAGCAAAGTAATACTAGACTTAAGGACGACTGGATCGCAGAAAGGCAAACACCAAATCCTACGGCTTCATGTCTGATGTCCAGTACTTCTATTTCAAAGGGCTAGGTGAATCTTTCCCTGCAGCTTTGCTTCCTATAACATGCATCTGTCTTTGGATGCCTCTATTCCTTATATACAGCTCTTCTTGGCAGATATTCCACAGCCAACATCTTAGAGCATCCAGTGAAGTCTAGGATTCACTCCAATACATTCACACAAGGGTCTTTTTTTCCTTTTCAGGGTTTCACACTCCTTTGTCATGTTCTTAGCATGAGACCATGGAGTGAAAATCCAGACTCTTTTGTATCCATCATGTCTCTAAGACCAGCATCACATGAAAAACACTGCTAAGTTTGGCTGAGGATGGACCCTGGCCTCTTACACCACATTAGCACCAACATTTGTTTGCATGTACAAGTACTCATTTAAATTTAACTTTCCAAATATAAATCTGCAATTTACTAAAGACTCACAGAGCCATAAATAGATAATTTTCAATGTTTATGCATAACTTTAATGTTGAATCGGGTGCCAGATATGTTAGGGGACTCTGGGAATTTAATGTGAAACAGGTAGAGAGACTCAACTGCTTTACATTTCAGAATGCATTCTATTATTGTTTTTGGAAATGTCACAGAGTAGTGTTTGAAATTCTTATTTCTAGAAGTTTTTTTTCAGGTAAATAAAATAAATCTTAAGTAAATCTCATTTTGCTGAGGTTTTCTCAATATTGATCCTTCTTGATCCTTCTCATTTAAAAATTCATTAGCGATATTATTATTTTGGAAGCTCCTTTCCCACAAATTGCGATCCTTTTAAAATGCATAAAAATGAGGGTGTTAAAATATTCTGCATTCCTTAATTCTAGGATATCGTTTAATAATACAAAAATGGCTTAAGCCATTTTTATTGAAAATGAAGTCAGCAAATATCTACTGAACGAGAATCATGTACTTGATACTTTCAGGAATTAAAAGAGCTTATGAATCATTTTTATCCTGTGTCACCCTTCCTTCAAAAATATTAACCTGTTTTTCACCTTTTTTTCATTTACAGAAGCTTAAATGCAACATGTACAACTTGAATATATGCAGAGAAACATCTATTACATCTGCATTCTATACTTTTTGTCCTTACATTTTGCCAGTTTCGATGAACCCAAATCCCTCCACTTTCTAAGGAGTGCGACGCATCAAAACCAGCCACCCACTCCCTTTCCCCAGCCTGCTCATCTAGTCTTACTATGCTTTCTACCCTCAGGTTATTGACCCTGCATGTTTTCAATAGACTTGGGCTTCTCGCCTTACATATGGTGTTCTTCATGGCAGCCCCGAATCTTAAACTTCCCTCAGTGTCTGATAACTCCAATTCTGGTCACCAAATTCTGAAACATCTTTTGTGTGGAGGGCAGCAGACCAGACAGACAGACAGACAGACAATACACAAAACAGGACTAGTCACTACTGTTTCTAGCTGATGTCAATCACAAAAGGGGAAATTACTTACTAGGTAAAACAACAACGAACCAGATCCAAACATCAGCTAAGTAAATCATGATAACGTCACAAAATTTTAGACTTCCTGTCAAGACCGTTAAGCAATTCATCCACCTTCTTCTCATTCTTCCTTCTTCAGCTTTTCTTTATCTTTTTCTATGCAGATAACATTTTGTAACAAAGAAGTAAGATGAAAGAAACCAGGCCTGCCTCGGAGGTCTGTAATCTCAGCCAAGCAGGACACTGGGTCCTGCTGCCTTTTAAAGCAGATGGCCTGATTTATACCAGCAGATTTAATCGGGACTGGGCTTCCCTAACTGCTGTCCACAGGCTTTGCTCCTATTGCTGTTCCTCAACTGTGCTTCGTGATTAATCAGCTTCTTTGGCAGTTTTTTCCCCCTCTTTTAGCAATTTACGCCATCGCCCACTACTGTCTTCAATTGGTGGATTTTCTGCCCCTGCCATGTTTTTATTTTCACATTAAATAAATATTTTTCAATCATAGTCCTTGGCTTAAAACCATATATAAAACATACAAACAAGAAATCTGAAGTACTCTCTCCTGTCCTGTCATGACCAGTATTTAATGCTCCCATACTCTATGTGTATGCTGTGCTTTCTTGAGGATCACAGCTTTGATTAACACATCCTGGCTCTTATGCCCATGCTGATGCTCTCAGCCAACAGAACTAGCGAATCTTACAGCACTTTTATGGACAATGCTGCCCTCTCATGGCTTCAAATTTTCACGTTGGCAAACTTTCCGTATAAGATATGCTTAGTATCACCGTTAATATTTAAACTCTCCAAGTTAACATTTTCAGGTTTAGCAGATATGGATATTTAAGTAAATATTTAAATATTGTTTTAGAACATTATTGGCTAAAAATTTAAATCATGGTCATGTTCAAGTAAATTAATGACACATCACCAGTTGTATTATGAAAACTGGAAAAGACAACAACTGATTAAATTTTAATCTCTAAAAGAAATCCCATCACAATCTGAGTAAATTATCATTAAATAATTTACTCGGAGATGAAAATAGTGTACGTGCCATGAACTTAATAGAAGATAAATAAAATAAAATATAAATAAAGCCATTCAAGGGGTTCTCTTTGGTTTTCTTCTTCTTTTTTTTTCACCTTATCTTATTCCAACTGATTTGTTTAGCGCCAGGAGGGTACAGAGGAAAGCAATGACAGCCATGAAAGGCTCATCATTGAATTTTGTATTTAGGCATTCATATTTTAAAGTCAAATTGACTTTGTGTCTTTAATATATTAATGTTTTTTTTTTTAAAAAAAAGCAACAAACATGTGACAAAGAGATTTAAAATCGTCCTCCATGGTAAAGAGTCTATTGGGATTTTGCAGTCACTTGATGATCTCCATTTAAAAAGTCAGAATTGTCACCTATGACTTTACTTAATACTTCATGCTTATTCTGCACTGCCAAGAGATGAAGTAAAAACGGGATACATGGTTCACCGTGGGTGTTCCCTTCTCATTTTTGACCCTATCATGCCCCCTTGTGACTGATAAAAAGAAGCGTTTTATACTTAATTATATCTAGGTGTGACCACAAATTCAAACCAAGTTAAGTAAAACAGCAAGAAAGGAAAAGTTACAACTATGTTAATACTGCCTGGTGAATCCTTTGCTGAGGCATATTTAATATGCTGATTTGTCAAACTTTCCTTAAATAATGTTTTGAAGATAACAGCAGGAAGAAAGACATGCCCAGTGGCAAACATTCTACTGACATAAACATTTTCTCGGTTCTTACCATGGCAGGCGACTGCAAACATGGTGTTATTTCTTAAAAAAAAAAAAAAAAAGAAAAGAAAGGAAAAAGAAAAAACCTAGCAGCAATAGGTGTGGAAATTTGACTGGATCAGTCCTCAACCTATTTTGCCTTTGAACTTGGCTCAGGAGTTTTGTATATTTTTGTATTATTCTTAAAACAGCTCCTTTTGAAATTCATGTCAAAGAATATAAAAACAAACCAAAAGAATAAAGAAGTTTATTGAACAACCTTATTTATTGCATTGTATTCCACATACTCAGACTGAGCTTCAAAACTCTCTGCGTTTTGAGTTACTATTTCACTGAAGTAGCCATAAAATGGTTTGGTTCTCAGCAGATACCCTTCATAGGGATTTACAAAATGAGTGGACAGCAGGCATAGATAAGAGGGAAAAGTGTACTTACTTAAACTCATTTACAAATGTTTAAATGCTCAATGTTTTATATCTGACAGACAGTATAGAAAATTATAGTTATCGCAAAAGGATGCAACATAGAAATTAAAATAACTACTATCACAGCAAGATAGAAAAATTATATGTTTAAAACACTAAAAATAAGTTACCTAAATTTATCAATGGCTACTGACTGATACGAAATGTATTTTACATATTAAAAGTATTTGTTATTTTAATTCACATTTTAAACTATATATGTATATAGCTCAGGATTTAATAAGCACAAAAAGAAACAAGTGATTTCTGAGCTACAAGTATATTTTTTTCCTTGATTATTTGTAACAAAACTGCACATTAGAAGAATCAGGCGCCTTAAATTAAGCTCATGAACTCATGAGCTTCAAAGACTGAGGGTCAATGCAACGTGTAGGTAATTTTAAAATTTTGAGAAAATATAAAATCATAACCGTTTGCTATTTCTTGTCTAATATCTCTGCATTTGGCATGGATATAAAAATGAGGAGTGACCAAAGAAAGACAGAATATCACCACAAATGGATAAAAGTAAATGATGCCTTCCAAGTTTTAGCACATTCTTCAAAGTCGTGAGTGAAATCAATTTCTTTTCATGTGTGAGTGTCTAGAACTAAAATCCACTAAACTGATGCATTCCGTTTACTGACTAACCAGGCAGTTTAAGAGTGCACAAAGGAATGAGCACACGGAGTGGATGGTTTTTGAATCAACATTCCATGATGTACCAGCTCACAGACAAATTATAACACAGTTGACAGAGCGCACAGCACACAGAAAAGTCAATGTATGTAAAAAAGGGAATATTTTAAAAAATAAAATGGCAAAATATTTCATTAAGTGTGATAGTATAATTTTCTTTGAAAATCGAGGATTTTGTAGTTATTGTCATAGATTTAATTTTCTTGCATTAATTTCTTTTCATATTAAATATAACATGCAACATGATTTAAAATTTTTATAGTCAATATCACTTATAGTTTCTGCTCAAAAAACATTACTTACCTAATTTTTTCCTTAGTTTCTTTGATTTCATTTTCTTTGCTCTCTTTAGCATTTGCTGAGCTGTGGAGATATCCTTAAAGCCCCTATTGAAAAGATACGTTGAAAATATCTAAAGTATATTTAGACATAGACATACATACATCTAAATGTACATGTTCAAACTCTATCACATACAATAAATTTGTAATCTCAATTTGTAATCTCAATTATTAACTCATTTCAAAGTTAAGTTTAGTAAAGACTAATGACTTCTTGAATCCCCAAAAATATCTGGAATGGATATTCTATAGTCCTTCACATTCTTAATTTCTTCAGTGGAAAATAGAGGACTTACCATTCTTCTGAAATTTTTTCTTCTTTTTCAGATCGTAGTAAACTCTTCCTACTTGTTTTTGACTCAGGTGTCCAGGATAAAGTTCCGCTTTCTGATCTGCCAACAGAGATGCATGTTTTTTTTTTTTTTTTCACAGAATCAACAGAAATGCATCAGCTCTTTTAAAAACTACAAGCTGTTATTGTCTCCAACTTGGAAATAAAATCTATTTAAGCTACAGAGAAGCTTTATCTTGAAAAGTAATAAAAGTCTGCCATTAATTTAAAATGTTTACATTTCAATTACATGGAACATATTTCAATCCTTTTACTGAAAGGACTGTGGTCCTGGGACTTTTATTCTGGTCCCCCTCTCTACCTGTCAGGCCGTGAGGATTCGTTTGAACAATTATTGCATTATTTCACCTAAATGTAAGTTTTGCGTTGCTTCAATGCATCTAACCCACACATTTTTTAACACTAGAATTTTCATATTTTAACATTACATGTACTCCATCTTCTAAATCAATGCACATCAATTTTATAGTCATTCTACTTCCATAAGGGATGTGTACTTTTGTCTTTGTCATTCCTAAGTCGATGCCTGCTTAACTGAGTGACTTGGCTTACCTGCTACTTAACTGTGTGTGCTCTGTCGACAACACATATTCCTTCTCATTGCATAGCCATGCTTGGGCTGGACGAGTCGGTACAGTAGGTGAAGTTTCATCACGCCTCAAAGTCCGAGAGTTCTTATGTTAAAAGCATACACAAATGTAAAGGAAATGGAACAATGCCAGCATCTGTATTGGTACTTCACTTAGGTCGGCCTGAGCAGGCTTAATAGGGAAACTCATTACAAAATTAAAATAATAAAATGAAATTTCTGGAACATGCCTATACAGTCTTTTGTTACATGGTAAATCGTATGCTTTTTGGTATAGCTCACATATACAAAATGATTAATTGCAAAGATCTTTAGAAATCTCAGAAAACAAAAACCTTCAAAGATTATCAAATAAATAACAGATATTGCGGTCCCTTGACCTCTGGCTGAGGAGCCTCAGCTGCCGCCTCTCTGTGTGTATTTCTGCATTTTTAAAGTACTGTCAACCAGTGATTTTACTCTGCTGCCAAATACACAGCTGAGACACATCATTTTTTGGTCCTGGCTACTGTGAAATAAAGCGTTGAAAGAAATCCAAAGAAAAGAAAAAAATAGAGAGTAAATGAAAGAAAAGCTACATGAAAAATTACATCTGGGGATGAGGAGGAAGTCAAAGGCTTCTAGAAGTAATTATGTTTTTCAAGCCAATAAATTGTATTATTAATCACCGCAGCACAGCAGAGCCTTCAGAAGCCAGCAAAGATGGAGCACTCAGAAGTTTCCATGACATGTTACCTTTGGCCAGGGCAGCTGCTTGGAGAGAGGCAGTGTTTGTGAAGGGAAGCCGGTGGAATCTAAAGCTGGCCAGTCTTTCTCCAAGGCATCCTGCACAAGGAAGGACATCAGAACGGACAACGTTTTGCTTGCAAACCTTTACCACGTTTCCTTTAAATTGTTCAATTCTCACAGATGTACACAAAGTCCATGGGGTCTTTTGTGCATAGGAAAGTTTCACATGCTATAGCGCGAGGCTGTACCTCTGGTTATGACATACATTACAAAATGCTCGATCCACACTCTTTGGTTAAGAGAGGAGCTGATATGTGATTGCTTTAAAAATGAGGTGAACAGTTTTGAGTATTCATTCATTGCTGACTCTCAGCAAAGTCTAGAAGTAACCGAGAGAAATCAGCTTTTAGCCCATTGTCGTGCAAATTACATTTTCTATTAAACATTGTTATAAAGACCACAATATTTTAATAAATTAGAATCAGCTTTCCTTAAGTGTTGCATATAAGGTAAGATTTGCTTTAATTTTTGTTTTCAAATTTTCATCAGTTTTATTTTTTGAGTGGACAGAAAGAATAAATTTATATTACTGATTAAAAAAGAGGTATAGTGTGTCATTTATGATGGTAATTATACTCCAACACAATCCTTCATGGAAAAGTGTTAATTTATACTTCAAGTGTGAAATTTTTACTGTGTAAGACATTTCTCGTCATCCCAAATCATGTTTGTTCCACTTATACATTTCCCAAGTTTACTCTTTATTCAATAAAGTTTTATTAATTATATTAATGATGCACATTTAAGGTATAGTTATCTGAATTTTATTTAATTGGTTTATCTTATCTGATGTATCTTCGAGTAATCTGTGACTCTTTATAAACAAGGATCACCAGGACACTTAACAGCATTCAGAAGGCTGTAAAATAGCCAAACCCTTTGAAAGTTAGAATGACTCTATTCTGAGAGATGTTAACAGAGTTTTCCATTCACACAAGTTCGCTGTGCCCTGCTTATTGAATGACTTCTGAAAAATGCGAGACTAAAGCATCATAGTGACTGCTGGTAGGCCAGATAGTAACACACTTTTACTAATGCATTACTCTTAGGAGACAAAAATCAAGATTATGATATTCCAATAACATGTGAACATAACAATTATACCCAGTAAAATATTTTATAGGATTTTTTTTTTTTTTTTGGTTTTTCAAGACAGGGTTTCTCTGTATAGCCTTGGCTGTCCTGGAACTCACTCTGTAGACCAGGCTGACCTCCAACTCAGAAATCCGCCTGCCTCTGCCTCCCAAGTGCTGGAATTAAAGGTGTGCGCCATCACTGCCCGGCTTTATAGGATTTCTTATTGCACAGAAATTATTACCATACAAATATCTATGTCACAGTTATATGTGGTTTAAAAACTACAATTGGGAAATGTGGAGTAAGTTCAAGAATTCCATTGAATTATGTGGTGAGTCTAGCAAGTAACAATCTATTAAACATCTGAGAAAATTTTAACCATTTTTATAATAAATATACTCATTGCTGAATTTGACAATAAACTTAATTTATCAATTCTACTAGGAAGACATGTTTTAAAGTATTATGTTGTACACAGAAAATATACAAATATTATCTTTCAAACAGAGTGTTTAAATATTCCCAAATAAGGCATTATTGGAGAGATACAGGGGGAGGACATGGGAGAGAACTCTCCTTGGAATCTTTAGTGGTCTTTTTTCCCATATCTGAGAAAAATAAAAAATGGCAGTCAAGAAACAATGCTGGGGGTTCTGGGGAAATAACAATGAGATAAAACAACTGAAGATTGTCAGAGTTTGAAATGTGAGAGATGACATGGAGGGCATTTTCTCTCATATTTCTGAAAATAAGATATTGAAACTGTTTGCAACAATTTGAAGTTCATAATATTAACCACTTGCTAAATTATGTCAGAAACCCAGTAAACTCCCATTGGCATCTACAATTAGAATGGTTTCTCTGTCTTATGACAGACGATAAAATATCTGACGACTGCCCTTTAAAAATACAGAAAAGAACTCCAGTTCAATGCAAAATTTCTGACGAGATTTAGATTTGAAGTTTTGTTTTGTTTTTTTCTGAGTAGCAATGTATATTTATGCAAGGAAAGGTCAGAGGTTGCTGAACAGCAGATATCATGAAATTAGTGATTTTTTTGTAAGGGAAATGGTTAAAATAAAGAAGGTGTGTCAAAATGAGACAATGAAAACTAGGAAAAGGCACAATGTCATCTGACCACTGGCTACGACTGGCTACAAAATACTTGGATACAATTGGTCCTGTTAATCTGTCTGTCATACACTAAGCTTGTAACTTTAAAAAAAAGTCTTTTTAAGCACCTGTCAAATCATGTCATTTTTTTCCTGTCCTCTGGAAGTCTAGCTCCCCACTTCACCCCCATAGACCTACTCTCTGCAGGAGTACAAAAGCAGCAGTACTAAAACAGTAGTACCCCTTATGACAGTTCTCTCTCTAGTGAAACTCCAATAATAGTATTCTATAACAGTTCTATCTATAGCAGTACTCAATAACAGTATTCTAAATAGACATTCTCCCTAAAGTAGCTCTCTCTATAGAAGTTCTTTCTATAGCTATTGCTATATGCTCCAATAGCAGTACTCTATAGAGGAGTACTCCAATAGAAATACTCTATAGCAGGAGTTTTTATAGCATCGATTTCTACAGCAGAACTCCAGTAGCAGTATTAACTTTAGTAGCACCCTCTCTAGCAGCTCAGTTAGAGTAGCCCTCTCTTTATCATACTCTCTATAGCAATATCCCAATAACAGTTCTCCCTAGAGCAGGAATCCAGAAGTAGCTCTCTCTATAGCAGTATTCATTGTCTTATTGCATAAATTATAGAATCTAGGAATAATACTTCCCTTCTCCGACTACTGAAGTGGGATGCAATGAATGTGAGTAGGTAAGAAAACAATCTATTGCCTTTGAAAACAACACGTTAGATCCTGGGAGATAGAGATTGGAGAAAGAGCAATGACTTCTATTTTTCAAAAGAGTTTGTACTTTCCCTTTCCAAGAAAAATTCTCCCATGGGAATCTACCAAACCAGTAAAAGCATCTGACAATTAACTTACTGATGGATGTTCCAGGACAAAATCTAGGCTAATGACAATGACCTCAGTTAAATACACTGTGAGACAAATTACATGGATTCTGCACCAACCCTGTCAGTCAGAATACTCAGTGTCCATTGGAGTGCACTGTGAGAAAATCTGCCTTTGTAGGACTAAGGTATGGATATTCTTGGGTAACTATTCATTTATGAATATTTTATAGTAGCTTTTGATATTCATAATGAACCTGAGAATACCGGTGGTGTTTCTTTGGTGGTGGAAAAAAGTTATTTGCGTGACAACATAATAAAATAATTATCATCTGGAGTATAAAATAATATGGAATTCTACATGTCAGGATTAGTCAGAGGGTGCTCTTCAGATATCCCATAGGAAAGTTCGATGTAGGGAAAATCGTTAAACACACAAAGTTCTTGCTGAGTGAAATGAAGATTATTTTTGTCTGGAAATCTTAATTTTTGTGCAAGTATCCAGAAGATATGCTCACATACCTTGTTATATTATATGTGGGAAACCCCATATACCTCAAAGTTCTTGGCACTAAATAAATTTGGTAAACTTCATTTAATAAAACAAAAAATAGTTGTTGGTGAGAAGTGTCTTTGGTTAACCAACTGCTATATCGCATTATATTTAAAGCATAAAATCATAGTAGACTGACTTGGGTATCTGATCCAAGGTAACTGGTCAAGTCAGCTTTATACTTATTTCCTTTTGACAATTGCAATAGGAATGTTGAAATGCATTTCTAACAAGCTGTGAACTTGTGGTCATGTTGCTTGCGAATAGCTATTCTGGCACTAAGCATGGTGTCTGCAATGGTGTAAACATTCAGCAAATCCGGCTTAAAAGAGAGCAAGTTTGAATTGCTTCTATATAACTACATTGTGATACATCTTTTGAATGCAGAATTCAATTCAAAATATAATTATTTCTATTATGTAAGTAAAGAAATAAAGTTTTAGTCAGACAGGTCATATACTTGCACATGGGAAATTTTAAGAAAAGTTAAAAATAATGAAACTTTCTGGTTATTTGATTACATGCTCTGAAGTTGTAAGGTGATTTTATAATAATGACAATGGGAAGGAAGTGAAGAAATCAAAGACTGTAATAGCTCCCTAATGAGTACTTATTTTATATTCTGTGTTCTCATAATGAGTTGAAGGAATGGCTCTGTTGTCACAGTGTTTGGTTTAAGAGCTTGATTTTGGAACCCCAGCATCCACATAAATGTTAGACATGAATTAGTGATATTAATGTCAGGAGGAAATAGGGAGTAAGTATCCCATTACATACCTATATAATATTGTCAAAAAATTAATAATAAAAACAATCAGATTCTACATTTAAACTAAGTAACAGTATAAATTAAATTATAAGTTCAATGAATGAGCCAAAATGATTAGATAAAGATGGAAATATTATTAGTAAAATACATGATAGGCCAAATATAAACACTGAGATCAAAACAGACACTATGCTTTAACACTGTAATTGGCAGTGAATTTTTAAGTTACAACACCCAAAATCACAGGCAACAGAAGAAAAGAGAGACAAATGAGATTGCATTGAAATAAATACTTCTGGACAGCTCAGAAAACATCAATGTAAAGAAAATCCACATAACAGAAAATATCAGCAGCTAGGTAGTGGTGGTACATGACTGTAATCTCAAGCTTCAGGAGGCAGAAGTAGGTGGATCTCTGGGTTAGAGGTGAGCCTGATCTACAGAATGAGTTCCAGGACAACCAGAAGTACACAGAAAAATCCTGTCTCAAAAAAAAAAAAAACTAAAATAAAAATAAAATGAAATAAAACAATCTGCAAACTACATATCTGGCAAGGAGTTCGCAGCTAAGATATAAACGAAATTCAGAACTATCCTACAGGAACACATATGCAGCACTTATTTAGGATGTATAAGACCCAAAAATCAGTACCTAGCCTATGAAAACCTGAACTAACAAGACTCTAAGCCTACACAATGAAAATCATGTAGCTAGATTTAAAAGAAAATAAACAAAGGGTCAGAGCAGAGACTCTTCAAAAGAACATGAGCAAATGAGCAACACAGATCTGGGAAAAATGTTCAACATCATTGTGTCCAGAAAACTGTGCATCGAAAACACAGTGCCATGGCCCTGCATGCAGAAAAGGAGCCTACTAATAAAAAGGCATATGATAACAGCCGTGCAACAATGTGTGAAGAGGGAGGGAACATAAATTTCTAGAGTCCATATTAGGAAACAGCATAAACATCTCTGTAAAACTAAAAATTGAACTAAAAATAGATTAACTGACCTGACATTTTCTCCACTTGGGATGTATCCAAACGAAATAAAATCAAATATGCTAAAGAAATACATGGGCCTCATGTTTATTAAAGCACTAGGCATAAAAGTTATGATATGAAATCAACTTTAATATTCACCAGTAAGTGTACAACAAGATGTGCTGCCCATATAGAGGTGGTTTCCATATGTGGTGTCTATATAGAAAATTGGATGGTATTCAGCCAATAGACATGATAGAAAGAAAATTGCAACGAAACGGATGAATGTGGAGGGCACTGAGTGAAAACAAAACAAAAACCCCTTGTCATTGTACTCATCCATGTGGAATCTAAATGAACTGAGTCATAGAGGAAGAGTAGAATAATGATCTCAGTCTATAAGGACAGAGTCAGAGAGGGGAAAAGAGATGTTGGTTAAAGTATCAGCATTTTAGTTTGGAAGCTGGAGTGACGGTTTGGGGAATAAGATGCTTGCTATGGAAGTATGAAGTTCTGTGTTCAGAATCTCTGAACTTATTTAAATGCTGAGCTTGATGGCATGTCTATAATCTCAGCATGCAGGAAGGGGAGATGGGGAGACGAGGAATTCTTGGAGCAAGCTATTAGCTAGAATAGTTAAAATGTCAAGGCTGGGTTTTATTAGAAGCCTAGCCTCAATAGAAATGGAGAGTGACTGAGGCGAACACCTGGTGTCAACTTGGATCCTTCAAATGCATGGAATGTTCACTCCTACACATGTGAACATGCATAAACATATGATGTACACATATCATAAGCAAAAAATTAACTTTTAAAGATTCAGTTCATCACTACACAATATGATTAGCATGTGACAACATATCACCTTCTCTGTAAAATTCTGAGCAGATGACAAAGAGACTCCCTCTACAAAAATGAAAATTTCTTTCAATAATGCATACATTAATTAGCTAAACTTGGTTATGACACTATTCATACACATAGGCATATTTTAAAATATCAGATTGCAAATAATAAATAGATATACTTTATTGGCCACTTAAAAATTAAATAGAATCTAAATGAATCTTCTAGCATTAAAGCGGGAAATTATAAAAAGAATATTAAATAATATAAAATTGTGTGAAGCAGTTAGGTATCTATCATATATGTTTCTTTACCACTTTTCCACCAAAAAGTAAAAAGAAAAGCAAACAAACAAAACACAAAAAAGTGTGAAGCAAAACTGTTGAAAGAACATGAACCACAAATTTCAGAAGACTTGACTTCTCTTAAACCAAGCAGGGAAGTTCAAAGTCAGTTATGCTGAGGTTAAGAAACAACAGAAATAAATATAGAAAACAACTTTAAAAGAAATTGACAATCTGTCAAATTTCACTGAAAGAATAAAATGCTAGGGAAACCCTGATGAGCAAAGAAGTATAATCACGGGATTATTAAGGAAGAAATAAAGAATTCAGACAAGACCAGAGGTCAAATAAAAAGCAAATGATAGAAAAAAAAGAAAAGCAAAAAATTGATTAATGCAAAAGAAGGGGTCACAAGAAAGCTTAAAACCTGAACACGGAACAGGTAGAACAAATCGGAAAAAATAAAAAATATCCCTAAAACAATTAGTTAAGCAGAAAAATTAGCCTAAAAGGAGAACATGTATTACAGATGGTTCAATGATAGCATGATTTAATTATCATATTTATTTATGCTCTAACGAAAGCTTCAAAATATGAGGCCTGTAATGTCATATAACAAAAGAGGTTGAGGACTCTCTAGAATGTCCCAGAGACCTGGGCAGTGAGAGACTCTCAGGACTCAAAGAAAGGGACCTAAGTTGAAATGCCCTACAGTAGAAAAAAGGAATTTGTAGAGTCCATCTGCAGTAGAGAGACAGGACATCAAGTGGAGGGAGGGAGTTGCCATTCCACAGTCAAAAACTCTGACCAAGAATTGTTCCTGTCTGAAAGAACTTCAGGGACAAAAACTGAGAAGAGCCTGAGGGAAAGGTGGTCCAGTGACAGGCCCAAATTAGGGTCCATTTCAAGGGTAGGTTACAAGACTTAACACTATTACTGATGCTGTGGTGTGCTTATAGACAGAAGCCCTTCCAGAGGCCCAACAAGCAGCTAAAAGAGTCAGATGCAGATACTTATACCCAACCAATGGACAGAAGCAGGGAGCCCCTGTGGTTGAATTAGAGAAAAACTGGAAGAAGCTGAAGAAGAGGGCAACCCCATAGGAAGACCAGCTTGTCAACTAACCTGGACATCAAAGATCTCTCAGACACTTAGCCACCAACTAGGCAGCATATAGGAGCTGATATGAGGCCCCTGACACATATACAGCAGAGGACTGCCTGGTCTGGCCTCAGTGAGAGAAGATAAGCCTAACTCTCAAGAGAAATACTAATCAAGATAATAAGGCAAGAAAAGTTATACCATGGAAGAATAAGAAATAAAAAAAGAAGAAAGATTTTTTTGTTTATAGATTGCATAATAATACCTATAAGGTATTTAGAAACTTTGAAAAATTATCTACTAAAGCAGGAAGTAATTTGAGCAAAGTATCTGACTGAAAATTCACATGTGAAAATAAATAAAACTTACAGAAATGTCTTGAACATGCAAATACACCAAATACCAAGGAATAAATTTAACCAAACTACACAGATGACTTTAAAGAAACCTTCATACTTTCTTTCTAATGTAGACACCACAAAATATTTGCATCTTTCTGTTGTCACTGTGACAACTATAGAGCTGCCCCTAGTAGCTCATAAATACAAGTCATCATAAAGTAGTATTTTCTGTTTTGAATTAATTATTAATAGATATGATTCAATGAGGTTCTGATTCACTCATATTTTCAAAAATTGTGCAAATTATTTTTGAAGAGCAGCAGACAGAAATTTACGGTGGTAACTAAACTAGAATGATATCACGTTTAAGTTATTAATATGCGTTGAAAAGCAGTTGACTTAGTTTCAAAATAACTGGACATTTATCATTAGAAAAATACATTTTCCAACGATGAATGACTAATTCTCATCAATGTGCCACTATGTTTGAATGCAACCATGGAATTGAAACTAACTGATGGGACTATTGAGTAGAGTTAGGACCAGGGACCCTATCATGTACCACTGGGAACATAAAAGCATGGTCTCCATCAATCTCTATTTTCTCATATATATGAGAAAATATGTATGTATATATATACATATATATATATATATATATATATATTCACTATTTTCTTATATATAGAAACACATAGCTGTGGTAAAGTTTAATTTATTATTTATTTATAAGAAAGTCAAAACAATACTGAATAATAAAACAGGACATTCTTAAGTAGGGTAATAAAATTACCAGTACAATTAATTTTGCACTTCCAACTACAACTGTGAAATAAACCTGATTTGAACACAATCATTATATTTATGAAACATTTGGCCTAATAATTAAAACCCCACGTAGTAGTTTATGAACAGATATGGCATATTTCGTAGACATATAGCAAAAACAGCAAAGCAGATAACTCCTAATGCAGACAGGATGGAGACTGATGGTTGAAGACATCATCAGACTATTTAGGATTATGTACAATTGATAAATTGTTCACCTATTTCTGGAACTTTCCACTTCATATTTTCATAGCACAAATAAGTGGAAAGTATCACTTAAAGTATCATGGTCATGAAATACAATGAGTTGAGAAATTATTCCATTTAAAGGAGATGAAGGAAACAAGACCAAGTATTTGGCACCTGCAATACTAGTTTATTAAGTCTCAGAATAAAAGTTGGGCTTAGTAGGACAGGTACAAATCTCAATAAGGTCAAATACATGATAGTATTCTATCAATGCTTTCCCCAGTTTCCAATGTGGATAAAAGTAAGGCCCTAATCTTCAGAGAATCTGGTCCAAGAGGACAAAATGTCTTGCAGCCATCCCATTGCTCCTTTATAGACTGTATAAACTAGAAGGAAAGATTAAGAAAATAATAGAAAGTAGCAGTGGTACCTATCTTAGAAACTGGGTCAGAATACACAAAACGGATCAGGGTGTCTTCAAGGATTATGATTACCTACGACATCTTCAGCAACTAGCTAAGAAGTTAGCATTAAAACACTCTAGAAAACTATGATCAGAGCAATATTTGTTTGACACAGTTGGCACTTACCTCATCAAATTCAAAATCCTCTAAATCTATTTCTTCATATTCTTCTCCAGATTCTTCATCCTTGATAGCCTCTAGGGCGGTCACCAGTTTTTTTCGTAAAATAAAGCCCTTCCAAACTGCCTGAACAAAAATGTGGAGTATGTTATGCAAGGTTACAGATCAAACCCTAAACCAGATTCTCTATGTTATCCCATTAGGAAGATAAAACATCTTAGAACTTAGTTTAATGGCTCAATAATCTGTTTTTTGAACTTTATGTGACACGTACAACTGCAAGATAAATTAAATAACCTCATGTGTCTAAATCTCTCGAGACTTCCTTTGTGGTAAGCAGAGAAGAATCCTTAACCCTCCCTCTACTGCACATGTAGGTCAACCAATCAATTATCTGACAATTCCTCCAGGACCCATTCTGAACCAAGAAGAAAGACATTTTTAAAAGGTCAATTTTGCTCATTTTCAAATCGTTATGTTTAAAGGCAGACTAAGCTCATTTAGAAAAAACCCAGTGTAATTAGATGACCATGTTAGGGAGATGGTATCATGGCCCAAAATAAATTAATTTCAGGAAAAAAATTTAGTCATTACAAAATAATGGAACTAAAAAATAGTCAGGTACTTTAATAATCCTGGAATAGAGAAGCTCTTTAACCTATGTCCAAGGCACAATAAGGCTGCAGAGAATAGATATGAATGGATAAATTCATACAAAGCTGGAGAGTGCATTAGGATACATGAGATATAAAACCAATGGTGAGGTATATGGCATATTGAAGTGAATTGTTTACATTTAAGAAGAAAATACTAAAGTATAAAAGGAATTTTTATAAAGTTACATATAACTGTTAAATAAGCTATTAAAATTGAGCTTAAGCCGAGGCTCAGATTTTCTAGCGTAAAGACTGGACCTTGGTGAGGCTTGAGGTCAGTCTATTTTCCATGGTGAGTACCAGGCCATGTCTTGAGAACTAATAATATAAAGCATTAATTCTCTAAAAAAAAATCAACCTTTTGAAATTAAATATGAGTTTGAAACCATGTGCATGCTTACAATAATTGTTAAAAACTAAAGTAAAGTATATATGCTCTAACAGGAATCAATTCAAAAATGAAAATATGATTGACATTCTGCATAACTAAAAGTTACTATGTGATTTTTTTAAGATGTATTTATTTAGATGTAAACTAAAAGCACAACCCAAAGACAAATTTGACTGAAAAAAAGTATTTTAGAACAGTTTGTATAACATTAATATTGTTATTTTTACTACACTGAGAATCAGAATACACAAAGTAGCCAGTCTGTATTCAAGGATGGCGATAGCCCAGATATGCAACAACCATGTACTTCTCAGAAAAGAATCCAGGAAGCTAAATTAAACCCTAAGCAATTGGCCGAGACCATTAAGAGTCGTCAGTAGACCATTACCTTCTCGCCTTTTATCCCTATGTAGGACTCACTGAAGAATGCTCCCTATGCTTTGCAAATTAATCAGACAGCTTGCTCCAATATCAGGCCATCCACATCACCTTTAAACAGAAGCAACCTCCAATAAAGCACACACATGCTATTCTCTGATTTTGAGAGGAGGAGGAGGAGAGAGAAAATAAATGAGATGAATATATAGAGTTGAATAAATTAAAAAAATTAAAGTCTTAAATGTAGTTTTAAAATAACTGTTATGAACCAGTGGTTCAGTATTCTATCATGTGGCCCATCATATATAAATCTGGGACAATAAAGATCATTGATTTTGAAATTTATCAAATGTCTCTCACGTGTCATGCTCAGATGGTAGAGCTTAAAACATACCAACAAGCCTTTATGAATGGACTTTGTATTCTAATAGTGGTAAGGACTGAAATTAGATAAAAAAAAATACCGCAAATATACAGAAGGCTGAAAATGCTATAGTATAATAATGGTCAAGGGCAGGAAAGCAATTTCAGACAGTGTCATTTTAGAAAGAGAATATCCGAAGACTCAACGTACATCCTTGCACTCTCATCCTATAACTAACTTATCTTGAAATTAAAATGTCAAATATTTTTTTCAGGACACATTCAAACATATAGAAAAGTCCTGCTTGTCCTGGCAGTTTTCAAACAAATAGAAGCTACGCTAAACTGGCTATTACTAATAATATTGTCAGCACATATGGCCTTGGGCAGAATGTTGAGAATGTTGATACAGGCAGACACAAAACATACAGCCCCTCACAGTGTCACTACTGTATCTGTAGCTCGTGGGTTTTAACAAATGAAGAATCAAGTCTGTAAACCTCTTCATCATGACTCCCCTGTTTTCTCTGACAGAGAGTAGTGAGCATTTTCGAAATTGATTCAGTCAGAAAGGCAGATTTATGGTTGAATAAGGTTGTTACTACAAGTAGTTATTGAAGGGTAGAAACTTCAGTCTTTCATTGTTTTCATTTTGACTTGAAAACCTCGGATTCTCTCTGGCTTCAGGGATAAAAGCCTTACTTTCAGGTCTGGTAAGCTGTCAGAGAGACCAGTTTTCTCTTCCTCAATTCCGCTACCCATCCACCATTCATATTTTCATGTGGACACTGAATTCGTCCTCTCAACCTTGTGACATTCTTCTCGAGCACTGTCTGCTCTACCACTTTCATTTCCTGTCCTACTTTCTCTAAATGAAAGAAAGTTGTTTCTATCAAATCTCTCCAGCAACAGATACAACTCAGCTTCTCCCAACATAACCTTAGAAGTAGTAACAAATAAGGTAGAGATGGATTGGACGATGTTTGCACGTATCTCCATGCCTGGAAGTCTACTTCAAACTCATCCAAAGATACAGAGGTGGATGTTCACAGTCAAACATTGTCCTGAGCATGGAGTTCCCTATGAGGTCCTGAATAGAGGAGTCAGAGAAAGGACTGAAGGAGCTGACGGGGTTTGCAACACCATAGGAAGAACAATAGCCAAGCAAAGATGGAGAAATAAGTTAAGGGACAATACCCCTCACTAGTAAACTATTTTATACAGGTAGATTTGGAGAAGGGGATGTGGCATTGCCTTCAGTCATATTGTACCCACTGGTGACTTTATAAGACTCCAAAGTTTGTATTCCAGTGGGAAGACAGATGATCATGCTCACCCTGTATGTACCCACTAACAAAAAACAAAATTATGCATGATTGTTATATATTAAATTATGTAATTTACATACAATAACATGCAAATTTTTGTATAGTAATGATCATATATTGAAGGATAATTGATCATACTATAAACCCTGAGACTGTATATTTACTGAAAAAATCCTGTTTCTAGCTGTGGTGTGTCTCAGTCCTTAGCATAAACTTTTAATCCCTCTGGCTGGAATACAGACATGTTCTTAGTACACACTTTTAATTCCAAACATTGAAGACAAAGCTAGCTTGCGGAAAGAAGTTCTGATGTTTGAGAGTGATATCGAATTGTGTGGCAGACAAAGTGACAAATCAGAAAAAGATTTGACAGAATAAGATATGCCCAACTCTCAGAAGGAGACAGAGAAAAGGAAAACTACTTAAGAGAGGACAGTACAGAGAAGAGAAAAGGAGGAGGCAGGTTTACTGGGAGATCTGTACAGAGAGACAAGTTGCAGAGAGAGAACAAACTAGACACAGATGAAGACAGAACAAAGCCAGAAAATAAGAAAGGCTAGAAGATCCAAACAGATTGCTAGAGTTAGTTTTTAATTTGAAAAGCAGGAATTTGAAGACCTTTACATTTTTTTGTTAGAGTTTTTAAATACATTTCTAGAATAGCTGTCAATTAGGTCAAATTACTAGTGTTCGCTAAAATCTTAGATGATTAGACAAATATATTAGATTGAGGTTGCAGTGCTTGGAGACAGGACCCAGAGGCTTCAAGGACACCACAAGAAAGCCTGCAGAATCAACTAACCTGAGCCCATAGGTGCCCCCAGAGACTGAACCACTAACAAAAAGGCATGCAGGGAATGGACCTCAGCTCCGTACACATAGTTAACAGATGTGGTTAACAGAAGCTTTAGAGTCTTCATTTGAAACTCCTAACAACTGGAGCAGGGACAGTCTCTGACTCTGTTGTATGCCTCTGTACCCCTTTCCCTAACTGGGATCCCTTGCCTACTCTCAATAGGAGAAGATGCACCTAGTCATACTGCAACTTCATAAGCCAAGGCTGGTTGACATTCAGGAGCAGCCTTCCGTCTCTGAGGAGAAAGGAAGGAACAAAGGTGGAGGAGAGGAAAGAGGATGTGACTGAGAGGACTGAGATCAGAAGATAAAGTGAATAAATACACTGATTTTAACAGAGAAAAAAAAATTCTCCATCTCAAAACAGTGCAAGGCCAGATGGATTCAGTACAGTATTCTTCCAGACCTACAAAGAGCTAACACCACTACTCCTCAAGTTATTCCATAATAGAAAAGGAAGGAGCACTTCCAAACTCTTTCTCTGAAGAATTCTTTTTATCACTTCAGTACCAAAACCAAATAAAGATACAACACCAACAACAAAAACAACACCAACCACAATGAAATGATAGTCCAATCTCTCTAATTAGTTATTAATATAAATGTAAAAATCATCAATCCAAAACTTGCAAATTAAATTCAAGAACACATCAGCAAGATCATTCACAATCAAGTCCTTGTCATTTACTGATGCGTGAACTGTTTAGCCTATGTATATGACATAGACTCAAGGACAGAGACAACGTAATCAGCTTAGCCACTGACACTCTGGTTAGTTTTATAGTCTGCTACCTTGCTGAACATAATCATTAGCTACAGAAACAGTACTAGGTGGACTGGGTGGATCATTAAATAGAGAACATATACTGGAGAGGGAAAAGTGGTGAAGAGAAACATGGAAAGATAAAATGGGGGGTAGATTTGATCAAAATTTGTTATGCACACATATTAAATTCTCAATTAAAAGAAACTAAAGCAGATATAAATAAATGGGAAGGTCTAAAAAAATCAGTCGATTTCCTTTATACCAACTACAAACATACTGAGAAACAAAGCAAGAAGTAATCCAATTTCTAGTAACGTCATGAAATATCTTGAAATAAATCAAATCAAAGAAATAAAAGACAGTACAATGAGAAGTTTAAAGACCATTGTATGGTTTAGCTTTAACGACACTGAAGGTCATAGTACTTTAGATTGAAGGACTATATTATCTACAGTCTTGATACTCAACAGAACCATACCCACCTGTTACCTAGCTTGCAGCCTGTATGTGTAAAATAAACTCAATTAACTTTAAATTACTGATGCTTATAAAAACACAGAATGACTGAGTGAAAAAAAAGAGAAATACATTTTTATGACTAACTCTGCTATCAAAAGTTTGAATTAACCTGAATATGAAGAGCTGCTTTCTCCCTTTGTTCTTGGGTATCCCTAATAGTTTTTCTTCTTTCTTCATTGGAAATAGTCTGGTTATTGATGAAGGGATCATCGTGCAGGGGTTCTGTTGTGTGCGGATGCATTTTTGCAGAGCAATGAATCTGTCTGTGTGCAATGTGACTACGCCACTGTGCTTGGATTACCATTGCAGCCTTGCTAAAAATAGAAAGAGGAAACTATTTTAGCATACATAAATACTCAGAAGGTAAATAAGAGGTCTTCATAAGCTGCTGCAAATATGGTATTCTATAAATGACAGGGAAACTATACCCAGGGAATCTCAACAATATTGGCACCTATAATTGGACCATCAACGTGCTAGCAGCACTTGGTATGCCATTGCAGGTGAGAATAATCTTGCAAGGCTCCACCTTTATGTGCAGAGCTGCAGATAATAAATTCCTGAGGAAAGAGGATGAATTAGTATTATCTAGGAGTAAGCCTTTGATAGGTTAACTAATCACATATTGTACTTCCTAAATGCATATAAACAACATTAAATGGATAAATCAGGTTGTATTTATATATGCATATACATAATTACAAATTTATACATTTGACAATGAGTAAAAGACACACAGGAAGAGTTACAAAGGGAGAGGGAAGGGTTATGTAAATATTATGTAAATACACCACTCTTGTAAAAATTTAAAAATACTAATAAAAAGAGGTCTTTGTGACCTGTACATAAATATGAACAATCTTATTTAAAATCTTATTTAAAAATAAAATCCCTGTTTTGTTTAAAGCTAGTCATAAATGTAAAGTGGTATGGATATCCATTCTGAAAGAGGGAATGAGCCAAAATTTCAGAGAGGGATTTAACTTCAGAAAGAGTTTTAAAGTTTTGTTTTAATAGCTTTTGAGATGAAAGACGTTACAGAGACTCTTCTAGATAATGGGGGCACTGTTCCATAGTGGGGAAGGATGGTAAAGAGGAGGTGTCCCAAAAGCATACAAATCAATATGAACTTGGCAAGATAGGGTTAGGTGTTTGTCACCATGGGTTGCCTTAGAAAGGAAAAGGAAATGACATTCTTCATATTATTCATGGCAAGAGGAAAGACCGTTGGAGTTATTTTACCAGCTTCTCTTCACTTCTTGGCCGCTTGAAAATACAGTACTCATGTATATGCCTATTAGGAAATTTTAACCTGTCCCAGCTCGTGGCTATTTGCAAATTTTAGACAATGAGTTGCTCTCCTGAGTTGGAATTAGTTTCCTTTCTCACAGATTATTATAGGCATTTTGTCGAGGTATAAATGAAAGCGATAGCAATTCTATCTTAATTTCCTGTGGAATTTCTGGTTTGATTTAAAAGGTATATGAAGAGCAAATCCATTCCTCATCGTTTTTCTAACAGAGTTTACAATAACTTTTTTGTTTCTTGGGCTGAACTAAATGATAGGTTCCCCATAGTTGAGCCTTCAAACACTAAGTCTTCAGATTTTAGATGTGCTCTCCCAGTTTTACAGCTTTTTTGTTACCCTGTTGTCTTGATCTAAAGATGATGGACTATTATCTCTTTGGTGCATTGCCCTCAAATAAACCCCGTGATTATTGTGATTATTGTATCTCCTAAAACGATAGAAAATTACTTATATAGAAGTTGGTACCAGGGAGTAGGCTACTTCATGAAGAAGATGAGCAAGTGCTTTTTGAAGGAATCTAGATGACTTTGAGACTTCGGATGAGAATAGTGTTTGAATGTTGTAAACAAATTAATAGACCATCTTAGAGGAGCCTGGATACCCAAGTCGATGAGGTTTCAAGGAGAACAATAATAGCAACTGGATTAGAAATTATTGTGGTTATATTTTGGCAAAAAATCAATGCTTTTTGCCCTTGTCCTAAGCATTTTTCTTAGGTTTAGTCTAAAAAGTAATGATCTAGATTCCTTGGCAGAAGAAATTGTAAAAATAATTTACTATTGATAATGCCTTGTTGTTATTAGCAATCAGCATAAAGCAGATCTACAATGAAAAAAGATCAAGTGGATAGAAAGAAATATACAGTTTGATGAGAAAACAAACAAACAAACAAAACAAACAAACAAGGTTGAGGCCAAGGCTTGTACTAAGAAGAATCAGGAGATGCAGAGGAGGCTTGATTTTCTTTGGAACAAAGGGAAGGATACACTGAGGGCAAAACCATCCAGCCAAGCTTGTAAAGACTGAAAGCAAAATTCCTAAGAAATTTTCTGATTCAAGAAAGAAACAGAAAACAAAAGATTCTGTAAAATCATTCAAGGGGCCAAAGATTTATCCAAACCCATCAAACCCACCTCCAAAACTGACTAATGGGTACTGCCTACTAGGAACCCAGTGTTTAAATGTCTGAGATAAGGGAATCTCATCCAAACCAACATTCTCCACTCCTCTTCGTCCACAGGATCCTGGTTATATCGTGATGAAAATTGTATTCAGTCTAATGTCAAAGTGCTCATAATCTTTCAATCTCAATACTGTTTAAAAGGCCAAAGTCTCTTCTGAGACTTAAGGCAATCTCCTAATTGTAAATCCCTGTAAAATAAATAAACATACATACATACATACATACATACATACATACATACGTCAAACATATAATTGTTTTCCTACATAATGCTGGCTATAGAGTCATGAGAGATATACAAATTACAGAGTCATGGAATCTTCTGCCATTTTAGAGAGCTGAGGAAGGCAAAGTTCACGGCAGGGCAGTTGTGTGTGAAGGCCTCCAGAAGCTAGTTTTGAAGCTGAGAAAGTAAAGTCTGGGTTGAAGTGGATATACTGGTAGATGATGGAGCCATGGGATATCTGCCAAGGAAGCTTCACAAATGAGAGGACAAGATCAGGAGAGATATGTGGGTTGCTGGCAGTAAGGGTGGGACGGGGGAGCCATGTAGTCTGATATCATCTAGTACTTTAACATCAAAGATGGGGCTGTAGGATTTGAAATATGCCCTGCTAGATTTTATTCTTGCTTTGGTCAAGTATGTCTTGATCTAAAGATGATGGACTGTTATCTCTTTGGTGCATTGCCCTCAAATAAACCCCGTGATTATTGTGATTATTGTATCTCCTAAAACGATAGAAAATTACTTATATAGAAGTTGGTACCAGGGAGTAGGCTACTTCATGAAGAAGATGAGCAAGTGTTTTTTGAAGGAATCTAGATGACTTTGAGACTTCGAATGAGAATACTGTTTGAATGTTGTAAACAGAAATTAATAGACCATCTTAGAGGAGCCTGGATTCCCAAGTTGATGCGGTTTCTTGCTTTGGTCAAGTATGTCTTCACTATGCCCTCTTTGGATTGCGTTTTGGAATGGTAATGTATATCCTGTACTATTTTATGTTGCAAGTATGCAATTTGGTATTTCATATTATAGGAAGGTAGAATTAGATTTCTTTGGTTCAAAGGGACTTTGGACTTTTAAATAGTGCTGGGACTAAAAGAATATGTAGACTTTTGAAGTTGGAATAAATACATTTCATAGTTTAAGATACCTATGAGCTTATTGGTGTCAGGGAACAGAATGTGGAGATATAAGTGAGATGCTCCAAAAGTCTCAGAGTTTGAAGTATTTGGTCCCTAATTGGTAATACTGATTAGGTAGCTTTAGGAAGTATGGTTTCACAGGAAGAAATATGTCACTGGGGGCAAGTTTTGAGGAATCATGTGCTATTCCCAGTTTGCTTTCTTGGCTTCCTGCTTGTGCTTTGCAATGGAGCTCTTAGCTTGATGCTTTAGACACCATGTCTGCATGGTGCTACATTTCCCCTCTGAGATGATGATGGACTCTTATCGCTCTGGAAACCTAAGTCCCTAATAAGCACTTCCTCCTGCAAGTTGCCTTTCTCGTGATAATTTTATCACAGAAACAGAAAAAAAAAAATGAGCACAATTGTTAAATTCTCTTTCCGTGTGATAGTCATCTAAAAAATGGAATTAATTAATGGAGTCTCTCAGATATGACCATGTATTTTTTTCCTCAAAATTTATTTGAAGTGAATTAAGATGCATAAAGAAATTGTTTTCTCTTGGTGCTTTAGTTTTCCATAGTGATTACAATAATAATTACAAGCATCATCACCACTACCACCATCACAATCATCACCATCAACCATCACCATCACCACCATCAATATCATTGCTGTTACTACCAACATCTTTGTCACCACCATGTTACTTACGGCCAGCTTAATCCTCTAATCTGTTTTTGCCATGAATATAAGATTGAAGCTAGTGGCGAAAACTTCTGGTCAAATATAGATTGCACATATGTCATGGTTTGCATTAGATGGACCCTAATACACTAATGTATAGGAATATTAGGCCTTTATTTAAGCAAACAGATTTTGGAAGCATTAAGAGATGCAGTCTTACTGAAGAAGTTGTGTCATGAGGACTGGGGTTTGACTCCTAGAGTGAGAATCCCACACTAGGCCGAGTCATCCTCTGTAACTTCAACTTTCCGATCAGAAGTAAGTTCTTAGCTACTGCTCCATTGGTATGTCTGCCTGCCTACCACCATGCTACCCATCAAGACAGTTAGGGACTCACCCTCCAAAACTGTAAGCAAGTTGCCCATCAAATGCCCCCCCCCCTTTTTTAAGTCACCTTGGTCATGATGTCTCTTCACAGCAATAGAAAAGTAACTAAGATAACATAGTTTTAAACACTCAAGAGAAATACTTGCATTTCTGAAAACTCATTTCCCCCTTGCAGAATAAACCAAAGTTCATAAAAATTTCAAAAGATTTAAATCACATTTATACAACTATTTCTTTACTCATTCATCTTTTGAATAACATTAAATGAGGATATCTCAAAGTAATATGATATAATAGACATAATAAAGAAAGTGAGCCTGGTCTGAGTGTGCATTACCTCAATCTGAGAATTTGGGAGCCTGGAATAGGAAGTTTCTGAGTAAAAAGCCTGCCTGGGATATATAAGGAAACCTCTGCTAGAGTGAAAAGGAAATATAATTAGCCCAATTACCCATCAGTATAAGAAGAGATAGTAAAATGTGGATATATGCACAACAGAATTTTACTTGAACATATAGAAAAATGGAGTGATAAGACTTATTGGAAAACAGATGAATCAAGAATTATTATATTAAGATAATTAAACCTTAGAACTAGACATAGCATATTTTCTCTTATATTAGGACCTCATTTTTAGTGTTTATATAAATGCATGTGTGTGGGAATAAATGTGGTCATGAATCTACAAACAAAAAGGCAACATGTTGACATTGGGGATAAAGATAACAGATTTGACTTGAAAGTGGACAGAATCCATCTCAAAATTTTTAACCAGAATTTTACCTGCTTAAAGAAAATACAGGACGAAAATGGATCAGTGAGTGAAGGAAAAACCGTCCAAGAGACGGCCCCACCTAGGGATCCATCCCACCTGCAGACACTAAACTCAAACACTATTGCTGATGCCAAGAAGAGCTTGCTGACAGGAGCCTGGTTATGGCTGTCCCCTGAGAGGTTCTTCCAGCAACTGACCAATACAGATGCAGATACTCACAGCCAACCATCGAACTGAGCCTGGGGACCGCAATGAAAGAACAAGGGGGTGGGGGGAAGGACTGAAAGAGCTGAAGGGATTTTTAACCGCATAGGAAGAACAATATCAACTAACTCTGTTTAACACCAGTCTTTATAGGAGAAGGTGAATCATGCTGATTCAATACTAAGGGTAAAAGTACAGAAAACCATGAAGTCAATAGGCCAAAGCCAAACTCATCCTTACTGGTTCAACAGTTACAGAACTCCAGGAAATTTCTTAAAGAATACAATGCCTACTAGGGACTTGATGTGATTAATTATCTTCCAGAGCTGTTATGACAAAGAAATCTATGGCATATACATGCAAAATCTCACATCCATACTTATTATATATGTACTTGACCAGTGGAACTTATAAAGACATATTTCAGAAGATGAAATATTCTGATTTTTGGAATAAATTATTTTAGGATATATAATTATATTAAAATAATTTTATGTATTTAGAAGTTTGGAAGCAGTAAAACAATTTCATACTCATTCAAAATTAAATAATCCTAGAGAATGAATTAAACCTGCCTAAATTTAACCAAATTTATTTCTACTATGAAAAGTTGTTTTGTGCATTTTATGAAACATAGTTAAGAGAATCAATTTAAAAATAGTGTTGATTCAAATTACCTAGTTACTTGTTCTTACCAATGACTATGATCAGTTATCAAAAATAGTAAATCATGGTTCTGCTTCTGGAAAGCTATCAATAAAAAACAGCGCTTGCTGAGAAAACTTGGGAGCTGTAATTGTAAGCAACAACATAAAGTGGCAGACGTAGCCATATGGCACCTGTAATTCCAGTACTGCAGTAGATCAAGACAGGACAGATGATCTGCATTTGCTGGCTGCTACTAGAGCAATAAGCTCAGTGAAGGACATTGTCTCTAGAAAACAAGACAGTGATACGGCATGACACTCATTGTCATCTTTGGCTTCTGTTGGCATGGGCATGAACATCCACATGTGTGTATGAGATACATATACACGTACAAATAGCACACACATACAAATAGTAGATATAACATCTATTAAGGAAAAGGATCTTACATTGTTGCAGTTTGTTCAGCATTGTGATGATTACTCATTGGAGAATCTGCCATCTTGATTTCTATGAAGGAGGCTCTGCTGGTGGACAGACTACTGATTCTGCTGTGTTCATTCTTCTGCACCATAAGCTTTTCCTGATTTCTTCCTTTCACTTCCTCACAATTTGATGCAGAAGGTTTAGATGCAGTGTCCAACAGGTTTACAGCAATAGCTGGTGATTCTGCCTCAAAATTGTTAGTCTTATCAGGAAAAGCCTTGTTTTGCAGTGTGCTGTCAGTGTTTGAAAAGTCTGTATGGTTCTTTTCAGTTTCTGCTGCAGACCTCTTGGTGGTATTTACATCCCCTTGTTCGTGTGCACGTCTGCATTCATTACTGAGTCTCATTAAGTCTTTATAGTACTGTGAGATTCTGTCTACAGCATGCATAGTGATAATGTCCCTGAATTAAAAATAAGAGCATTGAATAAGTATACACATAATCATAAAAACTTGGGTAGGTTTTAAAAATAAAATTTAGTATGTTGCCAAAGAGAAACCTAAAGTTGGGAATACTTTTCATTATAATTTATTTCTACTCATTTATACACCATTTTATATTATTTTGAGCAAAACTCACAACAGTGGTTTATTATGGTCTCTATCAATCAAGACAAAAATGCCTGAAATTTTTAGGTCCATTTTAATCTAGTGTATTTTTGGTTGAAAAACTAAATCAAAGCTTTTGATGTCTTAAACATGAGAAATAATGACTGTATAAATATGGAGAAGTTATTCATGAACCAGAAGTGTTTGCTACACTGACTCTTGTTAAACAGAATATTTGTATTGGAGGACCAAAGACTGATATTTTGAGAAAGTTTTTTTTCTTTGTTTCAGTTTTTCTATGGACAACTGTTATCCATGGCGAAGATAACAAATGTAAAATGGCTGAGGACCTCTTATACAATGGTTGGATTTTTATATTTTGGGTTTTATCCCTGTGTAATTTATCAAAATTCCATATAGTCATTTGAAACCTTTAACAAACGTATAGGATTTGGCCTGCCTGAGCCTCATCCTTAATCATCTTTTTAATCTCCACTATCCCTGCTTACTTTTAAAGATGCAGCTCAGTTTATAGCACTTGTCTACTAAGCACAAGGCACTCCATTCCATCCCTATCCCTGAATAAATAAATAAATAAATAATAAATAAATTTATAATTTGAAGACTATTTTATGGATACAATTACTATATGATAGTAATTTAGTATTTCTTATTGCATTGAAATTATTTATACATGTGAACATTTTAATATGAATTACCCATATATTCATAAAAATTTCTAATGGAAAATGAGCTGATGTTAGAGGAAGCAGTTTTCAATATTGTATTAGAATAACTCCCAGCTTTTACCTTCGGTACATGTTGAAACACTAAGAGACTTTCTCCACTATGATGACATGGTAGAGTAATATGTAAATGTAACATGTAATATGACACCCTGGTATGTATGTACATCATATGCTTTCAAACTTACTTTATTCCTTTGTAATGATAAATTCTTAGAGGACACTCAATCTTATAAAAAATAATTGTTGAATAAATTTATAACTATTAGCTAATTATATTCAAAATACATATTGACATATTTTAAGAATATACATGATGTTCGGAATAATACTATAGTAGGTACAACATTCTCCAGATACATTGCTTCTAATCAAACTAGTGTCAATGAGATAATTAGATATTTAATCATGTGTTAATATTACATTATTTATTTTTAATACAATAGAAGGACTATCAGAAGCTTACCCGTTCTGTATGATATATTTTTCAGATAAGAAGTTGAACTCTTGAAGCTGGTACTGACAAAGTGCCAAGAAATATCTTAGGTCTTGATGATAGTACTCTTCAATATGGATGTTGGCGTAAGAGTTCAGCATGTCACCATTGAGGACTCTCAGAGCAGGTAATGTTTTAAGTATAGAATGTCTATTAGAAACAGGGAAGACATTAGTAACCTTGATAAAGACTTGTTTTTAAAATAACCATAAATTTCACATAAGAAGTATAGAATGCTTATCTCAGAAAATGTGGTTGATTTTACAGAGAAAACAATAGTTAAAATGCTCAAAACCTTGTAATATCCAATCATATACAACTTTGTCTTACAGTGAATAATAGACTCACATTGCAAATGAGAACACTGATGTTGGAAACTCAGGCCAAAATTTGCAAGACAAAAAGGCTGCTCTTATAAAAGAATAATGTGAGAGATAAATTATATTTTATAATAATAGCATTTTTGAAAACTGCTCTTTATAATAAAAGCAAAATTTTATTGAGTTTCATTAAAATATAATGTTAGGGCTAAAATAGGGGACAGAAAAAAGTTATGTTTTGTAGGTTAGAAGATATCTAAAATTATATTTTCTCTTGAATTGCTGAAGATTATAATAATAGACATTTTGAGGTATGGGGAAAAACAATTTAATTTATAATCCAAATATCAAGAACAGGACAGAAAGTAAGCACTGAGGATCAAGTTCACTCATTAGAAATACCAGCCTAAACCTTTCACAAGCAAAGGGTAAGCCTGTTTCACAATGTAGTACATGGTCACAGTGGAAAACTGGCCTTCTTGAACAGGTAAAACTCGTACTTAAAGAAATAAGCTCCTCAGAGATAACCTAAAAGACAAGATAACCAATGCTATAAAACAGAGAGATGACATGTTCATGGGTAGAAGGAGTCAATGTTACCAAAACAATAGTTCATCCCAAACTAATTTACAGTTTCAGGTGAGTCTCAGACAGAACACACGAAGGCAATTTGAGTGTTCAAAAGCCAAAGCCAGGTCCAGACTTTTTCTGTTCCTGCTGTCTGTGGATCCAGATGTAGAACTCTCAATTACTCTGCCTGTTTCTCATCATGGTACATGCCATGACCATAATGGACTAAATCTGTAAGCCAGCTCCAATTAAATGCTTTCTTTTATAAGAGTTGCATGCACATGATGTATCTTCCCAGCAAGAGCACTGACTAAGACACTAAGAAAGTTTTACAGAAGAGAAATATGTGTAAAGATGTGCAGTTTCAGGTTCACAAGGGATGTTCAAATTAACACAATGAGCTACTATGACACATCATTGACAATGGGCAAAGCCCAAAATACTGTTATCAGTCAAAGGACAGGAGAAATCCAGCAACAGAATTCTCTTTCATTTCTGATGTAAGCCACAATATGTCACAGACATTTTTAACTACAGTTTGACAAATCTGTTAAATGACTAAATATACTCTTTTATAAAATCAAGCAATAATCCTTAGAATGTACTTAAATTCATTATGAATCTAAGTCCACATTAACTTCTACAAATGTGCCGATAGCTACTTTATTAGTAACAGTCTAAATCTGGAGCAAGCAAGTTGTCATTCCATGGGTGGGGAGAAATGAACGAGTTCAGAGTTCAAGCGATTACTGAGGGCCGAAAAGAAGTGAGCCACAAAGCCAAAGTAATAAGAAAGCCAAATTCATATTTAAGGAAAAATGCAAACACAATAATGCATCTTACTGCTTGGTTCTCATTATACGATCCCCATGGAAATGTGGAATTATGGAAGGAGGTTAGAAAGTACACTGTCTATCAAAGGTGAGGAAATGGGAGGAGCACATAGACTGAAGGAAGTGGACTTTTCAATGTGGGTTAATATGATTATTCACTTGCCAAAACCCATAGGATATATATTTAGCAGAGTAAATTTAACTTGCTTTTGAGTGACAGCAAGGTGTCAATATAGGCTTGTCCACTATAACAAATTAACATTCAGCTGTACGATGTAAGCAGTGTGGAACTTTATATATGTTGGCAGCTGAGAACATGGGATACTGTACTTACTGCTTGATTTTGCAATTGACATAACAAGAATCTATTTTCCAATAAAAGGGAAAACATATATATATATATATATATTGAATTGGAAATAGACAACTAGTGGATATAAATTAATTAGATGTATGAATATCTTCTTTAATATTACAATTTCATGGTAAAAATTTAATTTTACTGGTGAAAAGATAACATGAACAAATAAATATAGAAAATTTTTATGTTACCAACTCTACATTCTCAAATTACTTTAAGGATAGAATTCTTATGTAGACATTAGGAAAGGGTAAATCCTCTCCTGAAAAGATTCAGGGATCTTTAAGGAAGAGGGGTTGCAAAGACTGTAAGAGTCCAACGAGATAAAAATCCCTGAATGGTGGGTGAGGGTAAGCAAAAAAAAAAAATCTCACCATCAGCTGAGGAGGTATTAGCATCTGATGGCTTCTGAGAAAGGGATAGTTAGATTTTTGTTGTTGTTGTTTTGTTTTTTCTAATGTTGTGACTCATTGTAGGTCAGCCACTCTATGAAGCAGGCCTCTTTCTTAAGAGTAGTTGGGCTGCACGACACATGCAGGTGCTCACAGAGGAAGAAGAGAAAGAGGAGAGAGAGGAAGGGGAGGAGGGGCAAGAGGCAGAGTACTAGAAGATATGTGCTAGGAAGGTGAAGGTGAACATAGGAGGTGCTGGGGATGAATATAATCAAAACACAGAGTATGAAACTCTCAAATAACAAAATATTTCAAAATGGAAAAAAAATAGGAAAATTAGCAAATTGTAAACTGTTTTAAATTATGAAAAAATATTAGGCACAAACTTGTAGCATTATCTCATCTAGCATGAATACCAACAAGAATTTGTCTAATAAAAACAAAAACTATTATTAACCTCTCATATTACAGAGATTAGTTCACTACTTAGGTCAATACTCCATGAACAGTGGGTATGGTTAATTTAAATCAAATCTACAGAAAGAACAGCATTCAGTCCAAAATAATTACAAATTAAAAAGTCATGTTAACTTTGTATGCTAATATAAGCCTAGAGGAAAATATAAAGCTATTTTATCAGATTCATGATGATGAAAGTGCAAATGAAATACTCATATTTCATTTAAAGATAAATATTTATATTTTATACAAAGAAAATAATGAAAAAAGTCAGCTTAAGAACAGCACTGAATATTAGATATGTTCTAAAATATTGCAGTTGGCAGTAATTAGCTATGACTCATGTGGAAACAACCAGACACAGATTGGAAAAAACATTATTTTTACCACCAAATATTTTCTACTTGGCTACTGACATAAATATTGTTATATCAAGTATTTTATACAGAGAGTAAATTTTCAGAAAGTGTGAGCTAGGCTTGAATTTCTATGTGAGACATATTTTGATGTGGTCTTATTCATTTTGACACACAAAAGTTTCTAAGCAATTAATTTTAATCAGATTAATTTGAATCTCTTTTCCATCTAAATATTTGCTTGGATGTCCAATACAGTAACAATACGTTAAAAATCTATGAGATTCATAATCAAGGTTCAAATTGAATTTAGTGTCTTTTTTTAATCATTTTTTTCTTTCCTTAAGTTTTGAATTGAACCATCCTCAGACCTCTAAAAGGCAAGCAACAGTGTGTGTATTGTCCTTAAGTTCACCAGTCAGACAGATGAGCTTACAGGGAATATATGAGAAAGCTGATTAATGTTGGGAATGAAGTATAAGAACACTGTGAGATTCCGAGATTAGTTTTTCCAGCTGGGCTCCTCCTACTCAAGAGCCAAATCAATATTTCATTCAGTGAAAACTTCCTGATGCGTATTCTGCCACTTAACAAGCGTCATTAATCATCAGTCAATGAAACAAATTCTCAGAGGAGATTTCAAATGTTGCCTGTGGATTATGTTTTAAAAGAGATTTTTTTAAAATGTACATCAGGATTTTTTGCATGTTATCACTGGCTTGACATGAAAGTAAGAAACCCACTGGGAAAATCTATAACTAATCCCTTTGTTGGTACCATGGGGTTATATAAAGTTCACCAAAGAAAACTGTATCAAAGTTGAGTTAGTCCTTTCATTAACAAATCCATATTTTATAGACTTCTTGATTTTAAACCCTCTAGATAAATTAATCTCTTCTCGTAGATAATGAAAGGTATATTAGAACAATTGATCTCACTGAAACATGACAGGCTGAGGTTTTAAATAAGGGAGCACATGGGCACAGTTTTATTTCATTAGTCCAACTTTCCAAAGAAAATAACTGAAATGGTAAATTTCATGATTTGACTGACTCAGAAGGAGTTGACAAAAGATGGCTCCTCTCTCTAAACAAAGTCCATGCTAATGTCATAGTAAGTTGACTTGCCACCAACTGCTTGCACTACAATAAACTTTCAAGTTTTCACTAATTCATCAATATCTGAAGATATGTTAGGCTAATAATATTTTAGAACTGTTTTTATGACACTCAAAGAGAATATAAACTATTTTCAAGTAATTTTAATAATTTTCGTCAGAAATTTGGTATAATTTTTGTCTCAAAAAACTGGTAAATATATGATATCATTTTATCAATATTTAGCAAAATTAAAAAATAGTTATCCATAATATTCATGGATTACAAATGTGTTCCTTACCTCCAATTTATTTCTTGGAGCACTGGGTTTCCATTGAGACAAAGCTCACGGAGAGAGTAGCATTCACTGAACCAACACATGACATTTGTCAGATCTACAAAGAAGAAAATTGGTTAAAATGTATTTTCAAAATGTTAAAAATATAGATGTTTTTAAAATAAGATGTCATAAATTAATTACCATTTTCCCTATGACTCTGTTAAGACAAAGGAATATTTAAAAATTTCTATGTTCTTGCAAGAGAGAGAATTGAGTGAGAAACAGATAAATGTAAGTTATGTCTCTACCATTTAGCAACTGTGTGTAGGCAAATCATTTCTAAAATTCAGCTTTCGTCTGTCTTGGTATGTGAGGACTAAATGAGATAATGTACTTCATGTTCTACTATATTTTGGAACAGAAATTATGACACCAAAAATAAAGTTGCAATGTTTATTAAAGCTAAATATAATCAGAAAGAATCACACAGACATATTATATTCTTAGAAGTAAAATTTGTAAACAAATCTAGGCTGCTGGACAAAGCAACATGTGTGTGGACTTATTTCCCACAAAGAATGAATACTGACTACAGATATGTGTCAGTATGCATGTGTACAAATAAAATATGTATGTGTCCAAATGTATGTGCACACATAAATTCACTGTCTTAACATACATATTTTCATGTCTGACATTGACAAAAAAGAAACACAGTAATCCTTTTAATCTTTCGGTGATCCTAATAATTTTCTGTCTACAAAAATATTATTCCTCTAGAAGTACTGTAGAATACAGAGTCTGTTTTGCTGGATCAAAGTACAAATGTTATGAAAAAAATAGAATTTATAGAAAAAAGAGATTGAGAAAAAGGTGTATGAATATTGAGAATTCATCACATGTTGCTGGCAAAATGATGGGTATTATGCAGGCTAGAAAATACGCAAAATTGCCTAGGTTGCCAGTGTCAAGGGAAAGGTCTAATAAATTTGAAACGAAAACTTATGCAACAGTTTCGGCCCCAACATCAGGAGACTTGGTCACTGATCTCAGAGATCAGCTAAAGTCCAAAACAATACAAACTCTTGTGAAGGTCAGGCTTGGCAGCAGAGGTATACACACAATTGAAAACTAAAACATCATACAGGAAAATATGATAAAACTGAGCCTGCAAGCAAGGAAATTAATCACTACTAATTAAACTGTTTGTCAAAATGAACCTCCTAACCTACTATATTATTCAGAAACTATAACTTTATGCACTTATCCAATAAATGCATAGTGGATACATAAGTATTCAAAAAAGGTTGCATAAGAATACCTTCATGAAGGCAAATGGATGGAACTAGAAAATATCATCCTGAGTGAGGTAACTCAGACCCAAAAGGTGATGCATGGTATATACTCACTAATAAGTGGATATTAGCCCCCCCAAAAGTACAGAATACCCAGGATACAACCCACAGAACTTGAGAAGGTTAACAAGCAGAAAGGTCCAAGTGAGGATGCTTCAGTCCCATTTTGGAGGGAGAGGAAAGCAATCATAGGAGGCAGAGGGAGGGAGGGTCTTGGGTGGGAAGGGAGATGTGGAGAAAAAAGAAGAACATAGTCAGGTATTGGGGGAAAGATGGGAAAAAGTGAGGGCCAGCAGAATGAGTGGAAATATGGAACCTTGAGGGATGTTAAGTGGGGGGACCTTCTAGAATGTACCAAAGACCTGAGAGGTGAGAGACTCTTGGGACTCAAAGGGCGAGACCTTAGATGAAATGCCCAAAAGTGGGCAGAGAGAACCTGTAGAGTCCACCTCCAGCAGAAGGACAGGGCATCAAGTGAAAAACGGGGTTGCCATCCTACAGTCAAAACCACTGACCCATAATTGTCCCTGTCTGAAAGTACTGAAGGGGAAAAAAATGGAGAAAAGCCTTAGGGAAAGGAGGTCCAGTGACAGGCCCAAACTCAGATCCAGCTCAGGGGGAGGCCCTAAGGCAATAAAATATTACTATTGCTATGGTGTGCTAGCATGACTGCTCTACCAGAGGCCCAATAAGGATTTGACTGACCCATATGCAGACACTTACTACATCCAACCCTTAGGGAAAGGCTGCAAGAAGCTGAGAAGGGCGATCCCGTAGGAAGACTAGTAGTCTGAACTAACCTAGACTCCTGGGATATCTCAGACACTAAACCACCAACCAGGCAGCATACACTAGCTGGTATGAGGCCACCCCTGACATTTATACAGTAGAGGACTGCTGGGTCTGGCCTTAATGAGAGAAGGTGCACCTAATCTTCTAGAAACTTAAGGTCCTAGGGAGTGGGGAGACATGGGGGGGAAAGGTAGAAAAGAGGAGGAGTGGAGGGAGGAAACATTCTCTTTGAGACTGGGGTAGAGGAATGGGATGAGGAACTGTTGGAGGGTGGACCTGGAAGGGGGTAATGACTAGACTGTAAAAAAAAAAGTGAAAAAAAAAGAATATCTGCATGAATTTTACATTTATGGTACCTAAAATTTCAAACTATCAGTCAAAAGAAAACGTACACACAAATTGTATACTTTTATTGAATAAATAACATTATTGTCAACATGCGTAATATTGAAAAATGATATGTCACAATTTCATACAAATACAAACTTAGGAATTTTGGAGGTAAAAAAGGCAATAGTGTTTGTTTAACATAGAGGAAAAAGTAGCTTATGGTAGCAAAACCAGATTGTAGTTGTTACTTGGAAGGGACTGACTGGGAGTGTACTTAGAAAAAATACTTTAGGGCGATTTGTGCAGTTCATGACGCTTTAATCTACTTTTAATAGAGGAGAAGTCATGAATAAAATTAATCTAGCAATAGTCTTTTTACTCATCTTTATATATACAAATGCGTAACAATCCCTTTGTGATATTTGAAACAGAAACTCAAAGTCCTATTATTCAAAACAAAGAAATAAAATTCCAAACTTACCAGAAATACAATTGTTGCTGACATCTAGCTTTTCCAAAGACACAAAATGAAAAAGTGGTACAATTGTTGCTAAACTAAAAAGGAAATATAAAAGTCCATTGAAAAAATTAACAAGCATATTCTTAATATAATTCATTTGAAGTACAACTCATTCACTTAATACAATTACATAATTACCAGAAATTATATACAATTATCTATAATTGCATAATACAATGCAGTACAATTAAAACATTGAGTAACTGTATTTATTAAAAATATAAAAAAGCCTAAGAATGTAAGTAATCCTATTATGGAAAATTGTTGTTCATTTTTAAAGAAAATTTACCATGGGACATTAAAATAATGGGAGATTTTGATTCATTTAAAAAAGAAATTACCGTGGAATTGGAAATTTCAGTCACAAGTACCATGGGCTTTGATGTGTATTTGCTATTCAATTTAAAATGGGTAGCTATTTGGTTATTTTTGTTGTTGTTTTATCTTTTTATGAAGCTGGTTATACAGAAAGTACATTCATTGTTTTCCCATCTTTAGTTTAAACGCATGGCCTAAATCTTTGAGGGACAAACTTGGGGGGATTACTATAATTTTTTAAAGTTTTTAATTTAAATAAAATGATATCATTTCCTCCATTTTCATTACTCTAGAGACTACCAGATACACTTTGTCAAAACTCTCTAATTTCCCCTGCTAACTTAACAACCGATTTTTTCTTTGATTATTATTGTTACATGCATTCACACACAAAGGTGTGTGTGTGTGTGTGTGTGTGTGTGTGTGTGTGTGTGTGTGTGTGTAAATCACAACTGGACACACTGCAGAGACTAGTAAATTATGGGGAGCCCAGGATACATCTACATCACAGTTATGAGATCTTTGACTTAGGGAACATCCTGAGAGGAGTTCAGAAAGAGTATGAGTCAGAATTATCTGTGAAGCAGTTTCTCCTTGAAATATTTGTACAAACAAGATAGAAATACTGGCAATATCAATGGACATTTTAACATGAAGTAGGGAAAGTTTTTAGAGTTCTATTTCTATTTCTAAGTCCAGAGGCACCTAGCGACTACTGGAAGTAGGAAAATTAGCCTCTTCCAGGGTTTAGCTCACTTATTAGTTGCCCAGTGAAGAGTGTAAACCTTGAAACCATATAGCACACACAGACAACAAGAACAAACTCAACAGATTGTGTGTGTGTGTGTGTGTGTGTGTGTGTGTGTGTGTGTGTGTGTGTGTAAATATAAATAATAAGTCAATGAGGAATAAGGAAGAATAACATTATAAAATTTTATATTAATAGAATGCGTTTAATCTTGCCATAAATAATTTACAATATATAGTCTCATAATCTATGTATGCTAAATTGCAATAATGAAACTATTGATACAAAAATTCTGTTTATTTTCCATATTGTAAAGGTTATTAGAAAAATTTTCAAGAAAGGAATATAAAATGATCGTTGACACATAACACATATAGCATTTCAAATAAAAGCTGTTTTCACAGATTAATTTTATCTTGATTAACATTCCTTTTAGAGACAGGTCAATCAATACTTTGTAGCATAAAAACTCACTACTACAGTTTTTTTTTCCCAAATTAAAATCACACCAGTTTACCTGAATCTTTAATACAAATACTTATTTGCCTAAACTTATTATTATGATAACTGGAAATGTCTTTAAAGCTAATTCTTCCTATTAACATTGGAATACTGTAATTGTTCATCATAACATTTAAATAAAGAAGAATTGGGTCTAATAATAAGAATTCTCTGAATTCTCTGCTCTCTCTCTTTCTCTCTCCACTCCCTCTCTCCCTACCTCATAACTATTATTCTAAGGTCAGAGGCCACACACCAGCACTGTGCCTTAAACCCTCCCGGGGTCTGGCACAGACTCACCCTTGTATGCACCTTGACTCCGCCCTTCTACTACCCTGGTCTGCATTAGTAGAGGGAAAGAAGATACGACTGAAGGAACGTAGACAAAATAATGAGGCCAGAAGAAAATGCCTTTCTATATTGTCACTCCTAAGTACAATCCAGCCATTCATTCTAATCCTGTGCAATACTACTTCTTTAATAAAGTTGTGTGGGTGACCACTGTAGAATAAAAAATGCTAAGAGAAAAACTGAAAAAACATTGGCCCTTCAAACACACTTATTTGCACAACATAAGAGTAAAACTGACTGAAATGTCACAAGAATGTGACAGAAAGAAAAGTAAGAGAGGATAAGTGAATGGAAGACAGAGAAGTGAGGTGGTGGATGAAAAGGAGGAGGGACACAAGGCAAAATTAAAACATTGTGGTTAGATAATTATTGGATTTAAGTCTTAATATTATATTGTTTCATGCCTGATCATATTGTTTGATATTTTTTAGCATGAAATTTTAATTTTTATGTGACAGTATGAAAGAGCATACATTGTTATTTTTATAACTTTATTTTTTTAAGTTCACTACATAATATTAAGTTCTTGACTTTTTACTAAAACTCAATAGCTAATGAATTATTTTACCATTGATAATATGGTTACTTTGTTTTCTGAGGAATATTTTATATACTTCTCAAGCTGTACAGAAAAATATATTTGAAAACATCAAAGGAAAATAATCAGTGCAATCTTATAATATAAAAACAATATGACTTTTTTTACAAGATCTATTTACATAAATCAGGATCTTCTATAGTCAAATATCTCTATAATATTACATTTTTACATTTTTATATAGCAATTCTTTTAAAAATCATGATTTTTCAATTGTCCTTTTTTGAAATCTACATCAATAAAAGTGAACATTCATGATTCTTTGTGACTATTCATTGTGATTGTAGAAAAAGTGATTATAGATTTCTTTTTCTCAAACATCTATATTTTTTTATCCTTTACTGACATTTCATGAATACTCTTTCCAAGAAAATTCAAACCAGAAAGATAAAGGGACATTAGTGAAAACCTAATACTGCTTGACCTTGTCACATTAGCCTTGGGCATTAAACGATATAAATTTCAAAGACGACAAAAAGCAAAAGATTTTTACATTGAGCACCCAAATGGATAAGTTTCCACTCTGCTCCCACTTAGAGTCTCAGGACAGTTTATATAGCCAGAGTCTTCTAGTTAGAACTATACTCAGTCAAACTCAAACCAGTCACATGTCTTAATGAAAATTTAAAACAGAAGACAGGATGAAACAAGTATTCTAAACAATATTCACAAAATAATATTCTTTACATGTATTCCATTTACTTGGAAACAAAGCACATGAGTGTATAATCTCTTCCTTGTGATGAAAATAGTTACCAAAAATACATTATAAATTTATATATATATATATCCTAATTACTTATTCCGAGGATGTCTGTACAAATGCATTTTAATAGCTATATTGTAAATTCATACATTACTGAAATGGACTCAGACATATTCCCTGTCTGAATGACAGCTAGACTTTGGTAATTGGAAGGTAGGCAACAGCAGCCCGTTGACACATGGGAAGAAGTTAAGGCTCAGACAATGAAAGGATATGCTTAGTGTCAACTGACTGGGATGTCACAGGTTCAAACCACAAACCTGAAGTGCCCTGTCAAAATTTTAATATCCAATATATGGTTCTGCAGACAGTTCACAGACAGAACACTGTGACATAGATCATAGGTAAAGACATATACCTGCTGAGAAAAAAACACCTAATCCTTGAGATTATTTATATATTATGCCATTAGGAAATAATTTTATTTCCTTGTGTGCCTTCGGATCTTCTGCTTAACTAATAACACATGCTGATATATGCAAAGCACTTGATAGCATAACATATATTTTAAAAATGTGACAGTATTATTAGAAATTCAATGTAGTATATGCAGTAATAATATAATATATAATTGCTTTATATTAGTTGTAAGTAATACTTTCATAAGGATATTTTCATAACAATATACACTGCACATTGACTGTATTCCTCACATACCTCCATATACACATTCCTACATGCCCCCTTTGTCCATAGGCAGGTTTGTCTCTCTTACCATGCCATATATACATGCATAATGCTTTTTACAAAATCTAAGCATCACGGATGAAAGAAAACCTAATGCTTGTCTTTTTGAGTCTGGATAACATTTCGTACAGAAGAGCTACAAAGGTTAAGACACCTTTAAGACATTTTTTTGGATTATGACACATGCCCTTTGTTGTTACAGCTCTCAAACTAACTAGCCCCACCTGTGTATTCAAATGTTTTATCTAAGTAAACAAAATTTGAAAAAAAAAGTCATTTGAAGGAGTTATTCCAATGATAATTATCACGTCTAAAATCTGAATTGATCCAGCTGAAGAATTCCTTTTGCAACAGATTAATAAGTGACAATCTTTCGAGAGTGATAAAACCAAAGCTTATCCCCTAAACTCATTTTAACTTTGAGAGATAAGAATATTTCATCATAAGTTTAAAGTGGTCAAAGAACTAAAGGCATTCTTCTTTTAAAAATTTTCTTAACTGAAATGTTTTCCAGTAGTTTGAGAACTACTTCTGTCCAGTATGTGTGCTGTGCCCATTTCTGCATGGTTTACCACATATGTCTGAGACAAAAGGGATCCTTTAATTTGGGGATCATATTTACTCTAAAATAATCCTACGTGTTCATGTAGGTCGAACGTACTTATGCAGTTTCCATTGAAGGAGCTTTCTTCAAATCTGAACAATAGCCTGTTAAATGCAAGTCAGCTTTCATAATTAGATCTGATTAAAACAATCTAAAGGGATTTTAAAGTGTATATTCAATTTTTAATTCTCAAAGATTGATATATGGGTGTTCAATCATTTGATGTAAACATGTCCAAAATATGAGCACTACTTGGCAATGATTGAAAGATAATTTTATATGACTTCTAAGCATACATATATTTGTCCTTTCTCCATGTCCCATAAGTATCATATAACTCAAAGCATTAATTTTTGTTATAGACAGTCCAACCACCTTCCTCCACATGCCTGTGGTGAACACATCTATCATATTATAGTCAACAGATTTCAATAAAATACTAAGAACAGGGAGAAAGAAAGACACAGATTATGGTGGTATTTTAATTTTACACAATGATTGTCTACATATACAGATGTTTGGCCATCTCTGATACGTCTTTGGATGCAGGTACTCATTTCATGTAGTGTTAAAGAGTTACATTAAGGATTACATTATATCCTTCTAGAATTCAAATGTAAACCCATTTTAACAACTACAAAAGACAAGCAAGTTGACAGAAGACTAAAATCTATTGTTTCATGACTGAATAAATACCACTTGAGAAAAATGAGGCATCCTTCTGAATAAAGTCTGTATTCTCCGAAGGCTAAAACTCTATAAACATAAACAAACCTGCCATGAGATACTTCTACAAGTACATTTCAAAGAGGAGACCAAATGAGGGGAACAAACTAATACAATTCTACTAAAAGCATAGGGTTAATTAGCCACTTTGATTTTTAACTTTTGGTTAACTTTATATTTTGTGTACTGATTAATTTTGATGAATCCTGATTTCCCAATGTTTCTAGTTGTTTGTGTACATCACACCACAACTTTCAAATAATTACTGTTTGAATCCATTTCTAAAATAAAACATACGTTTACCTGTTTTGTGAGATACTTAGATCTTGTAGTAAAGGCAACCAACAAAAAGAAAGTTCTTCCACACTTGAGATGCTGTTGTCATCCAAATGCAGCTTTCTGAGCAGAACATGATTTCTTAAGGATGGAGGCTATAATTAAATATACGTTGTTACTTGAAAGCAGGTAAAATATCTTGTGAGCAAATTGAAATGTATAGATTCTACCTAAGCTTATAATATATACATTTTGGTAAAAAATAATTTTACCAAAGCTTATATATACATTCTGCTAAAAATTAAACCATGATTCAGATTTTATTATTCTGAGTCATTCGATATGAATAAAATGCATCCAAAATACCATTACTTTGATAATCATTCTAAAAGAAGATTTATGACAAAATAAAATTTAATTTCAAAATAGGTAATTATGGGCCAACTTATAACATAGGTAAAAGAATATTATGATATGCTATATCTTAGTATTCTGAGAATCTTATATTAAATTAGATTTATAAGCCACTATAAGCATTTGGGATTTTAGCTAACTGGTTAAAAATTAAAATAATGAAAAGAAGCTTATGAGCGAAGGAAATATTACTTAAGAGAGGATAGTAGAATGTAAATATACATGTATGAAAGGTAAGACACAGTGGTTTGAGGGTCTGATAAAATTAGTGATGTGTGAAGAAATCATAGGGAAATCTAATCAAGCACAAGAAATGGGTTTTATTGAGTGTAGAAAGATTAAGCTGCTCCTAGAGGCTACAGGTTATTTCATGAAGATCCTAGTTCCAAGAGGTCTCCTTGCTTCATGTTGTTGGCCGCTACGCAGTATAATAAACAATGGCAATTGCCACTGTTCTTGATAAGAGCCTATTGATATAGACTGTAACTATCTTGTTTATATGATATAGAGAAATAAAATGGAACTGGGCTGGAGCTTCCTTGCTCTGTTCCTTTCAGAACGTTGCAAAATGCTATGCAAGTTTCTGGGAAAGAACTCTCATCAACCTTCATACTTCGTTGTGCTCCTTGTGTTCCTCAGTTCTCACAAGACTGGTGAGTTCAGCATGTTGGTTCAAGGGTGGCACATGTGCTATGGGTGTAAACAATTACTTTCTTTCTGATTGAATTTGATGCCTGTTCTATAGGACAGAATTCCTCTCTGGTATTGCAAAGCTGGTATAAATCCCCACAGATGGAAAATTCATATGCTCTAATGGGAAAGGTACTGTTTTTGTTTTGCTAACTAAACAGGATGTGCTTCTCAAAAATACCATCTCAATAACTAAAATGATTATCATATAATATCACTGCCGTCAGTTTCAGAAAAGCTTAGTTCTACATTAGTGACTGTGGAGATCCATAACATATCAAAATACAGAAAATAAATTAGTGTTGAATACCCAGCCATAAATGGGACATCTATAGTCTTCTCCCCAAGACTCATGGAATATCTTAGAAGGAGCAGAAAGAATGTCAGTGCTTGAGAAAATGAGGTGGAACATTGTGGAGTACTGTCTTCAGGGCATGCATATAGCATGCTCTGATTACCTGCACAAGGTCTCTTCAAGAATAAGCATATCAACACCTACCTAGTCAATGAATGGAAGGTGTCACATGAAGCTCTATCAATCTCTGATGATTTCTATGCAATTAATAGTGGGGTTTACATGCTACTGTTTAAGAAAGTCTATATTCCTGTTCACAGACCGAATAAAAACCTGTCTGTGTCTCTCTATCCCCTCACACACACACAAGAAAGAAATTATTTAAGAGAGCATCTAGTTCAAAAGGGAAATAACTGGCATTGGAAGTAGATAAGAGATGGTAATACATTTTGTAAATACAGTAAAAAATGCTATGTACATGTATGAAAATATCAGAATGAAACACATTATTGTGTATAATTAATATATGCTACCAAAAGTTAAAAAGTAAAAAAGGTAACTTGGAAAGAACATGCAGTTGGATAATAAAAAACTAAGAAAAAAATTGTGGAAATTTCTTTCAAAGTATATGGTAGATATTTCTGTTAAAAGAAAGATGTTAGTTGCAGAAATCAATTACTTTAAATAATTTACCTCTCTTAGATAATTTCCCTGCAACTTTACTATTTGGAGCAATCCACAATTTTCGATGCCATCAACGTCAGTAAGATGATTATGTGAGCAATCCAGGTACACGATGGTGGGTACTTCAGAAAGACCTTTAGTGCTGATTAACTGATTATGGTCCACAGTTAGTTGTTGAAGATACTTCAAAGATCCTAAACCACCTGGAATATATAAGTTTTCTAATATCACACCATTTTTATACATTCTATTGATATTATATTATAATATCATGCAAACCAGTACTTGGTGATAAGTTCACATCTATCTTCCATCCTATTGTTTTTGTGGTTTTTTGTTGTTGTTTTTTTTGTTTTTTTTGTTGTTGTTGTTGTTGTTTGATTTTTTTGATTTTTGGTTTTTTTTTTTTTTTTTTTTTTTTTTTTTTTTTTTTTTTTTTTTTTT